>CM059265.1:0-1200000 GCA_030347295.1 Setipinna tenuifilis
GGCCTGGAACTCATGTAGGCCACTGGCTGCTGTCACAGTAGCCCAGCAGATGTGTGCGTAAATCGGACACAGTAGCTTTGGGTCAGGGCTGGTTTGTGGAGGGTCAAGCAAAGTCCCAGTGCTGTGGTAAGACCAGGCTTCTAACAGAAGGCCCCTGCATGTGAACTTAATATGGGTGAACTAGCTGGGCGTCAGGGGTCATTTGTGGAGGGTCAAGGAAAGGCCCAGTGCTGTGGTAAGGCCAGGCTTCTAACAGAAGGCCCCTGGATGTGGACTTAATGTGGGTAAACTAGCTGGGGGTCAGGGGTAATTTGTGGAGGGCCAAGCAAAGTCCCAGTGCTGTGTTAAGGCCAGCTTTCTAACAGAAGGCCCCTGGATGTGGACTTAATGTGGATAAACTAGCTGGGGGTCAGGGGTCATTTGTGGAGGGTCAAGCAAAGTCCCAGTGCTTTGTTAAGGCTAGCCTTATAACAGAAGGCCCCATGCATGTGTCCTTAATGTGGGTGAACTAGCTGGCCATCAGGGGTCATTTGTGGAGGGTCAAGGAAAGGCCCAGTGCTCTGGTCAGGCCAGGCTTCTGACACAAGGCCCCATGCACGTGTCCTCAATGTGGGTAACCTAGCTGGGGGTCAGGGGTCATTTGTGGAGGGTCAAGCAAAGGCCCAGTGCTGTGTTAAGGCCGGGCTTCAAACACAAGGCCCCATGCACATGTCCTTAATGTGGGCCAACTAGCTGGGCGTCGGGGGTCATTAGTGGAGGGTCAAGCTAAGGCCCAGTGCAGTGCTGTGTCAGGCCCCTAACAGAAGGCCCCTTCATGTGGGTACACTAGCTGGAGGCCAGGCCTCGTTTGTGGAGGGTCAAGCAAAGCTTGTGTAATGGCTTACACAAGCTGTGTAAATGCTACACATTTTTTTGTGTAAGATTATTTGAAATTAACTTGTATTATAGTATTTCATGTCATTTGGAACACTTTCATACACGCCAATATCATCCTATCCCTTAGCAAAAAGAAGTTTATTAAAGTTTACTATAAGTATACTTATTTTATACTAAAACTGGGGAAGTATACTTGAAGTTGACTTTTATAAACTATATTTTATATACTTATAGAATAGTATAATAAAGTATACTTGGCTTATACTGAAACTTCTAAACAAAGTCTAAGACTAAGTACATTTATAGTAAGACTTACACTTATACTGTACTCTAAAATGAAAACATAGACTTTTCCTTTAGTCAAGTCATTGACTCATGCTTAGCATTTAATTTATATATTAATATAATATAATGGTGGAATTTAAAACTTAACAGTATATATTATGTGTGCTCAATTGCATTATCTTTATGTACCTTAGCTGAACAACCAGCTCGTTAGAGCTAACATAGCGAAACGGACCATATAGAAGATATTTGGAGGATGACGCAGCAGAGATACCAAGGACTACCAAGTAGCTGGCTCAATAAAGTCAATTCAAATGTTTTTTCTGTTTTTGTGTATGATTTTAAGGTAAATAAAGACAATGTAATTAAACACACATACTAGTTATAAACTCCACCATTATATTATATTAATATATAAATTAAATGCTAAGCACGAGTCAATGACTTGACTAAAGGAAAAGTATATGTTTTCATTTTAAAGTATAAGTGTAAGTCTTAGTATAAATGTACTTAGTCTTAGGCTTTCTTTAGAAGTTTTAGTATAAGCCAAGTATACTTTACTATACTATTCTATAAGTATATAAAATATAGTTTATAGAAGTCAAGTTCTAGTATACTTCCTTAGTTTTAGTATAAAATAAGTATACTTATAGTAAACTTTAATAAACCTTTTGCTAAAGGAAGACTTACACTTATATTTTCCCTTAGCAAAAACAAGTTTATTTAAGTTAATAAACTTCTTTTTGCTAAGGGTGGTCTTTGTTTTTGTTTGTATGTTTGAAAATATATCAAAGTTGTTTTCAACATTATGTCTTTTGATTTTGTAAATGCATCACACTCTTGTGTACATACAGTTTGAGTAAAGCTACAAAGCTACAAGTAATATGGCAAGCAAACTTAAAGTATAACAACAAGTAAACCAGTAAAATAACCAACTCTCTCCTCCATCCTCCCCTGTGACTGAGGTACCCTGAGCATGGTCACATGTGTGCTGTGTGATCACAATGACAAATGGGAATCGCTTCATTTATTTTATTACTTTATAATAAACTAAAAATAGGAACTTGAAGTACATAACTAGTACAATGGCAGTATATAAATAAGTGTAGTTGTGGTATACTTTAAGTATATTTTAGAGTGTACTTTTGTAAACTTAAAATTAACTTTAAAATATACTTAAAGAATACTTTTATAAACTTAAAGTTTTCCAATTTAATATTAAAAAGTATTAAATTAGCATACTTTCTAGTACACTAAAAGTACATGGTCTGTGTACTTCTGTTCTATACTTACACTTATACTGAAGTATACTTCAGAAAAAGTACTACTTTTTGCTATGGGATACTTGGTTTGTCAGCATTTAGGCTGTAATGTGTTACACAAGGAGGCCCAATGCTACACATTTTGTGTAATATTATTTCAAATTAACTTGTATTATACTATTTCATAGAGTATAGAGTTAGAGTTTTGTGTTTTGAGTAAACTGGTGATCAGATACACATAAAAGTATGAACTGTAATTCACACACATGTTTCAATACCAATCACCAAATAGGCTAAGGGTCTCTATGCAAAATAACAGCTTTCAATGCAGTTTTGTGTTTTTAACCCAGAGGTGAAAACATGCGCTTATACTAATGTTGTGTAATCAGAGTCGGCGCTAGCGCACATCTCTTAGGGGGGCGTGGGTAAACAGCAGGGGGGCACTGCCATTGAACAAGTTCCAGTCAAGTTCACCATATCACAGTTTACTATGTATGCACAGACTGATCGCGCTACCACTGTGGAAAACACTTCCTCCTCCCTAACAATACAACAACATGCGCATCACAACCATGAAAACATTGTTGACAGCGTCATAAAAACAGGTTGATGCGCGCACACACACACACACACACACACACATTTGGTGACAGCGCTACACATCCAACACACATTGACAGCGCACCAAAACCACGAAAACGCGTAGGCGACTGGGAAATAATACAACATAACTGGTGGACAGGGGGGAAATCGACGGGCCCAACCTCAAAGCGTGTATCGTAAAATATATGCATCGTTAGGACAAAGCTACGTTGTCGCATAAAGTAGCCTACTACTGGCAAAGAGAGCATACGGGCGCCAGACCGAATTCCAGGACAGTAGTCCTCCTCTTACCATTGTGATCTTTTACCAAAATCCCTCTTAAGTGATGAATTGTTCAACTGTACAGCCATTACAATGCACAGTCACTCCAAAGCATTCTCACTATTTGCAGGTTACGTCTGACTGAAATGCCAATGTGAATGCATTGTGCAACCGATCTACAGCATCACCCAACTCTTCATCTTGAAAGTGCACTCCACTATCGTTTTGGCATATCTGCATTCAAATACCATTTTCACACTCTTCATCACGAAAAGTAAAAGCAAAACATTATATGCACAGGCACAACTTTTAAAGCCCACGACGTAATAATAATAATAACAACAGCAACAGCAACAACAATAATAATAGTAAAATGTAACTTCATTGGAGCCCATCTACATAGAGCAATAAACCCATCCATTAGCCGAGCATACTTCAAAGCATGAGAGGCTAGCAACAATCGCAACAGATAAAATGGACCCAACCGCCACGGCGGGCAAAGTTAATAAACAAAATTCCCTTACCTTAAAAAGTTCCTTCAGAAGAGTTGCAGGCGACGAGTAGGTTTTCGAGATGTTCTCGCACCCTGTGGGATCACGCGTTCCATCCACTTTCAGAGTATAGTAGCTGTCACCAACTTCCTCCACTATAACGTCTGTCACCACATCACTCAGTGTTTGGGATGAGTTCATTTTGCACGTCATGACAGGTGTAAGTGGCATTCCGTGGGATAGTTGGCACCACTTTAGCCAATTCGGGATCCTTTTTGATTGTCCAATCAAGTAACAACATGAAAAGCCCCGACCCCCCTTCCGACATGTCATCGAACGCATAGAGGCAACTGATTTTCAACCAAAAACACAACCACGTCAATGAGTGATCCCACGTAATATTGGTTTCTGTGTAGTTGGTCTGTATTCACCAGAGTAGATACCTCATTCCCTGTTTGGTGGCGCATCTCCCTCTCCTTCCACATCGTCAAACAGGCAATGTGGTCCTTGGAGGTCTCATGTTGGTGGAAGCCCCTTTCTTTTGCCATGGCCTGCTTCCAGTTCCTGTACCCGATGCTGCAAAAGGCATCAGATGTTCCGTGTTTTTTCCCAGTGCTTTTGAATGTTCTGCAACAAAAACAGAATGCCGCGTCTGCCTTAACGCTATATTCCAGCCAGTCTCGGTTGTGAAACCATTTGGCGTTGAAAGCTCTTGCTTTGCCACTGTACATGGTTACCGGGTATTCTTTTTAAGGACGGGTTGGAGAAGCGTGTCGGTCCTGAGGTCATCTACTTGTAGCCCCACTTTCTGATGACTGGAGGGGCTTGGGCTGCTCCAAGGTCGTTGCTCTTGGCTAGCTGTACCAGTTGTCTGTGCCCCGTAGCTAGCATCTGCCGCCGTAGCACTGGTGACCTGATCGCTGTCAGTTTCTGCTGCTGGAGGAGTCAGACGACGATCATCAGGAGGTCTGAGCAGCCACTTTCGTAAATCCATTTTTTTTTATTAACTAGCACAATAAGCTCTCGAAACTGATTGCTGTACTGTATGCTACAAATCTCGATGTCCGGTGTCGATTCTGCGCACTGCAGTGTTTTTTTTGTTTTTTTTACCGCTATCAACAAATTCAAACTAGTTTGCCATAGCAACAACCAATGAGAATCGACCAAATGACCGCACGCAACCAAAAACAAAACAGCCTATATTCTTCTCATCTTTTATTTTATTGAAGTTAGATTGCACATTTTTTTAAAAAGGATATTAAAATTAGACTGTAATAACGCAATGGTTCTAAATGTATTATAATGGTTTTTTTTTTTTGGTCCTGCGTTGGGTGGTGGGGCACCAGTGGCCACCTGGGGCCGGTTGCACCAACAGGGCTTAGCTAAGCCTGGTCATAACTGCTAAAGTGGTCTTTGGTAAGACCAATATTTAGGACAGATGTTAGGTCTGTTTCACCAGCGGAACTTAGGCTACGCCTGGTCTTAACTACGCCAGGTCGTAGGGACTCGCGTCCATGTGAGAATTCTATTTTAGAACGAAGAATGAATGTTGCTGTGATACGCTAAACGGTTTGTCATTACCTGCCAGTCATCTACCACTTTGATCTACCACTTTGAACTTTGCGATAGCTATGTCAGCTCCAAAGAAAAGAAAATTGAACTTCAGCAACGGTGAGATAAGAAAAATAATAGAGCTTTATAGTGAGCACAAACACGTATTGACAGCTAAACAGTCCAATACCGTAACTAACAAGAAAAAAATGACAATATGGGCCGAAATAATGGAGGCCGTTAACAACTATTCCGACTGTTTATGCACTGTGAAAGACGTTAAGAAGAAATGGAAAGACTTATTAAGCAAGGCAAGAAAAGACGCATCTGACAAAAAAAACACCCAACCGGTGGAGGTCCTCCTCCAAAATCGTCCATTTACAGTGATATAATCATTGATATATTTGGAGGAGACGGTTCTCCTGACTTCGCTGGTTTGGATGGTGAGGAGAGTGGCATAGGCCTGTGCACCGGGGAGCTTTCGGTCAGCTGTGACAGAACTGAGGAAAAAGGATGTGAAGGTGTGTAACTAAAATACATTTTAATACATTTTAAATATTATATTCTTAATAGGGCGTTCCCTAATCAGTCCTTTACTTATAGATTCATTGGATGCTTCGCCTCCACCCAGTCCTGCTCCAGTCTCCGCAAACCATCTGCGGACAGTAAATCGGCCACTCTGGAGGACTGATCTCCAACAACTTCTCCTTGAGAAGGAGATAATTCGCGTGGAGGCAGAAACAAAAAAACTTAAAACAGAGCAGGAGAAGTTGGAGCTGGAAAAGCAGAAGCTGCAACTGGAGATCCAATTGCTCCACCAGCAAATTGCAAGGCCGCCGGAACACATATTTGATGAAGACCGTTCCTTCGCGATTCTATAGAAGAAAAAAAAACTAATCGAGAGCAATAACTGGAACAATAAAATAGCCTGTAATCAAGTGTAATCCGTTCAAACTCTTCATTTATTAATTGTATGCTGTATAGTAGATTGTTTATTGAATTCTTTAGGCTATTAATTGTATATTTTTTAAGCACAAGCGCAGGCTACGCCCACACACACACGTAGCCTATAAATTATGAATTACATGAGCACGGACGAGTCGTCCGGAGACATCATCATGAGGAGCTATGACGTGGTCATCTTCCTCTTCTATCGGCAGATGATTTTGCCTTGGTAGGGGAATCCTCTTGGCGATGCAAATGTTGTGCAGTACCACTGTCTCCCAGAAGTATTCCGTTCACCTCTCCAGCCTCAAAGATGTCATGCAGACGGCTTTCCGGGGGATCCTGGCATCGTGGGCTGACCCAGGCCACCGTGCTACCAAGTTTAAAATGCTGTAGCTCGTATCACACACAATCTGCACATTGATGGAATGGTTTCCCTTTCGGTTGACATGCAGGTACTCGTGCTCTGATGGTGCCTAGATACGGATATGTGTCCCGTCAATACAGCCTATGATGCCAGGGATGCCAGAGGCCTGCCGAAACCGTTGCTTAATGATAGCACACTCCGCTTCGTTTGGTAAACGGACATACCGCGGGAGACGACGACTCAGTGCCACGGAGACCCTCCTTATAACACGGCAGGCAGTTGACTTGTGAACCTCAACCATGTACCCTACGGTATTCTGAAATGCCCCGTTTGCGTAAAATCGCAGGGCTATTAGTACTTGTAAGGTTGGTGGTATTGCCGCATTGCGCTCAGTTAAAATGAGATCTGGCGACAGTTCTTCAATCAAAGTTAACAGCTCCCTCCTGCTAAATCTGAATCTCTGTATGAGCTCCTCATCATTATAAATGTCTAGGGGGTTAGTTTTGTGTTTTGAGCCCAGAGTTGAAAACATGCGCTTATACCAATGTAATTCACCAATACCAATGTAATTTACACACGCGTTTAAATGCAGGCACCAACTACGGAGGGAGATGACATAGACATTTTGTAACTTACATCATAAAATCTGTGAAGCAGTCTAGTTTTCTTAACATTTATATATTCTTACGAATGAACACACTTTTATAGTTAAAATATCCTAGTTTTATTTGGACAGTTTTGAGCCTCAGCATACAGTTCACAGTTAAAGTAGCCAAAACAAAAGAAATTAAGTGTAACAACTCAAAAAGTAAAAAATAAATAACAACAACAAAATACTTTATAAAAAGCTTCTATGTTATGGTGTGTATGAGTTTTGTTTGGGCAGGCCATATTACCACGTCAAAGTCAGTCAAAATATCTTCAAATCCAGTCTAGATTTACTGCAAGAGCTTATTTATGAAAGACTGAACTCTTGCTGAGCAGTCATCACCAACACCAAGACTCAAGAACACTTTCTGAATCATCTCACATGTATACTTCCACTCTTTAGGGTATTGAAAGTTGAGAGCATACAACAGCGCAAAAAGAGCAAATGCACTCGAAAAATTGTGGATGACCACACTTTCCTCCAGAATGATGCATGAAGCAGATGCCCCATCCATCATCTTCCACCACAGTCAAGACAGCCATTTTGATATCCTTTGTGTACCTCTCCTTTTGGTCAGTGTTCTGTTGAGCAACAAAACAAACAAACAGAAATAATTTCATTAGCTACATACCACTTGCTCTTCATTTTTTGTTTAAGTTGTACTGTAAAAATGTACTTACCAAACAGGTTCTCAGAATCGTCTCAGCGCCATAATCTCTAAGAAAGAGGGGAAGTCCTCTGAGGGCCACAGTCTTTCTGTGTGCAGAAATGTCAGATGTCGAGACAGACAGGCCTTCTAAATTCATCAGTGAAAGAGGCAAAACTGACTTCCTTATAGTGGGTGTGTGTACATGTCACTAAGTCAGCGATTGAGAGAAAGTGTGATTGAGAGAGTGAGTGTATATCTGTGAAAGAATGAATGTGTGTAAGATGGACTGTGTAAGACTGTGTGTGTGTGTAAAAGTTAGAGAATATCAGTGAGAAAGTATGTGTGAGTGAGTCTGAGAAAAAGTTAATGAGTGTGTATGAGTGACAGAATGTTGCCATCACAACATGTTACCCCTGGACACACACACCCCACCAGACATACTGCACTTTGCACTAACACCAGAGAGAGGGAGACTTATTTTCTAAATGTCTTGCTACTCACCTCCTTATCCAACGAGTCAAGGACCAAATTGTGTTCTTCTTGTTCTGTAACATCTTCAGGATTTTAGGGGTGTGAGTTTCAAGTACATTAAATTCGTTGCACGTTAACCATTGTTATCCTTTGAAACTCACAGTTAACCTGTGGAGGGACAAAGTGACAACACTGAGCTGTGTAGAAGCTTTGTGAATGTAAATGAATGTGTGGGTGATATTGAAAGAAGCATACCTAGGAAGTATACACTACCGATCAAACGTTTTAGAACACCCTAGTTTTTCCCGTTATTTATTGCAATTCAAGTAGTGAAAGTGTGGTGTTCTAAAACTTTTGGCCGGTAGTGTATGTTCATGTAAACAAGAAGGTGAATTGAATATTTTGGAAGAAAGAAGCAAAACAAGATTTAACACATGAAGCACACTGACCTGACATTCCATGAAGACTGCTGGCCATCTATGCTTCACCAGATCAACATGGGGTTCCTGGTCAATTATTTCTGTTCTTCTCAAGGAAAATGTATGAATGTGGCAGAATCTGAAAAAATTGGCAACAGAAAAACTGTCTTGAAAGCCAGCCAATCCATGTGCTGCCAAATTACGGGCACAAACACAAAAAAATGGTTCCTTTCACATTGTGACGTTTTACCTCAACGTACACTACCAATCAAACGTTGTAGAACACCTTAATTTTTCCTGTTATATATTGCAATTCTAAAACTGATGCTGTTCTAAAACTTTTGGCTGGTAGTGTATGTTCATGTAAACAAGAAGGTGAATTGAAGATTTTGGAAGAAAGAAGCAAAACAAGATTTAACACATGAAGCACACTGACCTGACATTCCATGAGGAGTGCTGGCCATCTATGCTTCACCAGATCAACATGGGGTTCCTGGTCAATTATTTCTGTTCTTCTCAAGGAAAATGTACGAATGTGGCAGAATCTGCAAAACTTGGCAACAGAAAAACTGTCTTGAAAGCCAGCCAATCCATGTGCTGCCAACTTATCGGCACAAACACAAAAAAATGGTTCCTTTCACATTGTGACGTTTTGCCTCAACGTACACTACCGATCAAACGTTTTAGAACACCCTAATTTTTCCCGTTATTTATTGCAATTCAAGTAGTGAAAGTTCAATTAATACCCTGAAATGGTACAAAGATAACTACTTAACAGCCAAAGGTAAAAAAAATGGTGACCTAAAACCGAAAAATAGTGTACATTTCAGAATTATACAAAAATGGCCTTTTTCAGGGAACACAAAGTTGGTTACCTGATCAGCAGCAATGAAGGTTAGGGAAGCATTCAAATGGCAGGCCTTTTAAAAAACACTTTAGAATGATATTGGTGTGTGTAAAAAAGTACCGAATAACATGATATACTATAATAAGACATAATATCAAATAAAAATGACACAAAAAGTGTAGGGTTTTAAATGGTTTGTCTAAGACTTTATTTGCTTAAACCATGCCATTTACATTTCAGTGTGATGTAACTAAACGGTGGGAGCAACTTATGACTCTTTTAAGGTAGCATCCAAATGGCTCTGACTGCATGGTATTTTACTGATATTCCAAGAAGCTACTGGAATGTATAAAAAAGGTACCAAATAACATGATATACTAGAATACAACATACTATCAAATAAAATGACAACATTTATTTGGTGTACTTATTGTATTTGGATTTACATGGTTTGTGTAACCCATTTTTGAAAAATGATCAAAATCCAGGGGCTTTTCCTGGGAGCTTGGCCTTTGAAGGGGATCCTTTCTGTGCCTGTCCTAGTGCCAGAGATACCCTGGAGGTAGCAGAAATGTCTCGGAGGCTCTGTCACAGGGAATTTGTTCCGGCCAGGGAAAGTTCCGGGTGACGACACAATCGTGTTCGAATCAGCTGTTCAGCACCGTCGCTATGGTGGTAGGTATGACAGGAGCGCTCGTGCTTAGAAGTGCAATTTATTGGCAGAACACTCGGCTTTCTCCTCAGATCAGAGGATTGTGGGTTGTTTCTTGGCAGTCTCACTCTGAGTGATCATCATCTCCAGCAGCTAAACTTCATTACTACTTGGATTACTACTTTATTACAGCAGCTAAACTTTATATTCTGTCGTTATTTGTTATATTCTGTCGTTATTTGTTGACGCTTGTTGTCTGTAGGCTAATTAGTGACGTGATGTGACATCTATTTACTTATACATTTTCTCTACGGTGTCAGTTTTTTTTATCCGTGCTAGTTTTTTTTTAATCTGTGCTAGTTTATTTGTTATCAAGATGGTTGTTTCACTAGATGACATTTTCTTTTATCTGTCCAGCAAGGAGAAATACACGCCGGGGGTTAGCGAGGCCAACAAGCGAGCCATCAGGAAGGCGGCTAAAAGCTCCTCCCTTCGAGGTAAACAATTTTACTTTAAGTTAAGACGTTGGTATAATGATGTAATGTTAACTTCAGTGAACCAGCATACTATATTTTGTATCAGACACAGGCAATACAAAATGACAGCTAGCTAACATGAGAAAACGGAATGCCTCTGCTTAGCTAGCAAGAAGACATAGGGATACAATAGCTTTATCGGTGACATTGACATTTCTATTTACATATTTTGAAATACCGTGGTGTTGTGTGAGAAGTGTGGCCATGTTTAAGAAGGTGTATAGTGATAATGACATTTTTTTAAATATACATTTTACCTCAGAATTGACCTGAGAGACATGTATGTGATGTCCATCTTTGAGATGGAAGTAGGATGATCTCAGCAAGAGACGATTCATAAAGTGTAAATCTATTAGCTGAATAGTAGTATTAGTATCATTGATCTTTATTAGGCCTTTTGTTATTTTAAGTTCTGGGAATCTGTTGTAAATTAGCTTTGGCTAAACACACACTTAATTCAGATGACTATTTTTTTGTGCCTGTCCCTACCGAATTAATCAAATCAGACCAATCAAAATAATCACTGTATGAACAATAACAGTACAAAAGGTGAGCTACTAGAATGTTATGAATGTTTAATCAAAGTAGTACAATATTAAGACAGTCTATGTTCAGTGAAATGTGTCTTTGACTTGTAGAAGAATGAAGATAAATGTAAAATGTTTTCAGTGTTGTACTGTGCTAAGATGTGAATGTCTACATGTAGTTCCCAAACACACACACACACACACCAGATTTTATGGTTAAAATCCACCTGTTCCCTCTTTTTAGGTGACACCATGTTCTATGTTGGAGCTGATGGTTTGTCATTGAAGAGGGTCATATTCACACAGGAGGAGAAGTTGGCCATCCTCAACAAGGCTCATGCTGGTCACTTCGGTAGGGACCGCATGATGCACAAGATCACGAAGAGGTTCTACTGGCGCAGTATCCGTGCTGATGTGGAGGAGTGGGTAGGAGGATTAAAAACAAATTGAAACCTAAATTATTTAAGATATTGCCATCGGTATGTGTCTTAATTTTCATAGTGTACTGTATATGTTTTATAGTGCAATGCAATGCAATAAACTTAGAATATTACACTCATCTGCTATTTTACCATTAAAACTAGCAACTGCGAACCCTGCCAGAAGTTCGAGAAGGTGAAGACGGAGCCACCCGGGCTAAAGCCAATTAAGCCTGTGGCACAATGGCATATGATCGGTAAGACAATACTTTGCATGAACTTAAAACATAAAACATAACTTCTTATCATCATTACACTAATATGGCTTTCACCTTGTGCATAATCTTTTTGAAGGCGTTGACCTCATCAGACCCCTACAGAAGCCGAGGAAAGGCGGAAACCATTTCCTGTTGACTGCGACAGACTTCTTCACGAAATGGGTGGAGGCTAGACCCATTTAGAAGAAGCAGGCACTGCTTACCTCTGAGGTGTGTGATGAATGACAGCACGTAATTATGTTGTGCTAATCTTTTCTTCCTCCTTTATTCCTACTGGTTCATACTGTGTGTATATAAATATGTGACGTTCTATATATATATAAGTTTGTGCTGTTTTGTTTCACCCATGTTCTGTTATAGATGCCGTTGTTTATTGTGCAAATTTGTTTGCCATGATTTCTGTAATATTTTAGAGCCTAAGATGCATTTTGTTGTGGGTGTGTTGCTTGATGTGTTTTTTCTAAGTTTTTGGCAGGTGGTTTACAGAATAACAGTCAGTTAGCTTAATTATTTATCTGCAAAAAAAAACACAAAATACCAAAAAAAAACAAAACCCTCTCTTAGGGCTGTACCGTGACGTTGGTGAGGCAGCTTTTCACTAAACCAGGCCTGTAGTCTTATGTTCTAAAGTAAAGTTTCTGATTTGTATTTCCTGCAATTAGTGTTGTGAATGTTCACTCTTTTGAGTAATTACAAGCAATTGTGAGTGACTGGATCACAGATCTGGAGCTGTTGTAACCTCTCTGGCTCTTCTGTCAACGGTGCCTGGAGCAACCCAGGGGTTTGTGCAAATTTTTAATGTATGTGCTAACCACTGGGTTACGGTAAGTAACATCGGATGTAAGGAAGTTAATGTCTTTGACTCAATGTGTGCCTCACATACTCCAGAATTCCTGATGCAGGTGACAGGCTTGCTTTGTTTTCCAGGGAGGATGGTGAAGATTCAGTGGCCCAACATCCAGCAGCAGCATGGTGGCAGTGACTGTGGACTATTCACTATTGCATACAGTCTTACACTCTGCAGAGGTGAGGAGCCATGTAATACCACATACAATCAGGCACTGATGCGAGCCCATCTCTTTTCCTGTTTTCAGAGTGGACACCTTGGGCAGTTCCCACAAGCAGCTGTACGGCCCAATTTCACGATGCCGGAGACCATGGCGGTAGACGTCCACTGCTACTGCTGGAGAGCAGTACGTCCTGGTAAGGATGCTGTTGTTGTCTGTAGGAGGTGTGGACAGCTATTCCACCAGTTTTGTGTAAGTACTGTTGACTCGGCACAGTATGTCCGTAAGAGCTGTTGTGTAATTGTATTGCGCTAACCTTTGCTTCCTCCGCACCACCATTTCCAAGTGTGATATAAAATGGATTTTGTAAGGTGAATGTTGTTTGTGTTTTCCTAGTATTTTTTGCAGTTAGTTAGTTAGTTGCAGTCCTAGTTGTTTTTCCAGTTGAAATCAGTTTCATCAGTATGTTGTTTATTATTATTTCAAATAATTATTTTTCCAGTTGAAATCAGTTCCATTAATGTGTTATTTATTATTACTTCACATATTTATTTTTTAATCAGTTCAAGTATTAGCAAAAAAAAACCCTCTCGTTAGGCCTGTACCTTGACGTCGGTGGGGGGGCTTGTCACTAAATCGGGCCTGTAGTCTTTAATTTGTCATAAGACTAATATTTTTGCTGAGTACGTCTTTTCAGGGGCAATCAACAACAACAGCACCTAAGCCCTGCCTCCCCATTCCAATCACCAGAAAAAGGAAAGGAATTACCCCGCCAAAAAAAAAGCTAAGTGTTATAACAATCTTTTTAAACCTCATATACATTTTCCTAACAACTAATAATCTTTTCTGATCATATAACTGTGCTTTCCTTCCTCCCCAACAGTTCTCAACCAGCCTTCGTGTTCATCACCTTAATGCTGCCCTGCTGCTCAACTGAGAATGGAGAAGCCCTCCTAGAACTACCCCGCTTACACACACACACACACACACACACTTTGTGTGAAGTACTTGCATAGTTAATACATCAGCTTAACAGTTTCCATCTTAGCTTAGAGCAGTATACGTTTCTGAAGGAGTTCGTTTTCCCAGAGCATCAGTGGACATTTTCCCTGTGGTAAGTCAATAAAGTATAATTGGGGGGATCTCCAAACACGCGAATAAACGACTATTTCCTGCCACAATATTGGATTCGTATTCTACAAAGAAATCGCAACTTCGTTAAAGAAAAACGGTAATTTCGGGAGAGTTTCAGATCTACTGTCAACGTAGGTGCTAATGGAGGTGTTATAATAGGACGGTGGTGTTGTTATAATAGGAGGATAGTCCAGCTGCAAGCTACACTACCGTGAATACAAACTGCCTTCCTAAAAACGGGCTTTTTAAATGTTTGAATGCGACATATTTTTGTTGTGGCTGACGTAACAGGCCGAATTGAAAAAGTTCAATGAAAATACAGACCTCTAGGCCTGCCAGCGCATGCGTCACCAGACCTCCATACCCATGGTTAACCCAGAGAACTTAGTCTCTGGGTCAACCTCCAACCCCTAAGCCACCTGCCCATGTTGGGCAACCCTGACCCCCTGACCTCCAGGCCTATGTTTGAACCTCCCCCACCCATCCTTAGCCCCCCAGCTGACACGTCTGTTATTCAGGTGGTCTCCCATCCAAGTACTAACTAGGCCCAATGCTGCTTAGCGAAATCGTAATCGTAAAATCGGACAAGATCGGGCATGCTTAGCGTTGTATGGCCATCAGTTCAAGCTGCTTGCAAAAGCAGCCCCCTTAAAGCAGCATGTCTGTCATTCAGGCAGGGTGAGAGAGAGAAAAGAAAACAAGCTTAGAGCACCTGGTATTCCCAGGCGAATTCTCCTCCAAATACCTATCGGCCGCTCAGTCTGCCAATGGCTGAGCAGACCTGAGCAGCCCTCCGCCAATGGCCAACCAGAGCTGAGCAGCCCTCCGCCAATGGCCAACCAGAGCTGAGCAGCCCTCAGCCAATGGCCAACCAGAGCTGAGCAGAGCTGAGCAGCCCTCAGCCAATGGCTGAGCAGAGCTGAGCAGGGACTCATGAATATTTATGAGCTCAAAGAAAGTGTTGCTCTGCTCTCAGCCGGTTCCTCAGTTGAGCTACGACCGAAGACGCCTACTGAGGTAAGCAGTGCTGCTTTCTCTAACGTGTGTAGTGTTTACAATCAGTTGAAAATGTCTAAGAGCCAAAGTGTGTTGTTAGAAGATAGCTTTCTTAGTATCATTCTGTAATTCCTTGAAGTTTGTTTTAGTTGGGTGCTATAGACAAAGTTTTCATTCACCGACGTCGCCCGCCCACCGTAACAACGTTTACTATGAGCTGAAAGTATCTAAGAGGCCAAATGTGTTGTTATAAGTTAGTTTTCTTAGTAATAATCTGTAGTTAGTTGAAGTTTGTTTGAGCTGGGGGCTATAGACAAAGTTTTCAGTCACTGTTCAGCAGCCCCCCCTCACCTGAGGTAGTCAGTGGTCGAAATTAAACTGTATAGCTGGCAATGTGTATTGTCGATTAAAATGGCCTGTTTGTCGTTTCATTAATTTATTCATGTTTTCCTGTACCAGATGTAAGATGGACAAAGCCAGGCATAGATGCGACGTCTGTGACAAGAACAGCAGAGGCAGGAGCAGAAAGAGGAGTCAATGGAGCAAGGTGAAGAGGAGGCTGACAAGGGTGTTGACATGTCTGCAGAGGATGACCCCATCGACCTTGTCTGCAACATGCACGCCATACTCACACAGGCAGAGCAGGCAGAAGAGGAGGCAAGTCCTGCACTACACGATGTGCTGATGGGTCAGAGGCATCTACATCTGCCAGGAATCAAGGAAGTGGAGGCAGTGGCCGTGCTTTTTCTGCAACTGGCTGACGAGAGCGACCACCACCACCTGGTGCCTGCCGACCTGCGTCAGAAGATAGTCACCGCTGCTGGCTCCCTTCATGAGCACGACAGGACCGCTGCCAGCTTCATCAAGAAGTATGAGTCCTGGTGGGGCTACATACTGTTTGGCCGGTGCCTTGGGCCTGACAGCCCTGAGAGCAGAGCAGCACAGACCAAGTTTGGATGGATGAGGTACCCTCAGGCCACACAGGTGAGCGAGGATAGCCGTGTGCTCTACCTCCTCGTTAAGATGCTGAAGAACTCATCACCAGCCAACAACCTGACCTCCCCCAGCAAGGTGTCAGCATGCATCAAGGGCCAGTACAAGAGGATCGCGGACCGAGTGGCAGATGATCCCATCCTCTGCCAGCTTTCCATCCCTCTGCCCAACATTAACAGCAAATCCATCTCCACCTTCACTGCAAAAGAGGAGAAGAGGGCCAACTACAGGGCAACGGTAATGCCCAAAGCCAAGCCCCACCACACTGTGCTGTCAGAGCAACTGCTGCCTGAAGCTCCTGCCTTGCCGTCATCACTGCCCCCACCAGACAGACCTCAGGTGCAGTACTAGCAGCCTCAACATCTTGCTGGAAAAAGACAAGGTGAAAAGAGGAGGTAAGCTGCTCATCCTCTTCCACTTATATTTCGTGTGTAGAGCAAAGTGTTAATGCATATGAATTGGACACTCACAATCCACACAATGTACATTTACAGGTTGGACTTTGAAGTGCAACAGCCCAGGTCTTCGAAGCGGACCATCCAGCCGAAGCCTGCTGCCTCCACCACCGCCACCGCCATCACCGCCTCGTTTGTGTCACCTGCACATTCAACAGCACCAGTACTCCTGGTGGTTCCGGCCCAGCCGCAAGCTCCATCAATTGGCTTCATTGGGCCATCTTCCAGTAAGGTTTTTGTCCCTGTTCTCCCACCCCGTGCACCCACTGTGAGACCAATTGTGCCCAATGAATCCCGTAAGCCCTGCGGGGCTTGCCACGAACCTCGCTGTGGGGGGCAGCAGCGAAAAAGATACACACCCTCCAAAGAAAAGGCATCTGGAAGCAGCCAGAAAATGTTTACATTCTGCTCTTCCACTAACAAGTCCACTACATTTGGCTTTGAAGGTGTAGTTTACAATAGTTATGAACATTTTAAAAGTGTGGTGGACGAGGAACAGGAAAAGAGGAAAAGACAGTAGTAGGAATATTGAATGTGTAATTATGTGCTGTTAAATTGGTAATATTTTTTATCTTTATATTTGACATTTGGAATGAAAAGTAAAATGGTTTTATAATTTTTGTAATAATTTTGTAATAATTGTAATGGTTTTTTTTACATTTTATATCCACTGTATATATAGAACATGTTTGAGTACAACAAATTGTATAATAAACTGCTGTTGAAATAAATGACCTTGTCGTGGTGAGCGAGCTTTAAACTAAACAGATCTTGTGTAGACTTGTGTTTTATATGCCTTGCCCTTTAAATCAAGCACATTCTAGGCAAAAAATAAAAGTTGTAAAGGTATTTTGGAGTCTCTGTGTGATTTGCTTTCACAAGAACTGGGATAGTGGGGAAATAAACACACCAAAGCAATTAGAAATCTCAGACTTCTCCCTAACTACCGGAGGATGTGTATTTAAATCCCCAAATGTACTGTATGCACCCAGTGTGTGGTCAAAGCAATGTGTTTTATGAAGAGAAGGTCGGAAGGTCGAAAGTAGGAGTACACTGAATACATTCTTGCACCCTTTTTCTTAATTCAGCCCAAAAACATTAAAAATAAAACACTTCATTGTATTAATCTCACTGGCAACTCTGATAATTTTAATGAACTGGCCGTTGCATGTGACCCTTTTGGAAACAACACTTCCCATAAATGGCCACCAGATGGAGCTGTCCATTTTGATCATTTTTGATCGATCCCAGGGCTGAGGGATATGTACTTGGGGGGTCATGAGCCATTCCCAGGCGGTCTCCCATCCAAGTACTAACCAGGCCCAACGCTGGGCGTGCTCAGAGCCGTATCTCTATATACGGCTCTGGGCGTGCTCAGCGTGGTGTGCCCCCAGCTGGTGAAAAAAGCTTACAGCACCTGGTGTTCCCAGGCGAATTCGTCTCCAAGTCCCTATCCGCTACTCCAACGACCAGTGGTTGCGTCCTGTTGGTCACAGATGGAGACCGAACGACCAATCATTGATTCCTGTTAGTCCGAGCCGGAGACAGAACAACCAATCAGAGACAAATGTTGGACAAGCCTTCTTCCCCTGACGACTCGATCCCTAATTAGTTATTCCGATCACAAGAGCATTCAGCACTAATAATTTCAAACCTTGGATTCTAACAGCTACCTCAGGTAAACTAATATCTTCTCTTTCACATAATTCAGTTATTTTGACAAATACGGGAGTAGCCATGTATGTTACCCAATTTCATAAAATTGCTGTTTACTTCGCTGCCAATAAAGTTGCTTGCTTCGGTCATCCAGACCTGTCTCTGTCAGTTTAGCTATGAAGAGTAGGCTACAGTACAACCGTAAAGGACAATTTATTTGACCTCACAATAAGTTGGTAAATGCTTGGTACACTTTTGTCTGATGGACACCATCCACAGTAAGTCAAAATAGCTTTTATTTGCTTCGTCTCAGATACGCTAGCGACACGGTGTTCAAAATGAGACATACGGATGAGTAGACATATTTTTTTTTCTGACGGAAGGCAAGAATGGCATTACATGTAATATTTTATTCGATGGAATATTTTGACTTTGAAGTTTGATGCTGTGTGTATTAGAAGAGTCATCAGTAGCCCCGTTTACATGGACACAAAATTTCATTTTTAATCTCTTTATTTACAGAAACCGATTAAAAACGTCCCATATATACAGTCAAATAATCGGATTCAAATGAAACCGTTTAAATTTTCAAACCGATTAAAATAGGTGGTTTACACCTTTCTTCAAACGCGAATCTCTTTATTTGAGGCTCATATAAACAGTTCGGTAGAATTCTAATAATCTGATTAAATTCAATCGGATTCAAAAAAGGTGTCCATATAAACGGGGCTAGTGACTCATATTACCTCAAAACTGTGAAAATAATTTCGCTCTCTTCCTTTCAACACAGTGGGCTATTAGTGCGATCGTGAAAATTTGTTTTCATCTAGTTAACAGACCATGAACTGTGTGTCTGATTACTTGTTACAAGCAAATCAGATGGTGATCATTCATATGTCAAAGTATTTGTCCGTTCGCTGGCTTGTTTGTTTTATTATGAGTAGCCTACTGACGCTACAGACGGCTGTCATGTCATCCATAAACTTCGTGAAAACAAGATGAAAACAAACAGTCAAAGTCGGTCGATAAGTTAGAAATGATGTATATTATAATATGTGACAACCCATGTGTGAGTGTGTTGTGTGTACGTGCAATGGTAGGGGGTAGAAGGATGGCCATGCATACAGTATCTGTTTTACATTTCAGCCTTTGTTATCATAAATACTGTGCCTTACTTTTAAAAAATGAGCCATATGACACATCAAATCCTTTTATTTTTCCCCATAGCAATATACTGACTAGGCCGAGGTGGCAGTCTTCACGCAGCTCACCAGCTGGGGCCAGCTCACTCCATCAGCCACGCAGACCTAGGTGTGTACCTGGAAAAGAAAGGCTTTGGCACTTACGGCCGGCAGGTGTGTGGTATGAAGAACAACTATACCCTCCTGACTGAGAAGTTGAAATGTGCCTACTGTCAAAAGATCAGACAGACCGCTGGATTGACGCAAGACAGAGATGTAGACAGTGAAGACGAGGAGGAAGGGGGTGATCATAGCCAACAGCAACAGTACATCTGGCTGGCGTATAGCCCCGAGATCCTGATGAACCTGGCTCCAGCCATCAGAAGCATATCTCCTTGCATTTTTATTTCTAATTCTGTTTTAAATTGACCTGTTTTTAGTTGTTATATTTTCTTTTCATTGTGAATCTTTATTTTAGATATTTGATGTTTTATTGAATTTTTCTTCTTCTTCTTCTTCTTATTATTATTTTTAACCTCATCTGCTGTTTGTTTGTACTTTTATCAGGACATTGCTGTAAAAGAGCTTGCGCTCAGTCAATCTTCCTGTATAAATAAAGATGATGATGATGATGATGATGATGTTTCCTGCCATCCTCTGTGGGAAGCGTGCCATTGACAGAAGAGTGGTGACCATGCTGAGTGACCGTCTCAACGCCATGTCCATGACAAAAGTGCAGAGAGTGCTTCAGCAAGGTCATGATGAGTGGTACATGGAACGGCGCGACCTCTACCAGACGCTCCTGTACGAGGCCCACACGGCTGGATTCATGTCGTCGCAGAAGGGTATCCTGTCCTACGTAAAAGCTGCTGCCACGTACACACCACCCATCTCTCAGTCTCCACTTCCATCTGCCCGTGTGCTGAGGCGAGCACATCTGATCATGGAGATGGAGAAGATGTCTGTGTATAGGAATCTACTCCTCAGCATGACAGGGGAAATCCTCTGCATTGATGGCACAAGAAAACTATGTATAAAGTTTCATTAGTCTTTTTCTTTATTTTGTCAGTGCAAAAGTACAGTACAATGAATGTTTTTTTTTTCTCGCACAGGTCCTCAAGAAGGTCTATGGTGATGGCCAGGGCACCATGCAGTACGTCACCAGCATACTCAATGAGTGGGGCCAGTTCCTGACCACAGTGGTGGTATCAGAGTCAGAGGGATGCTACAAGCGCATGGCCAGAGGTCTTATGGCCCGATTTCAACGTGCCAACACACCAGCACCCAAAGTAATTTATGCAGACAACAACTGTTGCCGGTATGTGAACTTAACAGTACCACTAACCCTTAATGAAATGTAACAGTTCAATTTGCTTGTTTTGAACACTAGAATAAAAGTGACATTGCATGACAATATAGCACTTTAGTATTATTTCAGTGACAGTGGTTCATCCTTCCTGGAGACCCTGTTTAGTGACTGGGTGAACATGGGTGCTGTGGTCAGACTGGACATCCGCCACTGGCTGCACCGTTGGGACACGATGGTCATCAAGCAGAGCCACGCCAAGTATGGGGCCTTCATGAGTGCTATGGCAGGTGCAGTGTTGGCCTACAACAAGGGGGACATGATGCTCCTGGTGCCAGCGGTCAGAAATGGAAATCAGGAGCTCTACGCAAAGTACAGCGACGAGGAGATGATTGCCTTTCTGAAGCCCAACCAGATCAAGTCCTATGTCAGACGGATTACTCATGGGGTTGAGGTAAGTGTTTAACATCAGTGTTTAACTGATAGCTACTGTAACTGTATGAGGCTTCAGGAGGGAGGTTTACTAACATTCTACAGCCGAACTCTGCTGGTTGTCATCTATTACATAAGCAGTCACTTTGAGTAACAATACCTTTTATTGTGATTTTTTTTTTACAGGAGACACCCTCTGCAATTGAGTCCATCATTGCTGACTTCAAAGGGCCTGCAGGACTTGACACCAATGGCATCCACCTTTTCAAGTCTGGCGAGGCAGTGGACGCACACTGGGCCACTGAAAGCAAGCATCTTGGATGCATGCAGGTAAGTTATGGTCTGTTTTAGCACCACATCATTGTAAGCCCATTGAAAGGGACACCAGAATAAACTGAAAGAACTGTGGTGTGCTTTACAGGATCCCCCGGGCATACAGCTGTATGTGTCTGTGAAGGTGGTGGTGATGTACTTGTTCAGCTGAACAGAGTTGAAGTGCAGATGAGGTAGCAACGCCTTGGAGGGTATGCACTGCCACTTGTACAACGCCATACCTTTGCACAGATGTGGGATCATGTCTTTCCAGGTGAGCCACACTTTCAACCACACTTTATTTTACGATAGCTTCATTTGAAATAGTAACACAACCGTATAAAACACCTGTTTTCTGCACATACCTCTATGTCTATGACCACTAACTGTACTCCTGCTGATAGTGATTCTGTGTGTGTGTGTGTGTATTTTACGTGCCCGTGTCAGTATTGTTTAGTCATTGTATTGCACATGTTGTGTCTCAGTATGCTTAGTGTATTACACATTGAGTGTATGTATTTATCCGTGTGTGTGTGTGTTTGTGTGTGTGTGTCTTGACACAATGTTTCAGGTGTACCTGCTCTCCTTCACCGTGCAGTGGAACCATCGCATGGGGTCGCTCCGTGTTGCTGGTGTTCAAGGCCTGCAGACCACTTGCATGGACCCAAGGCAGATCCAACGCATGAATCACCAGGCAGAGCTGCTGTTTGGCAAGGAACATGTGTTGGAACCAAACTTCGCTGCTCCGATGCCCTACCCGAAGGTATACAAGACCCCTGAGGAAGCAGCAGTTTTAAGGATACAAACAACACCTTCTTCTCCATATGTTGCGGCTTCTAATTATGGAGGATATTGAACAATATTTAGCAATTTGTTGTGCCTACGATTTTGTAAAGCCAACCATTCTCAGCCCCTTAGTGACAAGTCTATGCACATGTCCCAGGCTTCCAAAGATAAGTGCTAGGTATTGGCATGTATAGCCAAGACCAGTTATTTTTTGTTCAAGAGGGCGAATATTCCTTCATTGATAAATAAGATTAATAAGATACATGTTTTATTCAAAGCTTGATTTTAGAATACTTGGGCAGTATTACCTGCTTTTAAGCACAGGATTTCACTTTTACTTTCACTTTTATTTTGCACTTACCAATGTTACTTTAAAATTAACTTCAAACTTATTTTAACTTGTTTTAATCACAATTGATCACTTGCATTATCACCTGGAATTTACTTAAGCATGTGTATTTGTCACAATTCATACTCTACATGTTTCATTCATGTGTTGTCAATAAAAAAAAAATTGAATTAGAAAATGGTTGTGCTTCAGTTATTATCTGCATAGCAATTCAATTGAAGTGTTTCATAGTCACTGTCCAATAAAGTGACATTTTCATGCATGCTTCATTCAAGCATTGCCATACCTTCATTTGACAATAATTACCTTTACTTAACTGCTTTAAGACAAAGATTTCACTTTGGTAAATAAAACCATTCACCTATGTTACGGTACTTTTTCTAAAATTAACTGCTTTTTTATTGCCATACTTGAACTTTTCATAGATATTTACCAATTAACTAATATGTACTAGTATGACCTAAAAACTGAAAGTTTTCCAGCTAAAAATGCCAATTTGTGGAAATTCAAAATGATGGACGATGGACGATGGTAAGCATTGATGAAAAACTTGATGAACACTTTAAGTAAAAGGGTTTTGGATCTTTGGAACTTTGTACCTTTCAACCTTTCCAATGTTGTGTGTTTGTATGTGTTTTTCCACTCCTTAAGCGCCCCACCTCCCCCTCTATTGTAACACCTAGACAGGCAGACATTCGGCACCGTTTCTAGCCCTCTCAGCAGGCCCTCTCAGCAGGCCCTCTCAGCACAGATAAGAATCTTGAGTGAGTGCGTTCACATGGACAAGTCGAAACCGATTGCAACTGGTTTGGGATCGTACCGGCTTCATGTGAACGGGGATTGGTTTGGTTTGGAATTGGTTTTTGGAAACCACTTGCGACCCCAGGCCTGGGCTGGTTCCAAACCACTTGGAGCTGCCATGTGTACGGGGATCGGATTAGTTTCGGGTATTGCGCATGCATCAACAAAATAAAAAACGCAGTTTGTTCCTTCATACGGACTTCCTAACACAGCAGAATGCACAACACGTACGCGAATGCGTCAAACTCCTGGATCACCATCTTTGTATGCCGCCAGAAAGTTTGTTTATTGTCTTTATTTAGTAGGAACAGTGCAGAGCCCATAGAAGATGTGCCAGAGTATTACGTTTTTGTTTAGACCACCTTATTGTTTAAGTGGGTAATAATATCAGGTGAAAGGAGGAGGCTATGTAAATACATTTGCACTGACTGACTTGTAAGATTTTCTTTAGCCACTGTTTTGCGATGTGGAATAACCGGAATGAGAGGTGAAAAGTTCAGTCTCCTCTACGTGTCGTCTGTAGCCTATGCACTGTAGGCATATGTGTGCAGTGCTGTAGTTTGCTGTTGCGTATCTTACCTACGTAGCAGCTTTGTTGTGGGCACATGTTTAGTTGTGTTATGTCCATTATTCTAGTTATGTGTCGTTAGTCGCGTTATGTCCAACATTGTAGCAGCTAGCATTGTAAATCATATCAGCTTGGGTCGTCATGGCTGGGTCGGCACGGTTTGACCGATATCTTTGGCATTTTTTGCCGAAACAGCACGAAACTTGGCACTGCACACACTGGTAACATATGATGATGCCCTCCAAATTTGAGATCAAGCGGGTGAGTGGTTCAAGAGTTATGCGTGGAAGAGATGTTCCTTGCATTAAAAGATAATAATAGAAAGATAGAACTTGACTACAGCGCCCCCACCTAGCGTAGCGGAAAGGGCCAGGTCTCTGACCGAATCCGCTTAGACGAACTGCATGTGAACAAGGATTTCGGGACAGACCACCCGTTGGGAAGCAACACCAAAACCAATCCCAAACCAAACCAATCCCACCATGTGAACGCAGTCAGTGTGAAAAACTATTGTCTTTTTCTGCCTTTCATCTCTCTGACTAAAGTTTAGAAATCAAGGCATAGCTGTAAGACTTGAGAAATGCCAGATAAATAAGTATTTCTTTGACAATGACTTAAAAATAATTTGTAATTTTTTATAACCTGTTTTGGTAGATCAATATGCAAAAGAAGGTGATGTTCTACCCTGGGAGAATGACTGTGGTGTTCCGCAAGGGACCACGGGGATTTCTTCTCCAGGACCCGTCTGGTGAAGCCAGGCGCATAAAGGACAACCCTGCACTGCAGGACCGGTCTGCACCCATAAAGGAGGACCAGGTACACCAGAATGCTCTGGCTGAGGTCCGCCGGCGAGGAGGGGATGCCTCAGATAGGATGGAGGTGCTGGGCGACTATGTCCTGCAGTTTGGAAAGTATAAAGGGAAGGTATTTAGGTGGCTCTTACAAAATGATGTTGGGTACACCTTATACCTGATCAAGAGCCTTGACAAAGAGGAGGCTGCAGGTATTACTATGGGTGAGGGCCATGGTAAGGACAGCCTCCAATCCTTTGTCCGATATGCTCAGACTTTCACAGAAATTCAGGGTGTCCTAGCGTATGAGGCTAGTAGGGTGGGTGCTGCTGTGGCCTCGTCAGAAGATGACCAACTGGTTGGCTTTGGGTCCCGTGCTAAAAGCACTTGGAAGGAGATTTGGGACAGTAGAGCTGATGGATATGCAGGCTTCATCCTTCAGCATAAACTGCACTCCAGGGACTCAGATGTTCAAGCTGCAGCAGTACCTGCGAAAAAGACAGCAGAAAGAGGATCCCTCAGGGACTGCAGCTAAAGCCCCAGGTAAGTTGCTACATTTGTACACAATTGTATGTAAGTGTTATCATATACACATAACCAAGAGAGGCATGATCCTTTAACATATATATGGCCATTCACATGGTGTGAGATATTTTATTTATTCTGATCTTGTTTGTGCCACAGTGATGGACGAGGATGAGGAGCTGGAGAGGGCGATGCTCAGCATGTCACCGTCTAAGCTGCAAGTGCAGAGTGGTAAGTTCACTGTTGTTACACAGAATTATTCATCACAACATTTTGTTTAAATTACTGTCTTGTTTTTGACGTGTCCCCTGTTTGTCTTTCTCCGTTTCGGGTAAGCAGGTGCGGTGCCAGTAGCAGGACCTGCAGCAGCACCTGCCATGTCAGTGGTGTCACCAGGAGTGTCATCCCGCACAAAGACAGGTTTTAAACTAAAAAGGGTCTCAGGGCCGGATGCAATTCTTTACATGATGAATTGCGCCCCAAACTGGACCTTAACTTTTGTTCTGTTCTTTGTGTTCGGGGACCATGACTTCACCCCTTCCATGACGAATTGCCTCAAAGGGACCATGAATTTATCCCTGCCATGATGAATTGCCTCAAAGGGACCATGAATGTATCCCTGCCATGATGAACTAACTCTCAAAGGGACCATGAATCCCTGCCATGATGAACTAACTCTCAAAGGGACCATGAATCCCTGCCATAATGAACTGATTCCACGATGAGGGTGAGTATGTATTTTTTATTCTACGTACCCATGTTATAACAAATGAGGTGGGTACTAACACTTTTTTGGTCAGTCATATTGCTACTCCTCCTTATCACAGTCCAATAAATATAATAAATAATATGGTAGTAAATCTGGAAGGTGGGTCAAACAGACGATTTCTAAATTTGTGAGAGGATGTCTTACACTCTATTTATATTTGTGGGGTTGTGACAATATGACAATGAATGTGACAATAAATTATGACTGTTGTTCAGTTCTTATCTTGTTCAGTTATTAACAAAGTAGAGATTCTAGCTTCAGAAACGACAAGAAAAAAAGCCTGCCATGTATTCCTTTTGCCTCTGCACTTATATGGTTGTACTAACACGAACGCATGCATGAATTGTGAACCCTGAAATGACTAAACATTTTGTCTGTTGTAGTTCCATCTGCGACACTGTCCAGACCCAAAACTGTCCAGACTGCTTCCACACTGCAGGCATCACCAGTTGATGGTAAGAACCATGTCATCACATATTTCAATGTTTTATTTTTCCATTCAGTACCATAAATAATGATTGACATAAATTGGTTTATTTGCTTGACTGTATAGTTCCAGCCCCACCATCTGTGAGGAAGAAGACTCCTGTGCTCCTTCCTCCAGAGCTGGCGTTCCTGGTGAAGGAGACCGCGGGTCCAACAGCCACTCAGAGGCCTGAGTCAGCCCAAGGTACGTGTGTATTTATATGTGGCCCACCTACTTGGTGCGTAGCTGAGTCATTCATTTTTCATTTTTTCATGTCATGTTTGAAGTACAAATGTATAAGATTGGGACTGCACTTCTTTCCAGGACCCAGCACAAGTGCTGCACTTCCCTTCACACCCAAAACACCTGGGCCCAGTGGCCAGCATAGAGGTGGGGATGGTATGTAGAACATGTACATCTGTACGTAGAAAATATATAGAAGTTTATTCAAGTAATGACACTGACCTGCTTCAATCATTGTATTTATTCCAGTAACTGATTTACAAGTATCAGTGCAGTAATTGCTTGTTTGTTGTACTATTTGTTCTTTATCCCAGCTAAGCCACCTGCTCCTGTACCTCTGCCTGGGCGTGACTATGATATTAGCAACTGGAGTTGCTCTCATCCACAGAAGCAGTGGATGAAGACCGAGCTTGAGAGTCTTGGGCTGTGGCCTGGGTCACGTCCAGTGCGAATTCCAGGCAACACGTTTCTCTGTGGCGTCATCCTCCTCAACCTGAGCTCATTGACACTGTGGCAGAGCTTCCCTCCCCCAACTTTTTCCAGCTCCACCCCTTTTTTATTTGGAAGCCTGAAAACAGCATCATGGCCAGGTTGAGGAACAATTACGTCCTGCCGTGTCTCCATGGCTGTCTGTATCCACAGGTAGACTCCTTTAAATGATACTTTCAAAATGATTAGTTATAGCACACCGACATTTGTGTATGTATTATATGTGCAGTGTAAACTGTGCTATAGGAACTTACCTTACTGTGCCTTTCCAGGTGGTCTCGTCTGGTGTTGGGAGGCCTCGTGTCATTGTTGGCACCAGTGGCCAGTATTATATATTGTCTTCACGACTCACCTGCAAGGTCTGTCGGAAGACCTGGTTTACTGACAATCCGCAGTGGCTCGAGAAGCTGCCCAAGAGGTTCACCCATCCCGTGCTGGCATTCCTGACGTACAAGAAGGCCATCTGTAAGTCTGTGATGGATGAGCTGAGGCGCAGCGGAAGCTCATGCACCTCAAGTATGAGCGAGCTCACCTGGCATACCTGCTGGCCATCAAGAACGTCAGGGATGCTGAGACTGGTGTGTACGGGCAGAAAGCCGTCGGGCAGTTCCTAGAAAAAGAGAGGATGGCGCCACGTGAGTTCGGGGGCTATGATTACGTAGATGGGTGGTGTGGTGTCTCGGTGTCGGCCCACTACCTGACCGACTGCCTGCTGGACGAGTACCGCTGCCAAGAGTCCAGCATCTCCACTCTCCTCCAGGGCACTTTTGGGAGGGTCTTGCAGTCTGACCACCCCAGGAAGGTAGCCAGGAAGGTGACGTTGGCATCTGGTGTCATGTCCAGTTATGCCATCATGAACGAGAGCTGGATGGTTGTCTCCTGGGTGATGGTGCAGTCGGAGACGGAAACGTCCCTGGGGCCGATGTACCGTGGAATGGCCAAGCGGTATGAAGATGACAGAGTGGAGAAAGCTGGATTCCATTGGATGGACAGGTTAGAGCAACAATCTTCTTCTGTGCAATTGAAGTGTAGTAGCAGCATGACATACAGGGACAAACAGACAATAACACTAAGAAAAAAAAGAGCACAACCCACACATAGTAAGCAATATGCAATATGAAATGCAATAAAAATGTATTAAAAAAGTATATATTAAAACTGCCACCATTATGCCGTCACTGCTATTTTTAACAGCCGATGTTGTAATTAAATATCATATGTTTAAGTCAGAATTTCATTTTTGTTTTCATCTTTGTGTCTTCAGGGATTGCTGCGCACCATTTAGAATACCTGACACCATCCACGGTGAGCATCTGGACTGGGATGCTTGGAGAACAACCCCTGCTATGGTCACTTGGGCCACCTCTGGACATCTGGAGAACTCCTGTGCATCTTGCATGCATTACAATCCAGCAATTGGTGTGAAGCTGGATTTGTTTCACTGCATGAGGCGATTTTCACGGGAGTGCACCTCAGAGCGTGGATCCCAGTCAGGGGGACCTCGCAGCAGGAAGGCTACCACTTCCACCAGGCTCAGTGGGTCACTGGGACCCAGGTGTCTGCGGAACTTTTCCAGGCCCAGGGCATGACAGGGGTGGCTCGCTGGAACTTTCAGCGGCTCGCGTCGTTGAAGCTGCCAGACGTCGTGCTTCCAGCTGTCTTCGATCCGGCGCTAATGGCGGATCTGAACGCTACAGAGAAGGAAGTCACGAAGAAGAAGTACCCTGCATTTCTCCTGTCTGGCAAAGACACGGGGGAGAGGTTTGGACTGGAGTACAGGGAGCCAGGCTGCCGACCGGTTCCTCTCGACTGGGACAAACACAGAACCCAGAAGAAAGACGAGCCAGCTCCTCCAGCGCCTCCATCCCCTGTGCGAGCACTGTCACCTGCTCCGGCTCCCGTGCGCTCACCGTCACCTGTGCCCACACCTGTTCCGTCTCCTCCTCCAGATGTCATGGCCACCTAGCTCTGCCGCTGCATCCCCTGGACCTGCACCCGCTGCTGGCGATCCTGCTGTCACAGTGCTGAAGCAGGAGATGCTCACAGGTGAGGACCAAGCACCTAGGGCAGCAATGGGTATAAATAAGTTATAATACATTTGTAAAATCATTATTACACATCTGAAATATTTTACCACAATATGTAACAACATTATGTAACATCATGCTATTGTTTTGTTGTTTTCCAGGTGTCTCGCGTGCTCTGCCCCTCCCGCAGAGATCCTCTCCGAGGAGTGCCCGCACTGGACCCGTTAAGACGGGTGGACGGGTGTTTGTGCTGGACCACACGCGCTGGACCCCTCCCATGAAGGATGCCATTGATGGCTTGCTGCAGAAGCACCGGGGTGCAAAGGACTTTCTAAAGCTGGTGGATCAGGAATATGCAGACATGGCCGGTCGGTCTGCCACTGATCCAAACAGCTTGCTGCACCCCACAACCAGGCTGCACATATCATGATATGTGAAACATGTGGCGAAACAGCAGAACACCAGCTCATCACTGAACATTAGCCAGGAGAGGGTGCTTGCAACGCAGCAGCTGTGGCATTCTTTGACAGAGGGCAGTGACACAACCGGTGTTCCTGTGGTGACTTTGGAGGCTGCCCTGGTAACTCCTCCTCCTCCTCCTCCTCCTCCTCCTTCTACTCCTGCTCTGTCCACACCTCTGACCCAGGAGTCAATAGAGAGTATGGTGAGGGGCATTGTGGAACAGCAGCAGCACCCCGAGCAGAAGAAAAAGCAGACTAAGACCTGCCTTGCCTGTGGACAGCCCAAGTCTCGTTATGAGACTGATGGATCTACTGTCCACTTCTTTTATCAACAGGGCCCTGTGCGCTACTTCTACTGCTCAAAGAGGGTGCATGAGACTTACGCTGCTGAGGGGCTCTCCGACCCATTAATGTCCTTTGAAGATTTTTCAAGGACAGAATTCTTTCAGAGGGAGATTGATGCCACAAAGACACGTGTGGCAGAAAAGGTGGAGAAGAGGAAAAGGCCAGCACCTCAGCAAGGGCCAGTGGGGCGACTTTGTCGATTTTGCCGGCTGGAACTGAAACAGGGGCCAAATAGCCCTCATGTGCACACAGCCTTCCCTGGGGTGGGGGGAAATACATATACTGCCCCTCTAAAGTCTTGTCCATATACAGAGACAAGGGCATGGCGAAGGAGATGAACTGGAAGGAGTTTCAGCAGTCTCCTTTTTATGAATTTGAATGCAAAAGATGGGTGGAGGAAAGAAAATGATAAATGTAAATATGTATGTATGTATATATATGATTATTGTACATTGATTGCCCTGTTTGCCCTTTTATATATTTTTAAATATATTTGTATTTCTTTTTATTACTACTGCTGCCTTTATACTTTCTATGTTTTTTACACCCTTCTTAGCGAGAGAACAGTGGAAACAACGCCACCTTAGGCCGATAATGCAACATGACACTAAGCAAGGAGATAGTCATACAATGTGTCGGATAGTCCAATTGTGTTTTCCCCCTTTTTTCCTGTAGGCTATTTCGCGCACCCCTTCTACCAATGAAATGTTAAATATTTGTGGGGAAATGTTTCATCTATATGGTATCATGTGTTTGAAATGTTGTACCGCAGTCCCCTCCGTAATATGTTCGCTGTAATTTTTTAAAATAAATATTTAATATTTATTTGAGGCATGTTCTATAGCATTTAGGTTACTCCTCCTTGACCGCTTGTTGAACGCTAAAGCAACTCGAGCGGCAGTGCATATCTGAAATGAAGTTGAATAAGGTGTAATCTTAGGACACATTGCCTCTACAACCAGGGACAAGTGACACCACACAACTGGTACACGAAAGTAAACTCAGCAGTCAATGCTTTGTGACAGAAAGAAAATGTGCTTTATTCACACACACACACACACACGATCAAGCGTCACCGCCCTCCACAGCGGCGTCACCTGCAATGGAAAGGCCCATGAGTTAAATGGAATGATATAGATTGCGGAGAAACATACTGTAGGCCTACTGCATATAACACTTACCCGAACCCTGAGGAAGGATGATGGGCACGGAGATGGAGGGGCGAGAGAACTGCGCCTCTGCTAATGCCACCTGGCGCCGCTGCAGCTCCATCTCCTCTCTCCTCAAGGCCATCTCCTCTCTCCTCAACGCAATCTCCTCCCGCCGAAGCACCATCCTCTCCCTCTTCAACCCCATCCTGTCTCTGTGCAGTGCCAACATCTCTTGCTGGCTGGCACTGCACACAGCAAGGTGGGCTTCGATGCCCCGCAGCACCACCAGCTTCTCCGCCTCGGAGGCTATCAGCCTCCCGCTACAGGTGCAGCGGGTGAGCGTTGGCCACCCCCCCCTCATGCGGACCCTGGCACGACCTGCAGGTGTATTTGGGTACGGACATGGCGGGGGTGAGATGTCGTCACAGTGCGCTGCCGCAGGTGCGCTGCCGTGGCCCCGCTGCCAGATGGCTGCTCAGCATCCTCCTCCTCCTCCTCCTCCTCGCCGTCTTCCTCCTCCTCCAACCGGGACGTCGCAGACGGTTCGGGTACCGGCAGCCCTAACACATCAACCCCCCCCGCTATCCCCTCACAGGCTGTGTTCCCGATTATTGATAGGACCCGAAGCTCGTCGGGAGTGAGGTCAGGTTCAGTTGGAGGTCCACTGCCCGTCGCTTGGCCATCCCTCCTGGCAGCTGCCCCCTTCCGCTTGGTTTGGCTGGCAAATTCGTGCCATTTCTTCCTGACTCCCTGCCAGTCTCGTAGCCCACACGGACTGGAGGGAGCCATAGATTTGGCGATTCCCTGCCAGCATTGATTTTTAGCGGCCACGCTCTTTGCGCCCTTGGTGCCCCCAAAGATGGTAGCCCGATGTGTCGTAACTTCATCCAGAAGGATGGCCATTTCCCCCTCGGTGAAGGCAGGCGATCTTTTTGCTCTCACTTTTTTCGTAGCTGACATACTGACTGAATGCAACTACCCATCCACCCAACGGCTGTGCTTATATGCAAGTTATTGTCAAGTGACCACACATGCTGTCGGCCAAGTTTGAACACACGTAATTGAACAGAGCTGGAAACTAATCAGGTGAGAGGTAATAAGTAGGGCTCCATGCCACACATGCTTTGTTTCGTGAGTGAGACATGGCTGCAAGACAATTTATCATTGGAGAGAACCAAAGGCATCGACATGTGCGAAGCCGGTTAGTTTATGTCAATGCACACATCAGGCACCATTTTAGTCCCCTGGATGTGTTACCAGACCATGCAATTCAGGCAAGGTATAGGTTGCCCAGGGATGACATCCAGCGCCTGATCCAGCTGGTTGCACCTAATATTAGAAGGGCAACCCGGTGCAACTTCACCCTCAGTCCGGAGGTGCAGCTCCTTGCTGCGTTGCGTTTTTACGCAGTGGGGAGCTTCCTGGAGGTGGTGGGGGACGGCACTGGCCTCAGCAAGGCGTCGGTGTCACGGAGTGTGGCAGCCGTGACACCGATCCTTCTGAGGCACATCCATCAACATATCAGGATGCCAACTACGAGGGAGGAGGTGCGGCGGGTCCACGAAGGCTTCTTCAATATGGCCGGGATCCCCCGAGTAACAGGTGTTGTGGATGGCACCCTGATACCCATCCTGAACCCATCCCTGGACGACCCGAGTTGGATATGCAGAAAGCATTACTCAGCCATCAATGTCCAGGTGGTGGTGGACCACGACGGTCTGATCACGGACATTGTCGCCAGGTGGCCAGGTGCCACGCACGACAGCTTCGTGTGGGCTAACTCTGGTGTGGGCCAAAGAGCAGAGAGGGGAGGCTTTCAAGGAAGCATTTTCCTGGCAGACAGTGGCTATCCCCTCCGTACCTACCTAATAACCCCTGTGGCGAACCCGACAACACGCTTTAGCGGCAAACGCGGAGCGCTTTAATGACGCCCACCTTACCACCAGGACCCACGTAGAGCGGGTATTTGGCCGGTGGAAAGGGCGTTTCAGATGTATACACCGCTCGTCAGGTGGGCTGCGCCTGTCACCGGCCAAATCATGCCAGGTGATCGCCGTAACAGCCATGCTCCATAACATCTCGGTGCGCGCAGGAGCAGCTGACCCGCCTGTCCCAAACAATGACGACGAGTCATCAGACGATGATCAACCACCACCCCCCCAAAGACCCCGAGCAGCACTTCACCAAGCCGGGGTCCAGGCTAGACAGGAGTTAATCAACCTGTTTTGATTTCAACCGGTTTTGATTTCTGAGTTCCACACATTTTACGTTGCAGTCACCAAGCAGTCCATTCCTTGAGCACATTCATCCCCACCCCCACCACATCATTAATACATAGGCTACAATAAGCCCCTGTCACCATGCAGTGCGGCAAGCCTCATATCAGTTGTCACTGTCCTGACAGTGACAGAGTACATGCGTGTTATATGGAGATTTCTATCAGACAAATAGAAATGTAAACGTGAAATGTCATACTGATTTCATTTTGTGTTTCCATTTTTATTTTCCTGACTTCTGTGTGTTTTGGTAATTATTATTTGTGTCAATTTGTTTTTGTGCGTGCGTGACGGTTGATGTCTTAATTTTAGCCATTATTTTATTGATGAGTTTAGGACGCCACAACTTCAGGTGGCAGCATTTTACTATGCCGACGGTGCGCTCCAACCGGCCACTCTGAGATCGATTGCTCATTGTGCTCCAGTTAAGAAGACAGCTAAGAAGCATCTTAAGACGCACGTTAAGAAGGGCGTTAAGAAGGCATCTGGGAAACATTCTTATCTTAACGTTTCGTCTTAGCCGACCTCTTCTTAACAGTCTTCTTAACTCCTTAAGAAGATTCTTAACTGGGAAACCCGGCCATTGTTATTTATCTATACTTTGTCTTTGTTTTTTATGTTCTTCAACAAAATCAATCTTTGTAAATTTACATACCGCCTTTTCTCTGGTTATTATATGATAATCAATTCAATTCAATTCTGTCCAATTTCCAACTTCATTATACTACTATAACAGTACACATTTATTGCTGGGGAAAAAGTTCATTATACTGTAAATCTTCACAGATGATACTGATCATTCAAAACATTAAAAACATCAATGTCTTACTTTACAATGCAAACTACATTGCCAAAAGCATTTCACCATTACAGTTGCAATAAAACTGTAAAGACTGATTGTTTCCAATCTCCACCTGTTATATTTCCCACGTTTTTGTAGTGCTCCTGAAAAAACGAAGGGAAAGCTTCAATTTGATTGGCTGTCACTCCGTTACACCTATTCACGGCTGGCCCCCGCGTTCTCGCCGAGAATAATTGGGATGACTATCAGATGGAAGGCATCCATAATATGTCAAAATATTTTTTTTATTTGCTTGCTTGTTTGTAATGAACATGTTATGTCAGTGGGGTAAGCTAGTGATGCGCTTCGTGAGAACTAGATGAAAACAAATCAATAGACCATAAAGTGTGTGTCTGAAAACTTGGCACAAGACTATCAGATGGAAATCATCAATAATATGTCAAAATATTTTTTTCCGTTTGCTGGCTTGTTCGTAATGAACTTTTTAAATGACGCTGTTGACTGTTTCAGTTTTTAAAATTATCTTATGTCTTCTGGTTGTAAGTGAGTGAGCTATCTTAGATATTTTTTAGCACCGCAACATGTTGGAAAATCAACAGTCATCAGTAACTCATATAACATGTTTTATTAAAGGAAGACCATACACTGAACCATGAACTGCAAGAGCTACGAATGAGAGGTGTGCAGCAAGATGTTCACAGAGAAGTCCAACCTCACTCGCCACATGGAGCTCCATTACCCAAAGGAGCATGACTGTGGCGTGTGTGGGAAGAACAAACCCCAGCTCCACCTGCAACAGAAGCAGCACCAGTATCCCTGCACAGGGTCTCTGCACATTTCTGACAAGCAAATATAATGCTTTTTAAGATCATTTTAAGACCTTTGAGAATAAAAAATAAGACCATTACCGCGAAACAAATATTCATACAGTAACAAAGCGCAGTCAAGGATAAGTTCAAACTCAAAGCATTTTTTTTTTTTTTATAAATCAGTGCATCTTCAGTTTATAAAACAGAACATTAACTGCCTTCTCAATATTTTAATAGTAGGGCACTGCTGTACACATAAACAGTCAGGAAACAAATACAATTTTACTACTGATCTAACTGCCTCAGTGCATCGGATTTCTCCTCAATGTCAGCTTTCAGGCCAACCAACTCCTCCCTTTTTTATTTAGCTCGACGTCTGAGTGTGTTGGATTTTGTTGTTAGAGTCACCATTTTTGTCCTACCAGAATTTTCTGCTTTGTCAGCCATCTGGTCCGCTTCATTTTGTAGACCCTCACGTCACGCACCCCCTCCAATGCCACCCTCTTTCTTTTCAGCTCCTCAAGCTCATCGACCATCATCTTTCTTTTGTTCCTCTGGTCATCTTCTTCCTTTTTGTTTCTTTCCTCCTCCAAGTCTGTTCGATATCTGGTTCTTGCTGTGGCACATGAGTGATCATCTCCTTTGTGAGAGGCACTCTGGTTACGTCGCCTCCATACACCCGAACATGATCGCAGATGAGTCTATTGGCAGTCATTCCCTCCTCCGAAAGGTTGCAGATTTCAACCTCTTTATTTGTTAAAAACCCACGCTCAACTTCAGCTTGGCCATGGAATAAGAGCAACAATTTTTTTGCACTGTGTAAAATTGTTAGTACTTTATTTACAAAGTTAATGCTGCCCAATCACAAATATAACTTTTTTTCATGAATATTTACCACCACAACGAAATTCAAGTATTCCTTATGACTGGGAAAATAGCACTTTTCATACTTTTTATAGGCTACATGAAAAGGGGGATCTTCTCCACGTCTTCCATTTTGAATGTCAAGAAAGACATTTTAGCTGCAAAACGTAGCCTACTGTACTTTGGTCATACTAGAAAATATTAGTTTATTACTTAGTAAGTATTCATGAAAATATCAAAGTTGACAATAGGCAGCTCAGTTTCAATGAGCGGCATAGGTGCTATATACTCTCGCTACACAATACCTATTCTGGCCACAATCCTAGTGCACCTTGAACATCGTTATCTTCCATTTATATACATCTCATCTATTCTTATTCCTAAAATTTACCGGTAGATATGCCGCCTGCCAACTGTTTGTCCTGCAAAAACTTCCTACAAGTGCCTTCATTTTCTTCAGACAGTCATCTGGGTTCAAGTGCATTCTCTTGGGGTTCAAACGCATCATATTTTGCACAACTGTATACTTCAATGGGCACTTCAATGGGCGAATGCAGCGAAAGCATTTGTGCTGGGGCCTGAAGATATAAAAGGCACAGCTGGCCTTGCACTTGCATTAGTGCCTGTGGTGGCGAACATTCGCAGGGGGACTGTTGATTCCTGACTAGCAGCATAGCGTGTATGCTTTTCCTCTTTCATGTGAGCGTCAAGGGCACTAGGCCTACAGCCCATTGTTCCTAACTTCTTTCCCACATAATTTACATCGCGCATATTCCGACGCTGTTTTTGTTAACCAACTGTTGTATCTCGGCTCCTCGAGCCACTTGTCGCTGAACTTGCATTTCCCCATCTCGGTTCATGTTCATGTATGCTGCTTATTCCAACCACTTAGGCCTATAGACCCCTTCACAAAATGTAAACATTCGGAAGGCCGTGACGTCACTGGAGGCAAAAAGATTGAGGCGGCTATTTGGATTGTGAGTGAGGCCGCTAAAATCAGTAAATACAGTCAATAATCTAAAAGTTATGGATAACGATAACACAGTATGTACACACACTTAGTGTACGGGATCGGGAGGATTATTTGAGAAAACTGACATTATCAAATGGGACCATTCCTGACAGATCCATATAGCCTACCCTCAGTGACTGGAAAGATGTGACAGGTTTGCCGTCAGTTGAATGGCCGGACATTTACAATTGCCTCATTGAAAAACCGAGCATCTACAGTAAGGAGAAGCTGAGGGTGTATAAATCATTAAATGAATATAACTATGTCTTAAATGATAATGTCCAAGACTTACAGTAGGCTACAAGGACGTATCGGAGGAGTTTTGTGTTGTCCGAGCTGACGTTTTACCGAGCCAGTGCTAAGGTCACAACAAGGCAAAGATGTACGAGACTTGGGTTATTGTGAGTCGAACAAACAACTACGTTCTCACTGGAAACTAGCTGGAGCTAGTAACATCAGTAGCTGCTAGATATTTATCTGTGATGAAGTGTGCGCCACAAACACGGGCGTTCTTAATTATCTTCTCCGTCCCGTCCTTTCTTCTAATGGCATTTAGGGGTAGACTGAGTACAGTTGAGTACAGAGTACAGTTGAGACATCTTTAATATCTTACATGGCGCAACATGCAACTGCGCTGATTTTTGCTCTGCACATGCGTATTGACGTCCTCCTTCAGCATGGGAAATTTGAACTTTGTCTGAAGCTGCGCTACGAAGTTATCGGCAAAAGTTTTTTTTTGCAGGCAAGATTTTGACTTTTCCATTTCCCTTCCGCAATGAATATCCTCCGATCTCCTTGTGACTCCTAAATGAAAGTTGCATACGTGCAAACGTTGATTTCTGCTCTAAAAATAGACATATTGTACGGCATAGTTGCATTGAAGGACATTACACAATACTGTGCAATGTGCGAAGTGGTCATCGGGGTACAGTTGAGACACAATGAACTCCATTGCTTTAAATGTTACGGGCTTGTCCATTATTATTATTATATTAGGCTACTATTAATTTGTTTATTATTTGTTGCACTTGATATTAGTCTGGCATTTCAAAGTAGGCTATGCTATGAAACAAAATATTTTAATGAAATAAAAAATGGACATTTGTTGTTTTTAAAACTCCTTTTAACACGATACCATGTAAATAACAATGATTAATAGACATATGCGTTATAGTATGTGACATTTTAAACTCAATACATAAGAAAGACACATGAAACAAAATTATTTTAATGTTCAAATGAAATAAAAATAAAACCATTGCATTTGCAAAGACTCACTTGTCACATTTCCATTGTTTTCCTATGGTGTCTCAACTGTACTCGCGACTGTCTCAATTGTAGGCCTACCCCTGCGATTTTGAGCGAGGGTACAGTTGAGACACAAGTGCACCTTTTTTGTTTAATCAATTGTATAAAAATTAAACACCTTAGAGATGAAAATCCTTGGTTACAAAGCAGCACACACCTTAAATATATGTTATGTGTCAAACAAAATTGTTTTTGGTGTCCTTTAATAGTCTAATTTGAGTGTGGAAGGTGAAAAAACTAAAAGTGTACTCAACTGTACTCAGTCTCCACCTATGCAAATTGAAAGCCTTACTGGGATGTTATCCTACGCACCTGTCAAAATTACAGAGGTGTGCAAAAGCGTTTTTATGAACTGATTCTAATGCCATTTAACCATAATTGTCTTCTTTTTTGTTGACTGATTGGTGGTATCCGAAGGAATTTTAAATTTGACACCTTACTTTTCCGATTCTGGCACCCGAAAGCACAACAAGAGGACACCATGATAACGGACTGTCTACTTCTCTTTCGCGGACTATGACTGTCCCCACTGACGTGATGGATTGTTTTGCCTCCAGTGATCATAGTGACGTAGGCTGTGAAGGGGTCTCTGTAGGCATCTTATCCGCTTCGTTTATGGGATCCGCTTCGGAGTGACGTAACAGTCGGCCTTCAAGCATCATGATTGGCTTAAGTACGCGAAGGGGCCTTATTTTCATGTTGCTGTCTTTGGTTGCCTGTTTATAAAGCACTCATACTTAATTTCTCGCTGATATAGTGATTGTTTTAATTCAAAACAACGCCGTTTACGTTATAAGGAATTAATAACCCAAATCGTATCACTGTTGTCGATCTAAAGACATCGAAATGAATTACGACAGGCTTGTTGTTGTACCATTCCGTTTTACCGCTAACGCTAATGTAGCACATGTTGCCTGTATGAAGCAATAATAACGCAATTTATTCATAGCGGATAAATGATCGAAGCGGAAAAGTTGCCCACAACATCGCAAATGTGTCATTTTCACTTTGTACTCACCTCGATCCTGAGATACCGTGCAAATTTGACTATATGCGCTGATACACGATCATAAATAGGCTCCAAAACACTCCAAACAAGGCTGTTGTTTCACGAACACTGACAGACTGACCGAATTACATTAATTTGTATAATTTCTTTGGTTGTGGGCTACTTGCTAGCCAGTAAGTAAGCTTCCAACACTGACAGTGTGGATTAGATTAACATGCAATATTGCATTGTACCTTGTAGCAATTAAAATTAAGAAAATTAAGACAACTTACTATGTCTTATCAAAGCATGAACAGTAAAAACACAAGGACACCAATGTTGTTTTCCACCTTTTATTTCACATTCAGACAGGTACAGTACAGTAATAATCAGATAACAGTTGAAAATAATTGTGGGGCTGCACTGTTGCACTTTGTTTTATGCATACATAAAATTAACTGGTGCATACTTGAATGAAAATAACATGTATATTATTGTTCTCTAAAACCAAGAAGTCTTAGTTCCTAGACCATACCAGTGCTCTTGAAGGTTGATAGCTATTTTAAGTACACTGTCGCCATCAACTGGCCACTAACTGAAATAAGTGCATATATCAGGGGGAAAAAAGCATGTCCATGAGGAAAAAACATTATATATACACAGTCATTGCAACAGGTAGTTCGACGAGGTAGTTCCCGGAACCACATGGGCCCTCGACAGAACTCGCCAACGCCCGCACTCACTTCCTGTCCGTCTCTCCCTACGTCTGAGGAGAAGAAAAAGAACAACAACAACAACAACATCAACAGAAACAACAACACGCCACCTCAACAGGTAGTTCGGCGAGGTAGTTCCCGGATCCATATAGGCACTCCAGACAGAACTCGCCAACGCCCGCACGACAGCAACACGCAACCTCAACAGGTAGTTCGGCGAGGTAGTTCCCGGAACCACATGGTGTACCCATATTACAGCACACTTACTAATATCAGCCTCCGCTGCTACAGTGGACATGTCAACGGGGCTTGAAGTCGAAGTCCGGCAATGGTACGGCTTCAGATGACGGACATTCACCTGCCGCCGCTTCCTTGACCCTGCTCTCTTATCAACTATGGTTGCCACACCTCTATCTGACAAACTCACAACCGCATATGGCCCTTCCCAACGCTCCTTCAAACCTGGACCTATCTTTACAGCTTTTTTATTTACTGCCATGAGGACCTCATCTCCCTCCTTAACAACTAAGCTATCCTTCACTGCATGTCTGTGCTCAAAATATTTTTTTTGTTTATCCTGGGCATTCCCTATGTTGTCATGTACTTTAGCATGTATATCGGCAAGCATATTTGCCCGTCTGCTCATAGTAGCCTCGTCTATCTCTACAACTTCACATTCCTCCAACTGTGGATCTGCACGGCTACCGGGATGCACTCCGTACAGCGCAAAGTAAGGGCTAAACTTAGTTGAACGCTGTTGCTTAGTGTTAATGGCATGAACAGCATACTGTAGGAAACTATCCCAGTTATCCTGTGCCGGATTACAATACTTGGCCAAATGACGTTTAATATTCTGGTTTGTCCGCTCGACCTGCCCATTGCACTGGGGGTGATAGGCAGATGTCACTGCATGACCTACTCCAAAAACCTCTAGCAACGAATTATGAATCTGTAAGGGGAGAAGAAAAGTAAAGTAAATTTAGTAATAGGCAACAACATATTATGTGCATGTGTGTGTACCGAAAGACATACATTCATTTGTGGGTGACTCACCGCATTCACAAACTCTCGTCCCTGGTCTGTTATGATCTTCTTTGCTCCCCCTTGAGCTAGAAGCGTCTCTGTGACCTTTAATGCCACCTCAGGAGCAGTCTTACTCCTTAGAGGCCTAGCCATAACCCACTTCGAGAACAAACACGTCATTGTCAAAGCATACCGATAACCCTTAGCGGTTTCTGGAAATGGCCCAATTAAATCAACTCCCACCACTTCCCAAGGGGCCTCTACTTTAATTGGGTGGAGCTGTGGTGCTGCACTTCGCAAAGGGGCATGACGTTGACACTGCTCACATTTCTTTACCCAGTCTGCTACATCTGCCGCTAAAGTCAACCAATGGTAGTTGCTTCTCACTTTATTTAAAGTCGCCTGTTCGCCACAGTGCCCCCCAATAGCTGGGCTATCATGACACTCTTTCAACACTTTCACTTTATCCTCTTCATTCAGAACAACCAGACGTCGCCGATCTTTTTTTACCAACATAATAGAGCTTACCTTGGTCTACTTGATAACTACTGGCCGCTCTGCTCACAGAAGATCTGTCAATTTTATTGAGTCCCTCTTTGTGTCTGCCATTCACTAAACAAAACAAAATGGCCAACAAACGCGCAAAACACTCCATTCTGACACCATCATAAATACATGAGTCGATGGACTCATGTTATTAAGCAAGTAATTGTTCTTCCGCATTTTGGCAAAAAACTGCTCTACCACCTGGCTGTTCAGCCATCCTCTCAACTCTGGGACGAGTTGGATTCGTCTGAGAATGTCCTTTGGGTCTGAAGCATTCTTCTCATGGAACCGGTCATAAAGTACATAGTGCTCGGATGATCCAGTAATCGGATGAGCAGTTGCCTCTCCTGAGTGCACTCCTTCATGCAGCCATGGCAGAGACACATGCAGTTTGCCATCCTTCGCAGCACTCACGTTGGCATCTGTTGGCTCACACAGTCTGCCTTCATATGGCTTGAACGGGACTTGATCAGGTACCCTCAAATTAGCGTGAGTTGCCAGTCTTCTGGCAAAGTCATAGATGCAGACGTTTGGCAGGTGCTTCCAGGAGAGGAGTAGGTCTGCAAAATCCCTAGGACTTTCAGCACGCAGATTAAATTTTATGCTGTATACAATGCCATGTGGGCAGAGTATCACAGACCAGCCACCTGAGTGGGAGAACTGTATTAGATTGACAAGTACAAAATAATTGACAAGTTGTGCAAGAATGGGGGCTGTGTGAGTACTTTGCTCAGTTAGTTGCAGAGTTACTATAATCTAGGCAGGACATAATGAAGAAGTGGAGCAACGTTTGAACATAACTGAGGAGGACAACAATGTAGTAACACATTGCACTGAACAATACTGTAACTTACCAGATGCGCCCCATATGCTGTGGAAAACTTTGTCATATGTTTGTCTGCTGCGCATGTTATCCCGCAGTCTGGTGATGAGGTCCAGACGGGAACCATTGACATCAAGGTTGCAGGCTTTGCAGAGCTTTCTCACAACTCCAACCTTGTTACATATGAAAAAAATTAGTATTCAAACAAGCATTCACTAAATGTTTTTTATCCATTATACCATGATTAAAAAAAAAAAAAAAAACACACCTTTTGCTTGGTGCACAGCCATGGTGTCTTCTGGACTGGAGCACTTCATCTTCTCTGTCGACTTGAACAGCTCTCTGTCATTTTGAAATACGTGCCACTTGCTTATGTTAATGTGTGCACATGACATGCGGGGCTTTGCGCAAGGGCAATGCCAGCTGTTTTTCCCTTTGTTATACGTAACCATGACCCTTCCCAGGGCACTTGTGGGGTCATATGCAGATGGTGGTGATGAGGCACCTGGGTGTTGTCCCTCGATATGTTTCTGCATATCCACCTTTCTGATAATTGTGAGTAAGCAGTATGGGCAGTGGTAATGCCCAGAAGGCCGACATGGCATTCTACATCTTGTTAAGTCTTCCATTGTTCTGGACCTGAGAAAGCAAGCATTTGAAAGTTTACCTGAAGATGTATTGATGTTAATTGTTGTTCGGTATGATAGGAGAAGGTGACTCAATCATGACCCCATGACCAATTAAAACTGGGCCGGACCTGCTATGCATGGCATGATGAGCCACATATGTAAGGGACATATGCAGCAGTCAATGTTTTAACGACCCGCACCCGACCGACGTTTTCAACTAACCCGCCCCAAACTCGAACATACATGTATCCATAACATTAAAACAGAACCCTAAATCAGCTTACTATAATTGTTTTTCCACACTGGCTCAAGCTATGTACAAAGATATGACAAACCTAACATTTTTCAGGTCAATGTACTTGACCACAACTACATGATCCAACATGGCGATAGCCGATACCAACGAGCTAGATAATCACCCAGCAAACATGCCCATGTGGGCCCACAGTGGGCAAGTGTGGGTTTACTGTGGGGGAGTGCGGGCAGGGCAAACCCACAGTAATCCCTAATGGGTCCCTAATGGGGTAGCCCATGTGGGACCCACAGTTGTTTTTCCCTTTGGGGCCCCACTTAGGGCTACCTGCGGGCAAGCCCACTGTGGGCTTGCCTATACTTAGCCCACATCTACCCCGTAGGGGTAGCCCATGTGGGACCCACAGTTGTTTTTCCCTTTGGGGCCCCACTTAGGGCTACCTGCGGGCAAGCCCACTGTGGGCTTGCCTATACTTAGCCCACATCTACCCCGTAGGGGTAGCCCATGTGGGACCCACAGTTGTTTTTCCCTTTGGGGCCCCACTTAGGGCTACCTGCGGGCAAGCCCACTGTGGGCTTGCCCATACTTAGCCCACATCTACCCCGTAGGGGTAGCCCATGCGGGACCCAAAGCTTTTTTTCCCTTGTGACCCCACTTAGGGCTACCTGCGGGCAAGCCCACTGTGGGCTTGCCCATACTTAGCCCACATCTACCCCATAGGGGTAGCCCATGCGGGACCCAAAGCTTATTTCCCCTTGTGACCCCACTAGGGCTACCTGCGGGCAAGCGGGCAAACATTCAAACATTATAGTTATAGTTTACATTACATTTTACACAGTGGCGGCTGGTACATAATACACTGCTCATTTAACCTGAGGACACACTTTTTCACCTATTTTAACAAACTGTTTATTTCGAGTGTTTAGCCAGAATGCTACGGCACTGTATTTTGTAATTTATTACCATAATGTTAATGTTAACATCTTAAATATTTGGCTTCACTCTGCCACGCGACGCATATCTGCTACCAGGAATCTCCTCGCGCTTGTATGGTTTAAACAAATGTATAGCGTTACGCTTGAATTCGTTGGTGTTTGACAGTTGTGGCGGTCGGTCAGATAGAGAAGAAAAGCGTTTGTTTATTGTAAATATTAGTTGAAATGTTATTAGTAGCTGAAATTTAATTAATAGTGTAAATATTACGTCGAGATTTAGAGTAGGATTTGCTCGTTCTGTTCCGGAATTAAAGACATTGGTGGCATTAAAGGTAAGTAGCCTTCTCAGTACTAGAAAGCTAAAGACTATATATAAAAAATAAAATAAAAACTACGGTAGTTTTACGAGATATGTTTATGACAACTAAAACTAAAGCTGCTACATTAAAAGGTATATCTAACGTCTTATTGAACACGGTTCGTTTGATCCCATTAGCCTACATCATACGCCTGGCGACTAGCCTTTTTTTTTTTTGCTAGCGACAAAGGCTCATTCGAACTGCAATCATAGCCAATAGGATATTCGCCGGTGTGTTATTATTAAAATATACTTTCCAAAGCTTTCTTCGCATTAACAGAATAATGTTTCTGTTCGTTGGTTAACCAAACGAAAATACATTCAGAAATTGCATTACATCAGGTGTTCCCAAATATGACATCACCATTCTCAATGTAATAAACTATGAGTATCAAAGCTCTCAAACCAGTGGAGCTTTCTCTAAGACTGCAAGGGAAGCTCAACTTCCCCTAAAATGTACAAAAAATGTAATGGTCAAATGTTTACAAAATGCCTTAAAACGTGTTCATTTCAAACACCAGTTTGTTAATAATAGACCCATTATCACAAATCAACTGAGTTGGTGTTGTTAACTTAGCATTCCACTTTGTTCTCATGGCCTATGGCCAACGCTGCTGGAGCTCAGTCCCATCGCGGATGTTGCATGCGAAGTCGTAAGTCAAGCAGTGACCAATTTCTTAGCATTTCCTCAGCGAAAATACTTTTCTTACACTGTATATAAATCACACTCACACATATTTCCGTTTTGGTTTATTACAATTTTCTTGTTCGTATTTAATTTCGTTTCGTTAGAATTCGTTTCGTTAGGTTGGTGCTAGTGCTACTTCAGTTCAGCTCTCCTGAACTAGCCCGCTAGCGCACCTACACTAGCCCGCTCACGGATGTGTCTGCTCACGGATGTGTCTGGTCAAAACTTGGCTTTGAGGATTTGTCCAACTTTGACCGAGCATATAAACGGCACGAAAAGAGCAACGAACATGTCAATGCCTGTGCGAGATTAAGTTGCCTCGGCAGAGTTAGAGTTGAACACGCACTGGACGAAGGTGCTCGCATTCAAGTAGCAAAGCACAACGCAAATGTAAAACAAAACCGAGCATTCTTAAATCGCCTCATTGACGTAACGTCATTGCTTGCCAGGCAGGAGCTGTCATTTAGGGGGCACGATGAAAGTAGCCTAAGTGATAGGGTCACAGACCATTTTCTAGAGAAGGAACGAAGGGTAGAATTTACATATAAGTAAATGGACAAATTTTATGATTAAGTTGGCAGTGAGCTTCCCCTCTTTGGAATACCAGCATCCGCCACTGTCTCAAACGTTCTTAACCCGTTTAACATTTCATCAAGACCTTTTCCACTCTAATTATGAACTTTATTTAGTTATGCTATGTATTATAAGACCTATTTATTACTGATGGATATTAAATACACATAGGGCTACACTTAAAACTAAAATCTTTGCCTTTTTCTGTTGTATTGCTTTTAGATGCAGTGCAAGATGGAGGCAGGGATAAAGATGGAGGCAGGATCCAAAGATCAGAAAATCAAAACAAATAAAATTATTTAGAATTACATGATTTCTGTTTTAATTGTATTACTGAACAGCTTGTGCTATGGGTATTGCATAAAGGTGCATGTGGGCTGTCGTGTGGGTTATGGGGTGGGGGGTATGGGTGGCAGCTGTGGGTTTACTGGGGGTAGGGTGTGGGCAGGTGTGGGGTTTCTGAGGGTAGTGTGGGTTTGCCCACAGGGGCCCCGCCAGGGTCCATCAGTGTGGGGCCCACATGTGCCCACCATTTCACAACGGTAATGGGGCCCACAGTGGGCAGCCCACAGTGGGCCTGAACTATAGCCCGCAATGGCCCCACTGTGGGCCCATAAGGGGCCCATAATGGGCCCACTCAGCAAAATGTGGGCAAGCCCACACTCTGCCCAAACTGTGGGTTTGCCCACAGGGGCCCCGCCAGGGTCCATCAGTGTGGGGCCCACATGTGCCCACCATTTCACGACGGTAATGGGGCCCACAGTGGGCAGCCCACAGTGGGCCCGAACTATAGCCCGCAGTGGCCCCACTGTGGGCCCACATGGGCTTGTTTGCTGGGCAATCATCCATTGTAAATGTTTAACGTAGGTATAAATGCTGCACATATACTTAAGCGTTTGCAATTGACATTACTCACGTTCATTGAAAGTCTCGGAGCTCTGTCGCTGCCGTTTTAGTTCGCTAAACTTCTTCAAGTTCGCTAAACTTCTTCAAACTTCTTCTCCAACTTCTTCACCAACCTTCTTCTCCAACTTTCTTCTACTGTCTATGCTTTTGGCGGGAGTGTGGCTGACGTGTTTCGTGAGCTCCACTTCTCCATGTGTCTGCAGCTAGACCCCTCTCGGAGTGCTAGGGCAAAACAATGCATACCGAAATAGCATGGACCCATGCAATTAAACTCGTGCGACCGAGCCTTCGCAGGCAGGCCAATAAAAACTCTGCACAAACACAATACTGTTTTTCACTTGAGAAAAGACAAAGGTTTTACCTGCCACTTCGTGACTTCACCCATCGCTGCCGTGCATTTCTGTCGTTGCATGATCAATTTTAAGCTGCACAAACAGCAAATAGCACACGATGCATGATGCACCATGTTAAGTCCATCCTTAAAAGTAATTGAATATTTTGAAAGGGCGGCTGGTGTTAACACAACATTTACATGCTGAAAATTAAGACATTTACACGAAACGTTTAGAAAACGTGCTACGCCGTTGGAGATCCGTGGGAAAGACAAGGCTAGATCTGAGCGTTTTTTGACAGTCAAACTTACTGCTTGCACAACGGCGACTTCGTTTGTATTATCACATTTGCTTATGTCGGAGATGAACGAAACATCAATAAATTAATCGAACATATTTCCATTAAATGCGTTTTGTTTCAAAAACGATCAGAGTTTAACGAAACATAACTGTTTATTGATAGTTTATGATTAAGCAATCGGTAGGTAGTAGCCTACGTCATCCCATCGCGACGGCCGTTCCATGAAGGACCCCCCCGAAGCGGATCCCATAAACGAAGCGGATAAGATGCCTACAGTCTCTATTCGTCTGTTCCATTTCATGGCTAAGCGACACACTGCCCCCTGCGGTGTGATTCCCGTGCTATTAGACAAACAACGGCTCTATGATAGAGTTTTCAGCATCTTGATAACAAACAACGCTGGCTAAGTAAATCACGTTAACGCGGAAAAAACAGCTATAGGCTATGTTTTTTTTATTAACCATAGGCTACCCGGATGAAAAATAATACCTACCTTGTGAAATTTAATGCCATACTTCAGAAAATAGTGAAATATAAGGCTTCTTAAGACTTTTTAAGACACATTTTTAAAATAAGACTTTTTAACGATCCGCGGAGACCCTGTATAGGATCACTATAGGGCGAAACTATAGGATTACTATAGGGTAAGATTATCACAAAAATACTACAGAACACCACAGGAATATCGTAAAGCTTAACTGTAGAAATATTATAGGAGATAGTATGTAGGCCTACTATAAAAGTATTACAGAAGACTATAGAAATATTATACATTACTATAGAAATCCTATAGTTTTACTATAGTTCTTTTTGGTAAGGGCAAGTCCAATGCGTCTAACGTCATCGGAGCCCAAAATGTAGCTGGGTGTTGGTTCCCGGATATGCGCGGTTACGAACAGCATAAGCACAAAATGGACGGTTGTGTGTCGTGAGATGGCGGATTTAAGTCGCGAAGATGGTGGATTGTTCGTAAAATGGCGGGTTGTGTCCTTCGTTTCGTGAGATGGCGAATTTTTCCATAAGATGGCGGCTTTTTTCGTGACGCACTTCAGAGGTCTACCTTAGGCTAATTCATCTGAGCATGCGCTCAGATGACACCCCCCCTCCCCGACACACACACACGCGCGCACGTTGTGTCGGATCAATTGACGATACGGTTCTCGAGCAAGATGCAATAGGTATGTGGATGCACGGGATAGGTTACTCGTAAACGTTCTATCGCACAAAAGCGCATTTTCAGAGATTTTTCACGCAAAATCGTCGGTCTGTGTATTTCCTGTTTTTTATTGATCTGTTTTATTTTCACGATCTGCCTCTAAAGCTATCTCATCCCTGAATTTTCGTTGCCTATATGCCTACACGTGATTTTGTGTTCTCGCTGAGGTCGCTGACCTGTGTGAATTATTAAGACACGCGATTTCGCCGCAACGGGTTCTGTTTACACGATAGGCACAACAGCTTATTTGGACGACAACATCGGGTTGTTTTGGTCTCATGTTTCGATGTACAAGAAGTTGGTCTCTCTTCTCAAAAATAGCCCCACAACAAAACGTCAAACATTTGCAAACGGAATATGGGAGCAACTGCGCCCGGATCCTTATACAGACAACATCACGAAAATGTCTAGCATGCACTGAAAAAAAAAATCTGTTGGATTTCAATAAAAAAAACAAAAACATGTATATCGGTTGCACATATTAATGTAATATGTTCTCTCAGAAGTATCTAGCCTATTTGTTAATTTAACCAATCTTTTTTGCTGAACAAACATGATTGTATTATGTTTATTTACAGTTATTGTGTCATGTTACATCATACTTTCTTTCTTGTTTTCTATATTTGATTTTTAGGCTAACATGATTTTTAATGTTTCCCCTTTATTTATATAGCATAGCTCTTAATATGACCAATATATTCCACAAATTATTAATTATATACAGCGTTCCAATAGTACTTATCAAAGTATTAAGTTTATTGACATTTAGAGTGCAAGTGATCTTCTACACAGTGTTGCGATAACTTTTTATTTGAATATGCAAACATACAAAGTAGTTTGCACAATGCTCTGAAAGGTTAAACATGTATAGTGACATAGTGCTACCTAGGCTAGCACATTCCATTTTGGATGATGGAGACTAACCTTGTTTGTTGCGTCATGCAATTCATTCTGATTTTTTGACTCTAGCCTTTCTTGTACTGTAATGTTCCAACTCTACCCCCTTTCCAATGTGTGTGTTAATCCTAGGTTAGGGCTTGGGCTGGGCAGGGGTTGGTAGCAATATAAAGTCAGGATTTTAATGAGTTTCTTTAAGGAGATTCTTTAAAAATCCCTGTTATTATGGACATTTAATTTCATTTGATTTTACTCATGTCAGTCATACAAAAGAAATATGATGTATTTCTTGGATAATAATGGATACTAATGACCTTAGATGACTAATTATAATGATATCTTGATCTGAGATGACTACAAGACTGTAAGAGAGAGGGCAAAAAGCTAGCCTGGGCCTGCCCATACTGCCTGTGACACTGCATAGAATTTTGCATTGAAGCCAGTCTGGCCAACCTGCCTATTCTCGGTCTGTCCTTTGCCTGAGAAGTAGGGTGCCAATGAAAAAGAGACGATAAACGTGCCATCGGAGTCAGTGGTCTGACTGGATGTCCAGTTGTATACACACAGATTTGACAGATGCCCGTTGATCCTGCCTTTGACAACTTCCTGTCTATGGGATCTTTGCCAGACCCAGCTCTGTCTACAAGCTGGGTGCGACAGCCAGGCTAGCAAAAAGGGCCACTGACATCTCAAATGTTGACAGCGAGTAGGAAACTAGTAGGAAGACAATGCACAGAGAGGTAAAAGGAGGATGAGAGATATAGGGAAAGTGAGGATGAAAGTAAATAAACATGCTCTTTCATGTATCACCTAACCCCAGTAGTCTGAAATACACACATCTGCATTGATTTTACATTTTGAAAATGGTTGCATTACATTCATGTATTTAGCAGCTTTTTATCCATAGCGTAGATTGGGGGAGGAGGCAGTGGTTGGTGCAAGAATGTTTTTGAGACTGAAGCAACAGCTGTGTAACTTCATGTAGAATGGGGTGTTTTTTGTTTGTTTATTTGATTTCCCTTTCTTTTCAGTTGTCCTTCAAAATTGACTACAAAATAATATTAAGCCACACAGAGAAGCCCATTGAAATCCAGGGGTCTGCTCATGGTTCCATTCTTACAACCTTGTCAAATAGGACTCAGTGTGTGGCTTACAATGATGTTACCTCGAGATTTGCTGGTGTAAGCGTTGGTGTGCCTGAGGGGTTAGTACTTGGCCTCATAACAGAGAATCTAGAGGATCTGAGAGTCTGTGTTGATGGCTGTTCTGTTATAGAACATTTACAGAAATGCTTTTTCATTACCTATTTGCAGAATAGTCTTCCACTATGTGTTAGGTAAGCCAGTTCTGTAAATATTTTTAAAACCTAACTAAAGACCTACCTCTTTTCAAAACACCATGAATTTACCTATAACCCACAAATGTGTTGTTTTCTAAAGTATATTTTACCTCTATTTATTGTTTTACTCTTCCTCATTTAGTTTTTATGTTTAGTGCATACTTACTTTGCACTTTCTTTCACAACCTTATGCTGTATGCCCAGGCTGCCTGTGTGGGTCTCTCTATGTGCAGTGTTTTGAGAGCATGTTTTATTGTGATCCAGCACTTTAATTATTAATAAATTGAATTGAATTGAGTTATTTGTTCAAGCTAATTGTTCTTAACATAACTTTTGCATAGCTCCACACTTATTGCTTACTAATATTAAAGCTAAGTCTTGTGATCATAACTTGCTTGTCTGAGCAGTGTAAGCTTTAAGACTGATAACCGGTTGCCAAATGAAGCCTTATCATCTCCCTACACGCACGCACACACAAACCCTGTGCCAGTCCATTACTGTGTTGATGATTTGCAGTAAGGTTATTTTTGGCAGCTTATACACTGGGGACAGCAGCCATGGCTGAACAGAATTTCTTGCACTATAAATTAACCCAAAGCAACCTTTGTCACAACAAATCTGCATGAGCTGTATTTTGAAAAGATTCGAGTTGTCATGGAAAGTCTATGTTGGTGTGTACTCGTAATGAATTTAGCCAGGGAGTGGACAGAGGTCAGTTATATGTAACGGTAAAAAATAATATATAAACCAGTTAATATAACATATGAGTATAAAATGCTTAGCAGTTGGTATTGGACTGCTAGCAATATTATCTGTACCAAAATGAATGTAAGCCAAGTGTCCCAGCCTAGAAGGTATGAGGTATGTTAATTTATATTAATTAAAGTTGCCCTAGGGTTAGAAATGTAACTAATGTAAATGTTACTTAATGGTTACATAGAATATTGCCCTTGTTGGACCTAGCTAGTACAACAGCAACTGAAGCCCAAGACCATAGACTGTACAGAACAAGACCAGCCCAAGCCCAAATCACCACAGTCAGTGGAATTGTTTTCAATAAATATTTTAAATTACCTATAATTAAGCATGTTTCCTTTGATTTTTATAAGTGGCCTCATTCATGCTTTTAAAGCATAAAGCCCATAATACACTTTTTCAAGCCTAGAAGGCTGTATAAGCATGTTCAATAACAGGGTCTAACCCAACGTGTAGTTGACATTATAACACTTTCACAACATGTACAAAATGTAACATGAACCACTCTGGATAGAGTTGTGACATTGACAAATGAAACGATACTTTTGAACGGCTCATAAACATGAACGATGGGAACCGAGTTGCAGCTGGGAGCTTTTTTTTATCGCCATGTGTTTCACACAGATGCACACAAAAGCTCCTTCTTTGCTCCTCCACTAAGTGGGGAGGAGCACAGCCTAGCTGTACGATGCTTATTTGATGTGCAAATGTGGAATGACGCCATCTTAGTTGTCCACGCTGCCTTCACATCTGATCACGATCTGATATCTGAGGTTGAATTATTTAGCCCCAAATTTTACCTCCACATTCCTCCCAGTGATTATTTCTGCGATAAAATGAGATACTCCAAGCTGGCTCTTTAAAACTGCATAAATATAAAAAAGAACCAAATGAGCTAGTCTTTTGAATGGCTCTTTGAAAGGAATGATCTGGAAAGATTCATATCCCCTCAAAGAGCCACCCATCCCATCTCTATCTCATGTAGTTACTGCCTTTTTAGGGCAGAATGCCATGTTGAATAAGATCGTAGTAGACCGTGCAGGGCATACCCGTACATTTCTTTTTTGGAGAAGCTCATGTGATGAGAGAATTTTCTCTCTCTCTCTCTCTCTCTCTCTCTCTCTCACACACACTCTAATATTTGTAAATGAGGAAATCAATTATTGGTATGGTTTGGTATGATTATTCAGTTGTATGATACATTTTCTTAAACAAGGATGTTTGGGGATCAGTATTTTTTTTCAAATGAGTATATGAAATATTATTAATTAATATTACATGTTGCTATAACACCAGATATTTAATAAAACCAGTGACAGTGACCCAGTAATGAGTTGCATTAACCTAACACTTGTATCAGAATCACCGGTGTTTGGTTTGGTGAAGTAACCCTTATACTGGGTTAAAATTCCAACCCAAATCAGGAAGTAAATTCATCTCAGTATGTGTTTTGTTCTATACTGAACAAGGGACTGGGTTGGGAATAACACAATTCACCAATTTTTTATATGACCACTGATTTCAAGTAGGCGAACATTCCACTACGCTAACATTAGCATCATTCTAGCTTACGTGCACCTAACAGCATGTACTGTAGCAAATTGTGACTGGTTGGATTGATAGGTTGTAGTTTTGTTACAATGTAGTCACGTTAATAAAACACATTTTACACTTACCCTGCATGCCCCCCCATGCAGCTGAACTTCACAGAAGTGATAACACTACTGTTTACTACTGTTGACAAAACGTATCCAGAGCGTATAGCCTACATCAATATATCTCTGTATAGGCCTATCCACAGAAACACTGCCTTTTTGCAGTGCCTACGTCAGATTAAAAGAACTAAAACGGGAGAAACTAGAACTAATATATGTTGTCTAGCTACATTTGTCTAAACAGCCTAGTCACAGGTACACCCCACCCTTCACCTTGATGCTGCCTCCGGGCCGGAGTAGCCCCTCTCGGTGGTGTTGGCCCACTTTTGGCCCGATAGTCAGAACACTGCTAATGAATGAATAAAGTGAATGAACATTCTAAAGTTGGAGTATCTCACACATCCATTAGGGGCTGGCTGCAGAAGTGAGCAACTTGCTATAGAGTTCCATTTTAAAAAAGTCAGTTTCACCGCAAATATAAACATATGGTGCATTGCTACTATGTGTTTTGGGTAAAGCCTCAGACTTTTTCTGTTTTGGTAATTGTGGCTGAACCACGTCTATGGCATACATGGCATGCAGTAGGGTAAGGCTGAACGGGGGCTGAACTTGGCCTTTTTGAACGGAATACAATATAACAACAAAACCGGAGGAATTCAAAAACTGTCAAATACCATTTGTTTGCTGTTGCTAACAAAGCTATGGATAACTGTTCATGTCATTATTCTGTCATTCCCTGGTACTCTAACTAATGGAAATAGAAGACTGGGGATTTGCACTGGTGTTAAAGCGTAGGGTAAACCCTCAGGCTGGCCCATACCCAATAGACGTGTGCCAATAACTACAGCCTGGTGATTTTTTATGTATATTTTAATCCATTAGTTTAACCCCCAGATAATTCACATTGACATTTACAGAATGGCTGAGAAGGCGGTGCCCAGAACCTTCAATTTTTGCTTCATCCAGTCTGTGAGAAAATCTATGCGTGACATCCTAGAGAGTTTGCCCAGTTCTCTCACATACAATCTATGGTTATTTATACAAAGTTGACATGCATTTCACCCTTTTAGCATGATACGCCCTCCTGTGGTATCTGCTTGATATTGCAGGCTGTTACCAGAGCTTATTTTTGTAGCCTGGTAAACCAGCCCCTCGTACTTCACTTCGTTTTGTACAAGATTTCTAACCATCATGCAACATTTTCAACCCAGAATACATCCCTGACTGCAAATGGCTGCAAACGTTTTCATCAAGTTGAATGAGCCTATTTTGAGTTTACCAAGGTGGCTGCTAGTCACATGACTCATAGACTTTAAGTCATGTCTGCCATATTGGTACACCAAAAGTGAATGGATAAGCCTTGTCCCCTGGCTTCACTTTCAATAGATGGCATGGATTGCTTGCACTACCTCCATGCTGTATTCAGTCTACAGCTTACTTGGACAAAAAAAGAGGGGGTGCTCGCCCAGGGCACCAAACACAGTAGGACTACCCGGCTCACAGTTTGATTGTTTGCTGATTGCTTTTTGCTCCCTCATTTCAGCCCCACCAATCTGTGAGCCTGGATGTAATTGCACACTGCATAAAACTTAAATGATAGTCTTGGACAGGAGGCTTTTTTGGGTTTTCTGAACAGCCTGGTAGCAACGAGTGATTACTTTTTTTGCTGGACTCTTTTTTGCATAGATTTTCTTTTTCTGTATGGCTGTTCTTTTGTGGTCAGCTTTGCTACAGGCTCCTTTTTCACCTGGTAACTCCACTGGGCACACATGATTCTACAAGGTGCTTCCTTACCTGATTAAGGCTGTGGGACCTCCGGAGGTGGTGGGTATGAATTATATTGTTTAGACTTACTATTGCTCGCTTTGCACAGACAAATGCCTTTTAAGTGATATGACAAAAGCCCTTGTATTGCCAGATAATAATTCCTCCTTTTTAACGGATATTAGTTATATTGGTGGTGACATATTATTTACTTGTTTATAGATTTATTAAGAATTAGTGGACTGCCCACTCCCCCAGGCTAATTGTGCATGATTTTATCCTGTTTAAAATGAAACAGCTTTGTATGGTAACCTGGGTTATGTCAATTCAGCCACAAGCTCAGACGAACTTTGATTGCCCTTTTTTGAGTTAGTTGGGTTGAGAGTGCTGTTGGCCTTTCAGGGCTGGCGTAATCAGCTACCTTTATACCGTGGGGGTAACTAACAGTTTCAAAACAACCCCCTTACAACATATTACATTTCTGTACAAGATGTTAGGGGTGTGTGTGTGTGTGTGTGTCTCTCTCTTTCTATGTAAAAAAGGCAGGAAACTCTTTGTGGGCTCTCTGTGCTAAGCCCAATCATAAGTGCTGTGTGCTATTTTTGGTTAGGAATTCCTTGCCTCATAATGTGTGGACTTTAAAGTGTGCATTTAGTCAAAGTACACTTCACCAGCCAAGGGTCATGACAAGGGACATGCCAAGCCAGCCAAAGATCTGTGCTCATGATTAAGGTTAGCACACAGAGCTCACACCACACATTTTAATCACATAAATATAGTTTCCTATATTTTACAAATTTTAACTTTAAAATGTTTCTACTGCCTATTTTGAAACAATCATTGCAGGCTAGCCTGATTTTATTTCTGCCCCTTGCTACTGTTTTCTCCCTTTGTCCTCTTCCTGCATGTACGTTTCTCTCTCTGTGTCTGTCACTCACACACACACATAAAAAATATGTAATATGTTGCACATGGTATATTGTTGTAGGATGCCTTTTTTCCTGTGGGAACCAGTAAACATTTGTTTAAATCATTTGTTTTTACTAAGTACTGTGTGCAAATATCTACAGACCAATTTAACTATAAGAAAAATGTATAAGGTTGTGACCTCTGGTGGTCATGTGTGAGACAGCACTTGGGCTGCTGGGTTTATTTTTAACAAAGCCAATAAGTGTTTCTACTTTTCAGTGTTTTGCACCCTCTTGTGGTTCTCTCTGACATTTGCGGGCTGTTGCCCAATTTATTTCTGCACCTTGCTCCTTTTTCCTTCTATGGTAATAATCTGCGGAAGGCGGCTGTATTGCAAGATTGACATAAATGTTGTCATACAGTCAGGTTGTGACACACACCTAACATCTTGTAAAATATATGTTGTATTATATTTCACTGTATCTTTAACCTTGTGTATTGTGCTAGGACGGGGGTGTCAAACTCAAATACAAACTTATACAAAGTCACAGGCCAATATTAACATTTATTGAAAAACTTCCTCCAGATATAATAAGGAACCTTTTCATATGGATCCAAACAAGTTTTCATCAAACATTGAATATGGAACAGTTCAAGCTTAATACTATGCAACATATAACCTACTATTGCATACAAAATCGAATTTCAAATAAAAAATACATCACTGGCATTCATTTAGTAAATAAAATTTCAATACAAGGCAAATAGGTCTGAACTTTACATAGGTAAACAGGTATTCTATCTCCCGACTGTCCAGAAAGCTCCTGTTTTCTGCCTTTGTTTTTGTCATTTTTGGGAAGGGTTGCACTGTGCCAGTAATAGCATGATGTCGCTATGACTACTGTCAACAGAGGCGAGAGGTCACACCAATGTTTCAAGTAAGCTGGACGTTTTAATAGACTTTTTTATTGCAGTAAAACAACAATTACAATGATGTTTAACAGTAAGGAAATATAAGAATAGGTGTCCAATACAGTTACATAAAGACAAAGTACATTTATATCCAAAAAAAGACAAACAAGAGGAAAATATGTTACAGGATATTTAAAAGTTTAGTGTTTTTCTTATTGTGTACAAAATTAAGAGATTTGAGAAGAGATGATATTTCTAAAATAGCCTAAATACACCAAAAAGAAGCTTATTCTTTTGCCATTTTTGTTTATGAATGAAAAACTTTGCTTGTAAAATATAAAAATTAACTAGAAATTCAAATGATAAATCTCCAGAATTTTCATAATAGAAGTACAAATTTTCATAAAAGAAGACATCTTTAAGAGTGAAATTATACTGGCTCTGTTGGGGGAAAAAAAGATACAAACCAGGGTCTATTAGAAACTGTTTAACAATATTGCAATCAAAAAATAAATGTGTCAGCGTTTCATCTTTTTCACCACAAAAAGAGCAATTCAAACGTATGTCAATGTATTTGGAAATATTAACATTTGTAGGGTAAATCTCATGAAGAATCTTAAAATGGGTTTCTTTTGTTTTCGTTTTACTAGACGTTGGAAATGTCTAGTAGGTTATCGTTTCGTATGTTACGTTTTAGATTGACAGATCCAGGGTCCAATCAGAGAGCGATCTTGCTAGGACGGCCATGTTGGAATTCGTAGGAGGAGTTCTAGTCTAGTATGTGAAAAGAGAAACCAAGTTCTTGTACAACGTATGTGGGAGAGAGACAGAGTATCGTATACTAATTCAAAAATGTAGTTGGCAGCAGTTTTTTTATACATTGTCAGATGTGAGTCGGACAGATGACGAAGTCTGTAAGCCACCGGAGAATTTCAACGTTGACAAGAAGGTCTGCGTGGGACACACGGTGATTCACGTTTTACAAGTCGAGTGATTGAGCTATACGACGATGACGCGATGATGGATCAGGTTAGCACCATTGATTTTAACTGCTAACTACAGGAAACTGAGCTTATAATATTTGCAGACACTGTCTTTGTTTTGAACGGGTGTGGGTTAGGATATTAGGAGTAGGAGGTAGGCCTTACAGAAAGCACAAGAGGGCGTGATTTTGCTAAGAGACAACAAAAATGGCGGAAGGATTATACTAATATATCCCTATAGGAATCGAGTGGAAATAACTTTGACGAAAAAGTAAACACTAACAATGGAGGTGGGGAGTGAAGGGGACTACAGATAAGCATACTTTTATATCTTATGTTGAGCTTATGTTAAGAAACAATAGTGTCAAACGGAGTAGTCTAGGCCTATGCCAGCTTGCCTAGCCAACAATGCACAGCGCGCAAGAATGAAACTATAAGCACGATCGTTTCGCCCGTTGAAAAACAAACAAGGGACATCTGAAAGTTATGTTGACATGTCTGATGAAACAGAAAGAACCCCCCACCCCCCCCTACGTTAATGCATTGGGTCGAGGTGTAATAATTAAACCACGTCAGTGAATTGAGTGAGAAGGCTGTAATACTAATACTATACAGTTACGTTACGACGAAATGTCAAGACCAAAACCGAGTATAGCGATTATAATAAAGATATTATTTATGCTTCGAGTTTATGTAAGTGTATATTCAATTCACTGCCCTTGCCACAGACAACAATACTAATGCTTCAGCAAATAACACTCGCCTGCTTTCCAAGTGTTCATTGGACCGACGTTGGCTCAACGACTTGATAAACGTCGACACGACGTTCTTTACCGATGGGGGGCAACGTCGTCCCCCCGCCCAGAATATCAACAGTAATACAAATCAATTCAGTCGGTTTTATGTTGATGCTGGTTTGGAATAGAATAAACAGGGTGAACCATGAAAAGCAGGATAAATAGCATCAGTCAAGTAATAAATAAAGATGGCATCATAAAACACAAAAGACACATCTTTGTCTACAAAGTCTACAAAAACCAAATGACAAAGCTATAAAACAAACAAGGATGTCCAGGCATGCCTACATATTTACACTCCGGTCAAGAGTAAAAAATAACTAACCATTTTAAGCAGATTTGTAACCAGGCAAAACTAAACAAAATTCCCAAACTATTTAAGACTAGTAATGATATGTGTAAATATTCTATAAACATACTGTAAACTACGTACTAGGATGATGGACATTTGAGGGGAAAAAAATGTATGGCTGCGCAGTGTAAATTTGTATCGCAGTATGGCCAAACGGTTTTGTTCCATATCGCTCAGCCCTATTGAGTTGAGCTGGAACTCACCTGTATTTCTCTGCAGATGAAATCTGAACACTAACTGACCTGACAAGGGCAACTTATTGTCAACTTGTACAGTGTGAACTGGAGATGCTGAGGTGCAGTGGTTACACCAATGACCGGGCCAAATGCTTATGGGGACCCAGGTTGAATCCGCCCTGTGGTCATAAACCAAAACCCCACCCTGTTCTTCCTTCCCCACCCACTTTCTGTCCCACTCTTCACTGTCCTACTGTCCTACCGAATACGGCCAACAATAAATATGAAAAAATTGGATAGCATAAACATATACACTGAATGTTATACTGGTGTTTTTTGAGGGAGGGGGAAATATTGGAAGTTCTCTTACACCCAGTGTAGCAAAGGGGGAGAGAAGTCACCCCACCCGGCCTCGAACCAAGGTCTACATGGTACCACACATGCACTCTGACTGCAGTGCCAAAGAGCCAGACATGGCAGAACACATTCTCAACCCTAGTGATGACACTCCATCACACCCAGTCATTTGAAAAGTACCTCACAGGGTACAGCACTTTGGGTATCCCTGCTGTAAAGGTTTACCAGACATTAGCTTATAACAAGTTTTTAATGTTGAGTGTTAAGGGCTGTGTCCCATTCCGTTAGTGTTGGCTACCAGTATATTTTTCGGTCTATGCTCAATAAATTTTCTCGTTTTTTTTCTGACAACAGCACTGTGTTATTGGAAACAACATGGCTATGGATTGATTCACACAGAACCTTTACTTACAAATAGGCATAGAATACTGAAATGCAGTATTGTACCTTATTCTCTGATGTTCAAATAAAATGCATTTAACTTTGATTTACCATTTCACAAGCACAATAACATCTTCCATTTAGACTGGTGAATAAAATGGTGCATTTAGGGTAAATGACACCCTTTTTTGGCAACCACAATTGAATTACAGTTTATTAACTTGGTGTATCTAAAGGACTAGAGCTTCTATGATGACGTATCACAGCTTTGCTCAGAATGGCCCGTTTTACCATGCCCATTTCTTGTTTAAAAATATGCATGTAGAGGTCAGAGGTGGGGGTGAAGTTTTGGTATGGTCCCTTCAACAAGCCAAGCTGCTGGTATTCATCAACAAGGTAAATGTGCTTTTGAATTCTATCCCCTTTAAATTTTGCAGTACACATGCTGCATTCCGGCAGTTGCGATTGGTTGATGGCAGGTCCAATAGTTTTACATATTTAGCCACCAGAAAGTAAATGTCTGATTATTTAGAGTCAAGGGGGCAGAAATAGATGCGGAAGTTGAATCCTCATGGGCGAAAGGGCCCACCCGGAAAGGGCCCAGTAGCCTTTTGTAGACATCCATTAATTTTAGCATCACTTTGACATGAAAGGCCACGCCTTGATGTTGGTATTGTTGGACACCGGAGAAACCACTGCAAAAAATATTTGCCTCGATCGGAAATCGGTTGTCATTGTCTTGTAAGAAACGTTTATCTGAAATTGACATCACACATCATACAACGGCTAGTGAGTTTCTGTCGCAATTTACCGTACTGTTTGAATAACAAGCCATACCCATAATCACACTTGCTTACTTTTCTGTTCATGTCAGGGAAATATTTCCAGCAAAATAAGCACCAGAATTGGTAATTGTTTGTAAGAGGAGTTGTAATCTTTGTGGATTTTACTGTTCGATGCAAATGCAGCCCAAAGAAAGATGGCTAAGCTAAGCTACACACTACAGGTCAGTACGGACGTGCTAACTATGTAGCGCTCTTTACATGGTAACTTGCCAGACAGCCTGGAACTAAAGTTAGTAGAATACCAAAGTAAAGTATTAGCCTTCCACTCCAGTAAATGTGATTGCAACCATAACGGTAGAAAGCATTACAAAAATGATCGTATGCTGTCTGATTTGTGTTTGAGCATCTACTCGTCAATTTACCATATTTGGGTTCGTTGGCTGAGGTCACTCGACATCAGCAGGAGGTTGCACAGTAGACCAAAGTGGACACGTGATCAAGTGAAATTTTGAAAAATTGGCTTCATCTGGTCCCATTGAAAACGATGCTATCCCTCAGTCCATTTTTTCTACTGTCTATGTTTAGAGTCCCCAAAGCAGAGCTCTCCAACAGGTACCTCAGGGGTAGCAGCAGTTCCAAACATGCTTTAGAGTAATTCTCCAGAGGGTCATAAAAATGTATAATGTCTTAACAGACATCCTGCACTGTCTGGTATGAAATAAAATTAAAAAGCACATATTTAAACACGTTAGTTCCAGCTGCTCTGTATGCGTACACCAGTCTGCTTGGATAAACCCAATATGGTTACCACTGTCGTTTGATGGTAGTTACTGAAATGAATGAAGTAAGTATGGCATAATGGCCGCCAAGGCCGACATCGGCTACACATTCTGCGATTATGTATTTTAAACTATTTGACAAATCATTTTTTAAAACGAAACTCATTAACTTCTCTAGTGTGTTGTTTTTTCAATTGTGGTGTTTAATAATAAAGGGTAACAGCCGCCAAGGTGACCTGGTGCGTAAAAATAATACTGGTGAGGTGAAGGCAAAGAAATCTGCAAAGTGGATTTCATTTCCCTTCACTGAGTCATTATTTCTATGGAATAGTTCACCTCAAAGGCTATTATCATGCTATTCTGTTTGCAAGATCAATGATGCATATACTACTGATATAACCAGTTAATTTGTTGTTTAGGACAAAGAACAGTGTAGAACAGCGTTGAAGTCATTCAACTGTTAATTTTGCTGCTGGAGTTGTCATGGTTATCATTCATAAGCACATTGATATGAAGTGACAATTCAACTTTTTGTTCTAAAATCTACTTCAAAGGTAGCCTGTTCTCAGAAAGTGAATTCTCACCTCATCTTAGGGAGATAAGAAATTCAATAACTGACAGTTAATGACTGGAGTGTGTCCAGTTCTTGTTTAGTATTGTGTTTTAGGCCTACAACAATACACTGACAAATCACACATGAATGAATGTCTGAGTGAATGGAAGTGAGTGACTGTTCACCGAAGGACAACCAGCATGTCCCAGTAAATAATTCGGTTGAACTTATAAGAGATCCTTCTGGAGGGGTGGACGTGCCCTCAAATGATCTAGAAGTCTCTAGAGCATGACTGAGTTTCTGTGGAAATGATTTGTCAATCTCTTTCCACATCTCTCTTTCTCACTTGCTTCCTGTCCCAATCTTCACTGTCCTATCAAATAAAGCCATAAAATACTACAGTGTGAACGATGAGTTCCTGAAGAGATAATTCAGGAAACTGTGTGAATGAGGTTGTAAATGAACAACATTAATAAAGTTGTGTGAATGAATGAGCCCATTAAACGTTCATACAAGTCACTGATTGTAGACAAACACATTATAGACAAACACAACAGGGAATCAGTCATGTTTAATGAAGAAAATGCATGATCTCTTTTAAAGTAAAAATCAAGGTAGCCTATATGCATTTGTAAAACCCATGTAAAAAACAACAGCAGTTGGCTTAAAGTGCTTTCCAGATGCTAAAAAGAAACAATGTGTGCATATAAAAGCAAAAGGAGTATACAAGAAAGACTTAAATGGGTAGAAATGTTCAGGGGAAAAATACAATAAGTATACGTTTTTTTTACTGTGGTCCCCCAACCAGTTCACTGACAGCCTTGTTGCCAAATTTGCTGTCTCTCCATAGAGAAAGAAAGACTTCTGCCACTGTGGTAGCTCTGGTCGCTCCCAATTTGAACGTGCGGTAACAGGGCCAACCTGGATTAAATATGGATACCACTGTCAGTTAATACTAGTCACCAATTGACCAAATTCACAAGGTGGCCATCTCGCTCTGACATCATACTTAGAGTAGGCACGAGTTGGGAAATTCAAATAAAGAAATTGTCAACACTGTCTGCTCTCTCATTGTGTGTGTGTTAACAACGGCAAGATGGTCTACCAACCTAACCTACCAGTCTTGATATTCTAAGAAATTGATACATGGGCACATTCCCACTTTGAGTATGATGTCAGAGAAGTTAATAAGCCCACAGGTCCTCTGTAATAACTATGTGGGGTGAAGGAGAGTTTCTGTGATCTAGTTTCATAACTTCTACAGAAACATTTAGGGCGAGGCTTACAGCAAGTACACTGACAATATCTCATGGATGAAACTAAAAAAAGTGAATGCAAGAGAGTGACTGTTTATTAAAGACTTGATGTTCTGGTAAATAATTAAAAGTAAGCATAAGAGATCCTCTAGAGAGGTGGACGTGCCTCAAATGATCTAGTAGGAATCTCTAGAGTATTAGTGAGTTTCTGTTGGAATAATGAAAACATGAAGTGCATGTGAATGATGTGTGAGTGAATGATGAGTTTCTGAAGAGATAATTCAGGAAACTGTGAAGGTGGTTGTGAATGAGCAGCAATAAAGTTTTGAGAGTGAATGAATGAATGGCCCCATCAAAGTTCATACAAGACACTGATCATAGACACCTTAATAGAACAAGCAGTCTTGGGCTGGACTGAAGTCTCTACCTGCTTACTTGTGATGCTCATAGCGTGCGCCATGTGCGTGTAATGAAAACCAACAAGAATTATATCATCCTTTGCACAATTCGGCTTTATTGCACACAAATGATCATTCTGGAAATGATCTGTCAGAGATCTGGAGTGGTGGAACAATAGTTCTTAAAAGTTTTCTTACGTATTTCTTGTATATTGTCCTGTTGTGTCACTTTTCCACTTTTTGTGTGTTTTTTGTGTGTCGTGTGCTTTTTTATTGTGTTTGATTGTGTGAGACAATGTTTCCAAAAAAGGGAACAATAAAGTCAACTGAACTCAACAATGGAAAAGGCACAAGTCCAAGTTTATACAAAAACGGATTAAAGCTATTGTCAGTAGGTATTCAAAAGCATTTTTATAAAATGTATAATAATAATATATATATAATTACATATATTTCCTGGAACTGACATCATTTTCTGACAGTATTACATGTAGTAAGCAGTTTAGGAACAAATACGACTGCTTTGGCACCACCTACAGCCCACAGGTATTACTGATGCTATTACCCTGCTCATGGCAACTGGCTGCCCTGTCAGTCAAAGGTCATGCACCTGCTGCAAAGAACCCCCCACCCCGTTGCGTGCACAAGCACATCTGTAGAAGACAAAGAGGGAAAGGGGAGGGTCGTTTGGACCTCTGGAAATGGTGGAGGAAGGACGGGGTGATTTATCTTTTTGAATTTTCAAGCCAAGGTCCTGGAATTTCAAAGACCTGCTCAATGGTAGCTTTAATAACATCACTATAAAAAACAACACAATAATGAAGTTTTGTTTAAAGGTGATGGTATATGGGGTTTTATAATGATCCCTGCCAACTTTTTGAAATCAGGCAATCAGAATACTAGTAGCAAATTACATGATGTGGGCTTGTGGGCTTCAGATCAGAACTTTAAAACAATAATGGTATATTGAAGAGACCGAGAAGACACCTCTTAATATCTTTTTAGATGGTTATTTTAAAATTCTAAAACAGCAAATTTACTTTACCAAATCCATAAACACAACAGACATGCAGACTTGTAGGTTTAAGTCAAAATTGAGATATTGATTTTTTTCCAGCTAAGTGCAAATTGCTTTTAGCTTATCACTTTTCTATAGAGACTGAATTCTAAGCCAACTGGACACAAGTTGTTGCCTGGATAGATTGCCTATTGCATGTGTATCATCACCTTAGGAAGTTGTTTCCTAAATTAGTGTTCCAAATATTTATTGGGGGGGGTGTCTTGTGATGGGGATGGGGTAGCCTGAGGGGGCATAAGGGGGATGTTGGGTTTAAGTGAGAGGAATGTGACTTAAGTGTGTAGAAATAGTTATGGTGTGTGTGTTGGGGGGGGGGGGGGGGGGGGGGCAGTGCTGTTTGTGTGGTGAGCAGTGGGGGAGTGGGGATGGGACAAACATGTGTGAGATTGATGGGATTGAGAAGGGACTGATGACCTTTCAGTAATTGGGGGGCAGTGCTGTGTGTGTGGGGTGTGAGAACTATGTCTTATTCTGTTTGCTGGGGTCAACAGTGGAGATGGTGAAGGGACAAACGTGTGTGAGGAGAGGGGGTAGCTGATGATAATGAGCTGTACATATCGGGTGGTCAAAGGGTAATGGGATGCTATGGAGGTGGTGAAGAATGGGTGTGAGCTCTGATGACATCTAGCGGTCATTTAAGATCTGCATGTGTGTGTATGTGGGGGGCCAGATAACTGTGTCCTGTGTGCGCTGTGTGTGATGGGTGTGTGTTGGGGTTGGGGGGGCAGTCTTCTGCCTGCTGTGTGTGCATGATAGAACATTCAGTGGTCCGGGGGCTGTGTGTGTGTGTGTGTGGGGGGGGGGGGGGGGTATTGCATCAGTCATGAAAAAATTCTTATCAGTCGGCCTCGGTAGAATTACCTAATGAAGTACAGTAGTAAAATATAACAGCAGGGGTCTTTAACCTTTTCACCTCTGAGAGCTACTTTGACAAATCAATATAGCTGAGCTACTATTTTACATCAGAATTATTGATAGATGCTACATTCTTTACCATCTTAACTTACAGTGCTGTGACTCACAACCATAAAAGATTAAAGCAGTTATTAAATCTGTCTCCTCTTAAATGACAAACCCAACTTGAAGGGCTGACAGTTGGCAGCATGATTACTTACGCTGTCTGTTCTCGCAAGAGGGAGTGGGGAAAATCCCCCTTAAAGTTGCAGTAGGTAACGCGTTTTTAGTGAAATTAGCTGGAACTCTTACGATATTCTGGAAGTAGTACATTAAATAGGGTATTTACTAAAAAAATCTCTAGCCCCACCCTGAGGATGTAATCAGGCTGGTAAAAATTCACCGCTTTCGGTTCTGGGGTGCGTTTCCCAAACAACGACGGATGTTAGCATTTAACCACCGTTGTCCGTAGTAGGTTCAAACGACACAACAGTCCGATTCCGACTGTTTCCTGAAACTCTCCAACTACCTACGTACAACGAAAGTCTGAACTATGTTAGTTTGGACTTCCGTTGTTGAAACTGCAAAGTATCCAGATGTGTCGGAAATGCTCGGAGAGTATTCGGATGCATTAGTTGCGGGAGACGACAGAAACGACACCACGACAGTAAGGCAACAAACACGTAGCCTTATTTAAATTAAGCCGGTATGTAGTCTATGATAAACTTCAGCAACTTAGGAAGATGTTCCCCAACACAATCATGTCCCTTACTCATTAAAAGCAGTGATTGAATATGTTTATGCTACCCTACATAGATGTACATATAAATAGAACTAAGTTAGTCCATCGTTCAAACCTACGAAGTTGCTAAGGAAGTTAGCAACGATGGTTTTGGGAAACGCACCCCTGTTCCACTAATCAGGTTAGGGGGAATGATTAGCTGCCTGTCAATCACAGCATGCGCACACGCTGTTGACACGTTGTGTAGCACGCGCTCACAAGTTCTTCACTCTCCAGTCCCTGCTGCCAAGGGCTTCCAACTTGTCAAGATTTCACTATTACCAACGACTGCCTACAAAACCAAGAAAGAAGGGGAAAACAAATCTGGAAGACAATGTTTAAAAGTAAAGAAAACAATCAAGGCCGAAATAACACTGAACATTGACGTCACTTTTGAGAGGTGGAGGGAACTACTGGATCTGAAAGGATTCAAGCTAGATGCAGATTTGGCCTTCTTCTCGACAGGTAATTGTATTACTGTTGTTCTATGAATCTCTAAGAATTACAGTAAACAATGGTTACACAAATATGTATGTGGCTCGGCGTTCGCCTTTGCTGTTTTGATTCACTGTATCTGCAGCTAGGTGTATGTTGTTAGAACAACTACAGGGGACCATGGTGGCTTGCTCTATTTTGATCCACAGTCTTCTCAGTGTGCTGAGGACTTCTGCTAGCCTAATGCTGCAGTTAGGACAGCAGCTTGTTTAGGATTAGCTATGCTTACGAGGGTAATTCTGACGCAGCGTTGTGTAACAAAGTAATTGTATGCTATTGTGAAGTAGTTGTATAGTCATGTTGGTTTGGATTTTGTGTTTATATTTTGACTCCATTGTACTCACACGCTAAGCTGCTTTCTTGTGTGACTCACTAGGTTACAGCTTGGAAGTAGCAGGCTATTATGTAAGCCTTTATGGTTCCCTGCCATTGGTCCGACAGTGACCGCTGAGGATGTATCAGTCCTAAAAAAAAGAGACCCATTGGTCCGACATCCCATTAGTCCGACCACACTTTAAAGTAAAGTTTTTTTTTTCTGTCATCAGTCACTGTTTAATTTCTTTCAGTTCAGTTCAAAGTTAAAGAAATGTTGACCTGTCTCTCCAGTTCATTTTTACAATATACCATTGGTTTCTTCAAATAAACTGTTCGAATTTTTGGCGTGATACTTCCTTAGGAATCAATCGATTCAGCACCATGGCCAGAGCAAAGCCCAATGCGCGGATCTTCTGGCCAGGCCAGTCCATTTTAATGTTCAAATCAGACAACGGAAAATGAAAAAAAAAAACCCTAAGCATTGTTTTGTTGTCATTTGATAATAGAAAAACAGAAAATGCAAGCAGTCTATTTCTGTTTTCATTGGTATTTTTCTAACATGGAAACACAAACAACAAAAATAACCCCTGTGGCCAGTGATAACGGCATATGAGTCGAGTTGTGACCCTTTCATTTTTTCAGCACTAAAATTCTGGCGCACCGACCCCCACGGCATCACTTGTTGGATAAACTTAATAGCCCAAATGTCGTCGGCACGGAGCTAGGTGCTGCACGTTTTTGTCCCGGCTCTGATAGAGATGGAAGTAACACCCATACTTTTCAGTGTCTGCCATTTATGTCTCAATGGCTCGTAGCAAGGACCTATTCGTGCCCATTGCCCAGTGATCTTCTCGCCTTTCACATGCGCCAAGACATGCCTGTATCAGGTCATCAGGTACCATTAGGCACACCACAAGGGACACCACCCTGTCCAGGTATTTGCCATGAATTGCTACAAACTGTTGGAACAGCCTTGAACAGCTCTTGAACTTGTCACAAATGTAGACATCTGCGCATCTTCTGAGCTTTGCAAAACTCCCATCCCAACACCACCCACCGTAACGCCTCACAGTACTTACAAAAGCGATCTATTTGCCTACTTTAATGAATCACTTTTGTCATGCACTAGAATCCGCTGCCAATCCTGAGCTTTAGGCTAATTCATAACTAAGCAATATCATATACTGCGGTGCCTGGGAGAGCCCACATAATATTTTTTGGGGTTTGTCAAGAAAGCGTGCGCCCGCTTTGCAACGTGCACCCTCATTTAACCAAAACTCGCGTCCGCTTAGCTAAATCATGTACTCGACTTACTATTGTCGTGTACTTGCTGTAATTCAGTTGTGATATACCTTGTGAGCACTTTTGCAAAGTGTGCTCTCATTTAACCAAGATGCGCGTTAAATGAGGCAGCTGCAAAAAGACGCGCTGCTGAGCCTCTGTCCGTGAAGAGGAAAGAAAGTTATATTTTCACAGAAATACACATCATATCACGCACTCGGGGTGTGCAACACTTCTTCATCATTAAAAATAATTAAGTAATGGGATTCTCGTTATGGTCCTCTATGGATTATTGTCGGACTTATGAGATGTCGGACCAATGGGATTCTTGTTTGGTCCTCTATGGCTTATTTTCGGACTTAGGCTATAGGCTGTCGGACTAATGGGCTGTCGGACTAATGGGCCGACCCCAGCCTCCTTTTATGCATGCCATTTAACATTGAAGCCCTCAGCTTGAACGTGCAATGATTCTGTCCTAGCATTACTGAAAATTACTGTCGTTGCTAACTTCTTTAGCAACTTCGTTGGTTTGAAGGATGGACTTACAACTAATGATGTTAACAATTATGTTAGTCCAATGGATTGTTCAACGATGCAGGTGTTTCCCAACAGCAAAGTTTGGACGATCCATTGAAAGTTGCATAGTTATGTTGTGCCGTTCAAATGATTAGCTTGGACATGTCGTTAGACCATCGTTTATGTACATGTGTCGTCTTGCTCCTCACCTTTGGCCTTCTTGAGTTGGATTAGGCACCATTCGATGCTTTGCCGCCACCAACAGCATAAATGATCTTACTTTAATTCACTTAACTGCACAAAATTTGTCATGTACAATTAGCAAGGCAGCCTCTGGAAGCAAGCCAAGTACTGTGAAATTTCATGCATAGGAGGTACTGTAATTTTACAAGATCACATTTTCGCTATTATCTGTAGAGCACTAGGTCTATGGTTTAATACCAAAATTATTTTTCCTTATATTCAATTGAACCTTTTGGATGAAAATCACCTGTCTATACCCATTTCCAACGCTAAATGTGCCAAAATACAAAAACAAAATCAACTTGAAGTGAGAAAAGCATTGAAGATTTGAACCTGCTTGATGGTTAAATATCAACATAAAATGCATAGCACTAGCAGCTTATGCCATGGTTTCCAACTCAGGAGCTCCTTTAGTGGTCAAAATCAACCAGTTAGACCTACAAAGCATAACCATTTAAAACTAGGATTTGTGAATGTGAGGCCCATCAGCTCTGTAAGGCATTGAGCATTTGATAATTAAAACAGCTAAAATACCTTGATAATTAAAGTTGCCAAAAATCAATACCATGTGTTATGCAGTACATCTAGTTATATATTTTATATGCTTGTACATACCTAAAGACTAGTCTGAATTAACTTATAGAGGTCTACAGGCTTTTATAAAATAAACATAACAACTCTTTAAGTATTTTGTGTTGCAAATTAAACTACTAATAAATTAAACATCACTCATCTATATTAAACTGTGTTGGGGGAGATTAGCCTCATTTTGTGCCTTACTCAGGTCCTTCCTTTTAAGGCAGCTCAGGTTGAATGTGTTGACCACAGAGTCCTATGACACACGCTGTCTGATCTTTGTCGCAGTCCAGACCATGGGACACAGCAAAATGGAGGTTGTGGTCAAAGTATTTACGCCATGGCCAGCCAAGATTCTTTACTGCAACAACATTAGCACCATTGTCTGTAGTGATGCAGACTAGTTTGTGCTTATCCAGTTCCCAGTCTGCTAAAACAGTACCTTCAGCAGTATAGTTAGCTGGGACATATCAGGCCTCCAAACACTTGGAGTGCAGGTCCAGTCACTCCACTCTTATAAGGGATCATGTTTGAACTTGACCACATGTAGACTAGTGGTAGAGTAAAATGGGATGTCTTTGATCTCCTTAAGTATGCCATCTTTCATGCTGCTGTACAGTTGTGGAATTGCTGTTGTACATATGTTCTCCAAGGCAATTCCTACTGGCTGTTAAATGTTTGCAGCAATTTTTTTGAAATGCTGGTTTTTCAATAAATATTAAAGGGCAGCATCTCTATCGATGAAGCCCACTGCACTGTGAGTGCACGCCATTTTGCACTGCCCTGTTTATAATTTGTTTGTCGACTAAACACCCCAGTGATTGTGGACTGTCTGGAAGATGGAGAAGACCCATCTGTTGTGCTGGGAAAGCTGCATCAGATTACGATTTGCAATTGCATGTTTGTTGAATTGCTGCGTTTAGTTCTTTACAATAAATGTGACATACTGGCTCGCACAAGTTTGAATCAGAAGTGCTCCCACACTGCAGCTGTCGCGTTCAGCTTTAAAACCATCTCTGTTTTTCCCAAACGTCAACTAGCAATTTTTCTGGCTTGCTACTCCTCACAGGTGTCCCGCCTCCCCACACTGAGATCATACAACAGACAAGTGACGGACACAAAAGTTGACTCCCTATTACAAGAGGGGTCAGTCGAGATGGATGCACCGGAGTGAACCCTCTTGGCATCCAGTCTCTTTGGTGGAGAGAGATAGACACGAGGAAAACAAACAAGCATGCAAATGGAAATTATTGATGCTGCAGAATAATTAAGCTCATTTTAATTTATCATGTGATTAATTGATTTATTGTTTATCACAATAGGACTACTTCATTGTTTCTTCCATAATTAAAGTTTCCTGTAAAGCGAGTATGTTACACATAATATGCTGTAAAAAGTAAAATATTTGAGAAAAATGGTACATTCCATTTGCCGGAGACCAAGATGGGTGACATCAAAACCAACATGAACACATTCCATTTGTCATAGAGGGCAATGCATTCAGATTAGCTTAGTTAGGTCCATTTGTTTTTAGCAACATCAACCAGACTACTAACCAATCTTAGCAGAACCACATAATAAACAACACATAACGTGCTATTTCAGACATAACAGGACCAAGGAGCATGCCTATGGACTGTAATGACAAAGTTTTATGTATTCAACTGATGAGTTAGACACAAAAAAACCCACTACAAGTGTGAAAAAAACATCACATACTATAATCCATGCACTGAGCAGCCATCTTAAATTATGCATGCAGGGTCTTCTGTGTTGTGAAAATAATTTGGTTGGACAACAAGCTTCAGCTCTCAGAAAATGATTCAGAAAACCAGCTCTGACTGCAAATACAACACACTATAAGCTGTGAGTAATGCAGGACCCGGACACAAGACAGTAAGAGATGGGAGGACAGTGAGATTGTTTGCCACAGTTTGTGAGAGACTCAGGTGCCCCACAGACAAACACCCTACCTGAAATGAAATCACTATGAACAAGTAGTAGATCACTATGACTGAATATCAGAGAAACAATGCGTAATGCCTCAAAAAAATCCAGCCCGACCCAACACAAGCTCGGCCTGACTCATAAACTGCAATTATGAGATTAAGCCTGATTTAAACTAGCATTATTTATTGATTTAATTTAGGTGGTCCATTAAAACTGATGTTTTCAACTGGCCAACAATTCGAAGTTGACTGAATGACAAAATTCTGTTCAGAATGATCTTCATCAATAGTGCAACAAGAAGGACGCCTGTTTAATAAAATTATTTATTCTACTAGTAAAAGAATGCGCTGCAGCAGGTCAAGTGCACGTTTCCATTAAGGTGTCAATGCGGGCCAGTGAAATTTATTCATACCTTTTTACAAAATCCCAAACAAATGCTTTCCTGATGTTTTAAATGTCTCCGGTTGTAGTATTCTTGCATCATATTCAGAAAGATAGATGAATAGATATAAGCCTTTATTGTCCATTCAGTGGAAATTCATTTTCGCAGTCCATACAGCACAGTGCAAGCCTCACAAGCATGACATACACAAAAGAACATAAAACACACTTTCGCCCCTACCCCCACCAAACATATACATGACATATACACAAACACTTAACACAATAACAGCAACTAACCCTTATTACCACAGGGGGCCTTCATTCAGGGCTGCTATGGCAGAGGGCACAAAACTCTTTCTGTAGCTTAGCCGTTTCCATGGTAGTGAGCAATATCTGTATGCAGATGGAAGTAGAATGAAATATGGCTTAAGGGGGTAACTGTGGTTGCGTACAATTGTCTGTGGTCTGTTTTTGGTGACCACCTGTCCCACTTTATATTGTAGCGCACAGCAATTTTAGCATTTGTCCCGCATCACACAAATTGAAGATTTTGCCCCTCTTTTTTATTCAACACACTTAATTCAAAATAAAAAAAACATGGATATGAACTATTTTATTTGCCAGATGTTCTACCAATTAAGTAGTGCTGTCAACACGAATAGGCTTTTGTCCAGTAGTTCAGAAGAGAGCAATAAAGGTGGTGATCCACCAGCTGAATCTTGTGTCAATCAAACCACTGATTCAAATGTGAATGCTCCATCGACGTTGCAAACAACCTCAAATCTGATTACATTGTGAGGTATCAAGGCAGCCATTGCCAGTGTGACCATGAAAAAAAGAAGATGCATTTTCAGTAAAAAATGGACTGCGACGTACTCTATACTCTATAACCCCACTCAGACTTGCTACTTGTTCCACATTAGGTCTGTTTGAAGGTGGTCACCCTAATTGTATTCCATTCTAAAGGTGCATTGTGGGTAATCATAGTAGTGCTTTTGTGCTAGTGCTTTTTCTTCATGTATGGGCAGAGGTGCTCTTATAGAGGGAGGTACTGCACTAAAAAAAACGTCCATAGAAATGCATGGGAAATCCAGAGATCTTTTTGATAGAAAGGAGATAGCAATGTTAACAGTGTTCCCATTAACAAAAACATAACACCTAACTTTGTTAGCTTGTGTGTAGTAACATTCTAAGCCAATTGTATCAACTCTTCAGTGCCTTCAAATTTGTATGTTTTTGTAGGCTTGTACTGTTATTTTTGTGTATTTATCCCAGCATGGGCTGTAATTAATCTATTAGTTTTCTATGATGAGAAACAGAAATGATATGTAATGTTTTACACAATGTATGTTACTATTTCATTAAAGATATCACTTGGAAGCATCAAAAAAGTCATGGTAGGGTTCTATTTAAATAAATTAGCATTTGGTCTCCACTAAAGGGACCGGAGGCCAATACGCTTTTTCACCTGAAGTTTGGAATATCCCCAAATTATCTGTTGAACTGTACAGTGTTCCAATTATTTTACGTTGTCGTGCTCCACTGTACCACACTTGCCATGTAGTGAAGCACTGCACAGTTCAAAATAACCCGAGAAAGGGGGGTTTAAAATCTTTATTTTGATACAAAGCAGCAAACCTTTGCAAAAAGAGTGCATATACTTATCTCTCACCATTCATTCAGGTAGGGTCCAGTCTTATTAATCCAAAGTAGATACCCGAAAGTGTTACCAAGATGGCTGCCATGTGCTGGGACCTGCCTAGAAGGACTTTGGCATGGATCTTAGTAGGCTATGATTTGCTGTACAACATTTGTGATTATCATGCAAGATCTTCTTAAAATAAATACATTTAAAAAACGGATACACATCACATGCCATTTTCACAAGCCCACCCCAACCCATCAGGTCCCACAATTCTCTTATGTGTCTTGCTCCCACACATTTGCAACATGCATGGCATGCATAAAATACATTACACTCTAGTGTGTGTGTGTGTCGTTGGGTAGGCAGCTGTTTGTTATTTTGTTTAATCCATATCTCATACCTTTTGTGCATTAAATATGGCAAGTGTAGATCATTCTGCCAGACAATGGGCCCTAGTTTGCCGTGGCGCATTGTTTATTCACGACATGCGCATGCTGTCATTGCTATTCTGTGCCAGCGCAACGTTCATTTTTTCAGGCAAAATGTATAGCCTGTATACTATAGCCATGTTTTTTATGTTTTAGTAAGCAAACAGGCACAAATAATAAGAGTATAGCAATGTTTAGCAGTTTATAGCAATGTTCTGCAGTTTCTTTTGTCGTTTTAAATAAGCAGGGATTGCAATGTTCTGCAGTTTATTTAATAAACAGCGTGGCAAGTTGTAAGAAATGAAGTGGACTAATCATCAAAAAGAAAACTAGTGGACTAATGGTTTGATGGACCTCCACCTTTTATTTTTGATGTTTCCTTTGAGTTTAAAGCTTTTGTTTCACATCTTCTAACGTTGTTGTACCGCTTTGGGCACTGTTCGAAAGTTCTCTTCTTGCCAAAGGAGGACACAAGATATTTCCTCTCATACTTCTATGACCAGCGGAGGTTTGGGGGGATTCTTTCCATCCCCGAATATGAACTACTCACGCGCTTCTACTTCACGCACGAGCAGATCGGTCTCCTCCACCCAAAAGCTCCTCCCGTCCGGGTAAATCCACCATCGTAATCAGTGGCGGTTCTATAGTGTTTTACGCCCCGGGCGAGACCATCTCTCAGCTAATTGTTGTTTATTATTACTGTTGTAAACTCTTTCTGTATATTCTGTGCATTCCACTGTGTGTGTTGATGTACTGATCTTTGAAAGCACACTACCATGTATTGTCACATGATTTCACCCAATTCAGTCAATTAAAGAAAATCTTGATTCAGCCCTAATCCTGATAAAAATTGATATCAGTCAATATGGAAAAATATATTGTGATCCAATTTTTCGCCATATCGCCCAGCCCTACCTCCAAAGCATATTACATTGTCATACCAGTCACACATACAGATATCAACAGAGTTCAGATTAAAGTCAGAAGTATTATCGAGCATTCACGAGCAAATCAATATTACCTGGACCCTATTAATCTGTTAATAATCAGAATTTGTCCCAACCAGAGTGAAATGTCTTCATGTAAACTAGACAATCGAAATGAAAAAGAATTGTCTACTCCTCTGCACGATTGCCGTTACAATCTAAAGTTGTTTAGCCGCTCAGCCTCCATGAATTCAAGCAAAACTATTTTCTCCCAACACTTCTTGTTTCAGACTTTTACCCATAGCCATCTTGATGACATGGGTGGCATAGCCAGCATAGCATTAACATAGCATTTCCAGATTCATTCTTTTCAGTTAGCCTTACATTCTGCCTCTGCTTTCTCCTGATCATAAACAGGAGGCTTATTTGGTTTTCTTTCTTAAAATATGAATTACCAAGATGACAAATATATTAAGTAAAATTCTCCCCATGTTCATCTTGGCAAAAAACTTACAACTGCATGCACAAATGTAAGTCACATGTAAACGTGCATCTGAATATGTGTTGTCATGTAAACTTTGCGATTAGATTCACTGATTGGACTAATTTCATTTCAATTGTAAAAAAAAAAGAAAAAAATGCATGTAACTGCAGCTAATGTCAGGGGGTCTTTCAAAAGTAGATGAATGATGAGTCTGATGTCATCTGGTAGAAAATACCTATAGTTTTCCTGTAGTTAAACACTTTTGAGTTGAATGGATGCTGCTAATTATTCTCTTTTGCAGTATGATAAAAATATTATTGTGTCCATGTCTCGCAAAAACTAAAGATGATTACTCCTTTTGTTTTTAACCAGGTACTAAAGAATGGAGAATGTCACAGCCCCCTTTTGTTTGTTAATTTCAAAAGATTCAAAAAGGTTTGTTGTCTGTTACAAAAAGTGTTTTCTCTTAGATTTAAGTCTGTGTGAGGAAAACATATGATTTCAGTAGGTCTATTATTCCATGTTTAAAATGCATATTGCAGTGTAATTGAAGGATCTCTTCATCCCTTCTCATGTTACATTAATGTCAGGACAAACAGGCAACCGTCGAAATTCATTTTTATCTAACCACTAACGTTTTTGTGTTTCGTGTAACATGAGCATGACACCATATAATTAAGTGAGAGCTTCCTGAAATTGTTGACTTCTAGTAATAACATACATTATTGTACTTTCAGCCTAGTAACTAGCAATCATAAAAAAAAATTCTGTGGCACAAATAGGCTGGAAATATATACAAACACTTATTTTCCCTTAACCTATTGACCTACCAGCACTCATAATGGCTTTCCTGATGAAAAACACTGAACATAAGTAGGCGTATACTGCTGGAAACACTGAGTGGTTTGGTGTTTACATTAAAGATAGCCTGTAAGTAAGTGAATGTCTCCTGTCAAAGTGCACCACATACAACAGCCAAAATGTGACATAAAATAGCAGGACCAATGTGATGTGAAGCTCTATACATAGACAAAAAGAAAATCGACGTTGAATTTGTACGCCTCATGTGCCAAAGCCTTGCATCCATGTGTCGTGTGTTCGCATCAAACCCGCCCCGGCAAAAGTGTAGGGTCCAAGGTGGGTTGGTTGCCATGTCAGTTGGACATCTAACCCTGTGTCAGTGAATGTGAAAGGTTCAGGCGCCCAGATAATTTATGGTGAAAAATGCAGGATATTCCGCAATGTGAAAAGGCCTTTTGTAAGAAATATTGGTGTTAACTAGACTCTAACCAACATCATAGTGAGTTATACAAGAATCATTAATTATGACAGATGGGTAAATTTAACTTTTTAACTTTTTAATTTAGCATGTTCGTACATCAATGTGATCTTCATGTCATCCAAACAAAGTGGATAATTGGTGCACATACATACTGCCTAACCGTACAAGTACATCTGCAGGAACTTGGAATAAGCTTTTGCTTTACAAGTGCAACTCCTCAGCCAAAGTTTACTAAAAAAAATGTCGAGTTGATAGATAACAATAGATTACACAATAGAGTACACTTAGCGGGTGCTTTTATCCAAAGCAACTTACAAAATAAGCAGTATTACAATAGATAAATGGAAATATGTAAAAGTAAGTAACCTGATATGCTGGTGGGTTGCATTCTCTAATTATATCCATAAGTCCATATGTAGACATGTACAGGTATGTGTGTTTGCTTATGCATATAGGTTTAGGTGTGTATGGTCTATGCTTATAATATCGTCTTTGTTGGACATCCTCTGTAGTTTTGTTTCTTTGCTATGGGATGTTTTGTATGTTTTTGTTTGTTTGTTTGTCTGTGTTTTTTTCTGTGCTGCTGAAAACCAATAGTAAGTTAATAAAACCAAATCTGTCAGAAATGTCATTGGAAACAGTCATTTGGGTGTTTGAAAATAAAAGAATGGTGCTGATGTATCTATATTTAATGTATTATTTCACAACTGAGGGTTAAATACTGTAGCCTAGGGTTAGAATTGCGGCTAGTTGGCAAATATACAATTTTAACAAGCCATTGATGACCGCTTTGTGGGCAAGAGGGTTAATAAAGTTCTAAGACTTAAGATCCTTGTGGACTTAGGAAGAGTACTTTTTTGGGTGAAGACATTCAAACTTTCCTGACAACAAACCTTAGGCTATTCTAACCTACTACTGTTAGGGAGAACACATTTTTAGTCTTAGTTCACCTTATGATGCCTTTTCTGCCTCCAGAATGCGAGAAGTGTCCCTAGTATTGCAAAATCGAAGTGCTTATTAGGGCTGCAGCTATCGATTATTTTTGTAATCGAATAATCTGACGATTTTTTCACCGATTAATTGAGTAATCTAATAAAAAAAAATATTTTTACAAAATGATAAGAACAAGTCTGAAAGTAAAGAACCAATGGAATGCTTGCAGGACAAAATAAAACAATTAAAATGTACCCATAAGCATAATAGATACTAAAAACAACTCTTACTTAATTGCATGTACAGTATGTCACAGAAGTGAGTACACCCCTGACATTTTTTTCCTTTTTTTATTATATCCTTCCATGGGAGAAGTCCAAAGATATAATATTTTTCTACAATGTTAAGTAGGCAGTGTTCAGCTTATATAACAGTGCAAATTTGCTGTTCCCTCAAAATAACTCAACACACAACCATTAATGTCTAAACCACTGGCAACAAAAGTGAGTACACCCCTAAGTGAAAATGTCCAAATTGTGCCCAAAGTGTCAATAATTTGTGTGGCCACCATTATTTTCCAGCACTGCCTTAACTCTCTTGGGCATGGAGTTCACTAGAGCGTCAGAAGTTCTCACTGGAATCCTCTTCCACTCCTACATGACGACATCACGGAGCTGACCTTGAGCTTGAGACCTTGAGCTCCTCCACCTTCCATTTGAGGATGCCCCACAGATGCTGAATTGGGTTTAGGTCTGGGGACATGCTAGGCCAGTCCATCACCTTCATCCTCACCCAAGGCGTGGTCATCTTGGAGGTGTGCTTGGGGTCGTTACCATGGTGAAATACCCCCCTGCGGCCCAGTTTCAAAGGGGAGGCATCGTGCTCTGCTTCAGTATGTCACAGTACATATTGGCATTCATGGTTCCCTTAATGAAGTGTAGGTCCCCAGTGCCGGCAGTACTCATACAGCCCCAAACCATGACACTTCCTCCACCATTCTTGACTGTTAACAGGCCACAGTTGTCTTTGTAATCTGTAAACTGGTCTGCATTGCTGTCGTCCCTGAAGGAAGCCTCTTCTGAAGATGATGCACAAGACAGCCTGCAAACAGGTTGCTGAAGACAAACAGACTAAGGGCATGGATTACTGGAACCATGTCTTATGGTCTGATGAGACCAAAATAAACTTATTTGGTTCAGATTGTGTCAGGTGTGTGTGGCGGCAACCAGGTGAGGATTACAAAGACAACTGTGTCCTGCTAACAGTCAAGCATGGTGGAGGAAGTGTCATGGTTTACAACCAAATTTTTTTTGTCGTGAAATCTGTTGACCCTTCCACATTGACAACACTGGTTAATGGCCACTTCCAATGAAAATAATTTCAGGGAAATTTTAAAATTGCGAAAGTGAAAGTAAATGAACTCGTCATAGGCCGTTCGTGTGAATCTCACCAAATTTGGTACATGTCATCTACAGACAATGCTGACAAAAAGTTATCAAAGGATTTATGTTGAGATGGACTGTTTCAAAGTTACATGTCAATCAAAATTCAAAACATAGCTTAAAATTCTTCAAATGTCCATATCTCAGCTTCTAATTGCTCATATTTGGTCAAAGTTGACATGACAACTTTGAACAGCTTTCTTTTCATGTGCACCAAATTTTGTGACATTCGTCACAGGGTGCAATGTGGTACATCTAATTATTATTATTATTATTATTATTATTATTATCATTATTACAGCGCCAACCACCAGGGGTTGAACGTTTCATTACGCCGCCTAAATAATCAACAAGCAAGTACACTCTGCAGCGGTATCTTCAAGTGGTGAGACTAGAGCTAGTCGTGTCTGAAGAAGCACCAATTGAAGGTGAGGAGTTTGTACCTCAAAACTCTACCCACAAGTTTCAGAGCTTTAAACTTGTGGGTAGAGTTTCAAGACACAAATTCCTCATCTTCGTTTACGTCATTCTGTCTAGGTCTATGTTGTATGCTTTGAAACTCGTGGGTAGAGTTTCAAGGCACAAACTCCTAACCTTCAATCTCAAAAACGTCCTTGTGCATTCCTGCAACAAGTTCCCTATCGAAGAGGGTCTTTTAGCCTGATAAACCAGCCCGTCATACATCACTTCATTTAGTACAAAGGGTCTGGTTGTGCGTACTGAGAAACGTTTTTCTTCCTGAAGATCTGCCTTTAGTCAAACATTATCATGAAGCAAGATACAAAGCTTTCCAGAAACTAACAAATTCACTACTAACAACTCACGAACACTCACTCTGTGCGTTGATTTGGCTAGGAGGGATTCTGCCTACAGCCATCAATGAGACCAGTGCCAGATACTCTGTACAAAATGAAGTTAACTACGAGGGGCTGGCTAATGATCTTTAGCACTGGGCGAAATGTAGTAACCTGCCTTCGCTCATCTCTCAAGCCAGTAGATGTCAACAGGTTGGTGTTCCTTGGCAAAAACCTTTAGGCCTAAGCTTAATGCTATTGCCTTTTGTTTAGCCCTTGCTACATATCAAATTCTTGGGTACATTTTATTTATTATTTTTAAAAGTAGTGCAATAAGATAAGATGTTTTCCCTAACATGATAAATAATCGTGATTAATAATCCTATTTTCCTATATTGATTAAAATAATCATATTAGCATTTTGGCCATAATCGTGCAGCCCTAATAGGAGTACAGAGGATGCTGTAGGCACAAAGCTGCTCTGTGTGCTCTCACGTGGACAACAAGAACACATACACACAAATGCTGTTCGTTGATTTCAGTTCAGCATTCAACTCTGTTGTTCCCTCCAAGCTAATCACTAAACTTCGGGATCTCGGAATCACTGCCCCCCACTGCAACTGGATCATGTTCTGACCAACAGACCAAAACATGTTAAGTCTGGCCACAATCTCTCCACCACCATTACACTGAACACTGGTGCTCCAAAGGGCTGTGTGCTGAGCCTGTTCCTGTACTCCCTCTTAACCTATGACTACAGGCCTATGTATGAATCTAACTCTATCGTCAAGTTTGCAGATGACAACACGGTGATTGGACTCATTACAAATAACGATAAGTCACACTACAGAGCAGAGGTTCAGCACTTAGCTGCCTGGTGCGTTGACAATTACCTGCTCCTCAACACCAGCAAACATAAGAAGCTCATAGTGGATTTCAGGAAGGAGAAGGAAGACACACACACACACCCATCCACATTAACGGCATGGGTGTTGAACGTGTCTCCCGCTTCCAGTTTCTGGGATCTCTGAGAACCTGTCATGGACAACTAGTACCTCCAGCCTGGTTAAGAAGGCCCATTAACGACCCTTCTTCCTGAGGACACTGAAAAAGAACCACCTGTCTGCTGACATAGGTAACGTCTACTGCTGTGCGATTAAGAACATCCTAACCTGCTCTGTTGGCAACCGCTGGCTACCTCAGAGGGTGGTGAAAACCACCCAACACATCACAAGACGTCCACAAGAAGCGATGCCTACGCAGTATCTTAAAGGACCCCTTGTATCCTAATCCTTGTATCCTAATCATACACCTTTTCTTACTCCTGGCACTTCAGGAGCTAGTCATCTGTCTTAATGTCATAAAATGTATTCTACCCAATCCCTTCATCCATTTGTACTCCATCCAAATATAAGTATATATTGTCAATATTATATATTATCTGTATATCATGTTTTTTCATATATATCATGTGCTTGTTCATATACAGTATATCATATGTATCCACCTATATAAACACACCTGTATACTTGTTTGTAGCACATTCTATATTCTAATAGCTCAACTGTATACTTGTCTGTTTATATCCCTCATGTATATTAATACCTAATTATTCCCACCTGTTCATACTGCCCTCTTTATTTGTACATAATTCACTACAAACTGCACTTCAATATACTGTATATTGTCATATATTGTATACTGTATATATCACACTTGCTGCTCCTTGCACTTCTGATTAGATGCTAAACCACATTTCATTACCCTGTATTTTCACATGTGTAATGATAATAAAGTTGAATCTAGTCTAATGTAAAAACATCCAGAATAAAGGGATTTTGGTTTGGATTGTTTTGAGAGGTAAGAACGGGCATAACTAGAGATGGCTATGAGACATTTGGTGATGACCAATCGTTATCACTCATGACGCTACATAGACATTATCCTCTCCATAGCCACATGTAGACAGTCAAAAGTTTAAACTAGTATTGGGATTTGGATTAGAGGTTAGAGTACACACAACTAGAAATGTCAATGAGAGGTTTGGTCATGATTGATGTTGTTATCCGACATTACACAGCGTTAATCTTTTTCTAGGTTCCTGCTGCCGGCTGGCCTGTGCACAGAAACAAACAAAAAATTCCTGGGCTCAACATACAACAGAATACAACATACAACAGGATGGTAGACCCTATGATTTTTTATTATACAAATGATGTGATTTTAGGACACAAAAGGTGATCAAGTATTCATCTCAATATTTCTATAGTAAAAATCCCTTAACTGGCCCTCAAAAATAATTTTTTATGGCTCTCCAAAAGATCAGCATAATATACTGCACCCAGTTTGCACAGGAGCACAACGCCGACTTTCTATGGCAATTCCTAACCAGTGCACATCCAATACTGTTTTTGACCACTGGTGGTTGTTTTGGCAGTGTTGCATCTTGGTTGAAAACTCTTGATCATACCTGTCTCCTTGGTACGTGTTTGTTGTTTTTGTCCACTGATGCCCTCTGTACTTAAAATCCATGTTAATCCAATGGTACCACACCTTGACATTAAGCAAAACAAGGGGCTAAAGATCAACCGTAGCCTACTATGCATGTTTGCTGTTACAGGTATACGCCTATGTCTAACCCTTCGTTAACCAGGGTGACCTGGCCTTCCACAGAAAAAGGGACCACAGGTTTAAGGTATAACTCTTGACTAGGAAATCATGATAAAAATGTACTGTCTTGTCTTTTTCACTGGAATGACAGATTTTCATTGTGCAGAGAAACGTGTTTTCTAACTATATATGACAATAAACTTGAACTTGAAATTCTCAATTCTGAAATTCTCAAATTTGTGTGGGTCACTGTGACACATTTAAAGGTTACATGGAAATGTATGTGACATCCTAGAACTGGATTTTAACGTATTTCATTCACAGGTCTCAACTAATGTATACACTCAAAGAATAACTAGAAGAGGAGAGCCAGAGAGATTGTGCATGAACTAGTTCAAAAACTATTGCATTGAAAGAGTTCATTTGTGTGAAACAGTGTGTTAATATCCACAACTGTTGGAGATGGTAGTAATGAGCCACTGATTTTAAAGAGTGTTTCTTTGAGAAACTGTTTTTCTTCCGCTTTTGCAAAAGCTGAAGTGAAATGAATAGGAAATAGTTCTCAAAGTTTATTGTTGCATCTCAGTTGTATTGCAGGAGCCAAAATCTTAGATCACCTAGTGTTAGGTCTTTACAACCTCATATATGCATAAATAAACAAACTATTTACATTAAGCATGTCACATGGTGTTCAGGAGTCTGATAGCCTGGTGGAAAAAGGAGTCCTTGAGCCTGCTTGTCCTGGCTTGAAGACTGCAATATCATCTGCCAGAAGGCAGGAGCTGAAACAGAGCATTGTTGGGATGGCTTGTGCCTTTGATGATTTTGAGTGCCTTCCTCCTGCACCCTTTATGGTAGATGCCATCAGTGGAGGGGAGCTCAAATCAGGGACTGGGAAAAGTCAGAAAAATGTCAGTAAACAGGCTTCCCACTGGTGGAATTTTGTAGCAAATCATAGAATTTCAATACAGTTTTGTTACAGATATGCAAAAGATCAGTAAGTTTGGCAATTTTGTAGACTTAAAGCAACACAAAATAGTTTAGTTTAGCTCCTCTAAACTTACTTAGTGTGGTTATAGCCCATGGAGGGCAACAAAGCAAATTCAGAAGTGCCTTTCACCCTGTTACAAATTGATGAACCACTGAGAAAAACTACTAAGTGTTACTTTAAGTCAGGAAAATCTGACTGAAGTCCCAGGCAGAGTACTAAAGGCCAGTTGTCCAGCCAACAAGTGTCATTCAAAAGAGACAAAATGTCTGTCTGCTAGTGTGTCACAGAGCCCTTTCATGTCCATCAGAGAAGACTCAGACATTGTCACTGACATTGTTATCTAATTGAGCAACTCAGAGTTTTTGATTCTGTAGTGTTGCTTTCATTTTACTATGGCGTGTTACTAAAAAGGTCTGTTGTATGAAAGCCTCTAATACTGTGACATCTGACTTTATTTTTTGTTGAGCTGTCCTCATGGCCATCTTTAACATCTCCCTAAGCACTTGTCCATTTGAATTTCAAGACCATCTCAACCAATCAATGTGCCAATATTAGGTGAATTTATAGTGATGCATGCAATAAAGCAAGGAAGAACACAACTTTGATAGGTGAATACGTGATATGTGAATGACTGCAACTACAGTAGAAATATTGTAATAAAACAATGAATATATTTATCTTTGATGGGTCTTTGATAAATTTCCACTGTTTTGGAACAGGCATTCATGACATGTAAAGGGTGTCATGGTTGAGTTAAAAAAAGGTCTATACTTTAAGTGTGACATCAGTGGTGTTTTGTCCTTGCATATCAGGCTGTGTAATACAACAAGGTAACAGTTTATTTAGGTGTGTGCATGTAAGTACAGTGTAGGCACAACCTGAAGTAAATGTTTTTATTTAGTTGAGAAAATGTACGTCTCTTTAATAGCCTTTATCATTTAGCATGCAAAGCATAAAAACATGTCAGCATATAAAAAATCCACAGCTTATGTCGACCATTAGCTAACATGTGAAATACTGGCATCACAATAACCATGAAAAGACTCATATCGGCGACTTCTACTTTGATGAACTCGTCACAAAGCATATCAAGACGACCCTCAGCTAACTGCATCCTATGTAGTTCCCATGTAGTGTATCACCCAAATAGCTTTCACAGACAGTAGAGAAAATGTCAAAGTATCATACCAAAGGCTGAAAATGCTTATTATTGAAGGAAAATTATCATACACTATCTATCAAACTAGCTAGGAATATAGTAATTTGTCATCTATCATCAAGTCTGTCCCTATGCAAACACTGTGTTTGTGTTAAGGTTAGGGTTAAACTGATCCCGCTGGGTCTGAACAGCTACTTTAACAGCTGTATCCTGGATTTTCAGTTTGTCAAGATAAAAGAGAACTTCCTAGTAGGGCAGGATTACTAGGAAGTAATCAATTAATGATCGTTATAAAATTCAGGTCAATGTCAACAACAACTGTCAATCAGTCTTCATGCATCACTACCATTTGTGAGTTGCTGGGGAAGGTAAAGCTAGAAGACAGCAAAATGAAGAAAAAGTAGAGCTAAGGGCAGCGGAAGTGGGTGTTTCATTTCTTTGGGGAACATTCATATCTCTAGCTCTCTCAGCTCAGTATTGACAGGGAACACAAAGACGTAGATAAAGGGGTAGGGGAAGGGAAAGGGGTAAGACAAAGTAGTGGGATGCACCCAGGCATGACTTGGAATTGTTATTGGAACAATAAAAAAGGTTACACAATGTCAGTTGTGTGATGATGGTTTGGTTATGGCCAAAGCGACATAGAGCAAACAAAGCCAGTATGTAAGATATGTTGGTAGTCTGTGACAGTTTTCAATCCAGAAGCTGTCAAACTGGCAGTGTCAGGGAAAATGAATCATTATAAAACAAATGGTATACATAATAATATTATACCTCATGCCCCCACAGCCCTATCTTCCCACATTTCAAATATTTTTGTTAAAATTAGGCCCTATGTTCCCAGCCTGGTAAACTAGCCCTTGGTACTTCACTTCGTTTTGTACAGAGGATCTGACTGTGCTGCACTGAGAAACGTTTTTCTTCCTGGAGGTGTAGACTCTGCTGAAGTTTTAAAAGATTGGATCTTCCTTGCTTTAATGAGACTGGTGCCAGTCCCTCTGTACAAAGTGCAATTACAATGAAAATACACACATATATCTTCTAAAATCAAAACCTTATATTGGCCTTTGGCTGACTCATAATATTGGTATTGCATTGGCCATGAAGAAAACCAACATCAGTCTACCTCTACCCCAAAGCTGAGCTCAGCTAATTGCTATTTAGTCTGCTGACACACCATTGTGCAGAACCGGGCGGTTTATGAGTCACCTGGGTTAATTACCCAAATTCATTACAGAACTCTTGAGTGACGAATATGAGGTCTCCATTAACCCTCTCTATTCACCCTCCTATCACACTCTAAAAAAACGGAAACATACAGTCACATCTTAGTCATTTACAAGAGTGGGTTAGGGCTCCTCAAAGCACATACATGCATGAGTGAATTTGCTGGTTAATGACCCAAGGGACTCCTAGACCCAAATCGGTTTAGTGAGTGACTCAGAGGGAGCCATATAAAGAAAAGAAGCCGAGTTTTAAAGCCACACCAATTAGGTGTTAGGAAATGATGGTACTTTACGTGTTGTTTTTTATCCAGATGTGAAAACATTATGTGTTGGGTTGTTGTATGTCTATGATAACATATTTGTAAGATAATTTTGAGCGTTGTGCGATGTACAGTCAATAATGGAAAAAAATCCCATAATGTATCATAATTTCAGAACTTCTGCGTTTGTTCACTTGTTATAACCTGCACAGAGACCTATTATGCTTCTCTGACCCTATGCTGTGTATAGGGGACGATTGACAGTAAACCTGCCAAAGACATGGGACCAGTTTCTCACTTCAGTCTGGCACAAATAATAAAATATACAATCAGTTGTGCATAGTTACTAACACAAACAGTATTTGCACAGGGACAGAATATAGAATGCTTGTAGATCAACTAAAACTTAAAGGAAAATAATGATCAAGAGTATTTTTTTAAGGTAGCTTGTGGAGAAAAAAGTTTGGAAACCCCAGATTTAAGAGAAAGAACAACAAAATCCAGTTTATTGTCCAAGTATACTTACACAAGGAATTTGACTGTAGCATTTAAGCCATCACACATGAGCATGGGGCAGCCATGACAACAGTGTCCAGGGAGCAGTGTTTGGGGATGGTACCATGCTCAGGATAGCTCAGTGGCACTTCTGGAAGGATTCGAACTTGCGACCCTCTGGTCCATTTAAACTGCGTTTAAACTGTTTTGCTGAATAATTTCTACAGAAACTCAGTCATACTTTTGTTCCCCCTCCTAAATTATTGGGTGTAAAACTAAATAACTAAATTATTAAACAAGGCATTAGGACCTTTGGTGAACAGTCACTCAACTTTCAGTTATGAGATTGTTGAGGAATTATTCAAAGGCAAAGTGCAGTAACTATGCAAACCTTGAAACTGAGAAAAATGACATTACACTTAGCAGACGCTATAATCCAAAGTAGTTTACAATACACACATCAAGCTGAAGATATGCAGAGAACAGAGTAAGCAACAGCGTAACAAAGTACAAAGTACAGAAAGAGCATAACAAAGTACAGGACAGCGCTGCTAAGGGAAGATTGGCATTGGTAGGATAGGAGGTACTCAACGGTCTTCAGGTGCTTTTTGAAGCAAGAAAAGGATGACCCTATGGGCCACTGGTAGCTCGTTTCACCATTAAGGCACAACAACGGAGAACAGTATCAACTGTGGTCGCCTTGAGCGAGGGGACAGCAACGCCAGAAGGTTTGCTCACCCCTGATGGAACATAAGCTTTTATTATTGTCTTAAGGTAAGCAGTGGCAGACCCCGAAGTCACTGTAGAGTCAGAGCCTTGTGCTTAATTCCAGCAGCCATCAGGAACCAATGCAGGTTAATGAACATCACAACACCAAAGGAGGTATTATAAAGTCCATTTGCAGTCTAAACTCAATTTTGACAAAATGTGTAGTGACTGCATTGTGGTTTTGTAGGGAAGTATTTTAGTCCTAAACATTTAAAAGTAATAAAAACAAAAAAAAAACAAGTTGCAGTTTATGCAGAGAATACAACAATCATTTGAAGAATTTACACCCCCATATGCAAGCCACACCACATAAGAGAAGGTTCTCTGCTTTCTGTCATATACAGATGCAGCAGGTCTTTGAAATAGCAGGACCTTGGCCTAAAAATTCAAAAACATATAACATCCAGGTCCCTCTCCCACACTTTCCAAAGCTACAAAACTATCCTCCTCTTCCTCTCTTCCCCCTTTTCAAATTTGCTAAGTGCATGTGCAAATGTCCACGAGTACCGTGTCCACAGTAACAGAAACGGGGTATCACTTCCTTTTTGCCCTGATAGGTTCTCAATGGCCGTGAGCATGGTAATTTTGTGAATCGGACTACGAGCTGTAGGTGGTGCCAGTCAGAAAATGGTGACAGTTCCAGCAAATATGTTTAAAAATGATTCTAACTGCAGCTTTAAGGGTGTACTTGCATTTCACTATTTCAGTGTAATGATGCCCTCTTCTGGTTTTGTCTGATATAGCAGGCTATTGCCTGATATTATTTGTGCCTTTTTCTATTCCACACCTTGCTGTGTGCATGCTTTCATGGATCCCGGTGGCTTTAGGGGTGGATAGCTTAGAGGCATACTGATTTTCCTATAGGAAGAATGTCTCATTTTAGCTGAATTTTGTGTCCCAATTTTTCTGATGTGGACCATACTTACTAAAAAATCCTTTCATCATCTGCTATCAAACTATTTTGACAAATAAAACTAAACATACAGCAAACATCATTCAACCATATTTGTGTTATATTATCATTGATTTAACTGTAGTCTTATTGCCATAGAAAGTTAACATGCCATGGGGCTCACCTTGCAAGTTCTTGGTTCACTGTTTTATCTTGGCTCTTTTCATGTATTCTATTTCTGACCAAACTAAATAATTATTTCTTGTAAAACACATGTTCAGTAATCATATACAAACAAAATTGTCTAATGGCTTTTGATATATTCAAAGAGATATAGATACCTTTTACCTGATGTTCCAATTTACCTGCATTGAGGTTTAAAAACAAGCTGGCACCCATTCTCTATTCCTCCTCTTTTAAAAAAAAGCAGTTGTAAAGACTTTACTTAAGAAAAATAACCTTGATGTGTCAGTTTTTAACAACTACAAGCCTATATCCAATTTACCATTTATTGGGAAAATAATTAAAAATGGTCTTTCATCAATTACAGTTTTTTTCTGAATGCTTTAACACTTATAGTGATTGTTGTAGCACAATTTCTAAAACTACTAATTCTTATAGCAAAACCCCTCACTGAGTTTGCAAAACTAATAGCACAAACTCTGCTTTGCACTCAGTTTGTAATTTTGTAACACACACTTCCACTGCACAGCAGTCTTTTTTGCAAAACTGTAAACACAACTCACTGCTTTACACACAACTTGCAAATAAGCAACACACTCTTAGGAAAACTATACACAATCATGCCTATTATTTAAACTATTTTGCCACTTTCTGGCCACACTGTCACATGTGAAAACTCTTTTATATAAATAATTCACTTTGCAATCAGCCTGAACACTAGCAATACAGTAAGCCACAGGTAAGCTTTTGAGGTGGAGTACAATGTTGGAATAGAGAACAGTGAGAGTTAGAGACGAGCATGAGGATGTGGAGGTGAAAAAGCAAGAGGGAGAGGACGACAAGGACAAAGACGTGGTTAGAGGAAGAGGATGAGGAGGTGACAAAGTAAGAGGAGGACAAGGTAGGGTAGAGGAAAAGGAAAGGAAGAAGAGTAAGAAATATAATTTTTGATGACATCAGAGCTACTTTAGTGGACAGTGGAATGACCCTGAGGGAAGCTGGCCAATGGGTTCAGCCTAATCTGAGCCGCTATAGTGTAGCAAGCATCATAAGGTATAAGGTATAGTAGCATTGGTACTGAATCCGGACGTGCATACTCTAGGGCTGTGCATGGGCCTGTTGTGCTGCATTTGTTTTGTCTTTTCCAGAGAGTGATGGAGCTAAAGGCAGATGCCATAGGTCATGAGCTGATTCTTGTGGATGAGGCAGGTTTCAGCCTCACTATAACGAGGAACATTGTTGGACACCGTGCCATAATCAATGTCGGACAACATGGTAGCATAACTATGTGTGCAGCTATAAGTCAAAATGGTGTTGTTCTCCTTGTCTGCCTTGCGCTAGAAGGTCTATGACCATCATCCAGATCAATGCATGGCCCTTCTACAGGCAATGGAGCAGGATATTGTAGTAAAGGGGAAAAAGTCACCCCACCTGTATTTGAACCCAGGCCTCCAGGGTATCAAACATGCACTTTTACCACAAAACCACAGAGCCAGGTTTATTTGCATGGTAGTCAAAGCATACACACAATCCTAGTGATGGCACGCCATCACAGACATTGACTAGGCCTCATGTCAGGCCTTGATACTGCACTCCAGAGATATTCTCCTGTCTTTGACTAGAAAACATTACAGCTGATGTTGACAAAATGTTGTGGTTGGACCCAGAGAGAGACGACAAGATGTAGACTTCTTGGTTTTTTTTTTGTTTGTTTTTTTTTTCTCTCAGTAAAATTACTGTATGTTTTCTTGTGTTTTCAGTTGGAAAAAAAATGTTTGTATTGATGTGTGTAAATGAACATCCATACTTGAACTTTGAATCCCTGTGTGTTGAGTTGGATACCTGTGTATGACTTCAAACTGAAAATATCTTGTGCACAGAGAAACCAAAAGCCAGATGTGTTTTTCATTGATACCATTAGTGTGTAGTTGCCGCATTGTGTGCTAATTAATATGATGGTTTGTGTTAACTGTTTGGTACAAAAACACCATTTTTACAAAGGTTTGCAGAGTTAAGCAAGATGTGTTAGCTTTTGCAAGGTATCTACAATGTTTTGCTAATTTGGTGAAAGGTTTTGGTATTTGTGTGAAGAGTTTTGCAAAAACAGCCAATATGTGCAAAAAATGTGCTTAAGTGATCAGAAAAAACTGTAACTGCCTTTCTGACATCAAATAGTTGCTTTAATAAGTTTCAGTCAGGTTTCTGTGCCAATCACAACACTGAAACAGCTCTTATTAAAGTTATAAATGATATACGCCTTATTTCTGATGCTGGCAAAACATCAGTCTTGGTGTTATTGGATCTTAGTGCTGTAGTACTGTTGATCACTCCCCCAGGGGTCAATCCTTGGACCATTACTTTTCAACCTCTATATGCTCCCGCTTGGACAAATCATCAAGAACAATTTAATTATCATAGCTATGCTGACGACACCCACATTTACCCCTTTAAGTCTTTCTATGGGTGTAATGACCAAATAAACAACTAGAGTGACACAATTTTCTTCAGCTGAACGCAGACAAAACTGAAGTAATTATATTTGCAGAAAAGGCACAAAGACTTAGGATTGCCACGGCTCTTAAGACTAAGGGGCTTAAAGCAACATATATGGTTAAAAACCTGTCTTTATTGACAGTGAACTAACGTTTAACAGTAACATAAAAGCACTCACTAAATCCACATTTCATCACCTAAAAACATTGCTAAACTTAGAGGTCTTATATCAAAACAAGATCTAGAAAAACTTATACATGCCTTTATTTCCAGTAGGGTTGATTATTGCAATGGCCTTTTCACATGCCTTTCTAAAAAGACCATCAAACAGCTTCAACTGATCCAAAATGCAGCAAGAGTATTTACAAGAACAAAAAAGTAAAGTATTGCTTCTTGTGTTTAAAACAATAAATAAGATGGGACCCAACTACATATCAGATATGTTTCAGCTATATGCACCAACCAGGTCTCTAAGATCAGCAGAAACATTTATTGGTAAAACCTGCTGTCAAAACAAAATGTTGTGAACCACCTTTCAGGTGCTATGCAGTTCAGCATTGGAACCAACTTCTAGAAGACAATAAAATTGCTCCTACTGTTGTAAGTTTTAAATCTAGACTTAAGACCAAACTGTTCTTGGATGTTTTCTGCTAGTGCTTTACCTTTAATTCATTTACACACATTTTATTTTTTATACTTTTACATATTGTTCTTTGTTTTTTGTTTTTGTTAATCACAATGAACTGCCTTTGTGTATGAAATTCACCATACAAATAAACTTGACTTGACTTGACATACCTGAATTCACCTGATATTACTAGAAGGAGAATGGAATGAGTTTTACTTTGCATGGATTTTAAATGTGATAGCCTAAATGATTAAGGATATAAAGTGGTCCAGTTTTTATGGCCCACCCTGTATGTATATGATATATTATTGTAATAATATAATAGTATAATGTAATAATATATCATTTTACTTTACTGTTCTTTTTTTACAATGTCTTTTTCTTTCTTTCTTTCTTTCTTTCACTAGTTTTATTTTTTGATTGTAAATGTCAGGACATTGCTGTAGAACAGCTTGATGCTTAGTCAATTTTCTCTTAATAATGTTACATTACATTTAGCTGTCACTGTTATCCACAGTAGGTACAGGGTCAGTCCCCCTGGACAATGTGGGGTTGGCCTTGCTGAAGGGCACTTCAGCTATGCATGAGGATGGACCCACCTTTTTCCTACTGGCACAGGTTTAGAACCTGTAACCTTTCAATCTCAAAACCACTCCCTAACCATTAGACCGAAGCTACCTGAATAAATAATGGTGGATGATGATGATGATTATTATTATTATTATTATTATTATTATTATTTTGTTTTTTTCCCCAGCTATGCCACTGTCAACCATCTAGATCTTTTTTTATTGGTGTGTGGAAACATCAAGCGGAAACATTCCAGACCAAATAATGAAGCCAGAACTGGATGTTTCAATACCTAACACTGCAGAAGCAAGCAACCTGTCATAGACCACCATGTTAAAAAGTCATTTTTTCCAGTAAAAATAAACATATTTACAGCCTGGTTAAAAAACAGCTCTGGTAGCATCTTAGCATAAATCATTGAATTGGATTACACCAGTAGCATCCTAATCCAATTCGATAATTTATGCTAAGATAATAGCTGAGGTGCTACTGCCAGATCTGGAGATCCTGCTGGCCGAACTGGAGAACAGGTGAATGTATTACAAAAAATGAATCCATAAAAATGTCATGTAGGTCAACCCATACAAAAGGTCTGGTTTAAAAGAAGAGTTACACGTCCATGATCTTGTGACGTCTAAAAAAATCGAAAAAAAAATGTGTTTCTCTCATTTTTAATCCATTTCTCTCTCTCCCATTGTCATTTTTTCTTCTTACTTTTCTTCTTTATAAAACCTCCACTTGTACACACACACAGCTCTATTTCTCTCCCTAGATAGATAGATAGATAGATAGATAGACAGACAGATAGATAGATAGCCCTCTAGTGGCTAATTTTAGAAAGCAATTGGCTTCCTCGGCTTATTTTGTTACCAAGTTCCCAAGCGTACACTCACACTCCTTGTTGTGCCCTCTTGTGGTTTTGTCTAATATGGCAGGCCTATTCCTGGATTATTTCTGGCTCTTAATTCCTTAATTCCTTTAGTGTGTGTGTGTGTGTGTGTGTGTGTTTTGCGTGAAAAGGACATGTATTTTTAATATTGACTTCTATTATAATAATTATATAAATATTATATAATATTGATCTTAATCTAATCGATCTTATTGTTGAGATGTTTAAATCATAACATGTATTTGATTTTGCTTCAAGTTTTTGTTGTTTCAAGTTTTGTTGCTGCAAGTTTTTGTTGTTGTTTTTTTTTTTTACTTTAACATGTATATATTTATTATTGACTTAAAGTATAATAAATGAGTTATATTCAACTTGTGTTTTCATAATTACAATAGATTATAGTGTAATAATAATAATAATAATAATAATAATAATAATAATAAAGTAGTAGTAGTATTACTACTACTACTACTACTACTACTAATAATAATAATAATAATAATAATAATAATAATAATAATAATAATAATAATAATAAATGGTTCTACATGGAACCATTAGTATATACATAAATGGCACCTTTAGTGGTTCTTTAAAAAGAACCTTTTAAAAGGGTTCCATTTGGAACCATTTAGGGTGCCTTATTTGTACCAAAGGATGGAACCTTTTTAGGTTCCATAAGGAACCTGTTTTTTTAAGGGTGAGACGCGAAGAGTATTCTTCAGGGTTAAGTCAACTCTTAAGGTATTTTAGAGGGCAACCATGCCCGTACGATGTCTTGCACACTGTTGATTGTGCATTCCAACTCTGTTGATTGCGCATTCATGTCCACTTATGATGCCATTTGCCATTAAGTTCAGATCCAACAGATAATGCTGAGCAGTACTTGACTGAACACTCTTTGAATCCATTTAGCCCATCTCCTGATCAAGCATCAAAAATGGTAAAACCCAACTGTTAAACTGGAAGGGAGTTGGATAATGAGTATTTTCCTAAAAAGTGGAGTGTTTCTTGTGACAGGAGGGTCACAGGTTCAAATTCACCCAGAAGTGCCTTGTCCACACAACAACAATTGTGGGGGGAAATCGCATCCATACAGGTGTCAGATCAATAAATATTCACATCCAGATAGGAACATTGTTGTTGCTGGCAACATATGCATATCCCAGCTTGAGGGGCATGAAGGCAACTGGGAAAGTATTTGCTTTAAAATGTCATATTGATTTAAGCAATGCGTGTTGCCATTAAAGGAATTTGGAAGCAGCAACAGTTGCTCTTTAATAAATTAAACATAATGAAAGCCTATGAGAAGTCTTTGTTAAAATCTACCATAATAGTGATACAGCCTATAGTAGAATGGTAAACGAAAGAAACAATTGCATAACAGCCAGCCTACATTGCAAGGTAATTAAACCACAACTTATTCAATAACAACAACCCATATGTAAAAGTTTTAAGTTGTTGTTGTGAGATGTGCACATGAATGTGAAGGCCCGATGACGTCATTGTTGTCAAAAAGCAGCAGTTTGCTTGTCTACACAACAATACAACAGCGGCATTGTCAGATTTTTCCTACATTGCAAGGTAATTGAACCACAATTTATTCAACAACAACCCATATGTAAAAGTGTTTTAAAGTTGTCATTGTGAGATGTGCACATGAAAGTGAAGGCGTGGTGACATTATTGTTCTCAAAAAGCTGCAATTTGCTTGTCCACACAACAATACAACAGTGACGTTGTCAGATTTTTCCCCTCTGGAACCTGTTTTCAAAAAACATTATTTTAAAGCACCCAGAACCCCAGCGCTGTGTAAACAAACGGCCAAACCAATCAAATAGTATACTGTTTTGTTCAAAAACCATTGCCGTGTCGACAGCACCTGAGGTGCCCTGAGCATGGCACCATGGTCCCCACACACTGCTCCCCAAGCATAGGTTGTCATGGCTACCCCTTGCTCACATATGGGATGGGTTAAATGCAATATCATCTCACTGTGTGCTGTGGTGTGCTGAGTAATGACAAATGCAGGTGAACACTGGTTATTCACTCCTCCACCCACATTTTGTTCCTATTGGCACAAGGTTTGAACCTGCAACTGTCTATCTATCTCAAGACTAACTCCTTAACTATAAGGCCACAGCTGCCCACAATAACAATAAGAAGCAAGAGGATTAATGCAACATAAAACACAATACAGACACAAAAAGTCAGTGAAAATACACCCATAGGGGGTATGGCTGTATTTTCACTAACTTTTTGTGTCTGTATAAAGTTTTGTGTCTGTAATTGTGTCGGTATAAAGTTTTGAGCTGGCCCTCTCCTGGTAATTTTGTGAGACAGCACTTGGTTTTCTCAGGTTATTTTGTTATAAGCTGACATGTTTTACCCTTTCAGTGTTTTACACCCTCTTGTGGTATGTATCTGACATTACAGGCTGCTGCCTGGTTTAAAACAGAGTGGATGTGTCTGATATTGCAAGATGTGGCCTGGGTTTATTTATTTTCTACTCTTGTTTGGAGAAAAGAGAAAGGGATGGCCAAGAAAGGGAGGACAACAAAATTCTTGAAGTCTTAAAAAAAACTCATTGCATTACATAAAATTTCACTGACACTTTCATCCAGAGTGACTTACAGTAAATTAGCGACAGGAAAACCCCTGGAGCAACATGAGTTTAGATGCCTTGCTCAAGGGCACTTCATTGATAAGGGTGCAGGAGAACACTGGTCATTCACTGATTTGTTTTCCTACTGGTGCAGGAATTGAGCCTGCCACCCTCTGATCCCAAGACCTATTCCCTAACCAATACACCAGTTTTGCACATGGTCACAGAGCATTTGCTTTCTGAGCACCTTTGCTATAGAATACTCTTCCACAACATATAAGAGATTTAAATAGAGTGGAGATTTTTCACATACAGATTATGTCTCTTTTTATATATATTTATGGTTGATAACATTGTACTTTATATTTTAAGTAACTGTTTTGGCTATATATGTATTAGGTATGTATCAACTCTCTCAAAGCTTTATTATACTTTTTGGGGGCCAAGCAGAGAAGCTGCGAATGCACCCATCGTCTTTCTAGCTTTAATTCTTCTTTTTAGTCATTATTTATTCTTCCAGCATGAAGGAAGTCTATGACAGCCCATAGAACCAATTAGTAAAAAGTTTTAAATTTGGCAAACTGATTCAGGACAGCATCAAGATCAATTTCAGCAAGTTGCATGTCAATGGAGCACATACTGTAGCGCCATGTAGCATGTGTTAATGTACTTAACTTTTGATATGTACATCCAATTTTCAAAAATGTGGTGCCAGTGGAATCCTTGGATCAAGCTGTACTAAAGTAAATGTCAAAAGTGAAACTAAATTTTCACGTCACAATTGTTGTCCAATATTCCCAAAACAAACAGCGAAAGCTCACAGGGCGGCAAAGCTGTCAAACAGGAATATTTTGATATAGGCCAATCAAGCTTGACAGAGGAACTTGGGACCCAATACGGAGCACCCATACCAAAAATGGGGTCTTTCAGCCATTAGGGCCATTCAGTGATTAATTAAGAGCATAATTCTTGAGTGGGTTAATACAACGGGTCTCAAGAAAACATGCAAGTTCCTCACACTAACTTGATTATAGTGGCTGCCATATTGGATATTTTGAAAATTAATCTTAATTTGCACAGACCACAAATCTTGCTCAATTATTGCAGAACTTGACAGAGATAATCTTCAGACCAAATCTAACAAACTACACATAGCAGTTGTTTGGTCAGTAAATGCGTTTGCATGTCACAGCCAACCAACCATGGTGAAGCTGCCAAACAGAAAGTGAGGAAGGACATCACATATGCCAACCAAACTTGCTAGCACTTGCTAGAGGGCACTGTTATGAAAAAATTGTACAGGCTATGTTACGGCCACATTCTAACCCCCTCCTCGATGTATTTGGTTATTATTATTTTTATTTCTTGTCATTTTGGTTTATATTATATGGTCGGCCAAAGATAAATAGGTTTCTGATACACAGGTTAATTTCTCTGGACACTACTCTGGAAGCAAATTAAGGATGTCTTTTTTAAAGAGTTCTTTTTTAAACACAGCCAAGAACAATTCAAACTATAGACCTGCGGCCATACTACAGAAACTTCTATACAGAAACTAACTATAAAGTTAAGATAGGATTTTTTTTTCAATTTGGTATTACAGAAGCAAATCCTAACTGAATGTAGAAATCCTATCTTATCTCAAGTTAGGAATCCTAAATAAGCAATCTAACATCGTTGATCGACTTTTATGTCTGTTACCTAGCAACTAATGCAACATGTCATCACCATGGACTGTGGTCATCTCCTAAAGTTACTTTTGCCAACGTCCTTCTACAATTTAAGAAAAAAGTCTGCTTCTGCCTACTACTAACTTTATGAGACTACAGTCATCCTAAAGAGTACACAGAGTGCATTCGTTCCTCACTAAGAATGTAGTTTGTTTGACTCAGACAGGCAAATTTCGGGCAAAAGTCTCATGCTGATGTTTAACCTACAAACTGTGAGTTAGATAGCTAGACACCATGTCAGATACAGCTATCCAGGATAGTGCTTTCTCTCCTTCAGTAAAACATTAGCCTAATAGTGTCAATTATGATACCATGACATGAGTGTTTAATTTGCTTCTTATCTGAAATAATCGCGCCGAAGACGTACAAATTGAGCGTCACGCAAGAGATATACAATAAACACATGTAATGACACACAAATGACAAATAACATTAAGCAAGCAAGAAAGCAGCAGGTGCTTTGAAACCCTTTCTAATTTCACTGCTCATACACGTTTTGTTGTTGTAAGTACTGAAACTATGATACCCATATGCTAATATTTTGTTGTTGTAGCAATAAAAATAACCTGTCATGGCATAGGCTATCAATAGTGGTGTCCACACTATTGGGCCAAAAGTGGGCCAACACAGGCATGCCGGGGTCAGGGCGTTCAGACTGCCGTGCCTATGTGAGTTGGTGCCAAAAGCAGGCTGTTTTGAGGGCTATTCCTGGCTCAACAAAAGCTTTTGGCCAAGAGCAGCTACTTCGTGCCAGAGGCGGTGTCAAGGTGAAGGGTGGGATGTAGACTACCTGTGACTAGGCTGTTTAAACAAATCTAGCTGGTTATAGGGTATTTTTGATATCTGCTGATTTTGGTTCCTGTTTCTCGCTTGAAATCTGACACAATGCAATGCAATGGGCGAAAGGGCCGTTTCTGGGGATATATAGTCACATATTTGTAGATATTTACAATATACGTATGGATATGCCCTGGATACGTAGGTTGTGTGTAGGCTAATGAAACAAATGCAGTCAGAAAACCTGTTATCATAGAGATATGTAGAATTTTACATGATTTTCTGTATTCTGTCAAATGAATAGCTTTCAACTGTACCCTGATTTTCTCTCTGTGCAGTAAGGGTCTGTGTTAGACTGCTAGACTAAACTGAGCTGGCGCCAGGCCAGTAACTGATATCATGAACGAGTGCAGATGCAGGGCCTAGTAGATGCACATATTTGGGTTATTAGAATGTTGATTCTATCCTCAACTGAGCACTACGAGTCCATGAACTATGCTCATACAAAGTATGCCCTTCTAGACATAGAAACTGTTCTAGTTATTTTCCACTGTTTAGACAGATTGGTGTTTTGAGTATATCTATCTCACGTTGTCTTGTCCCGAAGAAGACGGATCGAACCAGCATAGAGACAACATCTTACAGAAAACTGAGCCTGCCTGAACTTTGCGGTGAAGGTGGAAGAGTGTTGTAAGAATCAGAGGATAGATAGACTCTTACTCTTGACTCTTGGATTGGAGGGTTGCAGGTTCAAATCCCACCCTACCCATGGTTGAAATACCCTTGAGCAAGGCATCTAACCCCACACTGCTCCAGGGACTGTAACTGAAACCCTGTAAATACTTGTAAGTCGCTCTGGATAAGAATGTCAGCTAAGTGTAATGTAATGTAATTTTCTCTATATTCCATGTATTTGTAATAAATAATCACTGTAAAACTTTGCTGTAATTATGCGCTAATTTACCACGAAAATGTCCAGTTAAATACAATTAGACCCATAACCAGTAATTTACTTCAAAATATCTAGTAAAATACCATTACATAAATATGTGGTGATTTACTGTTAATGATTTTAAGTTAATGGTAAATTACCACTTAAACAAAACGCAGCATTGCTACTGTACACTGCTACAGTGACTTACCACAAAATGTACAGCAAAACACAATGAAAACTTTATGCAGTATTGCTACTGTAACTTACTTTGCATTGTGGGAGGTGGCATGACATCATTACAGTAGGGTACTGTTACTACCTATGCAAACTCAATGGTCCAATAACCAATTAAATAGCATGAGAGGCAGGAGTTGCACATTCTTCAAACAAACATGGCTGCCTGCCGCAGTGCTTGCAACATGAAAGTTTTGGCCTAATTTAAAAAAACAAAGGGACTATGAATGCTGAAACTACCAGAGATTGATGTAGATATGCACCATGAAGTCATTTACAGAAATAGGCTTAGTTACATAATGATTTGGTCACTAACTGGGTAAGCTAACTGCTAAGCAATCTACCTTACCCAGCGGCTTATTAAATAACTTCTTGAACGTATAGAACAATATTATGACAATATTACTAAGCCTAGTAACAAAACGACAGTATCCAAACAACTGTAGACACCATGTTGTGATATTCTGCACACATACTAGTCTGTGCAAACCAGCTGTTAGATTTATGCTAACTTGCTGGATCTTTGCACGAAGGTAGACGGGTCTGCCACAGTACGCCCACGATTTGACAATCAACTTCGGCTGCAATTCAATATCACTCGCTGTCTGTTGGGTAATCCTGGAACCATTAGCGGTCACGCCTCGTTGTGTGGGTATCCCGGCCCCGTAGCCTACTTTAATTTCCATTCAATTTTAATGCTATGTGAAGCCTGAACCATACAATAGACGAAACATTTTGCATAGTTTTACTTTATATTGGACCCCCCCCAAAAAAAACACACGATTCTAACACAATTCTAAATGCTGGTATATCCGACTCTCACTGTTCTGACTTTAATGTGCGAGTCCTGAGGAGATGGTTGGCAGCACATAATCTAGGTAGTGGATAGACGACTTCTTTAATATTCATTTACAGTCAGCATTTCGCATTTGTTTTATTTTTTTAAAGGCTTTGATAGTTTATTTTGCCATGAATAGAGTGTAGGTTTCAGCAGTGTTGTCTTGTCTTTTGGACTTTACATAGTTATTTAAAAAATAGTACATTTAGGTATTAAAAATAGTATGTTTAGGTATTGTAGATTAAGCTTGATTACTATATGTTTATCTTGTATCTAGTTTATCTTGTATCTTGACTTATTCGACTCTAAGACGAGTGAATGTCAGGGTAGCATTCGTATAGAACAGGGGTCGGCAACCTATGGCACGCGTGCCGCTGGTGGCACGTGGCGTCATAACCACTGGCACGCAGGTAAAAAAAGCAAGCAAAAAAAAAAAAAAAGCACCGAGCACTGAGTGACAGCGCGATCTTCCAATAACATTCGCTTTACAGCGCTCTCCGCATAGATCCCGCCTATTTTCCCAGAACTCAAAGTCAAAGTTAGCACTATATGTTACAAGTGCAGAGATGATGACAGAGCCCCCAGCTAAAAAAACTAAAGCGCGGCTATTTCAGCCCTTCTGGACAGAGGAATATGGGTTTGTTTTTGTGAAAGACCATGCTGTATGTACATTGTGCTGTGAAAATGTTGTGTGTCGCACTTCAAGTGTTTTCAAGTGTTCGACATTTCGAGACAAAACATGAGAAGAACTATAAAGACGCTGCCGATAGAGCCGAATCCCTCAAACATGCCGTGGCTAGTTATGGGAAACAATCAAGTTCTCTTAAAACGTTTGCCAACACCAAAGACCTTGTCACAGAAGCCAGTTACAATCTGGCTAATTGCATGGCTTATTTATGAGGTTTCTTTTCATTCATAAGATTTAAGATCGAGCCTCTCTCTCTCTCTCTCTCACACACACACACACACATGCACGCACACACACACAGACAAGGTGCATGGGTTCTCCTCAGCAGAGAAGAGAGACAGAGAAGTTGAAACGTTCTAAGAAAAAAAATGCAGAATACAAACCCAACTATCAGTTCTGTGTTGGGGTAAAAAAGTAATCTATTAACCACTGAAGGCAAAACATTTTTTTTTGCTGTGTATTGTTTTTGTTTGAGATTGCAGTCAATCTATTTCCTTCAGGAATATCCCTATATGTATGGGCCTATAATAAAATTCCAAATCTGTTGGAAAATGTACTTTTACGTCATTTTTTGCGTCATTTTACCATTGTTGTTGATGGTGGCACACTCAATGAATAGAAAAATTAAAATTGGCACTCAATGTCTCAAAGGTTGCCGACCCCTGGTATAGAATGTGGGGGAGGGAACTAAAATGGCACATCAGGTTTCACGGGGACTGGTTTTAGGGTGGAACATAACAATGACCCGGAAGATGGCAGCTTGCACAGCAGACAGTATTAAATCATTACACACAGGAGTGCAGCGGGAAGTTTGGGTTTGGTGATTGGCACAACACACTATTGAATCATTACACACAGAGGTGCAGCAGGAAAGTGGGGATTTGGTGATTGGTACGCGGTGGGTAGATTGTCCTTTTTAGCGTGCCGCTTCCAGTTGTGTGTGTTCAGTCGGGGGAGCAAGACGTCGCAGACAGCGGTGCTCGGAGCAAAGCAGCGGACTGTAGACCCGAAACGATCCCGGTGGGAGATTCGCCTTCGGCCACCAGCCTAGCCCTGTGGATGGGTCTACCTGTGCTTAAGCGTCGTTGGATGTTGGAGGGGTAGAATCGTCTGCCCCTCGCAAAGTTAAGTACCCTTTCGGCTATGCAGCGTCTGCTCCTGTGCTGTGAATCTGCCTACGGTCCCCGCGGGTGCTGCCCTCCACCCGCATTAACTTATTGACTGTTTGGTTGCTCATGTCCGCTGTCTATTTGACTGGAACTGTGACTGCATTGACCCCTCCCTCCCTCACTGAAGACTGTTTGCGTCCAGAGACTACTAGCAGCGGCTGTAATCATTATCGCAGGGTACTGTTCCTTTGTGTCATTGAATTGTCTATCGCTTGGAGTTCGCCTCCTCTCCCCCTCTCGCGTTTTTACTGGCGCCACGAGTGTCGCCAGTTGGAACATTTGACTGCCTGACGTCGAGCAGGCTACTGCTCTGGTGCCCCAGTTAGCCTCACTACCCCCTCCGGCTCCCTCTGTTGCTGCCCTGCCGTGGCAGTAGCACCGTGACTGACATTTGTGTCCTCAGCCCCCCTTGCTCCTAGCCCTAGCCCTGTTAACAGCCTAATGGTGTGGTGTGTGTTGCAGTGTTTAGAGTGCTGTGCTGTGTTCAATTGATGTGCTGTGCTGTGTTCAACTGATCAATGAGACGGCCTGTTTTTCTATGTGTGGTTTTGTTCATGCTATCACATTGAGTGCTGTGCCGTGTTAAGTGATCAACCGGGTGGAAAATTATGTGTAAAATTGTGTGCGGTGCCCTGTTTATTTTCTGTTAACCCATGGGTTTAGCTGCATACTAAGTAAGGCTGTGGGCCCATCTACTAATTTGCTTTTGTTTGCTACTGTCTGAACAGCTGCCACGGTGTACGGGACCACTGAGCGGGGAGACCAGGCCTGCTACCACCAGCAGAGGGACCACCAATTGAGGGGCAGCTGCAACCCTAGGCCCTCGGTGGGGTTGCTGGTTGCCCTGGACATTGGAGGAGGGGGGGGTCCCTCAGGACTAAAGGACTTGTTTTTTTAATTTTTTTACTCTGTGTACTTAATAAATTGTGCTTTTTTGTTACATTTTACGCCTTGACTCCTGGCATTATTGAAGGGTACAGCGTTCACCCCACTGGCAGAGGTTTCTTTTTGGCTAGGGAGCATTAGGGCGCCCCCTGGTGTAACATGAAATCAAACTTTTACTGAATGATGGGCTACATTTAACAGGGTTCCCACTGTCCACGGTTGTGTATACGAATAGTTGTATGGAATGTCATGGTATTTTGAAACTGTAATAAAACTGTTTTTGGAAAAGACGTTTTAATCCAACTACAGTCTTCTACAATGCCACAAGGGTATTTCCTAATGTATTTACCTCCCTTACACAAGAAATGTTTTAAGTAGTAGTTAACTACGAGCTAGATGCTATTTCGAATGGCTAAAATTATAGCCTGTGCCAGACGGCTGTGGCCTGTGCTACTGTATGATGCATAATTGCATGACTAGCTAACGTCAGGGGGGAAAGGGGCAGCTAGCAACATCAGGTGACGGGCCGACAATATTATTGGCGTCTCTGGGTGACGGCCTGTGCTACTGTATTACATAATTGCCTGACAAACTAATGTCGGGTAAAAAACCATTTATTCACGGTTTCTGGCAGTGTTCCACACAACATAGGGTCATGGAGATTATCCTGTTAGCAACTGTATGCTACATAATTGCCCTACTAGCTAACGTCAGGGAAAATACAGAAAGCCAAGCACGCGCGCACTCCACCACCGTCCACCTGTCACCGTGCCCTGTCCGTCCACCATTCAATGTGGGACAGTGTAGGCATGAATGAAATAATTTTCATGGTATATTGGATGCATATCAGTGGCGGATGCTGGTATTCCAAAGAGGGGAAGCTCACTGCCAACTTAATCATAAAAAAAATCGACAACATTGACATTGTCTGCCATAGTGCTCTGCTAGCGGGCTAGTGCAGGTGCGTTAGCGGGCTAGTTCAGGAGAGCTAGTGGGTTAGTTAAGTAGCACTAGCGCCAACCTACCTAACAGTAGGCCTATGATTCTAACGAAACAAAATTAAAAACGAACAAGAAAATTGTAATAAACCAAAACGGAAATAAGAGTGAGTGTGATTTATATACAGTAAGAAATGACCAAGTATTTTCGCTGAGGAAATGCTAACAAATTGGTCACTGCTTGTCTTACACTCTTAGAAATATTCCTGCAAAATTACGTACAGTACAGGCAGCATGGTTGCCACTTATTTACACTTGAAATTCACAATATCATTTAAACAAGTGAATAATACATCGTTATCTTATGAAAAACTATATTTATTGAGCAAAATGATCTACTATTACACATGGATTTGAAAAACATTCAACATGAAATTAATTACAACAACCTGCTGCACCCACTTCACTCTAGAGGAAAAAAGGAAAGTCTCTCAATTTGAGCTTTTTATATAAAATGTTTAATGAAAAAAATGTAACAATGGCATAAATTGCAAAATGGTTACAGTGAAAAATATGAAATAACTAGAAAAGCAGGGCTCCGCCGAGCGCAACAATTCTATAAATTGCGATAAAATCACATCAATAACATCTTCATTACATAAAACATCAATTTACAGATTAGTATACAACTACATGTAAATGTTTAAAAATGTGCACTATAACACTCAAACCCTGAGAATTTCATCAAAAGTCATCCATAACTTTTTGAGTTATGTTGCTAACTAACAGACAGACAGACAAACAGACCTCCTAAAACATAACCTCCAGTAACAGGGGGATGTCTGACAAGCTGGCTGGCCATCACCATCATCATCATATTCATCATCATATCCTGCTGACTACCAGGAAAAAATATATTTTCAATTCACTATTTTTTTTACTTCCCCTACTGTTTGAGAGATAATGAGAATACTGCAAACATTTTTTTTTGTAAAAAAACATTTTATTTTACAGATAATGGGCAATATAATGTGTCCATTAGAGTGGACATCAGAACGCCGTACATGGCAAATGGAACCATAATCTAAAACCATGAATGCAACATAAAAATTAGTAAAACTTGAGTGTATCACTATGTTGCAGTGTATGAAAACATAAAAAAGCACCAAGTCAACCTCTGAACATCATTCCTCCTGGAACTATGATGCGAATTTTTTGTGTTTATTGGCTGTGATATTTCAGAAAGCAATTTCCCTTCTTTGAGACGCAAAGGAACACCTTGCACTTGGTGCACATCACATAGGTCTTGCTGTTACACCCAGATCTCCGACACCTTGACGCATGTGGCTCGTCCTGCATCTCTGGGAGATGGATGGCCCCATATTGCCTCAGAGCCACGTTTGGCTGTGGCTTCCACTTCTGACATGGGGGAGTATAGTCATCGTCAACATCACTCACAATCCCTCTTGGGCCTGAGTAATGAACTGCTCACCAAGTAGCAATTTGAATTCAAGCAACTTGAGTTGTTTCTTTCCAAGAAGCTGGCAGTCAGCCTTGTACTGAAGCCAGGCATTGGTGATTGCCAGGTCAAAGAAGTGGAAAATGGCACGTACTGTCCATTTACGAGTGCATGTGGCCATCCTGTAGAAACTTAGCATCCTGTCAATCAAATCCACGCCACCCATGTTGGTATTGTACTCAGCGATTGCCAGTGGTCTAGACACCTGGACAAACCTTTTGTCTTTCTTGGACCACCTTCGGCGTGTGTCTTCAGGCTCGATTCCGTAGGCAGAGGATGCCATGGCCACTAGCTTGTTGTCCAGCCACTTCAGGATCGCGAGTTCAGGAGGGTTTCATCTGACAACCATCTGTGACGCCCCTCTTCCTTTCTTTTTGAAGGCTTTGTCCTCAATGATTCCACACTCCTTTGGAACTCTGTTCTTCATGAGTGTTCCTGTTCCTGTCAGGCCTTTTGCTAGAAGGGTTTCCAGGAGGTTGACAGTTGTAAAGAACCTGTCAAAGAACAAGTGCGTTCCTCGGGGAACAGATTTTGCCAAATGAAGGACAGCTTGTTCTCCAATGCCCTTTCCTTCTGTGACACTGAAGGTGGTCTTGCCTTGGTAGACCACAGTCCAGAACAAGACCAGCTGGTGCAGCCAAGACAAACACCTTTAATCCAGTTGGGTATGGTTTTCCTGGTACAAACTGATGCACTGGGCAGCGGCCAGTAAATGGAATCATTTGCTCATCGATGCACAATTTTTCTGTTCTGGGCAGGCTCAGACAACCTTGCTGTACTTTGGCCAGGAGGGGCCTGATTCTCCACAACAGATCTCCTATTTTCTCATCATCTGAAACATCAAGGTCATTGACAATCTTAATGGAATTTCTCAACTTGTAGAACCGATTTCTGGTCATAGACTCTGCCACAATTTGAACTCTTGTATTGGAGGCCCAATACATCTGTATGTTTGGATAGCATAGACAGCCCATGTAGATGGAAGTTCCAAAGAATGTCTTCAACTCTTCAGGAATGGTATTCAGCGTTGCTCCAGACAAAAGGACTTCACGCTGATTTGTGCGCATAGCCATTTCTTCAAACACTGAGGCATGGATGTACTGTTCAAAATAATTCATCAGGGTCCAGTTTTGACGTGTTGTGGCATTATCTCCCTGAATACTGGCAGGTTCAACCAGTTGGGGGTTGAACCTTAAGAAAGCAGTTAAGGGAGAAAAAAAGAAAAATCAGGTTCATAATCATTGGAGGGAAATGCTTTTCTATCTATACTATGAATTCAGAATCTTTTTGTGACCTAAATGATGCTAGTGATAATGATTTGTGACATAAATAATGTAAGTACAACAATGACTCATACTGTATAAGCAAATCTAAAGTATAATGTATGTTTTTGAGAATTCAAAGTTAAGGTGTACATTGTAGTCTTGCTCCACAGTGGACGACGACTGGACGTAGATGCTTCCTCTCCTGACTCCTCTGCCTCAGCCTCTGCTTGTCCTGCCTGAATTTCATCCTCTGAGCTCTCTGAACCTTCTGCCTCTGCTTCTGCTTCAAACACTGCATCTTGGTCTTCCTCATCAGACAACTCTATATCTGAGTTCCCATCAACAATTCGCAGCAAAATTCTCTCTGCTTCTGACAATGAATCCCTTTCTTTTCATTTGAAAAAAAATGCAGAACAAAATGGAAGAATTAACTACCAATGTCCACTAAAGAGGACATTTAAACACTTTAAACACTTAGACACTTAAATACTGTGGTAAACTTTTGTAACATTTATTATTTTGTTCTTAAGAGATTCATATACAATAAAACAACAACATTTCAACACAAAATTAGCGTAATATTAGTTATTATGCACTTACTTTTCTTCTTCCCATAAAATGCCCCTGTGGTAATGGACGCCATTTTCCTCCAAAAGAAACAGGAAGTTCCCAAAATCCCACCCCTACAAATGAGGTATCATTTAAAAGCCCTAAATGTCCTCTTTAGATATCAAAAGTTAGTTTAGTAGCATGCAGTGGGTGGAAGATATTCAGGTTTACAAAGCTCCTCCAGGGAGGACAAATTTGAACTGCTGGTAGTCAGGAGGATATGTGTGTATCTAGTGCTGATGTACTTATATGCCCATGTGTACATTTCACCGTTCATGCACCTTATACCACAGTCAATTGCACAGTTTTACGTGTTATATACAGCTATTATTAAAGGAAAAAAAACATAGAAGGAGAAGTTATTACCAAGTTATTCTGCAGGTGTCCACAGACCATGTTGTTGAGCTGGGGATGGGGGGTGGGGGTTGTGCATTGTTTGTTTGTAAAAGAAATAAAGCCTCTTTCAGCAGTCTATCCAGTCTCACAGAAGCTGTTTTTGTGAATGAAGGGGTGGAGGATTGGAGTGGTGCTTTCCTCTGAAATCCTCTCCCTGGCACAATCATTCACCAGCGGTACATACTTGTTCAATTGGACGTCAGCCATTCGAAGTCCAGCAGGGACCGTATGAAGTTGTTCACATGGGTGTTGATGGCAAGGCCAGGGCATCTGCAAAAGGGTCTGATGCATCCAGTGTGACTATCACTCTTCCTTCAATGGATAGCATCCATCTTTTAGAAGTCATGAGCGACTGACCTGAAAAAGACATTGCACTTTATTATTATGCCTTCTGCAAATTTTGAGAAACTACTGTGAAGATCTAAGGAGCTGTTTACACGTATCTGGATATTTTTTAAACCGCATCAGTTTTGGCCTCCCGTTTACATGTAACCAGAGTTTTAGAATGAGCATTTCAAATATCCAGGTAAAAAAATATCCCTTTCGGTGGGCTAAATCGCACCTGTCACAATGGAGCTTTTATTTTTATCCGGTTTTTTTTACACCTAAACAGATTAAAAAAATATCAGGGTTTTTAAATATCCATATAGGTGTAAACAGCTTCTAAGATAATCTAGATCAGACATTATATTGCGACATAATATTTATGTACACCCTTTACATTTCTGTAGATTTGTATCTTTTCATGGGACATCATTTAATAAACTTCACAAAATTAAATGCAGTCAGTGTCATTACCGTTTCGTCCTTTGGCAAGAAAAGTAAAACCCCAATGATAAAAATGCAGATCAAATTTGGCAATAGGCAGCACAGTTTATATTAACAGAGTAGTTGCAATACCTACTTAGGCCACAATCATGACCCATTCTAAGCATTTTTTTACATAGAGGTGTGCTCATTTTTGTTGCCAAAGGATGAGAAACTAATGCTATATTTTGAATTATTTTAAGACAACAATAAATTTAGTGGTTATACTGTATAAGCTGTACACTGTCTACCTCTTCACTGTGTCAACGTGAAATGTCTTTAGTGTTGACCAATGAAATGATATAGTGTATATACTTACAAATCAGTGTACAGACTTCTGTGATAAACTGTAAGACTTTGTCACTCCCACAGACAGTGTGGTGTGAAAAGTAGATCTGAAAACACTTCCTCCACACAGTACCTAGGCGATGTAGTATTTGAATCAGCCCTAAGAAACACAGGTTGTATCAAGAAAAAAAAAAAACATTACTTACCAAGCATGATGATGCTTGGTGTGTCTGGGAGATTGTCTTGTCCCTCAATGTCAGCCAGGGTTGCAGTCACCTGTGAAAGTAACAAACAAACAAACAAAAACCCTGTAAATACTTCACATTACAGAACAATAGTTCTTCAGTGTTCAGTGGTAACAGTCCATTTCAAAGTGTCTACATGAGTGGCATTAGCGTATCCTAACCAGAATATGACCCATATCACAATCACTCACGGCACTTCATTAATATTTTCAAATGTTATTGGCAATTTTAAGAAGCTGAATAAGCAGAGCAGTAATTATTTAGTAATGTTTGTAATGAACTTCTACATCCTTAATAACTTTAGAATTATTCAGAACTATTTACTTATTTATTTATTTATTTATTTATCAAACTAAAATGAATGCAATGCATTTAAAAGAACAATACTTCGTAAGGTGATACATGTGTATGTGAAAAGAATACTTACATCAGCCAGAATGAAAAGAGCATCCGTCTGCTCTTTGAAGAATGACGTCAGCAGTAGGACCACTGCGATGGCGAGGTGGTTGTCATCTCTGCATTCCTCTTCAACCTCCGCTAGCAGTGACTGCATGTCTCCTTTCCATTTAAGCCTCTGCTGCTGGAAGAATTTCAGAATGAGCCTGCCCTTGTTGTTGAGGGCCTCAGTCCATCTGGTGAGAAGGTCGATGCCCGTAAGCTTCTCAAAATGTGCACAGAGCCATCTCTTTTGGGACAGGAACGTTCCTCGATTATGTCAGTGACTTGGGGTGGGGGGCTGGAATTAATTAAGTGGCGTTGTTTGATGTAGGTTTTCTCCATAAGTTCCTCAACCCTCCCCTTGTCCACCCTTTTAGGGCCCTCAGTGTTGTACAGTGTCACCATCATCTGCCTTTTTACTTCAAGGGAATCAACAGTTTCACCTTCTGGCACATCCTCAGGCTGCCAGTTCACACAGCCATAGCTATCAAGTTTCTGGTAAGTGTTTTATCTGAGCGCTTCCGGGATTTGGTCTCTTAGGACAATGGATCCTCGACACCGTGTTATTCCTGTTGGTGTGTTCAACACGGGTTTTTATTTGGTTGAGAAGAGAGGTGTACGCACACCCCAACAGGTCGCCTTCATCAGTCAAATCCCCAAATGTTTTGGGATACTGTGCTACAATAGCCCTTGTGATATGAGCACACGGAGCCCTATTTGGGTTCAGACAGTGCACTCTGGCAGCATCGACAATTATTCATATCATTTGCAGTCGGTCGGACTGAGCTGCCCTTTGTTTCCGAGACATTGAATTGTTCAGTGTCAATGGCATTCGTTCCCAAGGAATTCTAAAGTCTTGGACCCACTGGGAAGATGAAGGCAGCACCGAGGTTGAAGAGGAGGCAACTGAGAGAGGAGGAGATGATGCAGGCCATGGAGAAGATGATGCTGGCTGTGGAGAAGGAGATGATGCTGGCTGTGGAGGAGACGAAGCTGGTGGCACCAAGGATGACGCACGTTGCAGCACAGTAGAGTCTTCAAAGAAAAAATAGGATAGCATAGTGATCAGATAACGTGTACAAATACTTTACATTTTATCGTGTGTGTGTGTGATAAAGAGCTATGGGTGGGGGAAGGCAGGGCAGCAACTGTTAGAGTAGATTACATACCAATAGTTGGTATAGGTCTACATACCAAAAATGAGAGGTTGGCAGTATGGGAGGAGGAAAACAACAAGTCTTGGATGAGCTACAGTGAAGGGGCAGCGGTTTGGTTGGTTTGGGTTAACGGGTGGGGGTAGATGTCTGTGTCTAAGTAGTGCTGTGTAAGTTGATTGCATGCGTCTGTGTGTGTGTGTGTGTGTGTGTGTGTGTGTGTGCACCTCAAGAGTGCCGTAGTGACAGTGTGTGGTAGGCGGTTAGAATAATGCATCATGGGACAGAAGGTCTTCTTGAAAGTCTTTTTTTCCCCGGATTGATTTATTAATAACAAAGTGTTAAGCCATTAAGACCTGTCAGCCGGTCAATGACCTCTTCCAAGTTATTTGGATCTTGTACCCTTTGCTTTTCTCTTGGGTCCAAATAAAAGTAATCAAATGTGTGTGTGTGTGTGTGTGTGTGCACCTCAAGAGTGCCGTAGTGACAGTGTGTGGTAGGCGGTTAGAATAATGCATCATGGGACAGAAGGTCTTCAGGACTTTGAGGCTTGGAGTGCTGAGTGGATTTTGTGGCCATAAAATGTCAACTGAAAAGAACAATAGACAAAATAGTGCAATGAAACTAAAACACAGAACAATATATACACACACCTTTGTTTTAAATGGAATCAATAAATTTTCGGACTTGACGGGGTGTCAGGATGTGCTTTATGTCATCCTCTTTGACATACTTGAGGTCTTCTACTTCCTCTACACAAACAACTAGCAGCAAACACTCGATCAAACTGCGTAGCCATTCCTCATCTAGCCGTGGTAACACTGCGGATACAGCGTCTAGAATTGTTTCTGGCATCCTGAAACCTGCAAAATTACAAACAAATAGAATGATGAAGAGCAACCACTGGAATCTCACCTAAATGATAAAGTGGTAGTGGATAGTAATCAGCTAGACTGTCTATGCAAAGACACATGTATTCCCCTTGAACAGTAAGTCTGTGAAGCCCAAGATCAATGAGCAAAACAGAGTCATATTTTTCCAACATGAGATATACTCTGCTTTGATGAAGCTAAATAAACACAATCTTGCCAAACAGAATTCCATCATCATTGTGTGCAACTGTCACAATCAGTCCCTTGCAGTATTTTGTGTTCTTGTACACTACAGCAGACAATTCTGTTGTGCCTGTTGTAAACACTAATGTCTTCCTAAATGCCTGTTGTATCAATGGACTGTAGACCTTCTCTTCAAAGCTGTTTGTTGGACCTACGACTTGAAGATCTGGGGAAAACAGCTGTCCTGTGCTTAAGTATGCCTGCAACAATTGATGGCGTTCTGCCAACGAGCTGCACAGGTTTTTGAAATTGCGTATAATTCTTGCACAGCGCTTGAAATAGCAATGCTGACTTTCGAAGCGTAGGGTCCACAACGGAATTAGAGGACCAAAATGGAGAATAAGGTCAGGATAGTGTAGTAAAAAATGATGTTTTGATTTTAATGAACATTCAGGAAACATTGTGTGTCTCAAGTGAATGTATTCCTCAATGAGAACCTTTAGGTAAGCAATTTGGCCTTGGGAAATCTTTGCTGCACAAATCAGCTCAACAATCTCTCTCAATTTCAGACACAACTGCCACACTTGGTTGTCTACTGGATTCTTGATGCGGTCTCCAATGTAAAGAAGAAGCAAACGCAACAAACACCAGTTCTGTGCTGCATGGCCCCCAAGTTTCTCACCATCCTCTTTAATATCACATGGCTTGTTGCTTGAATCACTGCCAGCATGACAGAATTGTGAGGTGCACCTGTTCAATTGGATATATGTTAACCCTCCTATTATGTTACGGGTCAAATTGACCCATTTCAAATTTTAAAAGTTTTAAAAACATATTTAATTTTTTTTTTCTGGTATGTAACTTTTTTTGCTTGGCTTATTTAGTGTAAAGAACAACATACAAAAATGATGAATTCAAACCTTTGTAACCCCCCCCCCCCTGCATGTATTACATAGATGCTGTTATGGGTCAATCTGTCAATCCCAGTCATTTCTAAGAGTGTACGACTTCCCATGCAACATCCGCGATGGGACTGAGCTCCAGCAGCCAAGTGACAGTCTATGTATCAAAAACGCCAGCCAATCAAAACTCGATTCAGAGTGTTAGAGTTTGATGTTTTTGAAGTCAATTCAGTTGCGTTGTGTTTCTTATCAGAAATAGAAGACTGGACTCTTCTTGTTGAATCAGGATCGATGATTTATTATAAATAGATGGAATATAGAGAAAATGAAATAAACTGATTGTAACAAAACAAAGTTTAGAAGACTAAGAGTCTATCTATCCTCTGGTTCTTACAACACTCTTCCACCTTCACCGCAAAGTTCAGGCAGGCTCAGCTTTCTGTAAGATGTTGTCTCTATGCTGGTTCGATCCGTCTTCTCCGAGACAAGACAACGTGAGGTAGATATACTCAGAACACCACTTGTCTAAAACAGTGGAAAATAACTAGAACAGTTTCTATGTCTAGAAGGGCATACTTTGTATGAGCATAGTTCACGGACACTCGTAGTGCTCAGTTTAGGATAGAATCAACATTCTAATAACCCAAATACGTGCATCTACTAGGCCCTGCACCTGCACTCGTTCATGTTATCAGTTACTGGCCTGGCGCCAGCTCAGTTTAGTCTAGCAGTCTAACACAGACCCTTACTGCACAGAGAGAAAATCAGGGTACAGTTGAAAGCTATTCATTTGACAGAATAGAGAAAATCATGTAAAATTCTACAATCCTCCCTTTTGATCACAAAAAACGATAGTTAAAGATCACAACCAAAATCAAATGAATAGACATATGGCAAATGAATGTATATATGAAACAAGAATGTCTTGAAACAATAGACCTTAAATTAAAAAATGGTTATCTGAATAGGTATCAACAGCTGATGGCATGAGGTTACACACCCAACACTCTTTCTTCCCCTTAGCTTTGGCGTACCCATGACACATTGTCTTTGTGCAGTTCATGGTGACTATCATAAACACAGATAACCCCATTAAACACACACAAAGCAAACAGTAAAGCAGTTGTCATGGTAGTTGTCATCTTGGCGCCATAGGAGGGTGTGGGTTGTTGAACTTCTTCCAGAAAACAGCAATAGGATATTAGTCCAAGTTATACAGTTCAGTAAAAGAAGGTCTTCCTGTATAAGGTCCTGCACCCAGACATACAGACCTACAGGAAAGAACAAGGCAGTATCAGGTGGGCAAGATAGTCTCAGTGACATAAAAGAGTAAACATCATCTGGTTAGCTTAATACACAAAGGATTGATTTATTTTATACTTTTTTTTAATTTTCTTAACTCCAACAGGGTAAAGACGACTCAAAGATGAACCTGACTCAACCCTCTATCTCTTCCCCAAACTTACTCCCGTAAAAACAAAAAATCCCAAGAAAAGCAAAGTCTTCCGTGGAACTTCCTCCCTAGATTGACCTGAATCTGGACAGAACTGAATCGACGGAATTCTTTTAACGTATATTGGCATAGATTGGATTTTTGAGCTCAAGAGGCGTCTACTAATTTACAATGGCTAGCATGGATCCATTTAGATTTTCTTTTTACTTTAACAGCAGCGTCTGTGACAAGTAGGATTTCGTACGGTGCTTCCCATTTGGCTTCGAGAGTCAAACGTTGGGGCTTGTGTATCATCACCCATTGTCCAGGCACAAGAGAATGTCCTCCTTCAGGTGGTTCACTCCATGCTTCTCGCACTCTCTTTTCTGCAGTAGAGACGGCCTCTGAGAGTTGGACGCAATAGTTCAACAGAGCGTCAGATACCAAATGTACGTCAGCTTTTCTGAAATCAATCGTTCCAGGCAAAGACATTGGTCGTCCAGTAATGACTTCATACGGGCTTAGGCCAGTTTCCTTGTTGCTTGTAGCTCTCATACTACACAAGACGGCTGGTAAAGCATCAGGCCATGCAATTCCTTCTTGATGTTTCTTCGCCAGTCTTTCTTTCAAAGTTCGATTGGCCCTTTCAACTTGCCCTGAGGACTGAGGATGGTATGGGCAGTGCAGCTGCCATTGAATCTCCAGCGTTCTGCACACCTCTGAACACACAGCTCCAGTGAAGTGGGTTCCTTGATCCGAACAAATCTGATCAGGTACTCCGAAGCGTGGAATGAAGTCTTTCACTAACACTTTGGCAGTGTGTAGAGCAGTTCCTCGTTTTGCTGGCACAGCTTCAATCCATCTTGAGAATTTGTCGACAATGACCAGAACATCTCTATATCCTTTGCAAGGAGGTAGTGTGATGTAGTCTACCTGTAGATGTTTAAATGGACCAGGTGGAGCAGGAGTCTTTAGCACAGGCAACTTGACCCTGCTGTCGTTGTTGTTCTTCATACAGGTTACACATCTCTTTACCACATCTTTGGCTACTGCAGGGAATTTTGGATTCCACCACACCTGTGAGAACCGGTACTTCATTTTCTCCCCTCCAACATGTCCTAGAGAATGTATCTGGACTGCCAGGTGATGCAGCAGGACTTCAGGTGCTACTACTTTATCTCCATGTCTCCACACCTCGTCATCGTGGAGTTTCACAGCTTCTTCCATCCAGATCCACTTTTCTCCTGGAGTTGCATTTTTTTTGCATTGTTTTGATGTCTGACAATCTCTCTGAAGCTTTTTTGTCATCATTTTTGACTTGTCGTATGCCATTCTCATCGTCTTTTTCCGAAAAATTTTCATCACCTTGTGATCCGTCCGTTTCTATACACTCCCCTCCTCTTTGCGCCGCCATTGCATTGCATTGTCACGACTTCCTCTTCAGGCGCACCGGGTGGAGCAACCATGCCTCTTCAGAGTGGTTTTCCAGGGAAAGGGCCTCTCGCAACTGTTTCTTCCATTCTTCCACACCAGGGTGCAGCAACTGCTCTGGAGCCTCATCTTCCTCCAGTTCAGCAGATGGCGCTGATGGCTGTTCACCGAGTTGGGCCACCCTTGGGCCAGGTGGGACCTCCTCTCCTCTCCAGCCACACCCACTGGGGAAAACTCCTTCTGCACCTTTCAAGGCCTCACATTCCTCTTGGAGCCTGTTGACTTTAGCAACCTGGTTGTTGAGGCATTCTTCCTGACTCTCGATGATCGCCGCTTGATGGTCCATCACGGCTTTCAGCTTGTTGTTTTCGCTCTGCAAAGTTTTGTTTTCACTCTGCAAAGTCTTATTTAGAGCTTCATCATCCTTTGCTCTCTTACTGTAGCCACTTTCCAGATTGAAGATTTTGTGGCGTCTCAGTTGACTCGTTAGAACCATTGCCAATGTAGCTCTATGGCATTTAGCTTTTTGCCATTTTTCAAACACCTTCTGGACTCCATCAAATGTCCACATCAGTCCATCAAGAGTTAAATTTTCCTCTTTAATTATTCTTTCTTCGAATTTTTCAACTTTGAACTCCTTCTTTATATGCCGAGATAATTCTTTAATCATATCATTCATGATGCGAGCGCATGCTTTCTGCTCGGTGGTTTGGTCACATTCATCATCGGAGCAAATTGCTTTTGCTTCAGCCATTGCAATACTATTGGTTTTTTTTTTTTTCACCGAAACTTACAAAAAATATTTAAATAGGGACCGGTTTAGTTATTTAACATACAGTCTTTAACTTTAATTCTGGATTTTCAAATTACAAGCTTGTTTTTCTCATTCACACCACATTAACATAGGATATTATCTGTTTTCCTTTCCAGCAAGCCTTAGTGATACTGTCAAGGTCACACTACTCTCTCAGCATTCCTTCCCCACAGGACTGGAATCACAGAGCATAGACACCTCGTAAACTTTTATTGTAGGTTAACCATTTATCCGTCTCCCTGACTGGATTTGCATGCACCGAATAAGTCGGCTAACCATTCATCCGTATACCACAATGGGATTAACACATGCACAAATAGCTGAGTCTCTTCAGGTAAATCACAAGGAAGCGCCTAAATAAACACTGTTGTATTTATCTGCCTTCAATGTACCTAAAATTAAACACTCAAAAGCATTGACACACTTTAGATTGTTTCATTTAGGCTTTACCGTAATTGAAAAAACGTTTAAAATATTTTCGCGTCAGTCATGTCATGCAGGCTGTAAGCGTAGCACACAAGATTAGATTACACCCAATATTTTAAAGCAGTTGACTTTCAATTATCGCAACATTACCCGTGACTTGCTATCGTATCAGCAGCTGTATACTTTTTAGCGGACGTTTCAGTCCTTGGGACCCCCTTCTTTTAATTCACATGAATTTAGATGTCTTAGGCCTTTTATTTATCTTATATCATTAATTCCTTGAGCTCAAAAATCAATGACATAGGTACATAAATTATGTCCAGTTTCTATTTAAGTTACTGTTGTTTAAATGCAGCAGTTTTAGTTCTTTAACCCGTGAAAAGTTCAAGCGAAATTGCCCCTCACCCAGTATATATGAAGAATAGAGAGGCGTCCCCCTCAGCTTCCTCTGCGGGCAGGTCACACCAGGGCACGGAGTGCAGCTCCAGGTCAGAACGCGCGCGGCTCTCCCACTGGATATCAGCTCTCCCACTGGCAGTTGTTTGCAGGTCTCGTCGTTTTCAGGGATCCGGGTCACCAAAACCATTTGTTAGAGTTTGATGTTTTTGAAGTCAATTCAGTTGCGTTGTGTTTCTTATCAGAAATAGAAGACTGGACTCTTCTTGTTGAATCAGGATCGATGATTTATTATAAATAGATGGAATATAGAGAAAATGAAATAAACTGATTGTAACAAAACAAAGTTTAGAAGACTAAGAGTCTATCTATCCTCTGGTTCTTACAACACTCTTCCACCTTCACCGCAAAGTTCAGGCAGGCTCAGCTTTCTGTAAGATGTTGTCTCTATGCTGGTTCGATCCGTCTTCTCCGAGACAAGACAACGTGAGGTAGATATACTCAGAACACCACTTGTCTAAAACAGTGGAAAATAACTAGAACAGTTTCTATGTCTAGAAGGGCATACTTTGTATGAGCATAGTTCACGGACACTCGTAGTGCTCAGTTTAGGATAGAATCAACATTCTAATAACCCAAATACGTGCATCTACTAGGCCCTGCACCTGCACTCGTTCATGTTATCAGTTACTGGCCTGGCGCCAGCTCAGTTTAGTCTAGCAGTCTAACACAGACCCTTACTGCACAGAGAGAAAATCAGGGTACAGTTGAAAGCTATTCATTTGACAGAATAGAGAAAATCATGTAAAATTCTACAAGAGTTTCTCCAATCAACACGGGGACTGCTTGAAGTCCGCACCAGCAAAACCGCCCACCATTCCATTCACCCCCAGAGACGCCCTGTGTCTGGTGGTGGGAGAAAAAAATGGCATTTCTCCAATGACCATCCAGTTTCCATGCATAGAAAAATAGGGGTTCGTGCTGGCCCATTGAAGTGCATTGACGCTGGACGTCTATGAGGAAATGCGTTGGCCATGAAAACAAAGTGGAATGCTAAGTTACAATTTTTACCAATCATTTTCACTCGTGTCTCAATACCATGTCTACAACACATTTGCACCAACCAGTCTATGGGAGACAAACTATGTTCTCTTTCGCATTGCTTTGACACAATTGCGTTCAGTCACCACTTCAACCAAAATTCATTAGCACTTCTCTCAGTTATCCAAAATGCAGCAGCACCATGGATCAGCATTACAGCAGGTAGGGCCAAAAACAACTTCTATGGATTACTATATTTACAGCTTGTAGACAGAGCTTGGTCTGGCAAGTCTCCCTCAATGTAGCATCACAGGCAGTATGGGTGGGCCCAGGCTAATATTTACATACATTTACATGTACAACACATATTACATGTACATTCTTTTGCAGTGAAACATACTCTAATTGATGCAGGTAATGGGCGTTCCCCTTTCCTGCAGTGGAACACAATGTGGTTATATGTAAGCACAGGGTGAAGGTATCACATGTTACAGTTCATTCTGGTGTGTTTCTGGAGTGATGTGTTTTCTGTTTGTATGATTGTGCATATTTGATTGACACAATTTATCTTCAGTTCTGAAATGTGTACTGTAGTTAGAATCCAGAAAAACTGCAAACTATAGAAAATCACCTTGTGATTCGCATCAACATTTTCTAATACATATGGTACTTTACACAAAACTAGATGTACCGCATAGCGGTACATGGTATGACCGTCGCAGTGTATTGAAGTGTGGGAATCATAGGTATGGTGAGTTTGTGGTAGGTCAGTGTTGTGAGGTGAGAGTTTGTGTGGAAATGATTTGCTGGAAGTGGGCATGGATGTGGGTTTTGAATGAATGACATTCTGTGTGTTTGTGTATATTTTGTGTAGTTTCCATCTCCTTGGTCCAAAATATTGGCAATGCAAAATGTCTATTTTTGCATTTAACTATATCACTAGGTGGCGCTATTTCTTCAAGTGAGTGTTTATAGGATGGGTTGATACGGCTCTTTAACACTGGCTTACTAACACAAAATCATTGTCTTGGGCAAAATTTTTGATAAGTTATTTAACAAAAACTGTTTTTGTACACCTAGCTTTGACCGGAAACATTGCACCATGTGATGAAATGTCACAAAATTTGGTGCACATGAAAAGAAAGCCGTTCAGAGTTGTCATGTCAACTTTGACCAAATCTGAGCAATTAGAAGCCAAGATATGGACTTTTGGAGAATTTTAAGCTATGTTTTGAATTTCTATTTACATGTAACTTTGAAACAGTCCATCTCAAGATAAATCCTTTGATAACTTTTTGTCAGCATTGTCTGTAGATGACATGTACTAAATTTGGTGAGATTCACATGAACGGCCTATGACGAGTTCGTTTGGTTTCGCTTTCACAATGTTAAAATTTCACAGAATTTTTTTTTGTTGGAAGTGGGCGTCGACAAGTGTTTTTAATGTGGGAGGGTCAATAGATTTCAAGACAAAAAAAGAACTGCTTGTAAACATTACTGTTATCTAGATAATAGGCTAAATTACATTTTGTACAATTACAGCGCCCCCTATGGGCCAAATTGTATGGCATGTGCTGTGCTTTTACAGGTCTTTGTCCAGAGACCCGGCCCTTTCCGCTACGCTAGGTGGGGGCGCTGTAGTCAACTTCTATCTTTCTATTATTATATTTTAATGCAAGGAACGTCTCTTCCACGCATAACTCTTGAACCACTCATCCGCTTGATCTCAAATTTGGACGGCGTCATCATAATGTTACCAGTGTGTGCAGTGCCAAGTTTCGTGTTGTTTGGGCAAAAAATGCCAAAAATATCGGTCAAACCGTGCCGACCCAGCCATGACGACCCAGGCTGATAAGATTTACAATGCTAGCTGCTACAATGTTGGACATAACGCGACTAACGACACATAACTAAAATAATGGACATAACACGAGTAAACATTTGCCCACAACAAAGCTGCTACGTAGGTAAGATGTATCTTATCGTATACGCAACAGCAGACTACAGCACTGCACACATATGCCTACAGTGCATACAGACGACACGTAGAGGAGACTGAACTTTTCACCTCTCATTCCGGTTATTCCACATCGCAAAACAGTGGCTAAAGAAAATCTTACAAGTCAGTCAGTGCAAATGTATTTACATAGCCTTCTCCTTTCACCTGATATTATTACCCACTTAAACAATAAGGTGGTCTAAACAAAAACGTAATAGTCTGGCACATCTTCTATGGGCTCTGCACTATTCCTACTAAATAAAGACAATAAACAAACTTTCTGGCGGCATACAAACATGGTGTTCCAGGAGTACGTGTTGTGCATTCTGCTGTGTTAGAAAGTCCGTATGAAGGAACAAACTGCGTTTTTTATTTCGTTGATACATACGCAATACCCGAAACCAATCCGCTCCCCGTTCACATGGCAGTCGAAGTGGTTTGGAAACAGCCCAGGCCTGGCGTCGCAATTGGTTTAGGAAAACCAATTCCAAACCAAACCAATCTCCGTTCACATGAAGCTGGTACGATCCCAAACCGGTTCCAAGTGGTTTCGACTTGTCCATGTGAACGCACTCACTGTCTTGGGAAAAAATGTTGATGTTTTAAAAAAAACCTGTTTTTGGACCCTTAGCTTCGACAAAAAACATTGTCCCCTTTAACAAAATATCACAAAATTTGATGCACATGAACAGAAAGCTGTTTAGAGGTGCCATGTCAATTTTCACAACATTGGAGCAATTACAAGCCAAGATATGGACTTTTGAAGAATTTTAAGCTATGTTTCAAATTTTCATTGACATGTAACTTTTAAACGGTTTATCTCAAGACAAATCCTTTGATAACTTTGTGTCAGCATTGTCTGTAGATGACATGTACCAAATTTGGTGAGATTCACATGAACGGCCTATGACGAGTTCGTTTGGTTTCGCTTTCACAATGTTAAAATTTCACGGAAATTCTTTTTGTTGGAAGTGGGCGTCGACCACTGTTTTCAATGCGGGAGGTTCAATAGATTTCACGACTAAAAAGAACTGCTTGTAAACAGTACTGTTCTCTAGATAATAGGCAAAATGACATTTTGTACAATTACAGCGCCCCCTATGGGCCAAATTGTATTGTCCTTGTGCTGATTGTGCATGACATATTTTGTGCAGTTCCCACCTTCCCAGTCCAAGACATTGGCAATACAAAATCCCAATTTTTGCATTTACCCCTATCACTAGGTGGTGCCATGCTTCAAGTGACAGTTTATGGGCTGGGTCAATGCGTCTTTGTAACCCCGACATACTACCACAAAATCACTCTCTTGGGAAAAAATGTTGAGTTTTTTGACAAAAAGTTATCCAAGGATTTATTTTGAGATAAACCGTTTAAAAGTTATTTGGCAATGAAAATTTGAAACATAGCTTAAAATTCTTCAAAAATCTATATTTTGGCTTCTAATTGCTCTAATGTGGTGACAATTGACATGCCAACTCTAAACAGCTTTCTTATCATGCTCATCAAATGTTTTGACATTTTGTCAAAGGGAACAATGTTTTTTGTCGAAGCTAGGGGTCCAAAAACAGGTTTTGTTTTAAAACTCGTCAACAATGTTTCCCAAGACGACAATTTTGTGTTAGTATGCTGGTGTTACAGAGTTGTATTGACCCAGCCCATAAACATTCACTTGAAGCATAGCGCCACCTAATTATATGGTTAAATGCAAAAATGGGGATTTTGTATTGCCAATATCTTGGACCGAGAAGGTGGGAACTGCACAAAATATGCCATGCGCAATCAGCACAAAGACTTCTAAAAGCACAGCACATGCCATCAAATTTGGCCCATAGGGGGCGCTGTATTTATACAAAATGTCATTTGGCCTATTGTCTAGAGAACGGTAAGGTTCAGAACCAAAATTTTTTAGTCGTGAAATCTATTGACCCTCAAGCATTGAAAACACTGGTTGACGCCCACTTCCAACAAAAACAATTTCCGTGAAATTTTAAAATCGCGAAAACAAAACCAAACGAACTCGTCATAGGCCGTTCATGTGAATCGAATTTGGTACATGTCATCTACAGACAATGATGACAAAAAGTTATCAAAGGATTTATCTTGAGATTTACCGTTTCAATGTTATATGTCAATGAATACTTCAAACATAGCTTAAAATTTAGCAAAATACCATATCATGGCTTCTAATTGCTCAAATTTGGCCAATGTTGATATGTCAACTCTGCACAGACTTCTTTTCATGTACACCAAATTTTGTGACATTTCGTCACAGGGGGCGATGTTTCTTGTTAACGCTAGGTGTCCAAAAATGTTTTTTGTTAAATAACTTGTCAACAATTTTTCCCAAAACAATGATTTTGTGTTAGTATGCTGGTGTTACAGAGGTGTATCGACCCAGACCATAAACATTCACTTGAAGCATAGTACCACCTAGTGATATGCAAAAATTCTGATTTTGCTTTGCCAATATCTTGGACCGAGAAGGTGGGAACTACACAAAATATACACAAACACACAGAATGTCATTCATTCAAAACCCACATCCATGCCCACTTCCAGCAAATCATTTCCACACAAACTCACACCTCACAACACTGACCTACCACAAACTCATCATACCTGCAGTTCCCACACTTCAATACACTGCGGCGGTCATACCATGTACCGCTATGCGGTACATCTAGTTCATTTGTAAACTGTATAGGTGTAGCCTATACTCTTTATTTATGTATTATCAAAGGTGCATGAATACATACAAATGTCACTTAGATTGTTTGATAAAGTGTGTATTTACAATACATATCAGTAACGTGCCATACTGTCAGACAGAGGCTAGATTTTAAGTGATTTGTTTCAAGTTGTTTGCATTTTTTAGCTTATTGTACATTGACTGGCATTGTAGACTTACTGACCGACAGCTTGTGTTCTAGTTATGTTGCTGTAGCGCATGTTAACTGATGTGCTTAAACGCTTGTTGGTACAGCACACTGTGTTAAGAGTTTTGCAAAAGTGGATATTGCCCTGCAATACGTGTGAAAATGATTGGCAAAAACTGTAACAACACTAAGTCGGTTGATTTGTGATAATGGGCCTATTATTAACAAACTGATGTTTGAAATGAACATGTTTTAAGGCATTTTGTAAACATTTGACCATTACATTTTTTTTACATTTTAGGGGAAGCAGAGCTTCCCTTGCAGTCTTAGAGAAATCTCCTCTGGTACATATGCAGCCGTTTTTCCCCTTTGGCATGTGATGCCACATTTCTATTAAACCGAAAACAAAAAAAGTATGACCGGACAACGTTGATGAGTCAACAATTTGTCATTGGTTATCTAATACCTGACAGCTAACAACTGGGCAAATGGCTATCGGAGTCACCTCAGGGACATGTCGGTCCATGCTACATGTTACTAAATGCTTATTAAGTAAAGTAAATGAACCTACCGTTCTGATCACACCTCCGATTACTGTCCATTAGTCTATACAGAAACCTGAACAATACAATTGATAAGGCATTGACGACTACCCGGAGCAAGTTTTTGAGCAATGTTTCTGGGTAACGATACACAACAATTTGGGCCGTGGACTGCTGCTGCTGAATGGTGGTCTTATGTTATTTAACTGAAGGATTGATTGTTGGAGATGAAGATTAGAAATTGAGAAGATTGATGGTAAGTGAATAGTTAGGATAGAAAAAAATTGTGGTAAGAACATTTAAAGTAAAAACCAATGCGGTATAATGAGCAGTTTACGTATGGTGTAATTGTGTTGCCTGTCTCAGTGGTAATACTGTATAAAGACACTGCGGTAGTGGCATACTGCAAAAAGCCAATTACAGTACGACTAATGAAATGGAGGTTACAGTACCTCACAGCACTCTCCAGCACATTACTGTAACAAAATAATACAGTAGTTTACTATGACTGCTGTAACGGTAACTCACTGTACTGAGTGATATGATTAAAGAATTATCTCGGCATATAAAGAAGGAGTTCAAAATTGAAAAATTCAAAGAAAGAATAATTAAAGAGGAAAATTTAACTCTTGATGGACTGATGTGGACATTTGATGGAGTCCAGAAGGTGTTTGAAAAATGGCAAAAAGCCAAATGTCATAGAGCTACATTGGCAATGATTCTAATGAGTCAACTGAGACGCCACAAAATCTACAATCTGGAAAGTGGCTACAGTAAAAGAGCAAAGGATGATGAAGCTCTAAATAAGACTTTGCAGAGTGAAAACAACAAGCTGAAAGCCGAGATGGACCATCAAGCGGCGATCATCGAGAGTCAGGAAGAATGCCTCAACGACCAGGTTTCTGAAGTCAACAGGCTCCAAGAGGAATGTGAGGCCTTGAAAGGTGCAGAAGGAGTTTTCCCCAGTGGGTGTGGCTGGAGAGGAGGTCCCACCTGGCCCAAGGGTGGCCCAACTCGGTGAACAGCCATCAGCGCCACCTGCTGAACTGGAGGAAGATGAGGTTCCAGAGCAGTTGCTGCACCCTGGTGTGGAAGAACGGAAGAAACAGCTGCGAGAGGCCCTTTCCCTGGAAAACCACTCTGAAGAGGCATGGTTACTCCACCCAGTGCGCCTGAAGAGGAAGTCGTGACAATGCAATGCAATGGCGCAAAGTGGAGGGCAGTGTATAGAAATGGATGGATCACAAGGTGATGAAAATTTTTCGGAAAAAGATGATGAGAATGGCATACGACAAGTAAAAAAGGATGACGAAAAAGCTTCAGAGAGATTGTCAGACATCAAGACAATGCAAAAGAATGCAACTCCAGGAGAAAAGTAGATCTGAAAGGAAGAAGCTGCGAAACTCCACGATGACGAGGTGTGGAGACATGGAGATAAAGTAGTAGCACCTGAAGTCCTGCTGCATCACCTGGCATTCAGATACATTCTCTAGGACATGTTGGAGTGGAGAAAATGAAGTACCGGTTCTCACAGGTGTGGTGGAATCCAAAATTCACTGCAGTAGCCAAAGATGTGGTAAAGAGATGTGTAACCTGTATGAAGAACAACAACGACAGCAGGGTCAAGTTGCCCGTGCTAAAGACTCCTGCTCCACCTGGTCCGTTTAAACATCTACAGGTAGACTACATCACACTACCTCCTTGCAAAGGATATAGAGATGTTCTGGTCATTGTCGATAAATTCTCAAGATGGACTAAAGCTGTGCCAGCGAAACGAGGAACTGCTCTACACACTGCCAAAGTGTTAGTGAAAGACTTCATTCCACGCTTCGGAGAACCTGATCAGATTTGTTCAGATCAAGGAACCCACTTTACTGGAGCTGTGTGTTCAGAGGTGTGCAGAATGCTGGAGATTCAATGGCAGCTGCACTGCCCATACCATCCTCAGTCCTCAGGGCAAGTTGAAAGGGCCAATCGAACCTTGAAAGAAAGACTGGAGAAGAAACATCAAGAAGGAATTGCATGGCCTGATGCTTTACCAGCCGTCTTGTGTAGTATGAGAGCTACAAGCAACAAGGAAACTGGCCTAAGCCCGTATGAAGTCATTACTGGACGACCAATGTCTTTACCTGGAACAATGTCTTTGCCTGCGTCCAACTCTCAGAGGCCGTCTCTACCGCAGAAAAGAGAGTGCGAGAAGCATGGAGTGAACCACCTGAAGGAGGACATTCTCTTGTGCCTGGACAATGGGTGATGATACACAAGCCCCAACGTTTGACTCTCAAAGCCAAATGGGTAGGACCGTACGAAATCCTACTTGTCACAGACACTGCTGTTAAAGTAAAAAGAAAATCAGAATGGATCCATGCTAGTCATTGTAAATTAGTAGACGCCCCTTGAGCTCAAAAATCCAATCTATGCCAATATACGTTAAAAGAATTCCGTCGATTCAGTTCTGTCCAGATTCAGGTCAATCTAGGGAGGAAGTTTCACGGAAGACTTTGCTTTTCTTGGGATTTTTTGAAAATAAGAAAAGTATAAAATAAATCATAAGCTAAATCAATCCTGTGTGTATTAAGCAAATCAGATGATGTTTACTCTTTTATGTCACTGAGACTACTTTGCCCACCTGATACTGCCTTGGTCTTTCCTGTAGGTCTGTATGTCTGGGTGCAGGACCTTATACGGGAAGACCTTCTTTTACTGAACTGTACAACTTGGACTAATATCCTATTTCTGTTTTCTGGAAGAAGTTCAACAACCCACACCCTCCTACGGCACAAGATGACAAGTACCATGCTTTACTGTTTGCCTTGTGTGAGTTTAATGGGGTTATCTGTGTCTAGGCTAGTCACCATGAAGTGCACAAAGACAATGTGTTTTTGGAAAATGCTCATGGGTACGCCAAAGCTAAGGGGGAGAAAGAGTGTTGGGTGTGTGACCTCATGCCATCAGCTGTTGATACCAATCCATATAACCATTTTTTAATTTAAGGTCTATTGTTTCAAGACATTCTTGATTTATTTGGTTTTCTCATTTCAATTTTTATATATTCATTCATTTGCCATATGTCTATTCATTTGATTTTGTTGTGATCTTTAACTATCGTTTTTTGTGATCAAAAGGGAGGATTGTAGAATTTTACATGATTTTCTGTATTCTGTCAAATGAATAGCTTTCAACTGTACCCTGATTTTCTCTCTGTGCACTAAGGGTATGTGGCCTGTTTGTTTCTTCGTTCGTCCTTTCCTTTCTTTGTTTGCTCGTGTCGTCTCATCCCTTAATGTTCTTCCTCTCTTAGAGCATTCAATTGGAGCAATCACTACCTAATTAGACGCTACCGCCACCCGATGACGCTATCCCCACGCTGCAGGTTCAGGTGGTGAGAAGCGCAGCACATAACAGAGTTCATAAGACAGTAAAAACAGTGAGAGGGGGAGATGGCAAAAGTTCACCCTCTCACAATTCCAGTGAAACCCTTCACAAGGACAGTATTAAATCAGTGTTCTCAAGTCTCACTCTTTGAGAGTGTGACACACGCATCTCAACGAGTTCACACGCTCACACGCCACACATGGTATTTCTCACTCTCAAAAATTTTCACCTCTCAAAAATAAATAAATAAATAAATAAAAACCATTCTTTAATCACCGCTAGGGTTGCACGGTATACCGGTACGGATTTTGTACCGCGGTACGGAGGCATTTGAAACGGTACTACATAGATAGTGGAGCACGGAGGAGAGAATGGCTGCTGCCACCACGCTGCAACAAACCACGGGCGATAAGTGTCACATGGCAGTACTTCGGCTTAAAAACAAATGAGCAAGACGAGGGAATTGACGCTGATCGATGCACCATTGTAGCCTATAAACGGTGTTTTAAAACATGCATGGCTAAAGGCGGAACACCTCCAGCTTAGCCACCCAGACCTGCACACTGACAGGTAATTTACTCATGACATGTACCCTTTTCAAAAGTAATAGTTAAATAGTTTTAAGTGCAACACATGATAGAGTTCTTATCAAACAGAAAAAAACACGCAGCGACCACCACATTTCACGTTTTGCAATATATTGTAGGCTACATCCCAAAAGTTCGTTTCAGTTCATAATAAAACTCAACACCCTAGCAGGCAAAGGTTCAAAGACGAGCTAATAGTCATTAAAACATATTCAGTGTCAGTCAGCGTCAGTCAGGGAGCCTACAAGATCCATAAGCCAGTCCGAGATTTAAGCAGCGAGCAGCAAACTTTCTCCAGCGTAATCCGTTTCAAAAATTAGACAGCACAATTATCCGTATGAGTTTGTTGATCTATTGCACATAATGCATTCAGCACAAAAAGGCGACGGTAGTGTCAGCTGGTGAGAGAAAACAACACGCGCACGATAAAGCTCTCCAGAGACATTCAACTGGATACTTGACTCCGCCATGTTACTAGCATGTAGCGTCCACGTTCGGATATAAACAAAAAAGGAGAGGCCAATTAATGAATTAGCGCCATACTGCAAAATGGCCACACTAGGTATTACAGCTAATAATAAGGGAAGACAGAGAGGGCTTCGTCTGGAAAGTATTTAGACAGAACATACAAAAAACTAATAAACTGACATATTCAAAGGGCAGAGGTTGTTACAATACATGCATGATCTTTATAAATAACAAACTTTTACATACACATTTAGCCATTTAATATGTTAGAAATACTGGTAACATACCATTTAAAGACACTGGTCCTAGTTAGGCTGTATGTGATGAAAATATTGTTTAGGTTATGTATCTCAATGTAAATCAGGCCTTAGCTTGTATGACAAATGTATCGCCTTATTTATTTGAAAAAAAAAAAAACCTTTATTTGAAAAAGTATCAAAAAGTACCGAAAGGCATCAAAATACATGTTGGTATCGTGACAACACTACTGCATTCATAACTATTAGTACTAATGAGTGGTATTGTCTTATTATTGTTATTATTATTTGCCATAGAATAAACACTGAAATTTGATCGAATCAAATTTGTTCTTTTTTTAAGTAGCTCTGTTGAACACACTTGATGGGTTCGATGGTTCATGGGTACGGTGCCCCCCCCCCCCACACACACACACACACACACACACACACCTTAAAAAAAAAAAAAAACAATCTCACTCCCACCACACTTCAAAACTTGAGAGCCCAAAAGAAACTTAGTGTGCTGGAAAACTACACATCCAGAATGAAGTTGTTCTGCTTTTGACCTAAGGCTGTGCAGCCAGTGTAGCCTGTCAAAAGGAAAAAGTACAATTCTAGAATGCGATGCAAATGTAACATAATCAGTGTAGCCTCCCCATTATTGCAAAAACAGAGGTCTAGTGAGTTGTACATGATTTGACATTAAACAAACTGCATATTTTGAGAGGCAGTGTATTCTTTTGAACCATCCAAGCTGTTTAAATTGGGCAGTAGTCTATGACTGTGACAGTTTCGCAGATAGGCTCCCGACAGTCTGGACCGACCAATAGAGACTAGTGGCCCTGGGCTGTTAGCACCAACTAGCCTGGAAATGGCCTTGGCCTGACCTGGCAGGCTAATTACCCAAGGCTAAGCCAAAGACTTTTTAAGGTTAGGATGCTTCTGTAATGCACTTTTCCTAACTTCAGTTAGGATAGGGCAATTAAGTTAGAAATGGTTGTTCTGTTTCCTAAATCAGGTTCTAAAGGGCAGTTACCATGGTTACTAGCCAGATTACAAGCTGACATTGTTTTTTGATGCATAGTTGCCCTTAAGGTTTACTATCAATATTTGATTTAGGCTACTGGTTGGTAACACTAATATTTAAAAGTGGTTGATTTACAATGGAATGGGAAATTATGCATTATTGAAAAGCCATCAATGTGTGGCTGACCAGGAAAGATGATCGAGGAGTGGAATTATAGTTGACCGGGAGACCATTGTCTGATTGACCAATGCTACTGCATCCCTGCTCATTCATTTCGTAGCCAATTTCAGGTCTCAGAAAGCACACTCCGTCTTGCAACATTGGTGGGTGAAAGGGAAAGCAGCGGAAGGTTTTTTCTCTGATACATCACATAAAACCTTGCATGGTTTTAGAACGGTAAACCATCGTCCGGGATGAACGTAACTCCCTCAGTGAGTCGTCTTGTGGACATCGGGGAGACGTTGGCATGAGAATGAAGGCTGACCATGAGCCGACATAATTATGACCTATGTGGGGCATCCCACTAGAGCAAGGAAAGCATTAGGACGCCTCACTCACCCATTGGCTTACCACTGTAACAGCTGATTTTCAGCTGCATCACTGGAAATGCCCCAGCATGTTTGAAAATCTGCCCCTCCAAAGTTAAGTCAAAAGGAGCAAGTCATCTAAATGCTTTCGCTGCTCTACTAGGATCCCACCATTATATTAGGTCTTACTGATTTGTATAGGCTTCATCAATCTTACCCTATATGTTTTACCAATGAAGAGACAGAGGGTTCAAGTTCAGAAACTCTTTTCTTAATAGGGTGTCCATCGCTAAGTCAAGTCAAGTCAAGTCAAGTTTATTTGTATAGCGCATTTCATACACAAAGGCAGTTCAATGTGCTTAACAAAAATAAAAGCAAAGGACAATATAAAACCAAAAAAAAGATAAAAGATAAAATAAGTTTAAAATATGTGTAATATATGTAAAAGACATAGAGTAAAGCAATAGGTAAACATAAAAGATAAAACAGGTAAAATAATAAATTAATTAAAGGTGAATCACTGGCAAAAAGCATCTGAGAACAGTTTAGTCTTAAGTCTAGAGCTGAAACTTCCAACAGTAGGAGCATTTTTAATGTCTTCTGGAAGCTGGTTCTATAGCTGAACTGCATAGCAGCTGAAAGCTGCTTCACCACATTTTGTTGTGACAGCAGGTTTTACCAACAGATGTTTCTGCTGTGATCTTAAAGACCTAGTTGATACATATAGCAAGAACATATCCAACAAGTATTTTGGTCCCAACCCATTTAGTGTTTTAAACACAAGAAGCAATGCCTTAAAGTCAATTCTATAACTTACTGGGAGCCAGTGCAGGGACCTTAAAATTGGGGTAATGTGTTCAGTTCTTCTTGCTTTTGTAAGAACCCTTGCTGCTGCATTTTGGACCAGTTGAAGATGTTTGATGGTCTTTTTAGGAAGGCCTGTGAAAAGGCCATTGCAGTAATCTACCCTACTGAAAATAAAGGCATGTACAAGTTTTTCTAGATCTTGTTTTGACATAAGACTAAGTTAGGCAATGTTTTTTAGGTGATAAAATACAGATTTAGTGATTGCTTTCATGTGACTGTTGAAAGTTAGTTCACTGTCAATAAAGACACCAAGGTTTTTAACAGTATCTTTTGCTTTAAGCCCTTTAGTCTTAAGAGCAGTGGCGATCCTAAGTCTTTCTTTCTTTTTCCCAAAAATAATAACTTCAGTTTTGTCTGCGTTCAGCTGAAGAAAATTGTTGGACATCCAGTTGTTTATTTGGTCAATACACCTGTAGAGAGACTCAAGCGGAGCATAGTCATCAGGTGATAGAGCTAAGTAGATTTGAGTGTCATCAGCATAGCTATTATAATTAATTGAGTTGTTCTTGATGATTTGTCCAAGTGGGAGCATATAGAGATTGAATAGTAATGGACCAACGATTGACCCCTGAGGGACGCTAAAACAAAAGGACAAAAGGCTTTAAACAAAAAAAACATTATACATTAAAAGAGCACATACTGAACTTATACAATAACAATTTCGCCTAGGGATATCATTTGCGACATTGACGGTATATATCTTTGCCATCTTTAAGATCTGAGATATTTGATTTCTTAACACACCATGAATGGGCTATTACAAACACTGACATGAAAGGCTCTGTATTAGGTACAGTTACTGTATACTTTATAAGGCAGAAAATAATTTATACAAATAAAGCACAAAACAGTTACATAAGCCACATTAACAGAATGACAGATAAAACTATATTTTCTAATCACTTGACTAGTTTTAAACTGTTTGATGACAGGTCGAACATGGCAACTGAACATAAGATTCATTAAAGTCACATGGCTTGCAGGCAAATTTTGCCAAAATATAAAGACAAAGCGTTACCAATTTTTCAGACACTGCCAATAACAACTGTGGCCTGTTAACAGTCAAGAATGGTGGAGGAAGTGTCATGGTTTGGGGCTGTATGAGTGCTGCGGCACTGGGGACCTACACTTCAGGGAACCATGAATGCCAATATGTACTGTGACATACTGAAGCAGAGCTTGATGCCCCCCCTTTGAAACTGGGCCGCAGGGCGGTATTTCAACATGGTAACAACCCCAAGCACACCTCCAAGATGACCACGCCTTGGGTGAGGATGAAGGTGATGGACTGGCCTGGCATGTCCCCAGACCTAAACCCTATTCAGCATCTGTGGGGCATCCTCAAATGGAAGGTGGAGGAGCTCAAGGTCTCAAGCTCAAGGTCAGCTCCGTGATGTCGTCATGTAGGAGTGGAAGAGGATTCCAGTGACAACTTGTGACGCTCTAGTGAACTCCATGCCCAAGAGAGTTAAGGCAGTGCTGGAAAATAATGGTGGCCACACAAAATATTGACACTTTGGGCACAATTTGGACATTTTCACTTAGGGGTGTACTCACTTTTGTTGCCAGTGGTTTAGACATTAATGGTTGTGTGTTGAGTTATTTTGAGGGAACAGCAAATTTGCACTGTTATATAAGCTCTACACTGCCTACTTTACATTGTAGAAAAATATTATATCTTTAGACTTCTCCCATGGAAAGATATAATAAAAAAAGGAAAAAAATGTCAGGGGTGTACTCACTTCTGTGACATACATTCAGATCCGTCGAAGCTGGCCTCCTGAGGGTCCCAGAAGCTCCACCCAAAAGGATCGGGGAAGCAGCTTTCTCATACCATGCCCCAAGGAGATGGAACGCCCTACCACAACACATTAGAGAAGCCGAGTCCGTCGACGCCTTCAAAAGGCAACTCAAGACTCATCTATTTAGCCTCGCCTACACCTAACGGCCCTACCGAGAACCCGCCATCACCCCCATCCCCAGACACCCAGACCCCTACCCCCCTCCAAAGTCCACAATTCAACCAATCAACCACCTGACTACAACCCAGCCCCAGTCAACCACAGCCCCGGCAGAAGGGCTTCCCTAGGGGACGTGGTTTTGCATGAGGTTTCTTCCTTTTTTTTTTAATTTCCGGTTCAATTCAACCACACACAATTCAGGGAGTTTTTCCTCACCCCTGTTGCCCCTACGGACACAAGCAGGAACTGTCAACAGTGCCTGAACAACCCCTGCACCACCAATATTCAACTAATGTTCTACCTGTGTTCACGCAAGAGCCAGCATCAGCAGGGCATTGCGTTGCTGTGACATTGCATTGTTAAAACACCACGCCACTCCATTATTGCATTCAATTACTCCGATGCCATTGGACTGCAAGAAATGCTGTTTTGTTTGTGACCTTGCCAAACTGTAAAGCACTTTGAGCTGCATCTTGTATGTATGAACTGTGCTATACAAGTAAATGTTATTATTATTATTATTATTATTATTATTATTATTATACTGTATATACATACACTTTCTGGGCAAGCTATATACATTACAAATGACAAGTTAGTTTTGATGAAGTAGAAACATAGGACAAACCGTAGCAGTTTCTTTTGTCGTTAATGGAATTTCCCATGTTAATGTTTAGTTTTTTTTGTGAGGGAACCAATTTTCTCCAGAAATGATGTCCTGCACAGACCCACCCCACACTTATTATACCTTTGTCTGAGGATGGCCTTTGGGGCAGGTACAGGTGACATTGTAAATTTTACTACAATTTCTAGTCAGAAATCAGCATTCTAATTGACCAGGCCATAAATGATTAGAAAGAATTTCTTCCAACTGCAATAAATTCAATTCCTGTAATTCCAATTCAAATTCAATTCAACCTGTGTGGTGGAGCCAATACAAATTCATTCATTTAATTGCATTAAATTCTGAAATTCTAAATTTTGTATAGCCCTGTTGTCTAGAATCAAGACGTGCAGTATTTATCCACATGCCATCCATAGCCTATATATACATTGTACTGACATTGCACACATCAACACACACACCCTCTATCCCTGGCATCTTGTCTGTGGATAAACACTTAATGCAGTTCAGCATCCCCCTCCTAGTGGAGCTGCTGGGCCACTCACCATGGTGGGCTACAGGGTCAGGTCAGAGGATGAGGGCTCAAACATAAAAGTAGGCATAAAAGCCATTTAGTGTAACCAAAGAAAAACAAAATGATAGATTATTTTCATTGGAGAGAAAAGACAGACTGAGCTCATCACATTGTCTTGAACTATTAGTTGTCTCTCTGAAGATTTGACCATCACAACTTCAAAGATGTTGGAGCCATTCATGATGTTTAATGATATCTATTTATAATATGAATATATATACACTACCGGTCAAAGGTTTTAGAACACCCTAATTTTTCCAGTTATTTAATGCAATTCAAGTAGTAAAAGTTCAATGAATACCCTTAAATGGTACAAAGGTAAGTACTGAACAGCCAGAGGTAAAAAAACAATTGGTTACCTAAAACCAAAAAATAGTGTACATTCAGAATTATACAAAAAAGGCCTTTCTCAGCCAACACAAAGTTGGTTACCTGATCAGCAGCAATGAAGGTTAAATCAGCCTTGACAGCTAGTGCTACTAATTCCTATAGGTGTTCCAACTTTTCTTGATTACTTACAATACCAAATGTTGGTATAAAAGCAGTGTTGAAACACACACTGTGGTACCAGACCCTCAGGAGCATCAGGTGAACAGTAATGTAGTGCAGTGTAATGCTACAAAAATGGGAAGAAATGGGTAATTAACATTGGGAGACAGAAAGACCATCATAACACTTAAAAGTGTTAGTCTTTCCTACAGGAAAATTGTAAAAGAAAGTCAAGGTGTCAGTGAGTACAGTTTTCTTCACCATCAAAATGTGACCAGGTGATATTAACTGGGGAAACTGTAGTGCCCCCCCCCCCCCAGATTGAGCCCGACTATGCCACCCTGAGGAAGAGGAAGTACTGGAAATTACCACCCCAGGGACCACACAAGAGCCCCAACTCGGACCCCCACACAAGTTCTTATGCAAAAATCAGCAGACGTGAATTCTGATACAAAAATATATTTATTGAGTTACCAGATACAAATTACTAAAATCAATCACTGGATTCCCCCCCCCCACACACACACTCGCACTCAGTCACCCACACAGGCCCACACACACACACCCAAGACGTTATACAAAATGTGTAACACAAAATATGTAGGACGCAATGAAGCATCCTTCAAACAAAGAACAGGTACGCCCGGAGGAAGATGGTCAACCCCTGTGAAAGCCTTGGTTAAGTATACACATACATATAAACACACTAAATGAGGGTGAGCTAAGGCACTCACTGTCAGGAAACACACCCTGGTGACACAGCACTGCACTACACTACACTGCACTGCACGGCACCCCACGTAACTGGGCCACTACACTGGGTAACGATTTCCCTCAGGGACTGTCTGCATCTGTTAAATAAAAGCAATAAGAAGAACAGGTGTCTAGCAGGCCTGCCACTCAACCCACAGAGACACAAACAAAGACTACACCAACAAAATTAACAAACACCAAACAAAAACTGCACCACCAAAATTAAAGAAAACCAAACCAAACAAATAAACACCATAAGGCCTATGAGCAGTTGCAACAGGCAGTGTAAGATCAGATGCAACGAGTGTAACTGCTTGTGCAATATAGGCCTCAGCACATGACCAACACAAAGAGAAGAACAAAAGAGCACATCAGCACATCAAACGAAAGAAACAATGAAACATTATTAAAGAAAAGAAAAATCATAACAGTAGTCGCGCTCTCACCACGACATACGTACAGCAGCATTCATACAGATTACAGACACATGCACCCTGCTAAACGCATTCAGCAAACACCACACACACACACACACACACACACACACACAATTAGTGACGGACTAGTGGAGCGAAGAGTCACCCAGTCGCAGGTTTGCCCACAGGGCAGCACGGCGACAGGAGTGTTCAGAGGGGACAAAGCAGCAACACCCACAGTTGCATTCATTGGGTAACCTCCATAAGAGGCCATTGTTTGTTTGTGCAGCATACCCTGAAGAAGGCTCTGCGCCGCTATGCGTGGGTGTCTGCCCAATCCACTGTTTTTAACCTAAAATAGCCATGTACTAATAAAGGCTTTTTATATTTTTTGGATGAAGAGTGCCTTGGAAACTTCTTTGATTAGATTTCATTTTTTCCCCCATCCCAAAGAGCACCTTCAAGATTTTTTCACTATTCCTGAGCTTTTTGGATTCTATCTTCACTTCTTGATACTCAGCACTGGGAAAGTGCTTTTCTAAAGAAGCTCTGCCCATACTTTGAGGGCATTGGAAAGTTGCATACAAGCTCAAGATGGAGAATGGACACAGCACAGCATTCTCATATTCATGTGAGCAAGGCAAGAACATTATTGTTACTCAGTCTTTACTTCACGACACACCTGGACTGCCTGAAGTTGAACCAGACTTAAAGAAGAAATACTTAGAGTTAAAAAAGTTGTCAGAGAAAGAAATTAAGCTACACTGGAGCATTGTTAATCTGTCTGATTACTGGTGTGAAGGCCGCATTCCAAGAGGCCTGCGCATCAAGAAATTCCCCTCATTTGACTTAGAAGATCCAGATTTCAGATCCCGGTGGGAAGGCATTCTAACTAAATGTTCACTGGACCTCATTCTGTTGATCATTGAGCACAGTAAGAGGGACAAAGAAGCTACACAAGAAAAACTGGAGGAGATAAAGTCACAAATCTTTACAATAAATGATGACCAGAAAAAACTGCCATTTGAAAATAAACTGAAGGAGGATCTTGAGAAACTGACAGAGTGGGTGAGACAACAGAAAGTCAGGAAATTTAAAAGGGATGAAAATGACTATAAAGAAGGGAAGGTCTACCACTGGTCTGAACAGAATCGCCATAGAATACAACGACGGAGATCTGTATCCTTCAACCTCATAAGCAGTGATGAAGAATCTGCTGCCCTCTCCAATGCATCCTCTTGTGCCTCTTCCTCTGATTTTTTGGACGAGAGCCCTCAGCCCGGAAGATCCATCATAAAAACAAGAAAACAAGGAGGGGCAGAAAAAAGAGGACGAGGACAAAGGAAAATGGAAATACAGAAACAGACGCTGATGTAGTGACTGGGTTAATGTGCTATTTACTCACAATAGGTTTCACTCAATAACCCCTAGAGGGCGCTACCTGTCTGGAGAATGCGCTGCTGTTCAAGTCAGGAAGTGGCTGCTTTGTTCATTATTACAGCCAGAACCTGAATGGAAGCAGCAGTTGTCCTGACTCTTTCTTTCTTTTATAATTTCTCCACTCATCAGGTATGCAACATTTTGAAACCTTAACTAAAGTAGCACATGTTAGGAACAATTAAGGGCAGTCATGGGTAAGCGGTTAGGGCTTGTAGGACTTGTAGCCCAAAGGTTGCCGGTTCGACTCCCGACCCACCAGGTTGGTGGGGAGAGTAATTAAACAGTGCTCTCCCCATCCTCCTCCATGACTGAGGTACCCTGAGCATGGTACCGTCCCGCCGCACTGCCGCCATTGGGGGCTGCCCCCTTGCACGGGTGAGGCATAAAGGAAATTTCGTTGTGCAGTGTGTGTGCTGTGTCACAATGACAACTGGGAGTTGGGTGTTGGGTCCCAGATGGGCTTTCACTTTCACTTTCACAAACAATTGCTTGAAGAAACATTGCTTGTTATGTGTGTAGTTACAGATGTGTTTAGTTTAAATTGGGAAATGTTGGCTAGTCATGGACAATGTGTGAATGCTAGTGTCAGGGAAAACGTGGTTCTTTGCTAGTCAGTGTTAAGCACTGTATTGAGACATATTTTAACAGTATGACAACTTGTGGTGTCTTTTATGTTCAATGTAAGATTCGAATGCTAATGAGATATGGTGGTTGAATATTGAGTGTGACATGTTTTGAGGTATTTTGTATTATGTCTGCCTTTTAAGTTTTTACTGCATCGAGTGTACTTAGATCAGAGCACTGCCGTGCCGAACTCTGTAGTGTTCTAGAAGTCGCAGTCAATCGACAAGCAGATCTACTCTAACTATTGTTACGTTTAATAACAGAAAAGGGACTTTTTTCATATTCCTCTGAAGGGACGTTCTCACATAATGTTATTTTGTATTACTGCCTATTATTGCCTTGTACTTTTGATATATATGTATTGCATTGTTGCTGCAGTGGACCAATGCACTGCATAGGGGTAAACTGTTGAGAGGGAAAAGGAGTGTATTGTGAATTTTATATGTATTTTGTTCACTATTACAGCCAGAACCTGAATGGAAGCAGCAGTTGTCCTGACTCTTTCTTTCTTTTATAATTTCCACTCATCAGAAGTGTAACATTTTGGAGGTTCCACCGAGATCAACGTGTGAGGTCCTACTCCAAGAGGCAGTACCCCATCCTGTGTCCATTACACCTGGAACATCAGTGGAGCACAGTGGTCTGGTTATACACTGCTAACCAGGAGAGCTACAAGTCCCACTTAGCCACGCACACATCCTGCTTACTGCAACACTGGTCATCCTTCTTCAGCAAACATGGATGCATTAGAGGACTTATGACTTGAAGTAGTTGGGTTGCTTTATACGCTCACTAGCGAACATCTCATGGTTGTATGTGATTTTTTGGGAATAGCCCAAAAGGATGTTTTCGGTGAAGGTCGTTCCTTTTTGATTGCACAAATTACACCATACATAGATAGAGATGAAATAGAGGAACTGGAAGATAAGGGTATGTCACTGTTTCTTAGCCTTAAAGATAAAATAACTGCAGTTCAGCTGTCACCTGATGTTCAGGCAGCACCAGTTGCAGACACATTAGTCACCAGCCCAAAACAGTCTCAATAAACAGACAGTGCAGAAGGCCAGGTATCAGAACAGGAAAGACTTCAGAAACAGATTGAGGCCCTACAGTTAGCTTTACAGTTGTCATTGCAATCTCAGCAACAGGGTGGTAAGGACCAAGTACAGACACATAATCAGAACACACCCCAGCATCATACCCATATTCAGGACTCCGCACAGTCATCAGGTTTTAGCCCGTGGCATAGGGAATTCAAGATATCAGGACAGATTGTAGAGCCAGGACAAAAGGATAAACTTACATTCTCAAGCCTAGCTCACCAAATTGAGACTGGATTAAACAAAAAAGTCCCTGAATATGAGATTGTCCATGCTGTTATAAAGGCCATAGCACCAGGCATGCAGTTACGTAGCTATCTCGAGGGGAAAATAGATTTAACCATCCCAGTGTTAAGGAGAATTCTTCGATCCCACTACCGAGAAAAAGGGGCAACAGAACTTTACAAACAACTTACTTCAGAGGCTCAAAATAGCAGAGAGACACCACAGAACTTTCTTTTCCGTGTTCTTGATCTGAGACAGAAGATTCTTTTTGCCTCTCAAGAGGCAGAGTCCAGTTTGAGGTATGACCCTGTTCTGGTGCAGAACATGTTTTTACATTCAGTTTTGACAGGGTTGCAAAATGACAACATAAGAAATGATGTAACGCCTTACCTGCAGCAAGCAGATGTAAATGATGAAGTGTTGTTGGAAAAGTTAAACACTGCATGTATGATTGAGGCAGAGAGACACAACAAAAAAAAGAGGTAGCACCGCAGAGGTCCGTGGAGGTTCACTCAGCTCAATGCATAGATGCTCAAGTTGTATCTGAAAAGAAAAGGGAGATGCCACAAAACAAAAACAGGCCTAATCTGCTGGATGAACTAAAAGAAATTAAAGCAGATATTGCTGTCTTGAAGAACTTGAGTGCTGAGGTGTGTCAGATTCGAGAATCAATCCAGCATCCACAAATGACTGTAACACAAAGTTTGTCCACACCTGGCATGCCTAACAGTCCCGCTACCCATCAGTTTGAATACATGCCCACAGGCTTCTGGCGAGATAATGGCCGAGGACGGGGGGGCCCACATAATTCCAACAAGGTTATGCACCTCAGCGATACCCTCTTCCCTCCACTAGGGGACGCACAAGGAGATGTTTTAGTTGCCAACAAAGTGGTACTGCTGATATCTGCACACATTGCTATGCATGTGGAAGCAGTGAACACTACTTTGCAGGCTGCAGAGCAGCAGAGGTGCTCCATTAAACGAGAGAGGGTTGCCCCCACGGGACCGGGTGTAACCTGTAATACACTAGTGTCCCAACAGATTTGCATGCAGTGTGGTTTAAGTGAGGAGGGGAGCAGATTAAAGGTATGCGCTCCATGTCAGAATGCTTTGTATTTTTCTAAGACTTGTCAGATAAGTCACTGGGATGTCCATAAGAACGATTGTAAACATTTAAAATGTACATACAATGGACAGGGAGTGACGAAGGAGAAAATATGTCTAAGTGTCGTTGCCCTAGTAGGGAAACAGTGTCTCATGGACTGTTATTTCAATGGTATCAGGACTAAAGCACTGTGGGATACTTGCTCCCAAGTTTGTCTCATTGATGAAAATTGGAAGAATGAAGCACTTCCGAATGTAAAGTTGAGACCTGTCTCTGAGCTTATTGATGCCCCTGATACTCTCAGAATTGTAGCTGCCAATGGGGATAATATACCCTTTCTTGGTTGGATTGAAGCCTTGTTTGGATTGTCAGCCAGGACCAATGGGGTATGTAATCTCACTATCCCTGTCCTGGTCATGAAAGGGGGAAGTCTCCCCACCCCATAATCGGCTATAATGCTATCGAACACATTGTGAGAAACAGTGAAAATAAATCATCCGCTGATACACACAAGAGGAACTGAGAGACGTGGTTAAATCCACTCTCCCTGGACTTGAGACTTCGCAAATTCAAGCCTTCATAGACCTTGTAAGAGTTAAACAGCCTCTGGAGTATACAGTGAAGACTACAAAAGAAAGGGTTTGTGGTGCCGCAACTCGGCGTCACGTCATCACGTGGCACCCCAGGAAGCAGCCTGGCTATTTTTAAAAACTTTCCCCGCTACGGGATGAACATGTATCTCTGTTGCCTTAAAAACAAGGGTTGTAAACGTCCTAAATTGTGTCTGAACCTACGGTAACATTCTCCCATCCATCATACTCTTCCGACAGTTAGTAACATTTTCTACGATGTTTGGTGAGTGCACGCGCTAACATTGTACCAATGTTACGCTAGGTTTAAACATTCATCATACTTACAACAAACACAGTCTCAGACATGATTTAGGTACGCATTAAAGACAACTTTATTCTGTGCTAAACATTGTTTACATTGCATGCCATCAGCAATCTGTTTAAAATACTTACATGTTCACCAGCGTAGTTTCAGGATGTGTAAAGGGAGCGCGCACCTTCACTGCCTGATTTTTATGTTGTAATTCCTTGTGTCGGGCACGTTCGCGTTCACGAGCGGTGCGTGTACTATGCATTGGTAGAGCCCGATTGATGTTATTTTGTGCATGTTGTAATTTTATTCATTGAGTGTTCGCTCATAATGTGCAGTTATGTTACCTGTGCAAGGTAAATATGTTTACATGGTGCATTTGTGTTATGTTGCTTGTTTATGCTTATAATGCTTGTTTTTACCCCCGTCTCACCTGAGTAAGTGGAATAGTCCACTGGAGGCGCGGTGGTTTGATCTCTGTAAAAGAGCTGCTGTAGTCATTTGTAGTGAGGCTAGTGATGTGAATACACCTGTTGTATGGTAAGCCTGGAATACTCAGTGTATGAGATTTTGCGTTGTGCTATTATTAGCATTATTTGGTTTTGTCTTGATTATCATTTTGATTTAGTTGCCTTTTTGAAATTCTTTTTGTTTATTTTGTTTATTTTGAGTTAAATAAATCTCCCTCTCAACCAAAGTTCCTGTGTCTGCGTCTGCCTCAAAAGACCTCCTGTCACGGTACCCTACGACATTTTGGTGGCAGCGGTGGGATCCAGTGCCGTGAGGATGAGGCGTGGTGCGCTACAACAACCTAGCAGCAGGAGCGAGGTGAGACAGCCAGATGCTCAGGGTGAGCCCACAGTCAGGGCAGAGCACCGTGAGGGACATGAGGAGCGGGCACCGCCATTTGACGATGACATCAGCCTGGATTTGGAGCAGGTGATGCGGCGCTTCATGCAGCGGCAAACGGAGAGAGATGTCCGGTTCGAGAGGGAAATGCGGCAACAGGATCAACGCTTCAAAGCTCTGCAGCACCAGTTCGGCCAGCTGCAGGCGTTTGTGAGCTCGGAGCAGTTGGATCGCCAGTCCCCAGAGCCACCAGCATCACAGCCGCCTAGCAGGTCTGCATCAGCAGCCAACGTGCTTGGGCGAGTATCTCCAGGAGAGGGCAGCATCCCCTCCAACCCAGTTACTGTGTCGGCTTACTACAGCCCCACCCCACCTCCCATGGCATGGGCTACACCCAAAATGTCCCCATTTGTGGAGGACGAGGACATTGAGCACTACCTCACGACGTTCGAGAGGATAGCTATGGCTAGTCGCTGGCCTATGGATATGTGGGCCGTCTGTTTGGTGCCTCTGTTGACAGGCAAGGCCAGAGCAGCATATGTGGCCATGGACATTAGAGAGGCTCAGGACTACGATAAAGTAAAGCGAGCTATTCTCACGAAATATGAAATAGACTGTGAGACCTACCGGCTGAGGTTTCGCTCCGAGGAGGTGCTGGAGGGAGAAACGCCACGGGAGCTACAGGCAAGGCTACGGGACCTGTTTGAGAAGTGGGTCTGTCCACGGGAACGGTCCAAGGAGGAAATAGCGGAGCTTTTGATTCTGGAGCAGTTCTTGTGGATGTTAAACCCTGAGATCCGCACCTGGATTAAGGAGCACAACCCCCGGTCTGCCACGTATGCAGCGGAGCTCGCTGAGACCTACCTTGCAGCCAGACGTGGACGTCGAGGCCTTCAGCTGGGCTGTGTGGATACTGGCACCCGGAGAGAGCAAGGACAGATCAGAGACAGTGGCCGTGCAGCGGGTAAGTTTGTGGGTGGTACTGGTAGGGAGTCCAGGAAGTCCAGTTACCCCAAGGACAGACCAGCAGCGCAAGGGAAACCTAAGCCCCACATAGTCTGTCATAAATGTGGTCAGCCAGGACACATTAGACCAGAATGCCCTTTAGGCCAGTCCACTGAGTCTAACCTCTGCTACACTCCCCAGCCCCATAGTACTAACCCTATTGGGCCCAGCAGGACAAGTGTTACCATCCCTGTTAAAATTAGGGGGAAGACATGGGAGGCAATATTAGACTCTGGGAGCAGTCAGACGTTTGTACAGCGGAAATGTCTAAGCCCACAGCACATCATGGGTACGGGCAAAGTAAAGGTTAGGTGTATACATGGAGATATAAGGGAGTATGACACCACAGATATTACCCTTGACATTGACGGGCAGGCATACTTACTCTGTGTAGGTATTATGGATGAGTCCCCATACCCAGTGGTCATAGGACAGGATGTCCCTGTGTTGGCTGATCTCTTGCAGAGTAGGGATCTATCTGCTACTGCTTATGTCACCACTAGGGCACAGTGTAAGGCCCAGCATGACCTATCACAGGGGTGGAGTGAGTTGCCTTTTCCAGTGAGAAAACAAAGAAAGTCTAAGGCTGAACGCAGGTGCAGCAAGGTCAGAGGTACCACCATGGTGGAGGAAGTCCCTTATCCCCCAATTAGTGAGGATGACCTCATAGGAGGGAATTTTGAAGCCATGCAGCAAGCTGACCCTACCTTAAAGCCCCTGTTCAATAAAGCCATTTTACCTGAGCAGCTGCTTGAGTTCCAGGCTAAGGGAAAGGAGTGCTACATGGTGAAAGAGGGAAAGCTGTTTCGTATCAGTGAGGACGGCGAGCAGTTAGTGGTGCCTCGATCTCTGAGGAACACTGTGCTAAAGATGGGACATAGCGTGCCCTGGGCTGGTCATTTAGGACAGCAGAAGACACTGAGCAGAATAGCGCAGAGGTTTCATTGGCCAGGATTTTATCAGAACATCATTGATTACTGCAAGTCTTGTCCCGAGTGCCAGTTAACCTCTCAAGCCAGTAGGGGGACCAAAGCCCCGTTAGTAAGTCTCCCCATAGTGGACGTTCCTTTCACCCGCATTGCAATGGACATAGTCGGCCCACTGGAAAAAAGTAGAGCAGGTCACCGTTACATCTTAGTGATCTGCGACTACGCAACGAGATACCCAGAAGCTTTTCCCCTTAGAAATATTAAGGCTAGACAGATAGCCAACTGTTTAATACAGCTATTTTCCAGGGTGGGTGTACCTCGGGAGATCCTAACAGACCAGGGGACTAATTGTAGCTCCAAGTTTCTACACCAAGTGTATAGTCTCTTAGGTATACGGGGTATTAGAACCACACCATACCACCCACAGACCGACGGCATGGTTGAGCGGTTCAAGCAGACGCTCAAAGCCATGCTAAGGAAATTCGTCAATGACTCTGGCTCTGACTGGGATCAATGGCTTCCCCATCTTCTTTTTGCCTACCGGGAGGTGCCCCAGGCGTCGACAGGCTACTCCCCTTTTGAACTCCTGTTTGGACGGCCTGTGAGGGGCCCTCTGGACGTACTCCGGGAGGCTTGGGAAGGAAGTCAGCAGAGCCAGCAACTGAACATTGTCAGCTATGTGTTGCGCATGAGGGACAAACTCGAGCAGCTCACCACAATGGCTCACGAGAACATGGCTAAGGCGCAGGCACAGCAGAAGTCGTGGTACGACCGCAGTGCGCGTAGCCGTTCTTTTGAGCCAGGACAGAAAGTGATGCTGCTGTTGCCCTCAGCAGAGAGCAGTCTTCTGGCCAAGTGGCAGGGCCCCTTTGAGGTTCTGCGAAAGATGGGTCCCGTCACGTACGAGATTTCCATGCCTGGACGTCGAAAGCCTCAGCAGGTGTTCCACATCAACCTGCTGAAACTCTGGCTTCCGCGGGAGGAGGTGCCTGGCAACCAGCTGTGGGCCCGTGCCATCGAGGACGAGGAGGAGCTGCAGGAGCAGTACTTCCCAGTCGCTCGGGGGGAGTCTACACCGCTGGAGCTGAGCCATCTGACTCCACGCCAGCAGAGGGAGCTGCAGAGGTGCATCCCCAAGGGCCTGTTGCGGGAGGAGCCAGGGAGGACCTCGATGACCCAGCACAGCATACGTCTGACGTCACCAGGACCCATCCGACAGACCTGCTACAGGGTGCCGGCCAAGCTCATTCCGGTGCTGAAGCAGGAGGTGCAGGCCATGTTGGAGGCAGGGGTCATAGTGCCTTCACGCAGCGAGTGGTGCAGTCCCGTTGTCCTTGTGCCAAAGAAGGACGGTAGGCTGCGCTTTTGCGTGGACTTCTGCAAGCTCAACAGCATCTCTGCGTTTGACCCCTACCCCATGCCTCGGGTCGATGACCTGATGGAGCGGTTGGGGAAGGCCAAGTTCCTGAGCACACTGGACATGTGCAAGGGATATTGGCAGGTGCCCCTCACACCAGAGGCTCAGGAAATGACTGCATTTCGAGTACCTTCAGGGCTGTACCACTTTACAGTCATGCCCTTTGGATTGCATGGTGCCGCGGCAACCTTTCAGCGCCTGATGGACCAGGTACTGAGGGGGGCCGAGGAGTACGCGGCCGCCTACATTGACGATGTGGTGGTCTTCAGCTCCACCTGGGAGGAGCATGTGGGCCACCTGAAGGACATCTTTCGCCGGCTTCACCAGGCTGGGTTGGTGGCCAATGCCTCTAAGTGCCATCTGGGCAAGCCCGAGGTTTGCTACTTGGGCTATGTCCTGGGAGGTGGTGTCATCAGGCCACAGCTCGGCAAGGTGGAGGCCATTCAGAATTGTCCCCCTCCAACCACCAAGAGGGGCATCCGGTCTTTCTTGGGGCTGGTTGGATGGTACCGGCGTTTCATCCCGGACTTCTCTAGCCGGGCAGCGGTTCTGACCGACCTGACGCGCAAGAACGCGCCCAATAAGGTCTGTTGGACAGAAGCCTGCCAGCAGGCCTTTGTGGATTTAAAAGACTGCATGTGCAGGGACCCAGTACTACAGAGCCCTGATTTTGATTTGCCGTTTGTGGTACAGACTGATGCCTCGGGTGTTGGTCTTGGGGCGGTGTTGCTCCAGGGCGAGGGTGAGGACTGTAAGCACATCCAATACATCAGCCGGAAGCTGTACCCCCGCGAGACCAGGTACTCAACGGTAGAGAAGGAGTGTTTGGCTGTGAAATGGGCCTTGGACACTCTGAGGTACTACCTGGTGGGCAAAGACTTTGTTCTCGAAACTGACCACAGAGCCCTGCAGTGGCTCCATAAAATGAAGGACTCTAACGCGAGAGTGACTCGCTGGTTTATGGCCATGCAGCCTTACCGCTTTTCAGTGCGGTATCGGACTGGAAAGAGCAACGTGGTTGCTGATTATCTGTCCCGCCTCTACGAGGAGGGTCAGTTTTAAGGGGAGGGGTGTGTGATGCCGCAACTCGGCGTCACGTCATCACGTGGCACCCCAGGAAGCAGCCTGGCTATTTTTAAAAACTTTCCCCGCTACGGGATGAACATGCATCTCTGTTGCCTTAAAAACAAGGGTTGTAAACGTCCTAAATTGTGTCTGAACCTACGGTAACATTCTCCCATCCATCATACTCTTCCGACAGTTAGTAACATTTTCTACGATGTTTGGTGAGTGCACGCGCTAACATTGTACCAATGTTACGCTAGGTTTAAACATTCATCATACTTACAACAAACACAGTCTCAGACATGATTTAGGTACGCATTAAAGACAACTTTATTCTGTGCTAAACATTGTTTACATTGCATGCCATCAGCAATCTGTTTAAAATACTTACATGTTCACCAGCGTAGTTTCAGGATGTGTAAAGGGAGCGCGCACCTTCACTGCCTGATTTTTATGTTGTAATTCCTTGTGTCGGGCACGTTCGCGTTCACGAGCGGTGCGTGTACTATGCATTGGTAGAGCCCGATTGATGTTATTTTGTGCATGTTGTAATTTTATTCATTGAGTGTTCGCTCATAATGTGCAGTTATGTTACCTGTGCAAGGTAAATATGTTTACATGGTGCATTTGTGTTATGTTGCTTGTTTATGCTTATAATGCTTGTTTTTACCCCCGTCTCACCTGAGTAAGTGGAATGGTCCACTGGAGGCGCGGTGGTTTGATCTCTGTAAAAGAGCTGCTGTAGTCATTTGTAGTGAGGCTAGTGATGTGAATACACCTGTTGTATGGTAAGCCTGGAATACTCAGTGTATGAGATTTTGCGTTGTGCTATTATTAGCATTATTTGGTTTTGTCTTGATTATCATTTTGATTTAGTTGCCTTTTTGAAATTCTTTTTGTTTATTTTGACCCTCGTGTCATTGTTTATTTTTCTATTTTTGGTATAAATTCGCACTGTATATATTTGCACTGGGTGACCCCTGGCTGGGAGTTAAATAAATCTCCCTCTCAACCAAAGTTCCTGTGTCTGCGTCTGCCTCAAATGACCTCCTGTCACGGTACCCTACGACAGATGGATTCCTCTTTTTTCTGCTTAGGAAGCCCATGTCTCTCAAGACGTGTTAACTGTTTTTACAAAGTAAGCAATTGTTCTGTTTGAAATAAACACATTTGTAGTTATTTTTTCCATCAACACTTATTGCATCATTTTCTGTTACTTACTATTTTTAATTTTCCATTTCAGGATCCTCATCCTTAATCAGTTCCTGACCTTGTGTGCAAGATGCATTATAAATAAACCACTGAATGTGTAGTTACTGCGAGTTTGCTGGTGTTTTTTGGGAGCTAGGATTTTTCCTTTTAATGTTGTGCCATGGTTTTCCCTAGGCCAAGGCATAACAATAGTAAAATATATTGCTTCATGAAACACATAAATTAGTCTGTTGTGCTGCGCTAATTATGAGGGGCCGGTCTAAGCCAGAATTGCCAGGGCCGTTTTTTTGTCCCAGTCCAGCCCTGCCGACAGGTATGACCTCACAACAGGGGCCATGCCTTTAAGGGATATGGTCATCTTTAGACTGTCAATACATCCAATGTCATCATCTGACCGTGAAAATGAGGCACATTCTTCCCTTAACATCTTATGAACAATTTCTCTCTTAGGCTTATCCAGGTGGGTTAAATCAACTGCCGGATTTGTCATCTACGGCCTGATCACCCCTTGACTGAACAGGGCTCACTGATACAGGTTTTGGGTGACATAATTGATCGATAGAGGGAACTGGATACACAGTTTGTACTTCGTGCACCGTGCCAATGATGGTTTTGCCTGGCAATACTATGTCATGAGTTGGGGTTCTGTGCATTCACAGTGATGTAAGGAGGGGCACCTCCTTTTAACTGCACCACCGTCTCCTTAAACTCCAGTCCTTCCGGCCACTGGGGGTCAACATCAGGTTCGAACACTAAAGTAGTGTCTTCCTCCAATGGACTTGTTGACACTTTACATATTACATGAATGGATGCGAGCTTTGGGATAACAACCCTGTGATGGAGTGACCATCACTAGAGTTGTGGGTGTGCTCTGACTGCCATCCCAACGAGCCTGGCTCTTTGGCGTTGCGGTCAGAGTGCACGTTTGGCACCCGGGAGACCCGGGTTTGAATCCCGGTGGGGCGACTTCTCCTCCCCTTCGCTACAAATGGTGTCAGAAGTGGGATGGCTTGCTGTGAGGTCATCGGAGGCGCAGCATGGTGTGAGGGACCCACTGTGTGTGTGTGAAGCGCATGGCGTGAGGGACCCCCTGTGTGTGAAGCGCATGGCGTGAGGGACACCGTGAGTGTGTGAAGCGCATGGCGTGAGGGACACCGTGAGTGTGTGAAGCGCATGGCGTGAGGGACCCCGGTGTGTGTGAAGCACATGGCTGCGCTTCCCGAAGGGGAAGGTAGTGTGATGGAGTGACCATCACTAGAGTTGTGGGTGTGCTCTGACTGCCATCCCAACGAGCCTGGCTCTTTGGCGTTGCGGTCAGAGTGCACGTTTGGCACCCGGGAGACCCGGGTTTGAATCCCGGTGGGGCGACTTCTCCTCCCCTTCGCTACACCATCAAAGGGAGATGTTTTGTGATTCCCATGATAAATTTTATGTCATTTTAAACATTTCACTAAAACATATAATTGGTGTTAATATTAAAATATAGTATGGTATCTCACCTTAGTATAGTAGGAGCTTCTGAAGGAGTTCACTTTTTTCTGCAACTCTGTCAATGACAGTGTCTGTGTCCAAACCCATAAGAATGTCCTTTTTCTATGGCCATCAACATGAAAGCCTCTAACCTGCTTGCAGATAAGCTGCTCCTCAGTCTGCTTTTAATGAATTTAAGGGAATTGCAATTCTGACCGCAGGTTGTAAACTGTTGCTGAGCTGTGAAATTGAAGCAAGCACCATGCTGAGATCTTGGAGTGCAGAATTAGGAAGACCACTCGTTTTGATTTGTGGGAAGTTTTTGGGGTCCAGAAATGATAAGCCTGCATATAGACTGCCATGTGCCAGGAATCTTCTCTGAATGGCCTCAATAACTGTGTCGATTATTGGGTTGTGGACCTTTACCTCATAGGTTTTCAATGGATCACTGGATGTTTCATCCTGACACATTTCTCCTGGCATGGACTTCTTTTTTGGTGTCCTCTGAGGTAGTGAAGGCTCCACCTCCATGTCCATCTCCTCATCCTGCTCCTCGAGCATTTTATTTGCCCAATTAACAAAATTGTCTGCTGCATTCTTGACTGGCTTGAAATCCCTTACCATCTCTTTTAGGCCCTCATGTGTAGACATCCTGTGGGCAGAGAGGATGTCCATCCCTCCTGTTTGCAGGTACTTTGACAATGGTGTTGTCTGCTCAAATATTCTCATGAATAACTGAGCTGTAAGGATTGTCTCATGTCTGAGAAGAGCATCTTTGTATCCCCTTGCTTTGGTCCGAACATTGCCTTTTACCGTTTTCTGCTCTTGAATGGCTGAAAGTGTACACAAAATATCAATGTAGAGACAGTCCTGGGGTTTTCCGAATGAGCCAAACATCTTCTTTAAAGCATCATGCTTTGCCCACCAACGTGTCTCTCCAATGGGTGCTATGCGCCTGTATCTGTTGTTGTGGCTTTCTTTCTCCCATATGTCCATCCTCTGATGAGATTCCCTGATGAACACTGCTGTTTTACTTACAAGATGAAAAAGTGATCCACTCTCAATCACAATTTCAGTGGTGTCAGAGAGAACTAGATTCAGTACATAAGCATAGCACCACACGTGAACATGGTGAGGGTACTGTGATGCTAAGAGTGAAGAGAAGCCTCTGTACCTTCCTTGCATGTTGGCAGCCCTATCTGTGGCATTTCCAATGCAGAGGCTTTTGTCCAAGTTTAGACTATGAAGAACATCACTCTTCATAGAACAAATTACTCTCCTGTAGTTGCACTGTATCTTACTACTGCAACAAGTCTCTCATTGATGGCATCAGTCACATACCTCAGGACAACTGTTATGTCCCTCTTCAACCTGTATGTGGCTGTAATGTCTCCTATGCCTTAAACTTTGTGTTCCTTAATAATGATTTTCAGGTGTTACCTGTTGGTCGGAGGAGGAGTTCCTTTGGCTACCTGGAAATCGCGATCTTAAAAATCGGAAGCTGTGACCAGGAGCGATGGGAGATGCCTTCCGCACTAGCAGCTTTGCCGTTGTTGTTTGCTGACTACAGCTTTGGATACTTGTCTTGATTTTTCGTAGCTACTTTTTCGTTCTTTGTAAAACGTTTTGGTGTTAATAAATTCCCTAGATTCAAGCTACTTGACTTTCTGGGTCTTTATGTGTTACTCCGGGTTGTACCAACAACTGAGCACTGGTCGTGTGCTGCAATGTCTTGTGTGGTGTCCAGTTGGACAGAAAACATTCCAGCTTTTAGGATTTCGGCTTGTGTCAATCACGGAGTTGACAGTTGATTTAGACCAGGGGTCGGCAACCTTTGAGACATTGAGTGCCAATTTTAATTTTTCTATTCATTGAGTGTGCCACCATCAACAACAATGGTAAAATGACGCAAAAAAATGACGTAAAAGTACATTTTCCAACAGATTTGGAATTTTATTATAGGCCCATACATATAGACATGGATATTCCTGAAGGAAATAGATTGACTGCAATCTCAAACAAAAACAATACACAGCAAAAAAAAAATGTTTTGCCTTCAGTGGTTAACAGATTACTTTTTTACCCCAACACAGAACTGATAGTTGGATTTGTATTCTGCATTTTTTTTCTTAGAACGTTTCAACTTCTCTGTCTCTCTTCTCTGCTGAGGAGAACCCATGCACCTTGTCTGTGTGTGTGTGCGTGCATGTGTGTGTGTGAGAGAGAGAGAGAGAGAGAGAGAGAGAGAGAGAGAGGCTTGATTTAATGTTCTTAAATCTTATGAATGAAAAGAAACCTCATAAATAAGCCATGCAATTAGCCAGATTGTAACTGGCTTCTGTGACAAGGTCTTTGGTGTTGGCAAACGTTTTAAGAGAACTTGATTGTTTCCCATAACTAGCCACGGCATGTTTGAGGGATTCGGCTCTATCGGCAGCGTCTTTATAGTTCTTCTCATGTTTTGTCTCGAAATGTCGAACACTTGAAAACACTTGAAGTGCGACACACAACATTTTCACAGCACAATGTACATACAGCATGGTCTTTCACAAAAACAAACCCATATTCCTCTGTCCAGAAGGGCTGAAATAGCCGCGCTTTAGTTTTTTTAGCTGGGGGCTCTGTCATCATCTCTGCACTTGTAACATATAGTATCTCTAACTTTGACTTTGAGTTCTGGGAAAATAGGCGGGATCTGTGCGGAGAGCGCTGTAAAGCGAATGTTATTGGAAGATCGCGCTGTCACTCAGTGCTCGGTGCTTTTTTTTTTTTTTGCTTGCTTTTTTTACCTGCGTGCCAGTGGTTATGACGCCACGTGCCACCAGCGGCACGCGTGCCATAGGTTGCCGACCCCTGATTTAGACAGTAGAGTTACCAGTGAACCTCTGCCTCTTGAGCCTGATGCCAATTCATGGAGTTTTTTGCTTTTGTCAATTACTTCACTGAGATGCTCTTTCAAGGCCACATCATACTTTCCCAGTAAAGTAATCAGCTCTAAAAAAATGCCATGATCAAGGCTACTGTCCTCCAAAGTATAAGCAGCCTCATTCTCTTCCTGTCTGTAGCTCAGGTCCCTCTTCCTTATTACTCTGACAACTTCCACAACACAATCTAAGACCTGGTGCCTCCTCTTGACCTGCTCTCTGTGAACAGTCTGTTAGCTGTCTTCCCCTAAGTAGACTGTTTATGTCCGCTTTTGAGCAGTTTAAAAAATAAGCTTCAGCACAAGCTCATGTGCTAGGCTTTTTTCATGCTCTTCAGCTCTCTGGTGGACATGTCTCCAGTCTGACTGTCCAGTTATGAATGTGCTGGAATCATTTGGCTTCCTAAAGGCCAAGCATACAAAACAAAATAAAGCATGACATTCATTACAGTATGTCAACCACTTCCTGCTTATGCCATCTTTGTTGGTCAACACCTTTTTCACTACAGGGTTTGTAGCATTTTGCTTTGGGTGGTTATTTAAAAATGCTTGCATTCTAGTGGGCTCTGGACGTGAAAAGTAGTCTATCCTCTCTTCTCTCTCCTCAACTGCTACCTCAACAGTCTGGCTTGACTAGACAGGAAGAGAGGGACAGATTATTATAATTTATTAAGTGATAAACAGAAAACCTAAAAAACTAAATTAAAAATAAAAATATTTCAACTACCTGGAAAAACGATGCAGCTATTTTAAACAACATTTAGTATCTTTAGGTTGCATTTGTATTAAGGACGCATTGAATATTCATTTTGCTTTGAAGGCCTAATATAATCTCGAAGACCATAGGTTGCACAAGCAAGTGGGTGGGCTTAGTGGTCATACAACCTTAAAACGTAGAAACGCAGAAGGACAATCGTCATTCTCTGAAAAGTTTGTTTTGCTGCAGCGCTACTCATTGGGTTATGCATCTAATAAATATATTATCGACAAAACAGCATGTGCATTTCATTTTTATGGATTCTTGCGGACATTTCAAGACCAAAGTTTTCAGAATCAAATGTATGGTTTACAATACAGTGGTCCCTCGTTTATCACGGGAGTTACGAGGGAGAGTGCCACACAACTAGACAACGAAGTGTACCATATCCAGCACAGTGAGCGTGCTTATATGTACATCAATAAACAGTTTTTTGCAGTTGGGGTGTATATTGGGTGACTGCCCCTTTAAGGTTGTGGAGCAGGCTGCCGTCGCATTGGTGTAGTCATCACTGGTGTCATCATCACTGGTGCCGAGAGCCACTAATGGCCATTTTCAATTTCTCCAGTTGTATAAAAGCGAAGCACCGGCTGCAGTAAGGTAAGTGCTAGGTCTACTTGTCTTTGTGGCTTTATCCCTGGTTTTGCTCGGTGGTATTGGAGTCTGGGTCGATTGTGCTTCAGTCTGCACTCCGCGAAATCATTAATCATTCGTCGGTATCGTTCCGGGCGTTTAATACGCTGCGTGTGGTAAGATCGGCCACGGGAGTTCTACGAGACTGCTTTTCTGACTCTCAGCGAGGCTACTGGATTTATAGCTCTCGGATTTTTTTTACATTACATTACATTGCATTTGGCAGACGCTTTTATCCAAAGCGACTTACAATCAAGGGGGACATAAGCAATAGAGGAGGACACAGAGTAGAGACACAATAGATATGTACTTCTGCATAGGGATAGAGAGATAGAGAGTTTAGATTAGTGTTTGTTAGTTATATTAGTTTTGTTAGGGAGGGAAGCAATCTCGGAAGAGAAGGGTTTTTACAAGCTTTTTAAAGATAGGGAGGGATGTTGCTGTTCTTGTTGCAACTGGTAGGTCGTTCCACCATTTGGGGACAACCACGGAGAAGAGCTTAGAGTGACCTCTCTTTGTGAGAAGTGAGGGTACCGATAGACGATTTGTGTGAGCGGATCGCAGCGCCCTGGACGGGACGTGAGCCTGTAATAAGACATTGAGGTAGGCGGGGGCGGAACCTGAAATTACTTTGTAGGCTAGTGTCAGAGCCTTGTGTTTAATTCTGGCAGCTACTGGCAGCCAGTGAAGATCTCTAAAGAGTGGGGTAACATGTGTTCTTTTGGGTTGGTTGAAGACCAGTCGCGCAGCCACGTTCTGGACCATTTGCAATGGTTTGATCGCACAGGCAGGTAGACCGACTAGGAGAGAGTTACAGTAATCGAGCCGCGAGGTGATTGATGCCTGTATTAGCAATTGAGCAGCATATTGGGTCAGGTACGGTCTGATTTTTCTAATATTGTATAATGCATAGCGACATGATCTCGCTACGGAAGAAATGTGATCGGAGACAGATAGACGGTCGTCTAATGTGACACCTAGGTTTCTAGCCACGATGTTCGGGGCAACAGTGACATCGCCAATATTCAGGGTGATGTCGTGGCAGATTGACTCATGGGCAGGGATGACCAGGAGTTCGGTTTTAGACAGATTAAGCTGGAGATGATGATCTCTCATCCAGGAGGATAGGTCAGAGAGACAGGCGGAGATGCGTGTGAGAACGAGGAGAGTATTGCGCTGTTGTCCTGTGGGGGTAATGGGTTGTGAGTAGGGGGGTCACAGAATTGTTTGCTGATAGCCTTAACCTTGTGTGTGAAGAAGGAGGCGAAGCTGTCAGCAGTGAGGTTGGTGGCAGGTGGGGGTGGGGGAGGGTTGAGTAGCGACTTGAAGGTGGAGAAGAGTTTGCGTGAGTCAGTGGTGCTGCTGATTTTGTTATTATAATAGTCCTTTTTTGCTGTCATGACCGAGGTGGAGAAAGACGCTAGGAGTGATTGGAAAGTCTCTAGGTCAGCGGGGTTGTTGGATTTGTGCCATTTGCGTTCTGCAGCTCTGAGTGCAGCGCGTGATGAGCGGATGACATCAGTTAGCCATGGGCGGGGCTGGGTGGAGCGTGCGGGTTTGGTGGAGAGAGGACACAGAGTATCTAAACAGGAGGCTAGTGTGGAGCTGAGAGATTCAGTAGCAGCATCGACATCTAGTGGAGAGAAACTGTCGGGAGGGGGAAGGGCAGAAGCGACGATTGAGGAAAAGTGAGTGGGAGACAAGTTGCGGAGATTGCGACGGAAGGTAACCATAGGTTCTCCAATTTTGAATTGCAGTGTAAAGTGTGTGCAAAGCACCCTACGGGGCCAGTGTGTGGTGATTGTTGTGGGCAGCTTAACTGTGTGGAGTGCTGCGCCATTGAGCTTGACTACATTTTGTCTGCAGTGTTACTCTAGGGTGGGTTGTTTGCTACTACAAGGGTTGTGGGGTGGTATCCTGACTAACTGGGATTGGGCCACGCTAGAGCGAGGACCTTCTTTCTGTTTATTGGCTTATTTTGTATGTTTCTGTGAACTAATTCTTTTCGTGTGTTTCTCTTTCTTCCAGGGGTTGGGGTCGCCAGCAGGGAGGCCTGACATCTGGTGGCGGGTACCTGTATATTTGACTCACCTCACAGTAGTAACAGTATAGTGGATAGGGTTGCTGTGTGTGTGTGTGTGTGCGTGTGTGCGTGGTCCAGCCTTCAACAACTGCCTTTTAAATATCTGGTATTTTATTTTATCAGTTTATCCAAGTGCTCATATAAACTGAATAAACAGTTTACAATAACCCGTTTATTGCTGTAATCGGTTTATGAGAAACCGTAGATTTTTGGCTGATAATGTGATTTCTCAAGACATATAACCAGCATGTTCGGGTTTTTGTCGTTGTTCTTTTACTGCACATGCGTCGAAAACTGTATGTTGACAACGCGCGAGCAGCTGTAACAAAATAACGTCTAGTAGCAACATCAAAACTCGCGACAAAGAATTTAACTGTCAAGTTTTGAAAATACAGTAGTAAAATCATAGACATGTAGAAAAAGTAAAATAGTAGGCCTTGTAGTATTAGCCTGTGTGTGTCACGAATGTGGACACTTGATCATCATGTAAACTTGCTTGGCGTTGGTTAGCAAAATACTGGCATATTGGAATAAACCGTTTATTGTTGAACACGAGTTTACTCATGTAAACAACAATAAACGGTTTATTCCAATAACCAGTTTATTCCAATAACCCGGTTATGTGATGCATGTAAATGGGCTCAATGTGTCTTATGGTACAGTGCCCCCTCCCACCGATTCTACATGATTCACGTAGGTCACCTGTTTTGGCTTCAAAACGGCGAATGTCGCCGAAAGATAAGCGATTTCCATGCCTGTCCGTCACCCAAACGTCCCGGTATTTAGCCTAACATTACTACCCGCTTACCTGCTGTGCTACAACTCCCTGGTTACCGATACTCTGTCCCTCGGCGTCCTTATCAACAGCCTCTAGCTGTTCCTCTCCCTGTTTACATTCAACCTGGGCTGCAGAGGACGTGGAGGCTACAGCAGCCCCTCCAGAGAACATGTGTGTTATTTTACTACATTTTTCAGCATCCTTAGCCAGATTTTTTTACCTTTTCGCCCTCAACTTCTCCGCACCCCCTTTCTTTCACTTCTCCATGTTTATTGTTTACACGCTCAAAACTGGGCGGGAATCAGTGCAGAGAAAGGGATTGGGCCACTCTCGTAAGCTACTATATCCTCATTGGTTTAGTCCACTGTCTATATTGAAAAAGGACCAATGGGCCGCCCCCTCTAAATTGTGGGCCGGTCTCTAAGTAAAAAAATAAATAAAAGCAAAGCATCGGCCAGGTATGCCTGTAGGTACCTAAGCCACTGTATAAGGAACTAAAAGACTACCTGCATGATCTCATTGCTCAGGGATGGATAGAAAAATCGACATCATCTTATGCGTCGCCTGTAGTGTGTATGCGGAAAAAAGACGGAAGTCTACGCCTCTGCGTAGACTACAGAGAACTACACAAGAAGACCCATCCAGACCGACAGCCCATCCCAAGGGTCCAAGACATCCTTGATGGTTAGGTGGTAACTTGTGGTTTTCATTATTGGACCAGGGTAAGGGTTACCACCAAGGCTTCATGGCAAAAGAGAGTAGACCTTTAACTGCATTTGTGACACCATGGGGCTTATACGAATGGATTAGGATTCCATTTGGGTTGATGAATGCCCCTGCAGCTTTCCAGAGATGTATGGAGGAGTGCTTAGAGGGTTTACGTGATGAGATATGTGTACCTTATCTAGATGACACATTGGTCTATAGTAACTCCTTTGAGGCTCATGTGGAACACGTTAGAAAGGTGCTCCCGCAATTAAGACAATATGGCATCAAGCTCAAGCCCAGCAAATGTGACGTGTTTAAGCGAGAAGTCCGTTACCTGGGGAGGATTGTGTCAGCTGAAGGAAGTAAGATGGACCCAGCTGACACCATTGCTGTGAGGGCCCTAAAAGATAAGAGACCAACTACAGTTGGGCAGCTGCGTGCCATTCTGGGACTTCTCAGTTATTACCGGCAATATATAAAGAATTTCTCCAGGATTGCTGGGCCGCTTTACAACTTGTTGAAGGGTGCGGGCCCACAAAATAGAAAAGACAAAAGACACACAACACAGCACAACAAATCACATATGGGAATGCCTTCAAATCAGCCAATATTATGGGAGGACGAGCACCAGGAGATTTTAGAGAAATTGATTGATTGTCTGGTTCAGCCACCCATACTTGCATTTCCAGACTTCATACAACCTTTTGTTCTTCATACTGATGCATCAGGACAAGGGCTAGGCGCAGTATTGTAATAGAAGCAAGGCGGTAAACTCTGACCACTGCTGAAAAGAATTATCACGTCCATTCTGGGAAATTAGCTCTGAAGTGGTCAGTCGCTGAGAAATTTCGTGACTATTTGTACTATGCCCCTTCATTTGTTGTGTTTAGTGATAATAACCCCCTTACATATGTAATGTCTAGTGCAAAACTCAATGCAACTGGTTGTAGGTGGGTAGCTGAACTCGCCGACTATAATTTTACAATTAGATATAGACCGGGTAACGAGAATATTGATGCCGACAGCCTGTCTAGAATGGCAACAGATATGGAGGAAATAATGAAGCAGTGCACAGAAGAATTGTCATTTGATTGTGTGGCTGCTCTAATACAGGCTGTGGAAATACAAGAGCATACATCACCATGCACTGTAATTGCTGCTGCACAACAGTCAACAGACAGTGGCAAATACAATCCCATCTCACTTGCAGAGATAAGGCAGAGTCAGCTAGATGACCCACACATTGGGCTAGTGGTGAAATGTAAGATGACTAATACAAAACCATCAAGTCACCCAGCTATGTCTCGTACTCCTCAAAGTAAATGTCTCCTCCGTGAATGGGAGAAGATGCATATTGATGAAAACGGTGTCCTGAAGAGGAAAACTGCAACTAGAACTCAACTGGTTTTACCTGACAAGTACAAGACTCGTGTGATTGAGGAGTTGCATAACAAAATGGGCCATCAAGTCGTGGATCGCACATTGTCACTGATCAGAGATCGTTTCTTTTGGCCACAAATGCGTGATGAGATCGAACACTATGTCACCAGGACATGTGCTTGCTTGAAGCAAAAGAAGCCGAGCAGAGAGACGAGGGCACCTCTAACAAGCATTATTACAACCCATCCCTTTGAGCTTGTCTCGATTGATTTTTTACACTTGGATAAATGTAAAGGGCGATATGAATACATACTAGTGATAATTGACCATTTCACATGCTTTGTTCAAGTTTATACCACTAAGTCAAAGTCCGCCAAAAGAGGAAAGAGGAAAAGAGGAATTGAAAGGATTCATTGAATAAACTGACATTTGCTTATAATTGCACAAGGTGTGAGGTCACAGGCTTTTCTCCTTTTTACCTCCTTTATCGGCGTAGCCCACGGTTGCCTGTTGACACCCTTTTTGAACTGAGTGAGAATACAGGCACTGCTAGTCATCAGGAATACATGCAAAGATGGAAAGAACAGATGAAAGAGGCATATGAGATTGCGAGGGAGAGTGCAAAGAAATCAGGGGAATGAAGCAAGAAGAACTATGACAAGAAGGTGAGAACCACAGTGTGGAATCCTGGTGACCGTGTGCTGATTAGGAATTTGACACCCAGAGGAGGGACAGGCAAGCTACGAAATCACTGGGAAGACGCCATCCACACTGTTGTTAGACAAGTCAAGGAGGACCTTCCCATCTATGAGGTGCGGCCAGAGCAAGGAAGGGGGAGATCTAGGGTCGTACACCGCAACTTGTTATTGCCATGTGACCACTTGCCAATGGATGTCCTGATAAATCAAAGAAAATGAGACAGAAACAAAGAGATGCTAACATTGAAACAGTACATTCCAATGAATCGGATGACGAGAGTGACTGTTTTCATTATGCACCTGTCCGGCAGCCTCAGGTGGAGATGCACACTTCAGATACTGACAAAACGGAAGATGAGCTGGAACAAGAAGCTGCTGTACCTGTATCTGAGGATACAAATGTGGCTGAGCTGTTGGAGGAAGAGCTGACGGATGGACAGTGTTCAAATGATGAATTTACTGGTGAGGAGTCTTCGGTACCAGACCATAGTGATGAAGATGACAGGGTGGAAGAGGTACATCAAAGGCCACAGAGAGAAAGACGACCTCCTAAGCTGTTTACTTATGATCACCTTGGGATTTCCTCTTGCCACATGATTAGTTGTGCCCATAACTTTAGACAAAAGGAACCTCCCACTAGGTCACAGTTACACAGCACATGGCCCATACCTATACAGCCCTATAGGCCATATTTTGTTTATACATGCTAAATGACTTCACGTAAGAGTTAGGAGCACACTCACACAAAGACTTTAACACAGATTAAGATATCACTTTGATTTTATTTGTTCTTTAAAGGAGCTGTAGTACAGATGGTGATGTCGGGACGACATCTATTTTAAAGGGGGAGTATGTAGTGACTGGGTTAATGTGCTATTTACTCACAATAGGTTTCACTCAATAACCCCTAGAGGGCGCTACCTGTCTGGAGAATGCGCTGCTGTTCAAGTCAGGAAGTGGCTGCTTTGTTCATTATTACAGCCAGGACGTGAATGGAAGCAGCAGTTGTCCTGACTCTTTCTTTCTTTTATAATTTCTCCACTCATCTGGTATGCAACATTTTGAAACCTTAACTAAAGTAGCACATGTTAGGCTTGAATTGCTTGAAGAAACATTGCTTGTTATGTGTGTAGTTACCGATGTGTTTAGTTTAAAATGGGAAATGTTGGCTAGTCATGGACAATGTGTGAATGCTAGTGTCAGGGAAAACGCAGTTCTTTGCTAGTCAGTGTTAAGCACTGTATTGAGACATACTTTAACAGTATGACAACTTGTGGTGTAATGTCTTTTATGTTCAATGTAAGATTTGAATGCTAATGAGATATGGTGGTTGAATATTGAGTGTAACATGTTTTGAGGTATTTTGTATTATGTCTGCCTTTTAAGTTTTTACTGCATCGAGTGTACTTAGATCAGAGCACTGCCATGCCGAACTCTGTAGTGTTCTAGAAGTCGCAGTCAATCGACAAGCAGATCTATAACTATTGTTACGTTTAATAACAGAAAAGGGACTTTTTCATATTCCTCTGAAGGGACGTTCTCACATAATGTTATTTTGTATTACTGCCTATTATTGCCTTGTACTTTCGATATATATGTATTGTATTGTTGCTGCAGTGGACCAATACACTGCATAGGGGTAAACTGTTGAGAGGGAAAGGGAGTGTATTGTGAATTTTATATGTATTTTGTTCATTATTACAACCAGAACCTGAATGGAAGCAGCAGTTGTCCTGACTCTTTCTTTCTTTTATAATTTCTCCACTCATCAGGAGTATAACACTGACACTCAGGAGCCAAATGAAGAACTTTTCAAGACCTCTGCTCAGAAGGTTAGGAAGAATCTGACTTAATCTGAAAAACTGGCTATCGACTACTTAGCAAAAAATTACTCAATAATTGTAAAGCCAGCTGATAAAGGGGGCACAGTGGTGGTCCTGAACAAAGACAAATACATTGAAGAAGCCATACGACAATTGAACAACTCAGCTTTCTATAAAAAACTGTCCTCTAACCCAACAGACTGTACAAAAGAGAGACTGAAGGGATTGTTGTCCACAGCCATGGAAGCTGGATGGATTTCAAAAAAAGAGCATGATTTCCTTTTTTTGTGATCATCCCCGAATACCTACATTCTATATGCTTCCTAAAGTGCACAAGTCTCTTGATTGTCCCCCAGGTAGGCCCATTATATCCTCAAATGGGTCTCTTACAGAACCTGCCTCCCAATTTATAGACTTTCACATAAAGCCTCTTGCCCAGCAGCTTCCCTCTTATATACAGGACACAACTCATGTTCTAAAGATCATGAGATGATTGTGTCTGATGACTCTTATCTGGTCACTATGGATATAGAGTCTTTGTACACAAATATTGCTCATGACGATGGACTAAAAGCCTTAAACTACTTCTTAACCAACAGGTCTACAGACTGCTTGACTCCATCTGATTTTCTCATTAAACTCACTGAATGGACATTGAAAAATAACATATTTTTATTCCAAGACCAATTATACATTCAGGTCTGTGGCACTGCTATGGGGGCATGTTTTGCTCCCAATTATGCCAATCTTTTCCTAGGCCTATGGGAGAAGGAGTGTGTCTACAATAATGTCTACAGTGATAAGATAAAATGGTATGGAAGGTATATTGATGATATATGTCTGATTTGGACTGGTTCTGAAGATGAGTTGTTCATGTTTCACAATTTGTTAAATAATAATGAAAGAAATGTTAAACTGTCTATGGAACACTCAAAAACAACTATTAACTTCCTATACCTATAACTTCCTAACTATCTCAAAAGGACTTGATGGCCGACTCCACACTACAGTGTTTCGCAAACCTACTGACAGAAACACCATGTTAAGAGCAGACAGTTTCCATCCAGTCTGGCTAAAAAACAATATACCCTTTGGACAATTCCAACGCCTCAGACGTATATGTGATTCAGATCAAGAGTATGAGAAGCAGGCTGCCATCATGTCTCATCGTTTCACACAGAGGGGCTATCAAACTGATGTGGTACAGTCTGGCAATGAAAAAGCCCTCTCTACTCAGAGGATAGATCTGTTAAAAAGAAGAGGAAAAAGTAATCTGGTCAAGAACAAGTGTATTTTGTCACAAAATATAGTAGCTTAGCCAATACGATAAAAAAGATCATTTTGTCTAACTGGAACCTATTGAAAAGTGACTCTACTCTGAGAGAGGTATTCCCTGTCCCCCCTAAAATCACGTTTAGGAGGGCCCCCACCCTCCGAGACAAACTAGTACCTAGCCATCTTAATGTAACTAAAAAGACTACCTGGCTTCACAGACAGATAATGGGCACATACAAATGTGGTTCTTGCAACCATTGTTCCAACATCAAAGAAGGTAAAGAATTTGTTGATTTCAAATCCAACAAAACACACAACATTCAAGCATTCATCAATTGCAATACCACTGTTGTTGTGTACCGGTTATCATGTACATGTGGCTGTTTTTATAGTGGCTGAACCAAGAGGCGTTTAAAAGACAGAGTCTGTGAACATAAAAACGGCATCAGAAAAGCAAACTTGGATTATCCAATGGCTAAACACTTTCACGCAGTACACAAGAATAATCCAGATGGTCTGATGGTTGAAGGTCTAGAAACAATTAAAAAGAATATTAGGGGTGGTGATAGATCAAAAAAAATATTACAAAGGGAAACCTACTACATATATACCTTGCAGGCCATGACATACCCAGGACTTAATGAAGAAATTGACTTCAGTCCATATTTATAATGACTTTTCCGCTTAAGAGGGTGTTTCTTCTGGTATTGATTGAAATCTAACCATAGTCTGTTGCCACCTAGTGACCTGTATTATGTGCTTTTGTTTGTGTGTTTTCCTTTTTTTCATTTATGGTCTTGTGACAGCCGCCAGCTATGCCTCTTAGCTCGTGAATGCCCGCGTCCAAGTCAAACTTACAAGCCATGTAATCAGCCGAGTAATCAGCTGGCTAGGACCAGTGACGTAATGACGCCAGTAACGTGGGTAAGGCAAGGAATGCCAATACCCACCTTGCTACAAAAAGGCACTCAAAAACTGGGGGAAACTGACAGGAAGTGGTCTGGCAGACCCAAAGCCACAACTGAATCAGAGAACATGTCTCTAAGAATTAACAAATTGTGTGATAGGCAGCTCACAGAACAACAACTTAAAGCAACCAACATGGCTACCACAGCATTCTGCAGCGCCATGCAATACTCTTCCCAAAAGATCCGGGGCTATAGCTCCAAATGCCCAAGTCTAACGACACCCCTGCCAATCACTGTCGGTACCTATGCCAAACCCCCATACGAGAGGGCTCAAAATCACTTCCCTTTAGAAGACATGAAACATGCATCTCTCCGATCTCCAAACGCCGGCTGGTCACACTCCGGGTCGCAGCGCGATGACATCAGTCCTTCCTGGGCCACCTGGGAAGCCGAGTCCCCCTCCTCCATGGTAGCGCTGTGTAGCATAGGCCAGGTCACTGGCAAGGTGAAGTAATGTCGACTACGCCACCTGAGGGGGGTTCGCCCCAGGAAGTCCTAACCCACTAACCCCTTAAGCCCAATAGACACACAGGTTCGTACACTCAGGCGGGAAACACACAAATAAAATTTACTAACCCTAAACTCAAATTAAACACACACATGCACACATTAAACAAAGACATGCATGACAGACGGGGTCATTTGCGCTGAGGTTAGCTCTCATCCAGACACCAAACGAACAACAGCTTCCACACACATGGGGGAGAAAGGGGGGGGGGGGCAAGCCAACTGCAATCACGGTTTTAAACTGTAACAGAACAACAGCCCGAGAATGGCGTGGAGCTGCCTGTAAAGACTGGCTGCTGCACGCCCCGTAAACATTGGTGATTAGACAATAATAAGTAGTAGGTTCACACCAAACAGTACGTATCTGTATGTAATGAATACATACCGAGTGATGAATCTCCTTCTGCATAGCCAGCGATGCAACAAAGCAAGACGTCACCCAGGTGTAACCCATGTCTAAATATAGGGCGGACTTTAGTCGGCAGTACACCCGCTCCACCAATCCAAACGGGTACCGGGGGATTGCATACAGTGACACAGCGTGCCACCTGCTACATTCTGCCCCCCCCTTTTTAAGTCGTCGCCCCGACGACCACCTAAAGGAAACGGACAGGAAGAAAACATTTACCCCTGACTACTCGCAGTTGGTGTTGGAGGGGTTTGCTCATCCACTTGGTTCACTACCGGCCGGGGAAGATGGTGGATATTGGAATGATGACCTGCCGTAGAACGAGTTGACCGGCGCAGCGATGGTTGGACCAAGGCATATGCCTCTCTAGAAGACTCAGGGGCAGGTGACACTAAAGCCCTCCCCTGCGCTACGGAAGGATTTAAACTAGTTCCAGCCTCTGAAAAGGAGGGCCCGCATGTCTCTGTAAAACTGGGGCCAGGGGCAGAGGGGAGTGGCGCTGCCTCTGAAACCAACAGCAACACATCCTTCTCCCCGGGCGGATCATCAGGTGTAACAGTCACTGGGGCAACAGGAGCCCCATCCTGGGGAGGCGGGAAAGTGGAGGAAACCTGTGCCTTCAGCAGGTCTCGATGAACCGTTCTTACCTTTTGCAAATTGTCCAGAGGTGCAATGGTATAAACAGCTCCACCCCTGCTTGGTGCCGTAAGTACCTGTTACACCACTGGACTCCAAATGTCCTGGATCTTATGTCGGCCCCGGGCGCTATGGTCCCGGAGGTAAACTAACTGCCCGACCAGCAATGGGGCTTCTCTGACTCGTTGGTCATGCTGCGCTTTCCGACGGCCAGCAGCCAACACAAGACTATCCCTTGCCCCCTCAAAAGCTAGCCTTAATCTTGTCTGATGTTCAATTATCCAGTCATGTACTGTTCCTGGTACTGGGTCCTGCACCCTACCTAAGAGGAAATCCACCGGCAGGTTGGGTTCTCGCCCAAACATTAAGAAGAACGGGGATTCCCCTGTAGCCTGGTGGGGGGTGGTATTATAAAAATGAAGGACCTGTGGGAGACAAGAGGTCCAATCACGTTTCCGTGTCACCGGCAGAGTGCGCAAAAGGTTGTGAAGTGTCCGGTTGAACCGTTCACACTGCCCGTTACCAGCTGAATGGTACGGGGTAGTGCGGGACTTTGCCACCCCATACAATGCGCAGAGCTGGTGAATCAGATGACCCTCAAAACTCCTACCCTGGTCAGAATGGATGCGGCCAGGAACCCCAAATCGATAAAACCATTCATTCAGTAGCACCTGGGCAACTGTAGAGGCGCGCTGATCGCGTGTAGGCACGACCTGGGTGTATTTACTAAAAACATCAGTCATGACGAGGGCATTTTCCATGCCATTCTGGGCCGGTTCCAACTGGATAAAATCAATAGCCACAATCTCATTGGGCCTGAAGGCTAACAAATGGCCACTGCTGTATATCTGTAGCCACTACCTGGCCAGTAGCAGCGCTGGCGTACCAGTTCAGTAGTGCGCTCTATGCCCTGGTGGCCCGTGATCCTGATGTAGCTGTTTCAAGACCTCCTGGTGTAGAGCTGCAGGCAGGAGGAGCTGCAAATGTTCCTCCCCACCATCAGGCCGGTAAACTCGGCGATATAAAACCCCTTCCCTATCTACCAAGCGGTCCCACTGTCGTAAGAGTACCAAAACTGCTTTTGGGACCACTCGCCGCTCCTGAGGAGTCGGCTGAGCCTGCCTCTTCCAAATGTGGCACAACCTATGGTAATTAAGCAATGACTACGCCACTCCCGGGTAATAGGGTGGGAGCGCCCTACAAGTACTTTCTATCAGACAATTCCCCTGCAGGTTCTATAAGAAATGCACTTAATAGGAGACAGCTGTTGAAAACCAGAGTTATTTTATTTATTTCTTTTGGAAGGGGAAATAATTAAAATGTGCAAAGTTTGCAGAGGCAATAGATATTAAATAAACCGATCCCAAGTCAGGAGTAGCGCAAAAGCAGTGAGAGCTAGCCAGGATGTGTGCAAAACAGCAATAAATACAGGTTGTGCAAATCTGCAATAAATAGTAACAAATAGTAATAGACTTAGGCAAACACACTGTGCAAACTAGCAAGATAGATTAGGTTTTCTAAGCAGTTAGTACAAAATGGGTAGCTTGTAAGCCGAGATAGCACCAACTCAATTAGATTACACAGCAAGCGTGCTTCACAGCAAAAAATGAACCAAACCACACGTAAAAGAACCCAAACCAAACAAAATAGGGCTACGCCCCAAACAAAAGAAATGAAAGCCACAGCACACTCAAGCAATTGCCATCAGACACACGGTGCGGAGAGAGGTTGGCGTACCGAATTAAGACTAACACCAACACTAAACTGTTCGAGAATTAACCCACCTGGCCACTAGAGTTGCACCAGGATAATTGCACTAGCCCACGTAGCCTAGTTAGTTAAATTAACAGATATTGCACTGGCCCGAATAAATAGCATTAGTAACACACAATATTAGCTGGTCACGAAGTATTGCACTAGCCCCAATAAGTTAGTCGCTGAATGTCTCGTATGACTCGGACATACGGCACTGCCCGGAATAAATTAGTAGCACAGAGTAGTAGACCTGTTCATCAATATTGCACCATCCCGAATAAGTTAATTGCATAAATTCAAATGTCGCCTCTACAACAGACTACTGCACACCTCTGATATAACATTAGCCTATAAGGCCGCACTGGCAGAGCTCACATTCACAATAAAGAAAAGAAATTAAACATGGGAAAAACAGTGGTGCCCCCCTTTTTGTCGTAAATGTGCTTCCCCCCACTCTTAGGATTCCCCGTCCTCTGTTAGTATGCGGAAATCAGAGTTCAGTCAACTCCTCCGGCTACGCGACGTTGAAGATAGGCCCACGCAACAGGCAACACTCATCTATGGGATCAAACGGAAGCCCAACACTGAAACTGGCCACGGCTTGGACGGCTCAGGTGTGCTCAGGTGAACAAAGGCTTGGCGTCTCATAAGTGGATAGCGGAAGTGACGGCTATATTGTTTACGTGAAACCTTCCCTAGCCCTGTCGTCTTCCTACTGGGTCCTAGCGTCCCCCCTCACTCACACACAGCTCGCCTCAGTCGAGGGAAAACAACGGCACCACTACACCAGGCACACATCCCACAGGTCACACAAAATACCAACAATTCCTTCAGGAGGGGGTCCCCCTCATGCATAGACTGGATATCTGCCAGAGAGTAGCGCGGGAGAGCAGAGATCACTGACTGGGTAGCCGATGTCATAACTATGGGAGGAGGAGCTTGTTGGATGCACTCCGGGACTATAGACGGTTTCATGGAATGTTCACGACCAAAACAAAAACACTATGGCAACGTTCCATGGCCCTAACCTAACTTCCGGTCATCATTCATCACAATCAACAACAACAACAACAACCGAGAATATGACAAGTCACTATTTTTTAGGGTTACCGACAATGGAGAAAAGAAGGTATAAAGACAAGCTGTTATACAGCAACAATATGCCTGATCCATTCGACAAAGACATACGCAAGACATATTTTACGTGCGACCTGTCAAAAATACCGGACATAAGCCAAGTTAATGTCTATCAATACCTGGTGGAGACGGAGTGTGCCTACACAAGAAAGTCTTTCATGGCTTATAGGAGCCTAGACGCATATAACTACTTTTATGCTGGCAAAGTAAAATGCCTGCTGGCACACAAAAGGGGGTGTGTGTGCGCTGTCTATGGTCAGATAGAGGCAGGGCAGACGGTAAACAAACAATATGAAGCCTGGATTATGGCGAGAGAGACGGGAGAAGTTTTAAGTGGTCACTGCACCTGTATGGCAGGGTACGTAACTACATACGCATACGTTTAAGACATATTGAAAAATTATTTGTGTCATATGACAGTGACGGCTGGTTGGGAAACTGTCTGTCCCCGGTCTGCCTGATGTTAGCCTACCCCGCCCACTAATAGCACTACACATAATATGCTCGTAGGTAGTCAACCAAGTCTGACAAACTGACAGTCAAAATCAAAAGGGAAACATATGAACAGTCCCAAATAAAAACCTCAATACCGTAAGCACAGTGCAAGAAGATATTTGCATATTGACACAAATGGAGGCAAATGATTGTTTGACCGGTTAAATGTTGCCATTCGCCTGCGAAATAACTGGTAGCCGCTAGCAAATAAAAGTCATATTAGCCTACCTGCTACATTGATGCTTTTACTCCTAAAAACGTCGTCACAATTCCGGAGTGATCATCGCATTGATGCCTTTTATCCCAGCGTTTCCCAGTACATGCATAAATAACTCCAAAACATACAATATTATTAACATTATTTTTGGCATACCCGTTTGAGATTGACACAAGCTGTCAATCTTTGGATTGGGCTATGACTGCTCGTAGCCTCGGACCTCGATCTGACAGGCGAGTTGACATGGTCGCAGTATTAAAAAGTTACACGTGAAATGTAAAAACTAAAACATAAAAGTCTTGGGGAACTTGCGTGCTTTTCAATTACCTGAAATGAAATGCGTACTACATATTCGCGAGTTTTTCCCTGGCTGCCAGCCTTCTTACAGCTGTCACCCAGGCTTGTCTTCTCCTCGTTTCTTTGGGGAACCGGTACATTTTTATCGCGGAGAGTGCATTGGTGCCAGATGTAAGGTTGCACCCTACCGCACAACAGCTGGAGCCATAGTTCAGCCGGCTCATCACTTTTAACTTATTAACAGTAAAAGCCATTGCAGCACAGAGCTAGTTAGCATCAGACCGGAAATGAACTTAGGGCCATAACGCGTCACCCAGCAACAAGCAAACGTTCCATGAAACCGTCTATAGTGCCAGGGAGAGCATGTTCCTTTAAGCTAGTGCTAGACACGTACTGCCGAGAAAGCGCATCGGCATTCCGGTTACTACGGCCCGAACGGTATTTGACCTCAAAATCAAATACTGCCAACTGTGCAACCCAACGATGTTCTGTGGCCCCAAGCTTAGCAGAATGTATATAGCTAAGCGGGTTGTTGTCAGTGAAAACAATGCATTTGTGTCCCAAGAGATAGTCTCGAAACTTCTCAGTCATGGCCCACCTGAGCGCAAGGAACTCCAACTTCATGGAGCTATAGTTGTCCATATTGCGCTCAGTGGGCCGTAGACCTCTGCTGGCATAAGCCACGGGCCGCACCCTACCTTCCTGTTCCTGTGAAAGAACTGCTCCGAGACCATTAAAACTAGCATCTACCTCTAGAATGAAAGGCAAAGAGAAGTCAGCATATGCCAACACTGGAGAGGAGACCAACCGTGCCTTCAAGGTCTCAAAACTCTCCTCACACTGGGGCGTCCACGCAGCATCAATACTTATGCGAGGAGTCTTTTTGGCTTTCGTGCCTGAAAGATCTGCCACCAGCTTATGTAGAGGGCTGGCCAGTTTGGCAAAGCCTTCGACAGAGCGCCGGTAATAACTGGTAAAGCCCAAAAAACGACCTTAACTCCGTCACGCAATGGGGACGCTTCCAGTTAGCCACTGCTTCCACCTTGGCTGGGTCGGTAGATACACCTTTATTGGAGATAACATGTCCTAAGTAGCCCACCTTCCCGGAAAAAGGCACATTTTTCTAGTTTGGCCTTTAAACCCTCCATATGGAGCCGACTAAGGACAACTTCCAACCGCTGTAAATGCTGGGCAAAAGAGGTGGAAAACACTATAATATCATCCAAATAAAGGAGCAATGACTGATACTGCTGGTCCCCAAACATCCTTTGCATCAACCGCTGGAAGGTACTGGGTGCGTTACATAGCCCGAATGGCATTCTATTCCATTCAAAAAGTCTGAATGGTGTACAGAACGCAGTTTTAGGCTTGTCTACTTCCGAGACAGGGACTTGATTGTACCCGCTGGCAAGATCAAGTGTCGAGAACCAGCGGGCCCCAGCTAGTGCATCCAAGTTCTCCTCAATACGAAGCAAAGGGAAGGTATCCTTACGTGTCTTACTGTTCAGCAAACGGTAATCGACACACATACGAAGGGTCCCATCCTTCTTTTTGACAAGGACAATGGGAGAGGCATACGGACTACTACTCTCCCTTACTACCTGTGCCTCAAGGAGCTGGTTGATGTGCGCCTTCACCACCTCGTACTCTGAGGGCGGGATGCGTCGATACCTCTGCCGAACAGGCACATCATCCAACAAGGGGATGTCATGGGAGATCAGATTGGTACAGCCCAAGTCACCCTCGTGGGCTGAGAACACAGAGCTGTACTTCTGCAACAAGCATTTCACAGCACTCTGTTCTGACTCGGACAGAGCAGATAAATCCACTGACGCAATCCGGTCTTGTATGGAAGAAGTCGACGCAATCTGTGAAGACATGGTGGCAACAGTAGGCCTTACTAACGAAACTCCCATGGGCAGGCTAATGACCTGTACACTACTCAACAAGCCCAAACTAGTACGTGGATAAAGGAGGACGTCCGTCACTCCAACATTGACAACGGGACATAGGCTGTACCCCAAGCAACCTGGACCAGACAGGGTGCGGCCAACAGCCCTGCTGGCAACCCAAATTCTGGAGGTTCAAAAAGTGCTGTCTGGCCAGCCAATTGCTCTAAGCAAGTGCTGGCAATAAATTGCATAGTGCCCCCGGAAACACGTACAGCCTGTGTACCCCGGACCCGCGCAAGGCCACTGCATCTCCAGGTGCTCTGAGTTTTGCCTTGATGGCAACGTTGCAGGGCCTCAATAACGGGACCTGGGGCTTGAGAGACTGGGGGGAGGTCAAAGAAAAAAGGGCCATGGGTTCCAAAAAGCTCATGATAACATCGGCTAATTACATTCATGCCCAGGACGCCAGGAATAGTGACTGGGCCCCCTGGTGGGTCCTTCACAACCAAAATACCGCAGCGAGGAATAACCTTGCCACAAAGGGCCACATCCAGTTCCAAATAGCCTATGTAAGGGATGGCAAGACCATTGGCAGCTTTGAGTTGAAGCTAGTGCCAGGCGTGGAGACGCTCCCGACCCCATGGCTCAAACTGCTGCAAAAAGAAACCCTCAGTTACTGTAGACACCATTGATCCGGTGTCTAAAAGACACGACACATTAACTCCCCCTATAGACATCTCAATATGTGGACAAGATGACATAAGCCTAGATAAATTCTCACCGGTTGAGCCTGAAGACACCCCAACTGAGCTGTGGCTCGGCCGATCAGTGGGCTTCAGCTTCCCTGTTGGTGAGATGGCTGGGACGGCCTTGTAGCACCGGAAGACATACCAGAAATGGAATTAGCTCTGGGATGGGAGGGTACTCGTTCCCCATCGCATTCCCTAGCAAAGTGGCCGGGTTGCTGACATCGCCTACATATCAGGGGCCCCTGACGCTGAGGTCTGCTGGCAAGCGGAGGGTTCTGCAAGGCGGCCACCGTTTGAGTGAGCCGGTTGAGCTGCTCTTGCTGCTGTTTTAATAACTCTTTCAACTCACTCAGTTCACCCCCGTGGTGAGACACTTGGGTCACGGAAGGAGACTGACCCTGAGTAGCTGAATACGGGTGGCTCTGAACCCTATACTGTATGCCATATGCAGATGGGAGAGAAAAACTACGTCCCCTAGTGCCACCAGGAAACCCCTCTCGTTCCCATCTAATAGCCACACTGCGCACCTCCAATAGAGTGGCCTGTGGCTGCTGGCGAATAAACCGTTTCAACTCCCGCTGGAGAGCACTGTCCACAACATGCTCCACAAACTGATCCCGGAGGAGAATGTTAGCATTAGTCATGCTGTCCGGGGCCGTTTGCTTAACCTGCTCCATCAGAGCCATTAAGGCCAACGAAAACTCATGCAAAGTCTCTCCTTCCTGCTGTTGCCTAGAAAAGAAAGCTTGCTGAAGGGTCATATAAGACTGAGTACAGCCATACAACTCTTTTAAGCTGAGGATCTTTTCTGGGTCTGCTCTCTCCGCACTAGAGCGGTATCTGATTTCGTCCTTCGCTTCTCCATCCAAGTGATCAAAGATAAACAAAGCCTGATCACCCACCGCTAGGTGGCGAGAACGCATGCAGGCCTGAACTTCTTCAACCCACTCTAAAACTCCCAGACCCGTTTTACCATTAAACATTGGGCACTTACGATCTCGAGGGACCACAAAGAGTCGTTCCGAGGCTGCAGCACCAATCCCTGCCACTGGGTTGGACCGAACATTACCCGCTGCAGCCATGGCTGGACCTGTAGTATCACCCACCTGAAGGACAGCCCTTTCCTGTCGCAGTTGTTCATTGTCTACCCGTAATTGCTGTACCAGCTCCCTCAGCTGTTGCATTTCGTCCTCCATATTAACGGCAACAAAATGGCCCACAATTTGAGATGGTTAACTAAAAATATTAGGACAAAACAAAAGGTTGATTTACTCCAGGCTGTTGTTCTGTTACTGAAAAAAAATACCCTACCCAATCTATATATATATATATTATTTTAATCTAAACAGTCACAGAAATGAGAAACAAAACCAAGAGGAAACTCACGTCTCTGCCTATAAGAAGTGTTATCCTGCCGACTACGCCAATATGTAGCATAGGCCAGGTCACTGGCAAGGTGAAGTAATGTCGACTACGCCACCTGAGGGGGGGTTCGCCCCAGGCAGTCCTAACCCACTAACCCCTTAAGCCCAATAGACACACAGGTTCGTACACTCAGGCAGGAGACATGAGTTCCACAAATAAAATGTATTAATTTAAACAAAAGAGTGATAACCAGAGTGATACACCATGAATTACAGATGGCCAGACACACACACACACACACACACACACACACACACACACAGTAGCCAGGTAACTGCGCACAAAAGATAGGTTATCCTAATACTCTAGTAGCCCAAAACACTTTAACTCGTATAAATCACTTATCTTGTAAGCAGACAAAGATAGTGGCAGTAACTCTGGTCGGCCACTGGGGTGCAACCACCCTGATTGGAATGGGGTGAGAACTGGCAGTTAAAACAACAAAAAGGGACAAAGAAACACATACACTGCTACACACTCCCCAGCGCAAGGATTCCCTCAGGTGTAATCATGCACACCTACAGCAATATATAACAAAAGAAAACCAACACACTCAAATGAAGACCAAAACAATAAAAGGAAAACACAAACCCAAACAAATCACACAAGGACATGCACATCAATACAAAACACCCAACAAAAGCACATGGACCCAAACTAAATTAAGCCAACTGGAATCACGGTTTTAAACTGTAACAGAACAACAGCCCGAGAATGGCATGGAGCTGCCTGTAAAGACTGGCCGCTGCACGCCCCGTAAACATTGGTGATTAGACAATAAGAAGTAGTAGGTTCACACCAAACAGTACGTATCTGTATGTAATGAATACATACCGAGTGATGAATCTCCTTCTGTGTAGCCAGCGATGCAACAAAGCAAGACGCCGTAGCAGTGGCTAAAATAAAGCATGGTTTGGCCGGAGGTTACTACTGCACATGCCAGCCGCGGACAATACATGATTGTAGATTAAATTCACCTACCTTCCACACACTTCGGGCCACACACGACTATCAATGCCTCACTGATGACAGCACAAGTTATAGCTGCAAGCAGCCACAAGCGAAACTGCTCAACAGAGGAGCAAATATTATGCACCGATCTAACAAAACAAACTCTCCACAAAAGACCCGACAGCATAAGGAAACTAAGCCTACTCACCAAAGTAAAACACTCGTTTAACTGAGGACACCAGCCGATGTGAACTCCACGCCACCACAATCAACCACCGGTATGCTGAAGATGAACCCGGAAGAAGCAAGACGTCACCCAGGTGTAACCCATGTCTAAATATAGGGCGGACTTTAGTCAGCAGTACACCCGCTCCACCAATCCAAACGGGTACCGGGGGATTGCATACAGTGACACAGCGTGCCACCTGCTACAGCTGTATAAAAAAGAGCAAACCCATCCCACGAGTCTCTCCGTTCCCCAATCAGGAGTCCGCAAATCAATGACTCAATCCAACATGATTAGACAGTCCCCAAATCAAACAGTAGACACACCACAACAACGTCTGACATATTCAACTAAACTACTTATTGTTTTTGACATATAATCATTTAGATTATCTACCTAGTCTGTAGATGAATATATGTTTTTGCGCAAAGTTTACAAACTCAGAGAACCTCTTTGTCAGGTTTCTGTCTGTCTCTCTGTGTTTGTTGTTTTTTTGCTTTGGTCATTTGTCTCTCCCTGGTGGTCATGTCTCGTGTTAATTCTTGTTCCAAACTCTCTTAATGTGTTTGGGTCTTTTGGTTTTGTGATTTTTCGTTTTTTGAGTTCCCTGGTTTTCCTCACCTTTTTGCCTGCTTTGACCTTTTTGTAGTTTTTTTACTTTGTGGATTCTGCCCTTTGTTTTTGTGGACTTCCTGTGTTTCATTTGCAATAATAAAAAATAAGAAAAGCGTGACTGCGTTTGGGTCCTCGCTAGAGGTAAGATCGGGCCTAAAAAATCCAGCCCGACCCGACCCAGGCCCGCGGGATTAAAGCCCGACCCGACCCGAGCCCGACCAATTAACTTGATTTGCAGGCCCGAGCCCGAAGCAAACCTGAAATTTCATATTTTATTTGTGAGGACTCGGGAGGAGGAGGGGTGATTTATGATAACAAATTAAAGCATGTCTTTTGTAACGAAATCTAAGTTAAACAAGACTGTATGAACATTTACATCTTTTATAAGAGTTGACGAAAAATTTAAGGCCATCCGTCATTTTGATGGGTTGAAAATTGGTTTATAAACCACAGCAGCAGTACGTCCTTAAGAATCTAGTGCGGCACTTTAAGAGAAAGCGAGGCAGAGAGACAAAGAAGAACAATGACGGGTGGATAATAGACAGAGACATGAAGGTTTTTTGAATTGTCATTGCAAGAGTTTAGTACAGTATGTGTTGTGATGAGGCGACGAATGATAATATAGATGTTTGACGATCATCACTTTTGCCAGTACAGCTGTTTAAATGCCTGCTCAGCGTCGGGGTGCCAGTCTTTTTGCTCTCGTATGAAAGCAAAGCGCCACATTAACTACACTCAACAAAGTTTCTGTAGCATTTTTAACAATTAATTTGAAGCTTTTCCACACCACACTCTTACCGGTGCGTGTTTGCCTTTTCAGTTCCCCTGTCTTTAGTTTATCCTTGACTTCTTGCTGCTCCATATCGGAGATACCAGGTCAAAATAGATGCGGACTTGCGGAGGTGAAGATTATAAAGAGGGCGGCGTTCACCTGCGCAGAGCATGCTCTGGCTCTGCGGCTCCTGTTTAGTAGTTAAATAGCAATTACCTTACAGCGCCTTCTCTGTTTTATCCTAATTATTTATTTTATAACAAGTATTCCTTAGTTTAGTATCCACAAATCATTTTAGTATACGGTCTTATAAACATATATTTATTTTAAAAAAGAAATTCAGCGAGAGAGAAGCCCGACCCGACCCGACCCGGTCGGGCTCGGACTCGGGCTTGAGCTTAAGATCTTACCTCTAGTCCTCGCTTCGTAAACCTTCACACTCTTATGCATGTAGTCTAGCTGCCATTGATCTTGAAGGCAATGCTAGTTTGCTATGAAACTGCTGACAGGCTATTTCACATAAAATTCAAAGAATCTCAAATATTTATCCTAGTGGTAACTAACAAATATCACTAACAAATCAAAAGACTCTTTTACCTCAGTTGAGTCTGGTGTCTTTTTTCTTGGACTATGTAAAGTCAAAGAATAACAGATGATATCACTGGCCAACATTTCATTGGCACTGCTCAACAAGCAGAGTCCCATTCTGTGATTTATCTTCATGTCTTAAAAGAGATTTGCGCCATAAACCCCATAACCAATTCTATCACTGTACAGCTTATATGAGCTTTTAGATATCAAATTGGTGGTTGGACTGCCAAAATAATAAAATACGTTTAAACATGGTGAAGATCCTATGGTTCGAAATCGAACCATATTTGAACCACCCGTCCAAAAAGGGTTAAAGCCTGCAGTGAATAATCTTCATTTCATTGTCAGTTTTCTAATAGCATTTAGAAAATCAGTGTTTTGGTATTCTACACATTAAATCTGCACCTAGCAGTAAAACTTTTCAAGCTAGTTTAGCAGTATTTACATGGAAGGGCAGTGTAGCCTGAAAAAAAAAACAATTATGGTAAGGCGCGTAATAAAGGGAGGCTGTTCTGTGATGATGCACATGAGCAGCTTGCTTGATTTTTGCATGAATTCCCCTGAGATCCCCTGAGGTATGTTCAAGACAAGACCGAGACCAAAGAGTGTCGAGACCGAGGCAAGACCAAGACCACAAAAAAGACTCGTCTCAAGAACTACGTGCAGGTAGGCTAGATGGAAGCATAAAATTAGTATAATTCAGTTGTGTTAAGTTTTAAGTTATATTTTTCTGTCATGGTAGTTAGCAGGGTAATGTAACCTTGCACCACGTGAGTGGGTAACTAGCTAGCTAGCTAGGTATCAATCACATGGGCAATCACATTGGTGCAAGAGTTGTCGCTAACGCCATAGGGCCCTATCATGCCGCGGTGCACTGTGCATACTGTCATTACTATTCTGTGCCAGCGCATCGTTTATTTTTTCGGGCAAAAAATCACGTTGTCTAGATAGCAGATGTCAGCGAAAAGAAGAGGTGTATTCTGGCGCAAAGCTCGAGAGATGCTATTATAAGGACGTGTAACAGTGTAAATGTTCATCTGACACAGCGCTGCTGTCATCATTTTGGTCGCTGTTGCCTCCGCCTTTCTCTGATTGGGAAACTATCAGCTGGTGGTCAGCTGTGCTTCTTAAATAGGCTGGCGTGTGTCAAGCAGGCTGTCTGCTTTGTCCGGGACCATAATTGTGTTCACTTTCAATTCTCTCGCTCTCAGGCCCGTTTCAAGGTATTTGGGGGCCCAAGGCAAAGGCTCCTTTGGGGGCCCCCCTTCCCTACACCACAAATCCCCCCCGACACCCATTATATCTCCACCCGCTTTATACCAGTCTACCCACTGAAGAACAGAGGAACATTGAAGACTTATTGCCGCCACTCTGGCCATCTTTACTTAAATATAAATTCTTAATATTACAAAAACAAACTTGTGCAAAAGTTATAAAATGGAACAATAATAAAAAGACACAAAATATTAAATATACAAATAACACTAATAAAAAATGATATTACATATGCAGATCACACCAAATACTATTAATTTCTAAGTACTGAAACTTCTAAGTACTGAACACACTAATGTAGTTAAATGAAATACTTTTCAGATAGAGTTAACCTGCGATTGACATTCAAAGTTATAATGCATGGGCTACTCCTTCCATGGCTACTGTTCTAATCATGCCTTAGGATAGGCTAGGTAACATGTCAGGCACCATGTCAACAGAAACGGCCAAGATTTTAAAAAAGGACACAACATTTTCAATGCTCTTCTTAGCAGTGTGTTTGATTGGGTTAAACTTAGCACAGCTTGCTTGCCCAAAGTTCGGTTTGATTTACTTATAAGGCAGTTGAGTGTTTCAGACATCAGAACAACTTGTTGTGACACACGACACGTTAATAGATGTAGCCTAACGCCTCGTCCCCACACAGGCGAATTTCGCCGAGCGAATATTCGCCTGCGGGGGTGTGGTCGCAAAAATGACAAGCACGTTACTGTGTGTTGTTGTAGTAGCAAGTGTGGTTGCGCTGTGACGGTAAGTTAGCGTCAGCTAGGAAGGTAGCAATTCGCTAGCGGCTAGCTGGCTAAAAAAAAACGAATGCTCAAGATGGCAATCTGCGGTCGTCTATTTGCCTTGATTATATTCACATCACATCTAAACAACAATCCGTGCTGATGAACACACTTTTGGTCAACAAGAAACAAGTTTAATTGTGCTATTGTTTTCGGGTTAGTAAATCCATCGACGGCCGCCATGTTGGTCAGTTTTTTTTTACAACCCCGCCTCTGAGTACAACGTCACGCAACAAGCAAACCAGCACGCCAATTTTATTGGTGCGCGCCCTGTCTAATTTGCATACAGTTGGGGTTTCGCCTATCTCAATTCGTGTCGCTCCGCGAATTCGCCTTCGCCAAGCTGGCGAATGCAATGGCACCGTTGCTGAAAACTAAGATGGTCACCGTAATCCTCTGCCTGTTGACATTTCGATGAACACAAGAAAAGTAAATCTGGCAGAATTTGGCCATCTCTGGCCTATTAGACAAGCATATATTACAGTTTATTATAGCCAATCCGCAACGTGTCTTGCATGAAAAATACATTTAGACTACACTAACTACTGTTGTAGCACTGTAAACACAGCTATCCGTTAGGTGGCTAGCTGTCATGTTTTCTTCTTTCTCCAGCCGCTATGACCCTTGTAAATTGCACATTATACCCTTGCTGGCACAAATGTTCATGATTGATTACACTTACCAGTGTCTTGTTTTTTCTTTTCATAATCTTCCTTTCTCTTCTTCCTCTTCTGGCTCCCTGATGCATACGTTCGCTTCATTGTTAACTTTGTTCAAATATCAGCGCGACTTCGCCGATGTCTAACTGGAGGGGGGCCTTTCAAGGGGTATTTCGACTACCCCGAAATTGCACTTTTCGGCCATACAGTGGCATTGTAGAGCACAAGTATCCACTTGCCTTGGTTGATGGCAATAGAGGGGGCCCCTCCAAGGGGTATTTTGACTACACTGTCAATGCGCTTTTTGGCCACTGTATTAAGGGAGGCGCCGCAGCCGCCCTCACAAAGTTGTCATTGCTGTTGTAGGCATAACCTGTTGTACGTAGGGGGCCCCCCTGAAATCGGGGGCCCCAGGCAATTGCCTAGTTTGCCTGCTTGGTTGCGACGGGCCTGCTCGCTCTCAGCGGTGTTCCTTGGGTAACAACTACAGGTATGTTTGATTGCTTGTGGTAGAGCGCTATCGGGTTGTTTCGAGTCGAGTTTTTAAAAGTTTTCATGTTTTAGTTGCTGTGGCAGGCGGTCTACAATCGTCGGATCTGTTCACATCCCATTTACTGCACTGGTGTGCGTTACAAATCAGGTAGGCAACGTACTACGGTTTGTAATGGGTTGGGGAATTGTTTACGCCACCTGAGTAAGTAACCAGTGTTATTATTTGTAGTGTCTGGGTGCAGTAGGCTACTGTTCGGATTGGCTTTCAAGTATACCATTGGCGGTTGCTTGGTAGGTCCACTGTCTTTTTATTTAGTTAGTTTATGGTAGCTATCAATTATTGTATTGACACTGTGCTCCTTTTTAGGATTTGGCGATATTCCAGTGCCATTGCTGTTCTGTTCCACTTCGTGTGGGTGAGGCCATTTCGGTTCTCCGCGCTGTGGCTGCATGTTCTTTCCGCCTGCTGGTAGCTGGTGTCGCTAGCTGGGTGCTGCTACACGCTAACTGGCTTGGGTGGCTGTGTTTGTGGGTGCATGTGTAGGCCTGTGTGCGTGGAGTTCGTGTCCGTAGGGTTTTGAGTGTATGTTGGTGCGTCTGTGTGAGTATTTGCTATTATAATTTTGGGGTTATGTTTATTTTCCTTATTGTAACTGTCTGTTAATTGTATGTGTTTGCTTTGGGTTGCTTGCTTGCGCTGTCTTTTCTTTTTTTGCTTGGGGATTTTGTTTGGCTTGCATGTGCCTACTATCTGTGCTCTGCTTACAATAGACCTACCCCCCCTAGTGGTGTTTATTCCCTTGCTTTTTATGTGTTTGCTGTGGTGTTTGTAAATTGCTAAATTCTTTTGTTTCTTTTGTGTGACTCTGATTACTGGGGAAACCCCTTCTTTTGCATGCGTTTGCTGTGATGTGCATGTGTCTATCCTATCTCGTTGCAGAGTGAACATTTATATTTTTTTTTCGGAATAACATCCATGCAGTTATCCATCTTGGTAAGCTTCTGAGCCAGGTCATAGTAGCTGGACCTTGTGAGTTTGTCAGTTGTCCTATTGTTACTGTCTGTGGGCCTGCTGTATGAGTGTTCTGTGTGCTGCATAACCTTTTTATTTACATAAAAGATCTTTAAATAAATATTTTTGTACCAACAATCCTTGTGCCTCTGATTCTTCACCTCAGACTACCTTTCCTGCATGAGTTAGGGGTACTCTAGTAACATCGAGACCCACTAATAGCGGGGAGGTTGGGTAATTGGGTCTAAGTTGGGTTACTCTTGGCTCTGTCACAGACGCAAAATCAAATTCACAGATTCAAATTCACCTTCTGTTTATTTTTGATGTTTCCTTTGAGTTGAAAGCTTTTGTTTGTTTGTTTGTTGTACTACTTTCGGCACTGTTTGAAAGTTCTCTTCTTGCCAAAGGAGGAGGACACAATTATTGAAGATATTTCCTCCCATACTTCTTTGACCTGCAGAGGTTTGGGGGGATTCTTTTCATCCCCGAAGATTAACTGCTCACACGCTTTTACTTCACACATGTGCAGATCGGTCTCCTCCACCGAAAAACTCCTGCTGTCTGGGTAAATCCACCATCGTAATAGCAATAGGCCATGGAAAATGTGCCGCTGCTTTTTAAAGGGAATGAGAATATTAATTCTCAATGGTTAATTGTATGTTACACCCAAAACACACCAATGACTAATGAAGTAATTTAAGACCAACCCTTCTTCATTGCACCTGGCGCAATGTTCACTTTTCTCACTGTCAAAATACCAAATTGTGTCGGGAAAGCCCCCAAAGCAACTTGCGCGACAGACTTTAGACAATGCACATATGATCGTGAAAATAGAGCCCATAGAGTTGTTACACCAGGGGGCGCGCTAATGCTCCCTAGCCAAAATTAAACCTCTGCCAGTGGGGAGAACGCTGTACCCTTCAATAATGCCAGGAGTCAAGGCGTGAAGTGTAAAAAAAGCACAATTTATTAAGTAGAGGGTAAAAACATTACAAAAACAAGTCCTTCAGTCCTGAGGGCTCCGCCCCCTCCTCCAATGTCCAGGGCAACCAGCAACCCCACCGAGGGACAAGGGTAGTTGCAGCTGCCCCTCAATCGGTGGTCCCTCTGCTGGTGATAACAGACCTGGTCTCCCCGCGCAGAAGTCCCGTACACCGTGGCAGCTGTTCAGACAGTAGCAAACAAAAAGCAGATTAGTAGATGGGCCCACAGCCTTACTTAGTATGCAGCTAGACCCATGGGTTAACAGAAAATAAACAGGGCACCGCACACAATTTTACAAGACAGTCCACCCGGTTGATCACTTAACACGGCACAGCACTCAAAACAGTTCATTGCATGTAGTAAGAATGGCAGTCCGGTGGATCACTTAACACAGTACAGTACTCTCAACACTGCAACACACCACACCATTAGGCTGTTAACAGGGCTAGGGCTAGCAGCAAGGGGGCTGAGGACACCAATGTCAGTCACAGTGCTACTGCCATGGCAGGGCTGCAACAGAGGGAGTCGGAGGGGGTAGTGAGGCTAGCTGGGGCACCAGAGCAGTAGCCTGCTCGACGTCAGGCAGTCAAATGTTCCCACTGGCGGCACTCGTGGCACCAGTAAAACACGAGAGGGGGAGATGAGGCGAACTCCAAGCGATAGACAATTCAATGACACAGGAGCACAACAGTAGCCTGCGATAAGGATTACAGCCGCTGCTAGTAGTCTCTGGACGCAAACAGTCTTCAGTGCGGGAGGGAGGCGTCAATACAGTCACAATTCTAGTTAATATAGACAGCGGACATGAGCAACCAAACAGTCAATAAGTTAATGCGGGTGGAGGGCAGCACCCACAGAGGCCGTAAGCAGATTCACAGCACAGGAGCAGATGCTGCGTAGCCGAAAGGGTACTTAACTTTGCGAGGGGCAGACGATTCTACCCCTCCAACATCCAACGCCGCTTAAGCACAGGTAGACCGGTCCACAGGGCTGGGCTGGTGGCCGAAGACGAATCTCCCACCGGGATCGTCTCAGGTCTACAGTCCGCTGCTTTGCTCCGAGTACTGCTGTCTGCGACGTCTTGCTCCACCGACTGACACACACAACTGGAAGCGGCACGCTAAAAAAGAACAATCTACACACCATGTACCAATCACCAAATCCCAACTTTCCTGCTGCGCACCTGTGTGTAATAATTCAATAGTGTGTCGTGCCAATCACGAAACCCCAACTTCCCGCTGCACACCTGTGTGTGATGATTTAATCCTGTCTGCTGCGCAAGCTGCCCTCTTCCATGTCATTGTTATGTTCTCTAAAACGTACCCTAAAACCAGTCCCCGTGAAACCTGAGGTGCCATTTTAGTTCCCTCCCCCACATTCTATATGAATGCTACCCCGTCACACCCTCCCCCACTGGAATAGTTCCAGTCCCTAGAACTCAGAGCTATGAACCCCAATCCCCATACCTATCAGATGGCCTCCCCTGCGTCTGCCTCTGGGAACGCCGGGGTTCAAGGACGAGGTCTAGCCCCTCCTCGGGTTGGTTTAGGCCCACTGGTGCCCAGACCCACCCGGTTAGGGGTATAGGGGGGTTTCCTTGCTTCTTGGTCTCCCGCCCCCCCCCCCCCCCCCCCGTTGCCTTGGGGATAATGGGGACATGGCCTCAACAGGTTACGGTGTAACACCCGCTCCGGCCCTGGTCTCTCTTCTGGCCTCACGACGTAGACCGGCAGGTCAGCTTGGCGTTGGCTCACGATGACATAGGGCTGGGACTCCCATCGGTCACTCAATTTCCCCTTCCCTTGCCGCCGGTTGTCCCAGACCAGGACTCGCTTTCCAGGTAGCAATGGGGCCTCCCGGGCTGTCCGGTCATAGAAGTGCCTACTCTTCTCAGCGGCGGCACCTATATTCTCAGAGACTTTACTATACGCATATCGAAGCCGCTCATGATGTTGACTCACCCACTCTGATACACTACCCACCCCATCGGATGGAGTCGTCCCTAAGAGTAGGTCCACCGGCAATCGTACATGTCTTCCAAACATCATGTAGCTGGGCAAGTAGCCTGTGGTGGCATGGACAGAGTTATTATAGGCATGGAGCAAAGACGGAAGATGTTCCACCCACCTATTCTGCTGTTCAGACTCCAGGGTCCCCAGAAGGTTCAACAAGGTCTGATTAAACCTCTCGCAACTGCCGTTGCCCTGGGGATGGTAAGGAGTGGTGCGGGTCTTGTGGCAGCCATACAACTGGCATAGTTCACGGATCAGGGTGGACTCAAAGTTTGCCCTGCGTTCCACAGGGCCTTTGCTGTTGTCAGGGCCATCTGATCAACTGTAGGGATGGCCCAGGCATATTTGGTAAACAAATCTGTGATGACCAAAATATTCTGAAACCGATCCGTGGGGCGGCTAAGAGTGAGGAAGTCGGTGGCAAGCATATGAAGGGGGGCCTTGGGTTCTAGGGGGACAAGGGGGGCCCTAGGGTCCTGCTTAGTTTTGCGCAGCGTGCAACGGGGGCACCCCTGTACAAAGTGGCTCACTGCAGCCTCCATATTCGTCCAGCAAAAGCCCCTCCTCAATAACGACAGTGTTCGTTCCTGCCCTTGATGGCCTGACTCGGCATGGTAGGCCTCCAGGAGTGGTTGGACCTGGGTTTGGGGGACGACAATTTGATGGTTCAACTCATGGGTCAGGAAGTCGTGCACTACCCGGCAGATGACCCCATCCCTCATAACTAGGCGGCCCCATTGGCCTAATAGTCGTTGCACTAACTGGGACTGGGTCTTTCACTCTGCAGGCGGCGGCACTGCTCCCTTTTCCATGTAGGCTCGGGTCACTGCTAGGTCCTCATCTCCCGTCTGCAGTCTCCACCAGTGTTCGGGGCTCCATCCCCAGCAAGCAGGGAGGGTCGCGGTGGTGGCACCGGGTGCTTCAACTATGCCCACCATCAGTTCTTCTTCCAACGGGGGTGGCTGAACACTTGAGGAGGTCAGATCTGGTACGGGCAGCCTAGAGAGAGTGTCAGCATTCGTGTGCTCCTTGCCTGGCCTATACTGTAGATGGTAATCGAAGTTTGCGAGCTGCACCACCCACCTTTGCTCTACAGCCCCCAATTTAGCAGTCTTTAAGTGAACAAGTGGGTTATTATCCGTAGCTACAGTCACCTTTGCCCCCCAAAGATAATCTTTGAATTTTTCACTCACAGCCCACTACATTGCCAGAAGCTCTAGCTTAAAGGAACTGTAATTAGCATCATTCCTCTCAGCCGGGTGGAGGCTTCTGCTAGCATAAGCGATGACACGTTCTACTCCCCCTTGCTGTTGGGCCAATACAGCCCCTAGGCCACTATTGCTTGCATCGGTATACACTGTAAAGGACTGAGTATAGTCGGCATAAGCCAGTATTGGTGCTTGGAGCAGCTCCTGTTTAAGGGTCTGGAATGCTACAGCACAATCAGCGTCCCACTGAATCGGGGGGGACCCCCGTCTCTGGGAGCGCCCAGTTCCCACCAGCAACTCATTAAGGGGCTTAGCAATTTTGGAGAAGCCTTTTATAAAATGCCTATAATACCCCACAAACCCTAGAAAAGATCTCACTTGCCTGACTGTTTTAGGTGGAGGCCACCCCTGTACGGCAGAGACCTTGTCGGGGTCGGGGGCAACTCCTTCCTCACTGACACAATGTCCCAAGAACTTGACTTCCTTCCTGAAGAGCTGACACTTTTCAGGATGTAGTTTTAGGCCGTACCACTGGAGCGCCCGGAACACCTCCTCCAGATGTTGCAGGTGAGCTGTAAAATCCACAGAGAAAAAAATCACATTATCTAAATACACTAATTTAGACTCAGATAACTGTCCCCCCAGACACCGCTGCATCAACCTCTGGAAGGTTGCAGGGGCATTACAAAGCCCAAAGGGCATGCGGTCCCACTCGAACAGTCCAAATGGGGTGGTAAAGGCAGTTTTTTCACGGTCCTTCTCATCTACTCGAACCTGCCAATACCCACTCGCCAGGTCTAATGTTGAATACCAGGCTGCCTGGGTCAAACTGGTTAGAGAATCCTCTATCCTGGGTAGCGGGAAAGCATCTTTTCTCGTCACATTATTAAGCTTGCGGTAATCCACACAGAATCTCCAAGCTCCGCTCTTTTTTTGGACGAGAACTATTGGTGCTGCCCAGGGGCTACTGCTCTCTCGAATAACCCCGCTTTCAGGGGCGACCTTGGGCGACCTTGGTCATCCCATTGGAACTTCGGCCTAGCAGGTCGATTAGGAGCCCAACGCCCCTCCCGGGTCCCTTCCGACTGGGAACGTTCGCAAGGGGGCCGGGATGCAGTTGGGCAGCTAGCACGTAGCTCCTCTAGGATGGCCTTGGACATCGCAGATATTTTCTCTTGAACGTCCTTCATAATTTCCGTCCGTAGCTCTTGTTTCCAATCAGCCACAGGTGCAGCTGCAGCAGCCGCGACTGTCGAGGCCTCTGAGCTTCTGACATTCATACAACCGTGCTGTTCGCTATGTTCGGACTGGTCCTCTTCCTGCTCCAGGGCTTCTCTTCTTAGATCTTCAAAGGTGGTATTGGGATTTCGCCGTAGCTGTGCCTTCAGCGCTTGCCGGATGTGGCCATCTCGCAGGCCCATCACAAACTGGTCTCGGGCAAGGACATCATCGTCTCCCAGGCCTGCGCTGCCTCTCTGCACTGGCTCCGCCCCTTCCTCCAATGTCCAGGGCAACCAGCAACCCCACCGAGGGACTAGGGTAGTTGCAGCTGCCCCTCAATCGGTGGTCCCTCTGCTGGTGATAACAGGCCTGGTCTCCCCGCGCAGAAGTCCCGTACACCGTGGCAGCTGTTCAGACAGTAGCAAACAAAAAGCAGATTAGTAGATGGGCCCACAGCCTTACTTAGTATGCAGCTAGACCCATGGGTTAACAGAAAATAAACAGGGCACCGCACACAATTTTACAAGACAGTCCACCCGGTTGATCACTTAACACGGCACAGCACTCAAAACAGTTCATTGCATGTAGTAAGAATGGCAGTCCAGTGGATCACTTAACACAGTACAGTACTCTCAACACTGCAACACACCACACCATTAGGCTGTTAACAGGGCTAGGGCTAGCAGCAAGGGGGCTGAGGACACCAATGTCAGTCACAGTGCTACTGCCATGGCAGGGCTGCAACAGAGGGAGTCGGAGGGGGTAGTGAGGCTAGCTGGGGCACCAGAGCAGTAGCCTGCTCGACGCCAGGCAGTCAAATGTTCCCACTGGCGGCACTCGTGGCGGCACTCGTGGCACCAGTAAAACACGAGAGAGGGAGATGAGGCAAACTCCAAGCGATAGACAGTTCAATGACACAGGAGCACAACAGTAGCCTGCGATAAGGATTACAGCCAGTGCTAGTAGTCTCTGGACGCAAACAGTCTTCAGTGCGGGAGGGAGGCGTCAATACAGTCACAATTCTAGTCAATATAGACAGCGGACATGAGCAACCAAACAGTCAATAAGTTAATGCGGGTGGAGGGCAGCACCTGCGGAGGCCGTAGGCAGATTCACAGCATAGGAACAGACACTGCGTAGCCGAAAGGGTACTTAACTTTCCGAGGGGCAGACGATTCTACCCCTCCAACATCCAGCGACGCTTAAGCACAGGTAGACCGGTCCACAGGGCTGGGCTGGTGGCCGAAGGCGAATCTCCCACTGGGATCGTCTCAGGTCTACAATCCGCTGCTTTGCTCTGAGCACCGCTGTCTGCGACGTCTTGCTCCACCGACTGACACACACAACTGGAAGCGGCACGCTACAAAAGAACAATCTACACACCGTGTACCAATCACCAAACCCCAAATTCCCGCTGCACACCTGTGTGTAATGATTTAATCCTGTCTGCTGCGCAAGCTGCCCTCTTCCATGTCATTGTTATGTTCCACCCTAAAACCAGTCCCCTTGAAACCTGAGGTGCCATTTTAGTTCCCTCCCCCACATTCTATATGAATGCTACCCCGTGACAGAGTTAATTCATTGATCTGTTAACTGTTGTGTTGTATAGGTTGGTAATTGAAGGAAGAATGCACAAGGACAATGGAAAGTCTGACAAATTCAGTAACTGAGGTTTTTTTTTGTAGCATGGACCAACATGTACATTGGCTGCCTCGGATAGCCTTGGTAGCCGTTAATATGGCCTTACTGTAGATAAAAGGATACAAGGATTGTTTATTGTCACATGTATAGACATACTGGGTAGAGTAAGACATGCAGTGATATTGGTGATTGTTAGGCTAAAACTGTGGCTGGGGAGGAGGGAGTAAAGCGTGTAGAATGCAGTTTGGGTACAATGGGTAATGGGGGGGGGGGGGGGGGGTCATAAAGTGCATAGTGCATGAAGTGCAGTTGAGGTTAGGAGGGAGGATGGGCTTTGGTCCCCGATGATGGGCTGTGTGTGCAGGGGGCAGAGCCAAGGTGGGGATGGGGCAATGCGAGTGGGAATGAGGTGGCTTGGCAGTGACATCCAGTGGCAGGGCCGTTCAAGTATGTGTGTGTGTCTGTGTGTGTGTGTGTGGGTGGGGTGGGGTGGGGGGTTAAGATGGTATTAGTGTTAAGTTAAGATGGTACATTGCTTGTGCTTTAAAATGGGAAACTTAATGTCGTGTATTTAATAGCCAACCGTCACCAGCCTCCTGCAGCAGGCTGGTGACATTAGAAAACTGGCAGCCATCTTGTTAGTAACAAGATCAGGCCACTATCAAAATACATGAGGAGAGAGGCATATTTCCACATTGCAAGGACTACTCAATAGGAAACATTATTGATATACATGTAACATGGGCAAGGGTTGCTCAATTGGCAGTAAGTGCCTTCAATGGGTACAAAGTCAAAGTCAAAGTCAAAGTCAAAATTATTTGTATAGCGCATTTCATACATAAATGCACTTCAATGCGCTTTACACAAATTTTAAAATAAAATACAATTAAAGATTTAAAAAGTAAAATACAATTTAAAATAAAGCAAAACCATTAAAATAATAATAATAAAAAGAAGAAGAATGAAAATAAAATAAAACATAAAAATAAAAATTAGGAAAAGGCATCAGAAAAAAGTTTCGTCTTGAGTCTGCTTTTAAAACTCTCTACAGTAGGGGCATTCTTTACATCCTCTGGAAGCTGGTTCCAGAGCTTTGCTGTATAATAACTAAAGGCTGCCTCACCACACTTTGTTTTTACAGTAGGTATGGTCAATAGATTTCTATCCATGGATCTCAGAGACCTAGATGGGGTATAAGGCTGAAACATATCAAGTATGTAACTGGGACCCTTCCCATTAAGTGACTTGAACAGTAGTAGTAAGGCCTTAAAGTCAATCCTGTATCTCACTGGGAGCCAGTGCAGAGACCTTAAAATTGGGGTGATGTGATCAATTTTTTTTGTTCTTGTAAGAACTCTTGCAGCTGCATTTTGTATTAATTGGAGCTGTTTGATATTCTTTTTGGGAAGGCCAGTGAAGAGGCTATTGCAATAATCGACTCTACTTGAGATGAAGGCATGTACCAGCTTTTCAAGATCTTGCTTAGACATTAGACCTCTAAGCTTGGAGATGTTTTTGAGATGGTAGAATGCGGACTTTGTGATGGCTTTCATATGACTGTTAAATGTGAGATCACAATCAATAAGGACACCAAGATTTTTGACTGTGTCCTTTGCTTTGAGTCCTTTAGTTTTAAGTATTGTGTCAATCTTATGCCTTTGCTGATTATTGCCAAATATAATTATCTCAGTTTTATCTGTGTTGAGCTGTAGAAAGTTTTGAGACATCCAGCTGTTAATTTGGTCAATGCAGTTGTAGAGGGATTTAAGAGGGTCAAAATCATTAGGTGACAAGGCTAGATATAACTGTGTGTCATCAGCATAACTATGGTACTTAATTGAGTTATTCCTAATAATCTGTGCAAGTGGCAGCATATAAATGTTAAAGAGTAGTGGCCCTAAAATGGAACCTTGGGGGACTCCACAGTTCAGAGGCATAGCTGATGAGGTGTAACATCCAATGGAAACATAAAAACTTCTTTGTTTTAGGTATGATTCAAACCATTTGATAGCTATACCAGTAAGACCAACCCAATGCTCAAGTCTATGCAGTAAGATGTCATGGTCAACAGTGTCAAATGCCGCACTAAGGTCAAGGAGCACCAAAACTGAGGATTTGCCAGCATCAGAGTTCAGTCGTATGTCATTCATTACTTTGGTAAGAGCTGTTTCTGTGCTGTGATTGGAACGAAAGCCAGATTGAAAATCATCAAGGCAACCATTTGATGTCAGAAATGTATTCAATTGATTAAAAACTATTCTCTCCATTATTTTACTAATGAATGGTAAATTAGATATAGGCCTATAGTTGTTTAACACCAGAGGGTCAAGGTTATTTTTCTTTAACAGGGGTTTAACCACTGCTTTCTTTAGAGAAGAGGGAAAAAGTCCAGTCAACAGAGAAGTGTTAATAATCTGAATCACATCATGTGATATCAGGTGTAGAGTGGATTTAAAAAAGGCTGTAGGCAGAACGTCTAGGTCAGATGTAGAGGAGCTAAGACTTAGTACAGTTTTCTTGAGAATTTCAACATCAATTAGACTAAATGATTCCATTTGGTTGACGCTTGTCTTAACTGAGGGAAAACCATCCAAGTTGTGGTTTGATTTTGCCTGTGTGACTATGTTTGTACGTATGTTATCAACCTTTCCTTTGAAAAAATGAGCAAAGTCGTTGCATTTACTTATTGAAAGAAACTCAGGAGGCAGTTTTTGCTGGGGATTAGTCAGCTTTTCCACAGTACTAAATAGTACACGAGCATTATTGACGTTTCTATTGATTAGGTCAGAAAAGAATGATTGTCTAGCTTTAGATGTTTCCTGGTTATGTTTACGGAGCATGTCTTTGTAGATTAGGTGGTGAACTTGAAGTTTAGTTTTACGCCACTGCCTCTCGGCCTTTCTACAATTTCGCTTTGACTGTTTGACTGAAGGACTCAATTTCCAAGGTGCTTTTTGATGGCTAAGTGTTTTGGTTTTTAAGGGAGCAATAGCATCCATAATATGGGACATCCTAGAATTAAAATTATCCAATAGATCATCAGCACACTGAGAAGTTTCAGTATGGGTTTCCAGGAGTGCTTGTTCAAAGAGAGATGCTGTACTATTGTTTATGATTCTTTTTCTTACAGTAACTAGCTTATTTTGCACATGGGGGGATAAACTAACATTGGCAAACACACAGGAATGATCTGAAAAACCAAAATCCTTGACAGTAATTATAGCTTCAACACCCTTTGTAATGACAAGGTCTAAGATGTGCCCTTTCTCATGGGTGGCCTGTTGTACATGCTGAGTAAGGTTGAACATATCAATAAGCGACAGGAATTCTTTAGCATATGTATTCTCTAAGTTATCAACATGAAAGTTAAAATCTCCAGTTATTATGATGTGTTCATACCCCAAGCAGATGATTGAAAGAAATTCCCCAAACTCCTCAAGGAAGAGGGGTGCAGAGATTTTAGGTGGCCTATAAACAGTCAGCAGTAATAAATCAGTAGAACATTTAAGAATTGTACTTAAGCATTCAAATGTTGAAAAGTTACCCAGTACTGTCTGCTGACATTTAAATAGTGCCTTGAAAATAATGGCTATACCACCTCCACGCTTATTAGGCCTGGCAACACTCATAAAATCATACTGTGGAGGCGTTGCTTCAATCAGAGTAACAGTGCTACTAGGCTGATCGAGCCAGGTTTCAGTGAGTAGCAACATATCTAGGTTATGACCGCAAATAAAATCATTGATGGAAAAAGACTTGTTCGCAAGGGATCTGACATTCTGGAGGGCAATTTTCACATTAAAAGTGTTATGTTTCTGTACCGGCTGATCTTGTAAGGGAACAGCTACAAGATTACACGTATTTACTCCTCTGACAGGATGTAAACAAAATCGTCTATTAGGCCTAGTACTCATCTGCACAGGAATAGATGTCGTGGAGGCGGAGCCGATGTTCGCCATAGGTGCTGCAGGATCATGGATGGCATTTGCTCTGGCGGCAGTTGCAGCCCCGGCGCTCGCAGTCTCGGCGACACTCGCGGCACTCCGCTGACGATCATGCAGGCCAGGAGAGGCAGCACAGCAGCAGGAAACAGCTCCCTCGGCAGTCACGGCCAATGTAGTGAAGTGGGCGTGATTCTAATTAAGATCAGGTGCCCTGGTAAGTGGCATGACTCCTTAAAAAATAGCCGCGTTTCCCACTCGTTCATATGTTTGTCTGCCTGTCGTGCTTCACCTCCTGTCTGGTTGGCTTGCCTCTTTATGAGCTGGCCTCTTGCCTACTAGCCTCGCGTTTCAGATCTCTTTGGAGAGAAAGTAAGTTCTCTGCTTGTACGTCTGTGCCGTGTCAGTTTTGCTTACTGGTTGGTGTGGAAGCTGATTTGCCTTTGTGTTGTACTACAGTTCACGTTAGTAATCCTTCGTGCTGCCGTAATCTTGTGGCGTGCTGTGGTCTGCCTGTGTCCAGAGAACGTAAGTGTTGTTTTTTTTTCTTTCTAACGCGTCGAGTGTTTATATGCATTACATTCATGCGGCACAAATTTATTGTAGATTGACCATCGGCAATTGGCTGAGGACCGTAAAACCCAGTGTATCAACCTTGCTGTGAAGGCGATCAATTAACCCCTGATTCTACGTTGTGGCTGGCATTCATACAGGTAGCCTAGGTTTCTTACATCTTACCCCGTTCAGACTGCCTCTGTGACCAAATAGGTAAAATGACCGCGTGAACCTGATGGTGGTATACTTTAACCATGTTTCCTTGCAGGCGGAACACTCGCCACCCCAGCCACTGTGCTCCAGTTTTTTTGTTTGAAGTGTGTGTGTGTGTGTGTGTGTGCGTGTGTCAGTACGTTGGTGTGAGGGGTCGGCTCACGAAGCGTGTTGGACAATCGGTACTGGTGGGCTGGCTGTTTGTATGCCTATGTGCATGGTGTGTGTATGGTGCGCAAGTTGTGAGTCATTCGGGCCGAGGGTAACAGTTTTTTTGGTTTTGCCCACTTTGTGTTTTCGTTGTTTCACTGGTTTATTTAAATTTATTTTCCTTCCTCTTTGTGTGGCCATTGGCATGCAGTGTAACCATAGTCAGTGTGCATTGTTATATTTTCTTGTGTGCTGAATTGTTTGAACCATTACGTACTGGCCATTCTGATTGTTGTTGCCCTCAAGGAGTGTGGGTCCGAGGACTGAATGTGTATTTTTATTGAAAATAAAAATATTTATTTTAATACTCCAGTCCCTCTCACCTTCATTGTTCCCTCCATTGGGATCCCCTGCTTGTGGGGTTGGTTAATGTTCAGAGTTAATAGCAAATTGTACTGGTTAGTACTCCCCCTGGGGGTTACATACACTTAGTAGTTTCTCTATTAACGCCTAGGCTGGCAAAAAATTCTTAAAACTGAGAAATCAAGACTTTTCCTCACTATTGATGATGTAGGGTTGTGCAACCAAATCTTATTTGGAGTAAAATAAAAAGGTTAAATTTAACATTCAATTTTCAGTTGTTTGCCAGACCTGACGGTACTATGTAATTACATTTTTAAAAAAGCTACCATCCTGACAGCTGAAGAGGCGTGTTAAGTGAATGCACAGGGACATCTCTCTCAATGTGAAAAAGCTTAAAGTAGCTTAATATCCGAAAACAACGACCAATTATCACCAAACTTCTCATGGACATCTCTAGTCATGCCTAGTCTCACCTCTCCAAAAATCAAAACTGAAATTCTCAAGTCAAAGTCAGTTTTATTGTCAAAAACCATATGTACAGGTTGGACACACAGAATTTTAAAATTGCAATGCTCCCTACGCCTAGCCTGGGCACGCCCATACTTCCTGTGCCGCTGCATTTGCATTTCGCATGCAAGTCAGTCTGGCCAAGCTGCCTGTCTACACTGTTTCTACATTAACAGAGAAACTGGGACCAATAAAAATCTAGCATTTCAAAAAGGTAATGACGCGGTAGTTCAGCGACTGGAAATCTACCTCAGTCACTGTCAACATGGCGAACGTGAAGCAACGGCAAGATTTAGTGCAGCTGTAGCTGCTGTTTTGGAAGAATTCAAAGGGAAGTTATCTCTGGAAATAGAACAAAGGTTAGCCCTTGAATCATTTATTGCAGGAAAGGACGTTTTCGCAATGCTACCGACCGGCTTCGGTAAAAGTTTGATTTATCAGTTAGCTATGCTGGTAGCCAAGTCATGGGGCTTTGCAAGAACCCTGTCGTTGTGGTCATTTCGCATACGTCAGAGGACAGAGGAGTGTGATTGGTTGAATCTTCATCCAGTAGCAAACAGAGGCATTTGAAAGAGGCGGGTTAAGCCCGCCCTCTGAGAAATGGGTTTACAACACAGCTTGGCCAGACCAATGTTCGCAGAGCATTGATAAGTCGCGTTAGCCAGGCTACCCTACGCCCACAGTGAACATTAAACAAGACAGGAAGACATGATGACAAACATAATGATATAAACATAACAAAAAGTACAATAGGCTTGTATATAATACAAATAAGTAAAAACACAATGTGTAGTGTAATAAAGCTCAAATGGTGCCATTTAAGCAGTAGTGTCATTGGTTGTAGCGCAAAAGAAAAGTGTGCATTGAAGGAAGTAGAGTCGCTGTTGGGCCAGTGATGCAGTGTTCTTTGACCAGGAGAGGTCCTCGGAGATGTGCACGCCCAGGAACTTGGTGCTGCTTACTCTCTGCACAGATATAATATATCTGTTGAATATATATTCAATCTATATATATTCAATCAGCACCTAATAAATCATAAATATATATATATATTCAATCAGCACCTAATAAATCACTCAAATGACACAAACACAATATACTTATGATATAAACACCCCCCCCAACCCATCATCATACCCGGCTGTTCCCTCTCCTCACACACATATTCAACCCATCCCCACCTCCACCTTTGATCCCCACACACAAACAACACACAAAACAGTTCTCACCCACCCCCACCCCCCACCCCCTCTCCTCACACGTTTGCCCCATTGCTCCCCACCACCTCCCACACACACTGCGCACAGGACACAGACCTTGCATCTTGTCCCACACACACTTGCACACCCTGTCCAGTACAGCAACCACAGCAGCCCCCCAATCACAGCATCCTCTGCCCTTTGGCAATCACCACCCGCCCCAACACCACCTCACCCCCACACGTATTGCCCCATTCTCATCTCGGTGCTGCCCGCTGCACATGCACAGGGCAACCCCCCCCCACCCCACAGCCCATCATCGGCCACCACAGCCAATTCTCTTTCCTTACCCCAACTGCACTTTATCCCACCTCCCATCACCTATTCTACCTCTGCCCGTCATCAGGTAGCCACACTTTACTCCCTCGTCCCCATGCACAGTTTTAGACTAACAATCACCAATTTCACTGCATGTCCTACTTTACCCAGTATGTCTATGCATCTGACAATAAAATATCCTTGTATTTGAATTATACAGGGTGTTGATAATCCTTGCGTGTGTTATTGGAAATAGTACATTTATAAATTTAATGTGCAAAAATATAATTTTGGTAACCTCATAACCTCACTGCTGACAAAATTGTGTCGGGCCTGGACCCCAGGTTGGGAACCACTGACCTAGATTACAACCTAGTCTAATACATATTTTGCATATAATGTCAGGGTCCTCATAATAGTCTATAAACTAATGCGCTCTACATATACTTATGTTTCACAGGCAATGTTAAGAACTCCCCATTTTCCAGATCCTCTTCCGTTAACAGCTCCAACACTGGTACACAGTAAAACCCTGCTGCTCCTTTTAGTTTTTTGCCAGTTGTCTTGTCTTTGTTGTCTTTCCCTAAAGCATGGCAAGTGAACCATCATACTGGACGTGAAAACATATATCCAGGGCAAGAGTTGAAGAGCAACTGGATTCCATTCAGGAAGTGTTAAATAGGCAACAACATAAGCATCCGGGGGCTTTGCTTATTGTGGCTGGCGATTTCAACCAGGTACACCTAACCCAGTCCATGCCTGAATTTATGCAACAAATAAACTTCCAACGTGCGCTGACAACATATTGGACCATTGCTTACACACACACACCATGTCGCTGCTTTCCTGCTGCCTAAATGCCGCCAGATAAGTCAGATAAGAATGAACCCCCAGTGACGAAGGAGGTCAAGCGTTGGACCAATCAATCGGAAGCCAGGCTACAGGAGGCCCTTAGCAACGTTGACTGGGAGATATCAACGAGTTTACGGAAGTGGCATTGAGTTACATCAGCCTGCTAACTGATACCATCATTCCGACTGTAACTATCAAAAGTTTCCCGAATCAGAAGCCATGAGTGGGCAGAGAAGTTAAAATGGCCTTAAAGACACAAACCACTGCTTACAATACAGGGCTTATTTCGGGCGACATGTCGGATTACAAAGCAGCATCATACAGCTTACAGAGAACTATTAAATATGCTAAGCGGCGCTACCGGGACAGAGTTATAGCTGAATTCATGGAGGGTGACCCAGCACGCGTGTGGAGGGGATTGCGAACCATCACAGAAAGGCCGCTTCTTTGACGAGTGTGAGTAAATCCCTACTGAGTGAACTAAATGCTTTTTATGCTCGCTTTGATGCTAAAGACACAGTAGATCTGATACAAGCTGCCATAAATTGTAATGCTAGTGGGGACACACCCTTTTGCATCAACGAGATAGACGTGAGGAATGTCTTAAAGAAGGTCAATTGTAGGAAGGCTTCTGGACCAGATGGTGTGTTTAACAGAGTTTTGAAATCCTGTGCTGTTCAGCTAGCTCCTGTGTTTACTTACATCTTTAACACATCATTGGCTGAAGAGACAGGTCCTACTTGCTTCAAGCAGTCCATTATTGTTCCAGTGCCGAAAAACAAAAGTCCATCATGTCTAAATGACTACAACCAGTGGCCCTAACATCTACAGTGATGAAGTGTTTCGAGAGGCTTGTGAAAAACATGATTTACTCATCCCTGCCAAGCTCCTTTGACCCCCTCCAATTTGCCTATAGATCCAACAGGTCCATAGAGGATGCTATCTCCAATCTCCTGCACACCACTCTAACTCACCTGGAGAAGGGGAAAAGGGGAATTATGTGAGAATGCTATTCACTGACTTTAGTTCAGTCTTCAACACCATAGTATCCGCCAACTTGGTCACAAAGATGAAGGCCTTGGGACTGAACGTAGTGTATGTACGTACTATGACACTGTGGAACTCCACAGCCAGAGATTGCAGTACTCCGCAGAGAGTAGTATGTTCAGCTGAACGCAACATCAGAATTCCGCTTCCTGCCCTACAAAACATCTATTCTATAAGATGTTATGACCACTTGGCTCAAAGTAGGCACAACATAAAGGGAGACTACACCGTTTGTTCAGGTTAACCAGTTGTATTAATATATATAAAGTCCAGGGATAAATAAAGGGAATTAAAGAAAGAAAAGTGCTCACATCGGCCCGTGCAGGGCCTCTACGTAGCAGGACAACCAATAACCAAACCTCCAAAGCCAGCAGCCAGAGACCGAATGCCAACTTTGGGCCCGTATTTGAACTTCCCGGCCCTGTCTAGCACAGGTGTTGTAGTACTAGACAGCTCCCCCTTTGGTCTGGAGGGAGAGAAACAGCCAAGTTCAATTTTACTGTTCAAAAGGAGAAGTGCGCACCCTCAGCATGGCAACGCTGGGCGTGACATCGAGTACTTATAAGGGCCCAAAAGATTTTGAAGGATTCCTCTCATCCTGGAAATGGACTGTTTAAACCACTGAGGACGCCTATGCAACCACCTGGCTAGGACTGAAAGACTCAGAAGGAGTTTCTATCCTCAGGCCATCCGGACATTGAATACACATCATACTTTTTGCACACATCCACCCCTCAGTACACACTCTAACACATCACACTTCACCATACACACACACCCCCATCCCCACCCCTCCAAAAACACACAACCCCCCCCCCCCAACCCAATGCAGACACAGCACGCAGGACACAGTCCCTGCAACTGCCCCCAAAGGTGGGTATTGGCATTCCTTGCCTTACCCACGTTACTGGCGTCATTACGTCACTGGTCCTAGCCAGCTGATTACTCGGCTGATTACATGGCTTGTAAGTTTGACTTGGACGCGGGCATTCATGTGCTAAGAGGCATAGCTGCCGGCTGTCGGGTCTCTTCTCCTCCATCCCTCACGGTTTGGGCAGATCTTTGTGGTAGGTGCCCTCTTACTTTGGTGGCTTGGTATTTTATTTCTTTTGTTGTGGACTTATGTGGTGGTGTTGCGTCCTTAGCTCCGTCCTGTTCCGTGCAGGTTTTCTGTGTGCATCTGGTTGCTGTTTGCCTATACTCGTCTCGTCTCTACCGTGCTCCTCCCTGCAGAGTTTGGCTCTCTTCCTGGTTCAGGTAGGCCACCTTCGTGTGGTGTTAGTGCATTTACAGTAGTCAGGATGTGATACGCCTCTTGTGGTTGGGTGGGGGACAGTTCTAGAGGGCACTGCAATAAAAGACCAGCGTCATGCATACATTCATGTCATGTCTCTCCGTGTCTATCACTCGCCTTAGAAGCAACCAACTCTACATGGTGTCAGAAGGCTTCAGTTTCTCACTCCGCATGAACACGAGAGATACTTTTGCCGAGATAACTGAAGAGGACTCACATACTTTTTAGTTGGGTTAAAAAGTTTTTTGTTTAGCTAGCTAAGATAGCTAATGTGACTGCTGGCTAGCCAAGGGACGTTCGAGCACGAATCAACAACGATGGAGAGATTCCAGATTCCACCGCCACCGAAGTTTGACTTCACTAGGCCAGAAGAGGTTCAGGATTGCGTCGGGACTGGAGCTCCAGGCAGAGGAAAATCAGGTGAATGCTTTAATCTATACCATGGGAGATGAAGCGGAAGATGTCGTAACCTCACTTCAAATGACTGAAATAGAAGCGAGCCAGTATGACACGGTTAAGAACAAGCTCAACGCACATTTCGTAGTGAGGAGAAATGTTATTTTTGAACGGGCCAAATTCAACCAGAGACAGCAGGAGCAAGGCGAGACAGTGGACAGTTTTATCACTTCACTCCACTGCCTTTCAGAGCACTGTGGTTATGGGCAACTCCATGATGAAATGGTCCGAGACAGACTGGTCATAGGCTTACAAGATAAAAAGCTGTCAGAACAGCTTCAACTAGACTCTGAGCTGACACTGGATAAAGCGGTGAGGCGTGCACGCCAGAGCGAACAAGTAAAAAGCCAACAGGACTTGTTGAAGAGCAACTTCAAGGCAGCGGCCACAGATGTGGACAGCATTCAAACAAAACCCCAGTCTGCCACAGGGAAAGGACAACATCAAAAAATTGATCAAAAAATGACAAAAGCAGTTATCACACACAGCTAGGTAGCCAGAGACGGTGCATGTGGTGTGGCAGAAGCCCAGCACACAGTAAAAACCAGTGCCTAGCCAGAGACGTGGCATGTAATCAGTGTCAGAAAAAAGGCCACTACGCCAAAGTGTGCAGATCAGAGGCCCTTGATGAAGTGAACACAACAGGCTCAGACGAGGAAGAGATTGCTTTCTTACGCACTGTCAATTCAGATGGCGAGCCCTGGCTAATCAAACTTAATGTGAATGAGGACACAGCTGTTTTCAAAATAGACACAGGGGCTGATGTAACTGTGCTATCTGAAGAAATATTCCAAAAGGGGCAATTTCCACGGCTGGAGAGTGCAAATAAAGTCCTACAGGGGCCGGGCCGGACGCCCATTACAGTGAGAGAAAAATTCACTGCCACTATACGGACGGACAAAAAAAGCACTACACAGGAAGTGTATGTAGTTCCAGAGCTGAAGTGTAACCTGCTGGGTCGTCCAGCCATCCAAGCACTGGGCCTAGTGGCTAGAGTAGACACAGTGGCGCTGGACTCCAGAGAGAGAGAGTCACGGAGCAGTTCCCCAAGCTGTTTAAAGGGCTAGGCAAGATGAAGGGTGACTACAAGATAGAGCTTAGAGCAGACTCCAAGCCCTTTTCCATATCGACCCCACAACGAATCCCGCTGCCACTCATGTCTCAAGTGAAAAAAGAGCTCTCACGTATGGAGGAGATAGGGGTGATCTCAAGAGTGGAACAACCCACAGACTGGTGCGCCGGAATGGTGCCTGTGCCAAAACCAGGCAAGAAAGAGGTGCGCATTTGCGTCGATCTGACAAAATTGAACGAGTCAGTCAAACGAGAGAGACATATGCTCCCCTCAGTTGAGCACACACTTGGACAGCTGGAGGGCGCTTAAGAGCGGTTGTCTGTAACTATCAAGGATGTCGTGCAGTTCGCAAAAAATCGAATTCTTTTTTTTGTACCCAAACGATAGCATTTGATGACTTATATCACCTGTGAAAGTTTGAGTCTGAGCAGATAAATATTTTGGGAGAACGAGGGCCTAGAAGTTTTGGGCGGAATCGGACTGTATTTTACGCTAATTTCGCCATGCTTGACATTTTGACAAAAATATTAAAATAGAGCAGGAATTTTAAAACCAAAGAGTTCCACAACAAAACTAGAGATGTTTGTGAGTAATTTGAGGTGTTTTATTAGTTGGTATGACAAAATCCAAATATTATAGGGATTTTTACTTTATTTTCATTTCACGCTTAGAGTTTATGCTTGGTCAAATTCAAAGGCTTATAAACCCAAAAGTACGCGGAAATTGTCACATTTTAAACTTCGCAGTCGAAGAGTAATACTTTAACTTGGTATTCGTGAAATAAAATTTTTGGGCACTGCAAAAACAAATCTCTGGGAAGACCCGATTGAAGTTGCGTTTTGGATGATTTCGGCACTCTAAAAGCTTCGTGTGGTCACGACCCGTTGGGACATGGATCTCAAATACTACCTTCCCAAAGACTTAGAAACCAGTTCAAATACTTAAAAACACTTTTAACGAGCTACTGTTTCACTTACAAGCCTCATTGTATGGTGCAGAGTTCAATTTTAAGCTTAGCATTCCCTGGGAACTCTACAAACAATAACACAGTGTACATGTACCAAGTGTACAAAGCGCGTGAGTAGTTAATATTCGGGGATGGAAAGAATCCCCCCAAACCTCCGCGGGTCATAAGTATGAGAGGAAATATCTTCAATAATTGTGTCCTCCTTTGGCAAGAAGAGAACTTTCGAACAGTGCCCAAAGCGGCACAACAACGTTAGAAGACGTGAAACAAAAGCTTTAAACTCAAAGGAAACATCAAAAATAAAAGGTGGAGGTCCATCAAACCATTAGTCCACTAGTTTTCTTTTTGATGATTAGTCCATTTCATTTCTTACAACTTGCCACGCTGTTTATTTAAAACGACAAAAGAAACTACAGAACATTGCTATAAACTGCAAAACATTGCTATACTCTTATTATGTGTGCCTGTTTGCTTACTAAAACATAAAAATACATGGCTATACAGGCTATACATGTTGCAACTTTTCTGCCAGTTCAGCTCGCCTCTCTTGGCGCAGCAGCAGCTACATCGGGGTTCAAAGCGCAAATGGTTTATGCGTCCTCATAATAGCATCTGGTGCGCTTTGCGCCAGACCACACCTCTTCTTTTCTCTGACCCGCCCGTCACGGCGCAATGTCATCTGCTATCTGGACAACGTGATTTTTTGCCTGAAAAAATGAACGTTGCGCTGGCACAGAATAGCAATGACAGCATGCGCATGTCGCGAACACACAATGCGCCGCGGCAAAATAGGGCCCTGTGTGTGTGAGACAGTGTGTGACAGTGTGTGAGAGAGAGTGTGTGAGAGACTGTGTGTGATTCAAATCATCAGCACAATAATACTCACGAACGGGCCTACAATACAGCTAGATTTCCCATTGATCGTCCTCTTTAAGGTATAGACATTGTTTGGCCTTTATTTCTACCTCTATCTAGTTTCAAATGTAGCTGTTTTCCATCGTGTTTCAATGTTTATGTGTCGAAGGTATAAGCATGTACACTTTGTTATTGTAGAGTTCCCAGGGAATGCTAAGCTCAAAATTGAACTCTGTACCATACAATGAGGCTTGTAAGTGAAACAGTAGCTCATTAAAAGTGTTTTTAAGTATTTGAACTGGTTTCTAAGTCTTTGGGAAGTTAGTATTTGAGATCCATGTCCGATCAGGTCGTGACCACACGAAGCTTTTAGAGTGCCGAAATCATCCAAAACGCAACTTGAATCGGGTCTTCCCAGAGATTTGTTTTTGCAGTGCCCAAAAATTTTATTTCACGAATACCAAGTAAAAGTATTACTCTTCGACTGCGAAGTTTAAAATGTGACAATTTCCGCGTACTTTTGGGTTTATAAGCCTTTGAATTTGACCAAGCATAAACTCTAAGCGTAAAATGAAAATAAAGTAAAAATCCCTATAATATTCGGATGTTGTCATACCAACTAATAAAACACCTCAAAATACTCACAAACATCTCTAGTTTTGTTGTGGAACTCTTTGGTTTTAAAATTCCTGCTCTATTTTAATATTTTTGTCAAAATGTCAAGCATGGCGAAATTAGCGTAAAATACAGCCCGATTCCGCCCAAAACTTCTAGGCCCTCGTTCTCCCAAAATATTTATCTGATCAGACTCAAACTTTCACAGGTGATATAAGTCATCAAATGCTATCGTTTGGGTACAAAAAAAAGAATTCGATTTTTTGCGAACTGCACGACATCCTTGATAGTTACAGACAACCGCTCTTAAGTGTTCTCTAAAAAACTCAGGCTTCTGGCAAATACCCCTAGCCAAGGAATCTGCCCTCCTCACAACATTCCTCACTCCCTTTGGGAGGTTTTGCTTTAACCAGTTTATGCTTTGGCATATCTTCAGCGCCCGAACACTATCAGAAGAGAATGTCCAGGTTACTGGAGGGGCTTGACGGCGTCTTGTGCCAGATGGACGACGTTCTTTTTTTTTTTTTTTTTTATTGAGATTTTCTGATAGATAAAGTACATAGATAGGCTGGAATGGTCGATAACATGAATCAAAACATATAAGTAACACACAGCAGATACTAAGACATAAAAACATATCAATACAAAGACATAAAAACATATCAAAACAACCCACCCCAAAAGACAAATAAAACAAAACAGGACAACACAGAACAATATTAGGCATGAAATCTTATTATTTCTAAGCAGGAGTATACAGGGCTAATATACATAGTATTACAGATAAGATGAACTGCAGAGACCTATGAGCGACATATTAGTTGTCAGATAGTTGGATTTTATTTTGAACATGTGCCAAAAAAGGATCCCATAGGTCATAAAATGTTTTAACTCGGCCCCTCAGTGAGTATTTTATTTTCTCAAGCTTAAGGAAAAACAACACATCTTTTATCCAATGTGTGAAAGATGGAGGGTGAGAATCTTTCCATCTTAGCAATATTAAGCGTCTAGCAAAAAAGGTCACAAAAGCAATACAATCTGTCTGAGCTTTTGACAATGTAAGGTGGTTTGGAGAGGTGCCAAAAATGGCCAGAAATGGACAAGGGTCAATTTCCTGGTCCATGCATTCTGAAATAACTTTAAAAATCAAAGATCAAAAATTTCGAAGAGTATGGCACCCCCAGAACATGTGGGCATGGGTAGCAGGGAAAGAGTGACATCGACTGCAGATGGGGCTAATGTTTGGGAAACATTTTGACAATTTTAGATTCGTCCAATGGGAGCGGTGTAAAATTTTACATTGCATCAGACTGTGCCTGGCACATATGGATGTATTATGTACTCGCTGCAAAATAGAAAGCCACAAGTCCTCTGAAATGTTCTCACCCAGATCAAATTCCCAGTCAGCCTTTAGAGCGGGAAGTTGTGAATGACGTTCCTGTGTAAACTTACTATATAAAATAGAAATTATTCTCTTGAAAGACCCAGGCCATTCTAAAAGGCTATCAAGAGGGTTGCATGGTGGGAGGTATGGAAATGAGGAAAATGTTTTGCGTAGAAAGTCCCTGACCTGAAGATAGCGGAAAAAGTTGCTTTTGGTGAGGTTAAATTTCTCACAGAGTAAATCAAAAGAGGAGAACACTCCATCAGAGTAAAGGTGACTAAGACACCTGATGCCCACTTTCTGCCAGTTCAAAAATGATTTGTCCATTAAAGATGGTGTAAAATTATGGTTAGAGTGAAGTGGAGCTTTTAAAGAAAAAGATGTCCAACCAAAATGACGGCGCATCTGAGACCAAATTCTTAAAGTAGATCTGACTACCTTGTTTTTAGAAATGTTTGATGAGGGGTCAGGGGTAGAGGAGTAAACCAAGGCTGATAAGGAGGACGGATGACAAGACAGGGCCTCTAAGACATACCATGAAGGCGCATCAGCCCCTGGATCCTCATACAACCAATGGACTATTGTACGTATATTAGAGGCCCAGTAATAGGCCTGAAAGTCTGGTGCTGCCATTCTGCCAAGAGACTTTGGATGCTGTAGCACACTTCTCACTAAACGTGGGGATTTGTAATTCCATATGAAAGCTGAAGTAATAGAATTGAGTTCGTGAAAAAATGATTTGGGAATAAATACAGGGATGCACTGAAAAAGATATGTAAATTTTGGAAGAATGTTCATTCGAATTGAATTAATACGACCAGCAACAGAAAGTGTGGACGATGTTCTTGTCTTTGGAGACACACAGGCCCAGCATGACACATGGTTGTTCGCGGTGCTGGAGAGACTTCAAGAGGCCGGTGTCACGCTGAGGAGTGAGAAATGTGAATTCTCAAAACGACATGTCAAATTTCTGGGGCAGATAATAGATGCAGCTGGGGTGCAGGCAGATGTGGCGGGTGGGAGTGAAACAATTAGACACGCAATCAGATCCCAGGCAGGCACGAAATCCCGCGAGTCACTTGAAGTTTAGTCACCTCACGTGATGAGGAAACGCACGTAGATTAGTGGAGCCTGTTACATGCACTCATTCTTTGTTTGAAACTGACCAGCGGGGTAGTGGTGAGAGCATTGTTGGCGTGCATTTCCGAGAGGCAGCGATTTAACACAGAGCGGGTAAGGCAACCGCTGTTTGTGATTTTTATTTTATGCCATGTGCGGTGTTAACACGCGATGAAAGTTACTCGTGTTTGCTTACCTCGCAGTGACGTTAAATAAGTTTGGGTGCTGCCCTGGCGATGATTGACGCTGAACTGCTACCAGAGCATTCTAAGGTATTAAGACACATTCACCGGCGTTATAGTACTTAACGCCGCTTTGTTGTTAACTGCAAACATTTTAATTTGTAGCTTCCTGACTCGCGTCACATCTAGTGGGAAGGATACTTGACGAGCCGGCTATCGGTGTGTGTAGTGGGGATTTTAAGAAGGTAAATGTGAAGTTTAATAAAGTGTAATGTTTGAATGCAAATGTAAAAGGTCACCGTCATGATAATGAATATGCACTGTTGTCTTGTAGTCATTCATGCAAGAAGCCTAGTTTGTCCGTGTGGTCTCATTCAATTGGGAACAGCAAAAGGTATTCTAATGTTTAAATGTTTGTTTTTTTGTATATCAACATATTCAAATGTATCCTGTGTATATTAGATAGGTGATTAATTGAGTTCTGTTGTCAATTGCAGGAGCCAAGTGTAGCCAGTGTTTTTCCCACTGTTAGTATTTATTTAAATCTTACGTGTGCCTGGCAGTGCTAGGCCTACAGTGAAATACCTTTGTTGATGTGCCTTAACTGTGTGTAAAACCACCTCCACTTGTGTATTGTTTGTCTTTTCCTTTATTTTATAAACATTATTTGGCGAGGCTTATTCCCCTCTTTAATTTGTCAGCTGGGGTAGAGCATTACGCAGGGGTTTGTGTATTCCTAGCATATGCCAATTGGGCTTGACGAGTGTGCTGGTCATACAAGCCTGGGTGGTGTGGTGCAGTGCAGTTAATCTGGTGTTACCGTATTCTCCCTGTCACTTGGGCTTGGTGCATGTGCTGGTCACACAAGCCTGGGTGGTGTGGTGCAGTTAATCTTGTGTTGTGTGTTACCGTATTCTCTGGTTCACTGGTCAGCAGTGCACCTTTCCTGCGACAGGCTTTCTGTTCTAACCGGTATGTATGTTTGCTTGTGCATACTGTTATTGCTTATCTCGCTCAATTCAAAGCTGACCCGCTTCTGGTCACATTTCAGTGCATTCGCCCTTCGACGTCTCTCCGGCATTGCCCCTGTTGTTCGATTTGTATGCTGTGTCTTCGAACATTCTCCTGGCGTCTGTTATCGAGTACAACTGGCCTGTGAATCCTGAAGCTCGCTGGGATTGAGCAAGGAGTTTTTGATCACCTGGTATGTGCTTTTCGCTGGTGCTTTTGCCAACGCATTTTTCCAACTGCTGCCGTCATTAGACTCGTGCACTGTACAGCTGCTCATATGAAGAGGGCCACGAAAGGCCGCCAAATATTACAGCGTTCTAACCACCACTAGCTAGAAGCTTCCATTTTTAACCTCTGGTGTGTGTGTGTGTGTGTGTGGGTGCGTGGGTGTATGTGCTTTGGTGTTTTGGTGACTGTTTCTTAGTGTGTGCATGTGTGATTTGGAGTGAGGTGTGAGAGAGTGTTTTCTTTGTTTTGTTAATTTGGGTGCTCTGGGTGATTGGTGTTTAGAGTCCTGCTCAGCTCCCCCCCGCTGGCAGGAGGCCCTTTGTTAAAGCTGTGGATAGCCAGTGGGCCATCTTATTGGGTCTGCTTTAGTTTGATGTTTTTCTTTGTCTCCCTTTCTTTGTTATTTGATTCCGTGTTTGTGTAAATGTAACTTTATTTCTGTGTGTTTTGGTAAACTACATTTGCCAACTGGTTGTTTATACCTGTGAGAAAGTATCTCATTGTCCACTGCACAATAGTACTGGTGGGAGGCCTATATAAGCTGTGGATCATCAGTGGCCCACATACTACCTCTCCTTGTAACTATATATATTTGTGCAGTTTGTGTGTTGGCTTGAATGTGTTTATTCTTTTTTTGTTTTATCCCCTCCCTCCCTCTCTAATTACTTTTGTTTGCTTGCTTTCCAGGTGCTGGGTGTCCAAGGCAGGGTGGCAGCCGATCCTTTAGGTGGTGGCTCCTCTCTTCGTGTGTGTGTGCACGTATGCATGTTTTGGATTTCTTTCGTGTGCTGTGCTTTTTGATTTACTCTGACCTGTGTGCATATATATATATATATTTTGGTTTGCAGTGTTTATATGATTATTTCAATTTGGTTTGCAGTGAGTGTGACACGTGTGCTTGTAGGGTGTGCCTCTTTGGCTCCTGCCCCCTGCTGGTAGGCCTCAGCCCTGGTGGTATTTAGTTCAATTCCCCCCGTACTACCTGTCCCATGCATATGATTTCAGTGCCTGGAGTGAGTGAATGAGTGTTTGTGTTTTTCTGTAAGAAAAAAAAAGAAGAAAAAGAAAAATTAACTTTTTTATGCTTATTGACTTTCAACGTAAAATAAAAAGAACCTTTTGCATTTTCATAACTGTGGTCTCTGGTGTCTTGAGTCAAGCGAACCTTGTGTGCCGACCTTTTTAGTGCTTTTGGTTAATACTCTGGGGGTGAGAGTCCCCCGGTGGCGTAGTCAGCAATTGCTCTTTCAATTCAGATTGAAACTAGTTAATATAAGCTCTTTTGCCTAGGCCACAAAGGGAACAGATTGAATACTGCCATGATCTGCAGGAGGTCTCTGCGTATCTGCATCTTGTTTTGTCTTTTGTTGACTCTCCAAGTGTAGAAGTCCAGGATGTGGTTTTTTGCATATGTCACATGTCAGGCGCCTTGTGCAGTCTTTACTGATGTGTCCTTTTGTAAGACATCCAAAACAAATTCCATTTTTTCTTAAGAAGTCAATTTTCTCTTTGTTTGACTTTTTTCTTAAACTTAAACATTGTGGAAGTGTGTTTGTACCCTTGCAAAATACACAATGTACTGGTTGAGCCAGTTGGTCAATTGTTGTGGCGAAGCTTCCAGTAGGGTTGTGTTTGGGCAGAGGTTTTGACTTGTTCATCAACATCAAAAATAAACGGAAGGTGGAGGTCCATTAAGTTTTCTTTTCGATAATTTGTCCATTTCATTTCTTACAACTTGCCACGCTGTTTATTTAAAACGACAAAAGAAATCGTAAATAAACTGCAGAACATTGCAATCGCTGTTTATTTAAAACGACAAAAGAAAACATAAATAAACTGCAGAACATTGCTATAAACTGCAAAACATTGCTATACTCTCATTATTTGTGCCTGTTTGCTTACTAAAACATAAAAATACATGGCTATACAGGCTATACCTGTTGCATCTTTTCTGCCAGTTCAGCTTGCCTCTCTGGCGCAACAGCAGGTGCATCGGGGTTCAAAGCGTTGTGCGCCCCTAAAATAGCTTTTCAGCCTTGCGTGACTGACAACTGACAAAAAACATGGTTTGCGCTGTCTATATGAAAATGGGTTTTGCGTCCTCATAATAGCATCTGGTGCGCTTTGCGCCAGACCACACCTCTTCTTTTCGCTGACACGCCTGAAAAAATGAACGATGCGCTGGCACAGAATAGCAATGACAGCATGTGCATGTCGTGAATGTACAATGCGCCGCGGCAAAATAGGGCCCTATGGCTTTGAGGTTGGATGCCAAGTTCAATTCGTCCATATAGCTCATAGTTTCCATTGAGTTGCAGCAGCTTCGAAGGAACAGTGTATATGCCTGCAAAGCTTTTGAATCTTCTGCTTTAAATTGCAACCATGACAGAGCTTTCTCTATATAGGCATTTGCAATTCTGTATTCATTGCCATAATTTTCTTTTAACAGACGATTGGCTGTTTCATAACCTCTGTCAGAAGGCAAATGCTGACAACTTTTAACAAGTACTTGAGCTGCTCCTTTTGTGTACTGTTCAAGAAAGGACAATCTTTCCTCACTAGCCTCAACTTTGGATTCAATTATTTGTTCAAAAGACCGGATAAATGACTGGTACTGCAGAATATCACCATCAAAAGGCTTTACATCTCTTTTTGGCAGAAAGGCCATTTGTTGTTGTCTTACCAGAAACCTTGTGAGGTTGGTTTGGCTTTCAAGGATTGTGTGGAGTTGATCAGGCTTCGTTCTTCCCTGTGAAGCTCGCATCTGCTGTGCCACTGCAGTTCTAGGTGGAGGTGGAAGTGTTGGTGTTTCTGATCTGTACTGTTTGACGACTTTGTCTGGTGGGGGGAGCAGTAGTTTGTTGAGCCATTGTTGCTGGATGTTGCGGTTGTGGTATGTTCAGATCAGTATGTTGTAGTTGAGGTGCATTGACATCAGTGTGTGCGGGAATATGGACAGTAGAATGATGCCAGATGGTTCCAGTCTTAGGTCTTACACTAGGTGTAATGGCAATATCTCCAAAGTCCAATGTGTCATCCTTTTCCATGTGTAACTTTTCAAAGTATTCATTCATGCCATCCATGTTTGTTGACTCAGGATTGTTTTCGTAACCCTCAGCAGATTTTAGAATGGATATTTTGGCTGATGTTACTGCCAACTCTGTGTGTATGTTCAGCAGCTCCTTTTTCTTTCTTAGTTGCTCCTTTTCACGATTAAGTTGTTCTTCCTTTTCCTCTAAAGCATGTTTGACCGAATGGGGGAAATTTGTAAACTGATAACTAGCCAGACTACGCCACCTATGGGCGGTTTGCCCACAGGAAGAGATTAGTAAACCCTTTAAAATTACCAATAAGGCAACACAAGTTCGTACATTAGTCAGGACAGAGACATGGGTTCCACCAAGAAATATTTATTTAATTTCTCGTGCAAGGGGTACACAAACAGATGCGCTTGGGGGCCCGATCTTTTCCTCCACCCTCCCCAAGGATGCGCACACTTTACGCACCCAACTGCACGCACACTCACTCACACACACCCACAGACACACTGACAATGTCCTACAACAGCAACACTGCACACCTGTTAATTTACACTTAATTGCAGTGCAGGAAGGAGGGGACGCTAGGGGTATAACCCCGTGCAGGGCTTACCACAACTGGCAGGGGCAGTAGAGGGGAAAGATAGAAGCGCTTCACATGATCAGCAAAGGTTGGAAACTGAAATGGGGCACCCGAACTGTGAACCAACCAACAGTAACTCCACCACCAGGGACTCGTCCTGCCACTCGCAATGGCCCAGCACACTTGACTAAAGGAGAGGGAGAAAAACACAAAGCACTGCAATTAGTAAAATTCAAACAACTAGTGGAACTAATTGAGATACCCATGTACCACTCTAATAGATAACTGCCACTTATCTTATGAGAAGGATCTGGGGTTGATGGATCCGCCAGGGACAGGTGTGCAATGTGCTGGACACTAAAAGGATAATTTTTAAACAATTCCCAAAAGAAAAATTAAGAAAATACAAAACAAGAAACATAAGCAAACTCAAGCCATGCAATGCCATGTAATTAATTTGAAAAACAAACACACAAATGATGAGCAAAAGAAAACACAGCCATGCCAATAAATAAAAGATAACACAAAGCAACAGAAAATACGGCCATGCAGTTGTACTTCAGGCGACGCACAAGCCGCATGCAAAAGAAATGTTAAGTCACCAGAAAAACAACAGAAAAGTCGCACACACAAAGAAAAGGGAGACCACAGCAAAAACACACAAATAACTTAAACTTTTAGGTGCAAAGCGTGCATTAAATGCTGATGCAAGCCTGATAAGGACACGAGGCAACAAGCAACCAGCCCACACGCTCAAAGACGACACACCGCACAAGAGAACCAGTCATGCCAGCATAACAACAATGTCCAAGTGCATTCGTTCATGCCACACGGTCGTTGGTACACACCAGGACAAAGCTCACGTTTAGTTGTGAAGGAATCTGAATAATAATAAGGACATTGTACATAACATTTTTTAAGGTTACATTTTCATGACACATTTCTTAATTATTATTATTTATATTCCTGTTATTTTGTAACTTATTATCCCTGTAAGATACTTTCCTAAGTGATGGCCATATCTGTGTCTGCCTCCAGAGGTGGAGGGTTGGATGTGTATTCTCAGCTTGCTGGTCTGTCCCATTCTTTTCACTGTCTCCAGACGTGTCACACCCCTGTGTCACACCTGGAAGAAGCCTCTCCTCGTCGAAGAAAGAGCTCATTCCCTCCACGTCAACAAAGACACTTTGCCACAGTTGTCTAATGCATATTAATGTAGGGTGGGTCCAAGGGGTTACTCCCCCTGTTGACCTGTTATTTAGTATTGTGTACCTCTCAGAAAATTTAGAGATATGGACGAACCAACACGCTGAAACTCCTGTCTCTCCATTGATGCATCAATGCAAGAAATAAAGCCTTGTTCCTGCTTTCTCCTCAATGCTGACTAAGCCTTCATAATATAACAAAATTACTAGTAAAAATAATTACTATTAAATGGAGGTTCCACCGAGATATAAACACTTGATTCTACTGGATTTTGGAGTCCTGAGTTTGTGGTAAGACTTTTCATTCATTCTTTGATTGACAGAACATTTTTAAGTAAGTAGCCTATACTTTTATAGTGCTTATATGTTGTTAGAATACAGGTAAAATGCTTAAAACGAAGCCTGAGAGTCGAAACCTTGACGGAGGTTTGGCATAATCCAATTGTTAATGCAATTGAGGTAGGGCAGAGTTTTTTTTGGTTCCAAACATTTATTGTGTTTGTGGGTGCAGGTAGCAGGATTAGATTCTGCTACAGCTGTTGACTCTGTTCCTAGTTGGGCGTCAGTAAGACAACAGAGTCTTCTATCTTTCCTACTCTATGAATTTCTCTCTGTTCTTTTGACTCTGTCTGGTCTGAACACGCATATTCCCCGACGGGGGACGCAGACAAATTTCCCGGTTGCGGACCGAAATCTATAAATTTCTGGACTGCGGTGTGGGCAGTGGTAATGAGGCCATTGTATCCATGAAATTTTGGACTGCTGAAATATTATGGAGTGGGCCCGCTCCAGGGAGGGCTTAATTGTTTTAAGTACATTATCTGTCTGATTTTACTACTATCTGTCAATTAAAGATATGTGTGAAAGGTCAAACTTCAGCTCCTAAATTCTGTGCAAACTGATTGGAGTTGATTACAAACATAATTGTAATGTATTAATTTTGAAGACTTGGTTAGTATGGTGACAAATCAGGTCATGTGTCTTGTCTTGAGATTCGTCTCAGGTGTCTGCATGTTTTCCTTTGTTCTATGTCTTTGTGTGTCATTCCCTTAAACTGCATGTCTTGTGCTCTGTTGTGAGTCATAGCAATTAACCCATGCCTTAGATTTGATGAACGTGTCTGTGGCAGCTGCACATGATCAAAATGCATTAGCTAAGGCCATATAGGAGAGAAGGCAGGGATGCCTATTTCAATAATATCTATGTTGATTGATCATTGAGCAGTCGATGACCCAGGCTGGAATAGACTAACTTCTGAGAAGTAAACCTGTTTTCCTATTGAGGTCTCACAACTAACCTAAGCATGTTGTTTTCTTTTGTTTCCGAAACGAGTGAATGAGTGTGTGAAAAATGGCCAGTCAAGGTAAATGTTTTTGTGTTGTCTCTTTGTGTGAAAACCCAGAAAAACCTAGAGGAGAAAACTTCCACTTTCACAAAGATCATATTTACCACTTTCATTTGTTCACAGGATTCAGATTGTTCACAGGTTCACATTGACATTTAACTTTCACGCTTTTATCCATTTCTTTGTTTAGGTTTATGAAGCTACGCCTATCAGACGAGAATATGATTTTATGTAGAACCTGACTTTAACAAGAATTTGATTTTGATTACAGATTTCGAGTTGTGTTCGGATTGCATCAGATTTCGTTTGTGTCATTGCTAAATCTGTTTTCTGATGAATCATTCTTGAGTATATTTGTGCAAAAATGTTTGCCTTTCCATAACCTCTTTGTGTTCTTTCCTCTTTGGTTTCATCCCTCTCAGAGTGAAATTCAGCAGACTTTGAAAACCACTCAGGAAAGAGTCCTACTAAAACTTTTTTTTATGCTAATCGATTGCCATTTGGTCACCTAGAGAAGGTGTGATGAATTTGATGTCTGAAACGTCTCAGCATAGAACATAGAAACACATACATTTTAATGCCTTTAAGTTATACTGTTCATTTTGCCTCATATACTCAATGCAGAGATTCATTTATTTATTTTGTTTGCAGTTATTCCGTTGTTTGTTTGTTTTAATCCACTGATGAGACTTATTGGTTGTCCTGTCTGTAGCATTGTCATCTCTATGTCTATAAGGTCACATTGATATAAGAAACTAGAAGAGGTCATGTCAATCTGTAGTACATATTATGTTTACAATGCAAGCCCAGAAGACTTAAACTTAAATGGCTAAAGTGCAGTTGGGTCTCAACCTCCACACCATCCTCTAGTATTTTAATGCATTATTTTAATTCTGCCTGTGTTATCTAAACAGTTTTAAGTTTTTCTGGAAACAAACAGTTGTGTGCCATGGGCAAAGCAAAGAATTTAGTTGTTAAACAGAATATACTTTTTGTTTGTGGGTGTAGACAGTGGATTTCATTGATTCTATGAACTTAGCTACAAGCGAGTTCCTGTTTCTGAACAACTTAGCTATATTCTGTTTGCTTGTGGGTGCAGCTATTGATGGGATTTCAATAGATCTGTGAATTCTGTCTGAGGAGAAAGCAGAGTTTTATGTTTCCGAGCAACAGAGTATTGTTTTGTGTTTGTGGGTGTAGACAAAGTTATTCCACTGATTCTGCGAACTTCGCTGCACAGGCAAGTTCATGTTTCCAAACAATTTAGTTTACTCTGTGAGTTTGTAGTTGAGAAGCTTTGGTACACTTCTGGTATTATGTCATCTCTCCTTTGCTGATTTAGAGAAAAGTTTAATTAATGACGTAAGCTAATAGTGGAGATCAAAAGGTGCTTCCCCGACTGAGTTATTTAAACTGATGGCGTAATTTAATTGTGGACACTGAATGGTTTTTCCCCGTCAAGGTTAGACATTAAGGATAAAACAAGGTAAAACTTGTGTTGTGTTTGTTGCGAAGGACACTGATCAGCTTAAACGGTCAACAGTTATCACAGATCAGAAAGGGGGATATTGGTTTGTAGACTATAGGCTATTAAGGTTCAATGGAAGATAGGGTGTGAAGCCTAACTATATACCATGGAATCATGAATGTTTTTTTTGGGTATTAAAAATGAAGTGGCTAATTGAATAATGAGATTATGTCTGGGGTGTGGGGGTAGCTACGTGGCTGATGGGTCTAGAATCACTTCCTGATGGGTTTAGGATCACCACCTTTTTGCAGACATGTTAAGTCAACACCCATCGTCACCTAACAAAAGCTGGTCCCGTCTGAGCTACCCTGGTTCCCCTATTCTAACAATCTCTTTGGGTGTCAATCTTAAATATACAAGTACTGTTGGACCAGGGTGTCGTTGTTTCTTTGTTTTAGGTCAGACTTAAGGAAATGTCTGACTGACAGCCTAATTAGACTTAAGAATCAAATCAGTTTCATGAATCAAATCAGTTTCAATGGAGGATGGGGGTGAGGAGGGGTTGTTGATTCTGACTGTACTCATGCCTGCACTGTCTATACTACTAAGTTATAGGTTTATCTTAGATGGACACTGGAAAAGTTAACTGAAACGTCTTGCTTCCTCTCTATACGAGATGAAGAAAACCGACGGACTTATTGATCACAAGTTTAACCATTTTCATAATAACTACACTTAAGATTTGTTTGAGATTTGCAGGTAACCAACGCCTTGCCTTCCACCATTGAAGAACAAGGATTTTACTGATTCTGCTGCATTCACAAGGTGTCAAAAGGGGGAGATAAAAAAGGACCCCTGTGCCAAGTCCCATTTCATTGGAGGAAGACCTTCTCATTACTGAGAAAGTTGTGGGTGAAATTGGAACAGCTACCCAACACAGAAGCTATACACACACACACACACACACACACACACACACACACACACACACACACACACACACACACACACACACACACACACACTTTTAGCATAGTGGACCTACTGTGGGCAGAATAAACCCCATGAGCAGTACGGATCCAGAAGGCACAGGCAGTCTACCCTTGCCTTTTAATATTAGGCGCTTCAAAATCTAAGAAGATGAAGAGGATTACTCTTGTTTGCGTGTGTCCACACACTGCACACCACACAACACATGAAGAGGAGTCAAACATCATATGCGTCATCCCCACACTTCTTTCTATTACAGGAATTCTACAGCTACCAAGATGATGGTGTTCACCATACTTTTCATATGTCTGTTTAGCATGGTCCGTTATTGTTGCTTCTCATATGTCTGTCTAGCATGGTCTGTTGTTTCTGCTTTGCATATGTCTGTTTAGCATGGTCTATTGTTCTGTTGCTACTTCTTTCCAACGTTCTACAGTATTCTGTCACAGCTAAAATATTAGAATATTAGAGTTTCAACATGTCACAAAATAGGAGAACTAAAGATGATACAATTGTTTAGGCATTCTAATGCATGTTTTGTCCGCTCCCGGCTGACCAACCCTGGATGGCCATTTTTGAGATGGCATCGGAAGAGGAATTTGTCCCAAAACTCTCATCGGTTTCCACATAATTGGCAATGATGGTGGTTTTACTTTGGGTAACATGGGTTTCGCCTCTCCCCGTGAGCGTGACTAAAGAGAAGAGAGAACGGCAGCTCTCTTATTCATGGAAACTGTGAATGTATTTGTTTAGTTCTTCCTGGACGCACTAATGATAATTGTAATAGTCAAGTCAGTTAGATCTATAGTCATAATATCATGCTGTTTACGGTATTTATTTTGCTCATGGAACCATCTTTCTATCTGTAAAGACTCTCTACTGTCAATTTCCATTTAGGCTGAAGTTCAGAATGTTTATGCACATGTTAAGGCTGTTCTTAATTTATTTTATGATTTAGTGTCAAGTCAGTTAGACTTGAAAAGGGGGACTGAAGGAATCTGAATAATAATAAGGACATTGTACATAACATTTTTTAAGGTTACATTTTCATGACGCATTTCTTCATTATTATTATTTATATTCCTGTTATTTTGTAACTTATTATCCCTGTAAGATACTTTCCTAAGTGATGGCCATATCTGTGTCTGCCTCCAGAGGTGGAGGGTTGGATGTGTATTCTCAGCTTGCTGGTCTGTCCCATTCTTTTCACTGTCTCCAGACGTGTCACACCCCTGTGTCACACCTGGAAGAAGCCTCTCCTCGTCGAAGAAAGAGCTCATTCCCTCCAAGTCAACAAAGACACTTTGCCACAGTTGTCTAATGCATATTAATGTAGGGTGGGTCCAAGGGGTTACTCCCCCTGTTGACCTGTTATTTAGTATTGTGTACCTCTCAGAAAATGTAGAGATATGGACGAACCAACACGCTGAAACTCCTGTCTCTCCATTGATGCATCAATGCAAGAAATAAAGCCTTGTTCCTGCTTTCTCCTCAATGCTGACTAAGCCTTCATAATATAACAAAATTACTAGTAAAAATAATTACTATTAGTTGAGTCGTAGGTGAACAAAACAGCAGCCTGGAGTCGTAGACACGCTGTGCCCTGCACATCTACACGGTCTGCAATTTGGACATGTACTGTTTAGATTACTAAATAAAAAACAAAGTCTACAAAAATTATACATTCAGTACATACCGAGCAATACTGATCACTCGTAGCGGCCAGGAGTAAAGGAGAAACAACCACCGTCAGTACGATGTATCTGCATCAAACGAAGGGGAATAATTAAACTTCAGGTTCAACGGGAGTCTAACTAAAAGCATAGAGACGACAAACTCACCATTCGGAGGTATCCAGCTGAGCGCAGCCGCACAAACCATACAATGTTGCAGTTCACAGCACCTGGGGCCTCATTTATCATCAGTTCGTAGAATTCCTCCTAAAATCTGTCGTACGAATGAAATTTAGAATGTTCCTAAGCATGGAAATTTCGGCATTTATCAACCGTGCGTACGCACACCGGTAGGTAACCTGCAATGATAAATTCCACACCTTCCAGATCACCTTGCGCGGGCACGAGCAGACTAATTTACATCCCACAACGCCCCCAATTACCCATATATGGCATCAACAATCCCTTTAAAAGCCACCGGAATTCCTAATTGAGCCTTGGTGGAATGATGGAGTGGCGCTCGAAGAAACGCAATTTCTCCGACACGGTCCAACAAAATGAAAAAGTCATATTTGGCACGTTGGAGGTGGGTTACAAACAAAAGAAAAAATATGGCGTGGGAAAAAGTGACAAGCGGCGTAAATGCTGTATGATCGGAACCACGGACTGTGACCGAGATAAAAAAGAAGTGGTGTGATGTGAAATTAAATGCAACAAATTATATTTTACGCTGTGATGTTATTTGCGCTTTATTCAGCACGCTTAAGACCACAGTAGGCCTACTGAATTAGACACAAGGACCCAAATACCGTCCAACACACTGTCATACAAAAATAAGCAACATTGTAGGTCCGCTCCTGTGCAGCGAACGAAGCTCTAGAATCAATACTATTTGCAGTTTCGTTATTCTACCACTAGGTTCCTGTGCGTACGACTGGTCAGAGCTGTGCGTATATTTAGGCACATTCCTACGTTCAAGTACGAGTTCATAAATCCCACACTTTGCGCAGGAATGATCGCACGCACCCTTTACGCACATTTCTGTTCGTAAGAACGCTTGATAAATGAGCCCCCTGGAACCTACCGAAGGGGAAAGCGCGGATGTAACACTAAAACACCGAAATATTACTCTATGATCATTTAGAGGGAGAAGCAAAAGCTGAAATAAGATTTCGCTCATTAGCTGAAAGAGAGAATCCTGATTTAATTTTGAACATTCTTAAAGAACTCTATGGTTCCTCCTCCTCCTTTGTTAGTTTTCAAAGACAGTTTTTTTTTAAAAAGCAAAAGGATGGGGAATCTTTGAAAGATTCTCATTCACTGTGGGCACTTATTCAAGAAATCAAACGTGCATATCCCAATCGCTTAGCTGACTCAGATACACTTGTGAGGGACCAGTTTGTGGAACATGTTCATGATGTCTCTTTAAGACGAGCGCTTAAGAGCATTATACGTGTGACGTTCACAACCTTAAGTCTATCCCAGGTCAGTAACAATTTAACCAATGGACACCACTCACTATTCCCCAGTGTGGCTATTCAACTGAATGAATGAAACAAGAGGATGTGTACAAAAATACAATATTTTAATGGTAAATGTCCTTGTTTTGTTTGTTATGCAATGTGCAAGACATGGTAAGTACATACACTGCAATGTGCAAAAGGCCAAACTGTTAGTCCACTATGCTGTGTGTCAACACCAAATCAAGAAAAATAATAAATTAAATGCACACACTCCAAACAAGAAAATTCATCCCCAGTAGGGGCACACAACAATAAGTGGCGAGGAGGAAGGGGAAAAGACAGGAAGAGTCAGCCAGAGAGGAGGCCCTGTAGGGGGCACCGCGAGATATTACTTAGTTAGAGATGTTACTTAGATATTATTAGTCTGCAGCTCTATACACCACACTCGGGCAGCAAATGCACTAGTAAAACAGAGCAACTAACGGTTCCTACACAACACACTCAAAAGATGACTGTCGCCGTACACTGCACACCAACAAGCTCACCCACCCCCCAGGCTTGTGTGACCAGCACATGCACCAAGCCCAAGTGGCGGGGAATAGTACTATAACTCACTACACACAGCTAGAACTGGTTGCTACCACACCACACAGGCTTGTATGACCAGCACACTCACCAAGCCCAAGTGGCATAAGTGAAGAAGAGACTTTCGGGCGTTTCTCCACCCTGGCTGGCAAAAGTAAGAACAAAATAAGCCTCGCCAAACAATAAATTCAATAAAAGTCAAATAAAGAAAATAAATGATAACCAAGGGAGGAGGTGGTTTTACACATTCAAGACACACCAAATACACACATATATGTTCTTAATATAAATATGCACAAGGGAAGAACAGTGGCTACAATTGGTTCCTGCAATTGACAAACATCTCAATTAATCGTCTGTATCAAGACAGCATACACAGACTACATTTAAACCATGCTCTATATGCAGCTAAACACAGTAGAATGTTAGGATACCTTTTACAGTTTCCACAAACTCATACCATGCAGGTAGAATAAGCTTTCGGCACGTGTAACTACCAAATAAAACATGCATATTCATTACTATAACAGTCATACATTTACGGTTTACATTCACACAACATTTTATTAAAAACAACATTTACCTTCTTAAAATCCCCACTACACACGCCAGTGGTTGGCTATCCTTTCCACCAAAGGTAACGTGGGTCAGGACACTACAAGTTAAAGCATGCTTGCGGTTAATACATGACCATCGTTAAATATTATGAACTGCCAAGAATATATTTTTAATACCTGTGCTGCTGAATGATTGCTGTTAAGAGACTTCTATCACCGCCAGAACAGCACACAAACTTGTTTAACAGCTGCGAGATAGATGAAACCGAGTAAATCTTCATTCCGTGTCAGTTAACATAACGTAAACAGTGTAAAAAAGACGTCTCTTACCCACTCTGCGATATATCCACCAGCCAAAGCTACACGCCGACAGTGCTCTCACCACTGCTGCGTTGTGAGGTTTCAGACAAAGAGTGGGCCCGCGTAACAGCTTAACCTAATCTACCTGCGCTTCCTCATCACGTGAGGCAACTAGATTTCAGGTGACTCGCTAGGTTTCGTGTGTGCCTGCGCTCTGGTGATGTGGCAAATTACGTGCCTTGGCTTCCCACTCCCACCCGTCACATATTCCCCCCACTTTGAAAGGCAACCGTCCCGGTGCCTGTGGCCTTCTAGTTCCATGGTCTAAAGTAACAGTCAAGAATGGGGGTAACTAAGTGGATGGCATTCTGTTGGCCCTCCAGGTGTTGGGATGCTGACCGTGGCAGCCGAAAGGGGTTGGAGTGTTGACCGGCTCGATCTCTTCTGGGACGTCCCACTGGGTCTATTCCATCTGGGACATTTTCAGGAGATTGACTGGACTGCGGTGAAGAACTGGTGTCACCCACTGGACATATGAGGTCATCTTGGGCACCTCCCTCTAGTACTCGGCAGTCTGGTGTTTCCAAGGTGGCGTCTTGTCCAGCCTCAGCAGGGGTTTGTGTTCGTTGCTCATTAGGTACCACCTGGAACCAGGAATCACCTTCTTCCTCTTCATTACTTTCTGGTCCCCTCCTTCCCTCTGATACTCTCAGCCGTGGGGTGGCCACAGGGTCTTCACATGGTGCGTGCTCCTGCCTTGACAAGGACTTCAGTTCTGACCGATGGACATTTAGGTCTGGGCCCAAACCATCTTCAGGGGTGATGTGATACACCTGGTTCTTCTCATCCCAGCATTTCACCACTCTATACACTCTCGGGTCCCACAGGTCTTGAATTTTATGTCGTCCGAGAGGATGGCTTCGTCGACATACCCTCGCCTGCAGTGGAAGTGGGGGTGGGAGCACAATGTGACGTTCTCTGCTAGCTGCTGCCGCTTCCAGACGACGCCTGGCGTCGGCATACACAGCGGTAAGATGTTCTTTATGGGCATTGACCCAGTCTTCTGGAGATGTATTTCCCGGATCTTCTGTCACCAGGCCCAATACGAAGTCGACTGGAAGTTGTGGTTTTCGGCCAAACATCAGTTCATACGGCGAGTAGCCTGTCGACTGATGGACTGACGTGTTGTAAGCAAACAGCAAATGTGGCACTGCTTGAGGCCACCTTTTCTTCTTCTCTGGGGACAGAGTACGCAGAAGATCGTGAAAGGTACGATTAAAACGTTCACATTGCCCGTTTCCTTCTGGGTGGTAGGCGGTGGTACGGCTCTTATCTACTCCATACAACTTGCAGAGGCGTTTAAGTAGTTCTCCCTCGAAGGCACGACCTTGATCTGAGTGGATCCGCTTGGGTACTCCGTATAGGTAGAACCACTTCTCCGTCAGGACCTTGGCTACTGTTTCTGCCTGCTGATTGGCTGTTGGATAAGCTTGAGTAAACTTGGAGAAAACATCAGTTACGATCAAGACATTCTCATGCTTGTCAGAGGCTTTGTCCATGGCTGTAAAGTCAATAGCAATAATCTCCAGAGGGCTGGAAGCCAGCAGATGACCAGCGTATGTGCGGGAGGTAGGCACAACACCCTTGGCCAGTGTGCATCTCTCACATGCCTTACACCAGCGCTCAATGTCTTGACGCATTCTAGGCCAGTAACATCTCTGTCGGATTAGCTCAGTAGTTCTTTCTACGCCTTGATGGCCGTGGTTGTCGTGCAAACTGGTAAGCACTTCCTCATGCAAGGCTGTCGGTAGTAGTAGCTGAAGAGACCTCTCTCGTGCTGGGGGGAGCAGGATTTCCCGATACAAGATGCCATCTTGGTCTCTAAGTCGACGCCACTGCCGAACCAGTTCCAGTACATCTCCTGCCTCCTGTGCCCTCTCTTGCCTGTTTGGTGGTCGGTCTCTCCTCCAGTAGACTAGGAAAGCCCCAATAATTGAGTCTTTTGCCTGGAGTGACCGCAAGTCTGCTGGCAAACGGATAGGGGCTGCGTCTAGTGTGGAGATGACAGCGCTAGGCCCAGACAGCCCTACAGCTTCCCTACCCCTTTGCAGCTCTAGTGGGACCGTGATGCCTGATGTAATAGCAGGCACAGGTGAAGTGGATGGATCGTGCTGACGAGACAAGGCATCTGCATTTCGATTCCCAGTGCCAGGGCGGTATTTCAGCTCAAAGTCAAAAACGGCTAATTGTGAAGCCCATCTTTGTTCGACAGCAGCCAACTTGGCTGTCTGCAAGTGGCTGAGTGGATTGTTGTCAGTATATACCACAAATTTGGCTCCGAGCAAATACTCCCTAAAACGCTCTGTCACAGCCCACTTCAATGCCACAAACTCAAGCTTCATTGAGCTGTAGTTCGACATGTTCTTCTCCGACGGCCGCAGGGTTCTACTGGCAAAGGCAATAGGTCGTCTTTCTCCATTCACTTCTTGGGACAGAACAGCGCCCAAGCCCTGATGACTGGCGTCTATTTCAAGAATGAATGGCAGTGCAAAGTCTGCATACTGGAGTACCGGGGCACTGGCAAGTTCCTGCTTCATAGTCTGGAATGCCTGCTCACATTTATCATCCCAGTGGGCTCCCAGCTTAACGTTGGCTCTACCAACCTTCTTCCCTCCTCCTTGGATGGCTGACACAAGCTGGTGTAAAGGGCCTGCATGCTTTGCGAATCCTGCCACAAACCTACGATAATAAGAGGCGAAGCCCAGGAAGGAACGCAATTCAGTCAGGGTAAGAGGGCGCTTCCACTGCAAGACAGTCTGGATCTTATCCGGGTCAGTGGCTACTCCGTGGGCTGATATTACATGGCCAAGGTACTGTACCTTTTCTTTAAAGAAGTGGCATTTGCTCAGTTTGAGTTTCAAGTTATGTTCTTTGAGCCTACTCAAAACTAATTCCAAACGCTGTAAATGCTGTTGAAAAGAGGATGAAAAGATGACTATATCATCCAAATACAACAGTAAGGAAGTAAAGCTTTGGTCACCAAAAATACGTTCCATTAGTCGCTGGAACGTACTTGGTGCGTTGCATAGCCCAAAAGGCATACGGTTGAACTCAAACAATCCGAAAGGTGTACAAAAAGCAGTCTTTTCTTTGTCCTTTTCGGCCATGGGCACTTGGTTGTAACCAGAGGCCAGATCTAGTGTGGAAAATAGCGTAGCCCCGGTCAGTGCGTCCAACGACTCCTCTATTCTTGGGAGAGGATACGCATCCCTCCTAGTCTTGGCATTAAGTTGCCTGTAGTCTACGCAAAGGCGAATGGTCCCATCTTTCTTTTGGACCACTACGATCGGTGATGCATAGGGACTACTACTAGGCCGGGCTATTCCCTTCTCCACCAACTCTTGAACATGGGCCTTGACTTGTGCAAACTGTGATGGGGGCAACCGACGATAGCGTTGCCGTACTGGTGCTGTGTCCATCACTGGTATCTCGTGCTGAACTAAGGAAGTGCATCCTAAGTCCCCATCATGTTCACTGAACACCCCCTGGTACCTCTCTAACAGCCCCTTAGCCTCTTGTTGCTCAGGAAAGGAGAGATTTGGCCATTGTAAAGTTGTGAAATCTATGGGAGCAACGGTTCGGACCTCTGACGTTTGGACAAAAGCCGTTTGGTCTCCATCAATATCGGAGCCAGAGCCAAGATCCACCACATGAAGGTTGCCTAATGTAGTACGAGGGTGGAGCCACTGGTCCTCTGTCCCCACATTAACCACAGGAATGTCCACCTTGCCCTGCGTAATTGGCAATAGGGCTGTAGAGATCAAGAGGTTGCTTGGAAGTCGGCCCTCCCCATAGGGCAGGGGCTCCAGAAAGCAGGAGGTAATTGAGCCAAGGATGGAGCATGTGGCTGGCACAAACTTAAGACACCCCGCAGGTACCCTGAGGGCTGGCCCAGGCTGCACCACTGCTTTCCCAAGATATCCAGAGCCAGACAGACGTTCTAGAACTTGACACTCCGACAGGGCTCGTTTCCATCCGCTGTCTGCAACCTGGACAGGGGGGCAGTGGAACAGATTCTGCCCATGCTCTTTGAAAAGTTCCTGGTAACAACGGCTGATGGCATTCATTCCAAGTAGTCCAGGAATGCATTTCTTCTGTTGGCTCGTAGTGAGGTCGAGCGAGTCCCTCACTACTAACACCCCGATTCTTGGGAGGAACTTGCCCAACACTTCACAGTCCAGTTCGATGTACCCCAAGTAAGGAATGGAAAGCCCATTAGCTGCTTTAAGCTGCAGCCAATCACAGGACTGCATCTTCTCACTGGTCTGTGGCTCTATCTGTTGCCGGAAGAAGCTCTCTGTCACCGTTGTCACCATGGAACCAGTGTCAAGGAGGCAGCGCGTAGATACACCCCCAAGACTAATATCAATAATTGGACAATTTCCTATGAGACGAGTAGTCGTAGACAGGTTTTCATTCTCCTCTGAGCCCAACCAACCCCCTCCCAGTGCCGGGCTCCCAACACCGGAGGGCGCTAGTTTCCCTGCTGTAGCCCACTATTGGCAACTACCCCAGCCTGCTCCCCACTAGGTACACCACCCTGCGTTGTCATAGCCGGTCCCCCTGAGGTTGAAATCCTGCAAAACCGAGCTATATGACCTGCTTTGTTACAGCGCAAGCAGATGGGCTTCCCATCTGCCTGAAATTTGTAAGGTCTAGGCTGAGCAGAGGGGGGTCTATAAGTGGAGCTTTGAGCACCCTGGGATTGTCCCAACTGTGTTAGAATGGCATCTAGCTGGGCTTGCTGTTTGCGGAGGCATTCCTTCAGCTCGATAAACTCAGGGGCAGTGCCAACTGTAACTGTATTTGCATCAGCCTCATAAGAGTTACAGGAATATGCACGGGCTCGTGGTGTTGTCTGTGCACGCCTACTAAGCCAGTCAAGGGCCTCACTACGCACATCCCTGAAACTCAAATGCGGGTTAAGGGAGATTTTATCTAAGAGATCACCCTGAAGTTTATCATCGCGAAGACCTTCAACAAACTGATCACGAAGCACCCGCTCTGATTGTTCTAGACTGTCATCTTTGTCCTGTATGTGCTCCATTAACTCCATTAACACGTGGGAATATTCCCGTACAGATTCACTTTCGAACTGACGTCGGTGATAAAACTGCCGGTATAAGGCATTAACGGACTTGGGACACCTAAAGTTACTTTTCAGGATATCAAAAATTCTCTCAGGATCATTTCGATCGGCGGCAGGGCTAAACTTAATTTCCCGTTTAGCCTCTCCGTCTAACAAGTCATATACAAACAAGGCTTGCTCAAGTTTTGACATAGGACGAGCTGCTAATGACCTACGTACTTCCTCAATCCAATCCTGTACAGACATATTATCCACAGACATTTTCCCAGAAAATCTGGGGCATTTCCGTTCACGGGGAACACATACAAGACGCTCAACTGGAGTTGTACCGGCTACATTACTTAGTGGACCCTGGGTAGCGTCTAAGGATGTAGAAGAACGTTCCCCACCACTAAGGCGCTGGTTGTCAGCTTTCAGCTGATTCACCAGTTCAGTCAATGTCCTAACCTGATCTTCTAGGCTCTGCTCAGAGGACATGATGGCGGTTTCTGGCAGACTCCAAGCCAATGAGCGCTGGTTCCTCTTCCCTGTAACCACTGTTTTTCCCTTTACCCAAGTGCCTTTTAAATAACCACCTCCAAAAAATAAATAAATAAATAAAAAGAGGAGAAAAAAAAATAATGCTAAGAGATTTATTTTTATTTTTTAAATAAATTCACACACAACCTCTTGACCCTGCTCACAGCGCCAAAATGTGACCTTCACAACCTTAAGTCTATCCCAGGTCAGTAACAATTTAACCAATGGACACCACTCACTATTCCCCAGTGTGGCTATTCAACTGAATGAATGAAACAAGAGGATGTGTACAAAAATACAATATTTTAATGGTAAATGTCCTTGTTTTGTTTGTTATGCAATGTGCAAGACATGGTAAGTACATACACTGCAATGTGCAAAAGGCCAAACTGTTAGTCCACTATGCTGTGTGTCAACACCAAATCAAGAAAAATAATAAATTAAATGCACACACTCCAAACAAGAAAATTCATCCCCAGTAGGGGCACACAACAATAAGTGGCGAGGAGGAAGGGGAAAAGACAGGAAGAGTCAGCCAGAGAGGAGGCCCTGTAGGGGGCACCGCGAGATATTACTTAGTTAGAGATGTTACTTAGATATTATTAGTCTGCAGCTCTATACACCACACTCGGGCAGCAAATGCACTAGTAAAACAGAGCAACTAACGGTTCCTACACAACACACTCAAAAGATGACTGTCGCCGTACACTGCACACCAACAAGCTCACCCACCCCCCAGGCTTGTGTGACCAGCACATGCACCAAGCCCAAGTGGCGGGGAATAGTACTATAACTCACTACACACAGCTAGAACTGGTTGCTACCACACCACACAGGCTTGTATGACCAGCACACTCACCAAGCCCAAGTGGCATAAGTGAAGAAGAGACTTTCGGGCGTTTCTCCACCCTGGCTGGCAAAAGTAAGAACAAAATAAGCCTCGCCAAACAATAAATTCAATAAAAGTCAAATAAAGAAAATAAATGATAACCAAGGGAGGAGGTGGTTTTACACATTCAAGACACACCAAATACACACATATATGTTCTTAATATAAATATGCACAAGGGAAAAACAGTGGCTACAATTGGTTCCTGCAATTGACAAACATCTCAATTAATCGTCTGTATCAAGACAGCATACACAGACTACATTTAAACCATGCTCTATATGCAGCTAAACACAGTAGAATGTTAGGATACCTTTTACAGTTTCCACAAACTCATACCATGCAGGTAGAATAAGCTTTCGGCACGTGTAACTACCAAATAAAACATGCATATTCATTACTATAACAGTCATACATTTACGGTTTACATTCACACAACATTTTATTAAAAACAACATTTACCTTCTTAAAATCCCCACTACACACGCCAGTGGTTGGCTATCCTTTCCACCAAAGGTAACGTGGGTCAGGACACTACAAGTTAAAGCATGCTTGCGGTTAATACATGACCATCGTTAAATATTATGAACTGCCAAGAATATATTTTTAATACCTGTGCTGCTGAATGATTGCTGTTAAGAGACTTCTATCACCGCCAGAACAGCACACAAACTTGTTTAACAGCTGCGAGATAGATGAAACCGAGTAAATCTTCATTCCGTGTCAGTTAACATAACGTAAACAGTGTAAAAAAGACGTCTCTTACCCACTCTGCGATATATCCACCAGCCAAAGCTACACGCCGACAGTGCTCTCACCACTGCTGCGTTGTGAGGTTTCAGACAAAGAGTGGGCCCGCGTAACAGCTTAACCTAATCTACCTGCGCTTCCTCATCACGTGAGGCAACTAGATTTCAGGTGACTCGCTAGGTTTCGTGTGTGCCTGCGCTCTGGTGATGTGGCAAATTACGTGCCTTGGCTTCCCACTCCCACCCGTCACATACGGATTGATCCCGAAGTCTCTTTTATAGCATTGCGACATGAAGCCATTAAGTGCAGTAGCGGGCGAACCAGGCAGCCGTCCGGGGCACCATGTCGTGGGGTGCGCCACGAGCGCTTTGGGGAAAAAAAATAAAATAAAATAAAAACGCTCCGTGTTTCATATCGCTGCAATCAGCACATTGGCGCCCCCCTGGTGAACAGCTGAACTGCATGCGCCCTTCTTGCTGAGAAGGTGCCATGCACAGATGCAGCACGTCTCTCTTCCTCGGGGGGGGGGGCGAGAGGTGGTCTCGCTCGGGGTGTAAAACACTATAGAACCGCCACTGATTAAGTGGATGGAGGAAGGTGAGCGCCCCCCTGGGCAAATTAGAGTTGGGCTTCACCACTGTGAAGTAGATGGTAATGTCAAAGGGGCTTGTCAGGCAGTGGCTGCAGGTAAAGGGTCAGACTTTTCCACTCTACAAAAGCAACTTGACCAGCAGCAGTCTCAGATTGATAAAATACTTCAGCGTCTGTCCAAGATAGAATCTGTGTTAAACCCACCTGCTTGTCGTTCCTATAATGCAAATTACCAATTTACTGCAGAAGGTTTGCCCATCTGTCTCCACTGCCGTAAGCCTGGACATGTCTTGCGCCAGTGTCGTCAGGGAGCCAGGCCACGGACATCCAGTTTGCCCAACCCTCAACCCGAGGAAAACTCTGCTCCAACTGTGGCAGGACCCTCAGGTATGCCTAACAATGAGCATGGTAATGACTTGAGTAGTACTATTGCCATTAAGCAGTCCCTGTCTGTGTTAAATGCGTCTAAACCACTGATCGGTAGTTGCCCAGTAGTGGAGGTAGAAATGGGGGTAGTCAAAGTGAAGTGTCTGTTGGATACTGGCTCTATGGTAACTACGATTACAGAGTCATTTTTTAAAGAATCCTTCCAACACTGAGGTGAACCCAAGCTGAAATCCTGCGGGTGGCTGGCTTTAAAGGCAGCTAATGGTCTAGACATTCCTTATGTAACCGGCCTACTATGTAACCTGGAGCCGAGGCCCACACCAACTACTTTACCTTGGGCCAAGGCACCACCCGACTACGCCAGCCCCGAGGGCTATTCCCCAGAGCAAAGAATTTAATTAAACACAGGGATAATAAATTGCAACCATAACATAAAACACGCAGATTCACTGATACTAACAGCGGTTGCATATGCAGTGTTTTCTCCCCAGGTTGCATGCTTGCCTGGTGCTGGTTGCTGTCTTTCTCTCACCATGGCCTCCTAGAAGAGCTGTGGGTGCGGTGCCGAGCCGACCTTATTAGTGTCAGTTGGTTCCTCCTGCTGTTGTTGTGGTTTCCTTGTTTTTTTGTTACTTTATCATTTGTTAATATTTTGTTGTATTAAAGTCACATTGATACACATGCCTCTAGTAAAGTGTTCCTTTGCGGGGAGGGCTCAGTCATACTACAGTACACCAAAAAGGGTTTCTCCTGCCCATGTAAAAGGAGTGGCGTAGTCACAGAAAAAGGGCATCCTGTGTGCCAGGTACTACACGTTTTGCTTTTAATGCCGCAGCCTTCACCAGAAGTGTTGCTCTTTCAGCCTCTGCCTGGATGCGTGGAGAAGAAAGCAGGGAGCGACTTCATCTTGAAGTTTGTGATCCAGGGTTCCTCACTGCTGATACACTGTCTTCAGGCCTCATCAGAAGTGTCAGCATACTGGTCATGGGTCACCTCTTTGCTCGCCTCTCCAGTTGTTTTCATGCTGGCCCACCATTGTGAAAGACAGCACATAAATTCTGTTACCACTGCCCACTTAGGTTCAAACCATGTTTTAGTATCTATTTCACAGTCTTCCACTGTTAACAGACGCTGATACTTTGAGTGGGCTTCTTTAAACTCATCCAATTGTAACCGGGTGCAACCACAGACCCCGGCACCAAGGTAACCCGACTACGCCACCCCGTAGGGACATGTAAAGGCTTTTGCAAAAGGACAACACCTCTAATACCTCAGTAGATACTGGCACACAAGTTCAGAGAAATAAGGGCAGCAGAGACTCAGTGCTCAAGTTCAAAGAAAGTTTATTTTATAATGGTTGGCTAAATATGAAGCAGACTGGAAGCTGAAGCAAAGTGGTTAGTGCAAAAATACCTGTTTAATTATAATACATTAAGATACAAATGAAGCCCATGAGAGTAGATTTAAAGACAAGTGTTATATAGTTCACTAGGCCTACCAGCAGGGGGAGTAGCCAGGGGCAGACCACTGGGAGCGCCGAGGACCCAAGGAGACAGCCCGAAACCTGTGACGAGATTCACACGCACACAGCAAGCCGAATCCACACACACACAGCAAAGAATTGTGCACAGCAACATGCGGGAAAAAGGGTGAACACTACAAAGAAGCCCACTAAGCATGCAGTGAACTAAGGGCTAACGGGGGAAACCGGGAAGACCCCGCACTCCCGTGGACCTGGCAATACCTGCGGTAAAACTAAAAATAACACACAAAAGGGGCTGGACTACGAAAAAGGACGTACAAAACACAGTTGGTTAGACACAAACAAAGCGAGTGCCGTCCGTATTCAATCTCTCAGCGCTGCCACTCACGGGGAAACAGAGTCGGTGCGGCAAACAAACACAATAAACATGTGTGGAAGCCTTAAAGCAAAAATAAACCAAACAGTAACAAGTCAAAACAAAGCAAAGCAAAGCAGCAGTAGCGCAACACCGCGGGAGTCTTCCCTAAAAAAGGAATGAAATCATTAGACCGAGGCATACAACATCACCCATTAATAACCATGATAACCCACATTACCTTGCCTCGGCACTAATGACACCAATGTTCCGTACTAGGGTCTCGCTGTTTCGCGGTGAGCGCTCCTACCAACAAAACCCAAAAGGAAAGATTAAAACCAAACGCAACAGGGAACATAAAACACTTACAGGGTAAAACGCACCTGCACAAAGAGTATGCTGGCTTGATGTACCAGAGGCCCGCCGAGCATGCACGGGACTCAAGCCACAAACGCCTAGGAAGTAAAATAAATCAATAAGTAAGGAGTCCAACTTAATAAAAGCACCGTGTGCACCAAAAAGCCTTGCTCACCTGCTAGCAACCCAGGGTCTAGCGCCAGGTTAATCCAAGAAGCTGGCTGTGCATTACCCGGAAATACGATACCCTTATAAAAAGCCACTACAAATTAACGCTAGTGGAAACAGGTGCGCTCGTTACCCTGCGCTTAGACTGTGGAGGCGGGGCACCCGGCTACACAATGTTGCTTTGTACATTATCTCATTTGCTTTCATTTCTTCTGTATGAATAGTGTCCTTCATTAAGTCTTTAATTATATTCATGCGCCTAGTCAGCTGGCCGAGCTTGGCTTCTGGTTGTGCGCATTTCTTCCAAAGTTTGTTTGCTACCTTCATCCCCGTATGGGACATCAAAATCTATAACAAAAGAGTCTTTTTCCAGTTCTTTTTTTTTTTAATTAAATCAGCCACTTGGACTTCCAAAAACATGAATGAAATATATTCCACTGCTTGCAGTCCTTTTGGTATCTTCATCAGTGTTCTTACTTAATAAATCAACAGAAAAGTTCCGTCTTCATCAATGTTCTTACTTAATAAATCAACAGAAAAGTTCCATATCCATTTCAATCCCTTTTCAATTGCAGGTAGTGAGGCTTTTAGTACTTGCCTTAGAAAGTATCCAAGATGGCCGTCCTCTTAGTTTGCTTCCATGTGCTTGTCCAAACAATACATCCATATAAGTCCAAGTTGAAGTATATACATCCAAGTTGAAGTTTGCACAGTACAAAGTCCATATGAATCCAAATATTCCAAAGTCCTGTGCTCCAGTACTCCAAAAGGGAGCTTTCTTACTTAAATATATAATCTTTTACCAAAGTTCCAGGTAACTGATTGAGAGTAATTTCATGACTGACTGTCTTTGCCTTGTCCATGGGTCAAAAAATGGATTGTCCACAAAAAGAAATTATCGTTTAACATCGATCGGTTGAGGATTTATTTTTACTTTAACAGATAACAGAAATAAAGAAATGAAATGAAATCTTTCTAAGCAGTCCAAGGTTCTCAAGGCAGGAGACAGACGTAAGAAAGCTGTTGCCTCCAATCAGCCACACCTGGTCTGGCCCTCAGCAGGTAATTATGCGTCTGGGTTGGAGACACAGCACTACAGGCCTATAAAGGGTGCAAGAGAGACACTCACACAGCAAGGGTTAGTTCATACTCCAGGACTGTAGAGGGTGCAAAAGAAGCACTTGCACCGAAGGGGTTAATTTTGGCTCCAACACCCGATGCACCTGCTGCTGCGTCAGAGAGGCGAGCTGAACTGGCAGAAAAGTTGCAACATGTATAGCCTGTATAGCCATGTATTTTTATGTTTTAGTAAGCAAACAGTCACAAATAATGAGAGTATAGCAATGTTTTGCAGTTTATAGCAATGTTCTGCAGTTTATTTAAGATTCTTTTTGTCGTTTTAAATAAACAACGATTGCAATGTAAGAAACGAAATAGACAAATCATCAAAAAGAAAACTAGTGGACTAATGGCTTCATGGACTTCCACCTTCCTTTTATTTTTGATGTTTCCTTCGAGTTGAAAGCTTGTTTCCCCGTCTTCTAACGTTGTTGTACCGCTTTTGGCACTTTTCATCCCCAAATATTAACTGCTCACGCGCTTTTACTTCACGCACAAGCAGACCGGTCTCCTCCACCGAAAAGCTCCTCCCGTCCGGGTAAATCCGCCATCATAATAGCAACAGGCCATGGAAAATGCGCCCGCTGTCTCTTAAAGGGGTCTTTCCACTAAAAACCACTTGGAGTAGCTCTATTTACAATGTGGTGGGTCACAACAAGCAGTATATGCAAGCAGTATATGCACTGCCTTATTGACACGTCATGGATATTCACGAGGTACACCGGAATAGCCAGTCATTCAACCACTAGACCTGTTCTAGCTTACAGAAAACAGCGTCAAGCAAGAGAACTAGGACATAATTTTTCACAGAAATGACGCACAATGCATTCAACCGTAGTGGCGACACAGCAATATGAATAAAAATAACGATAGAAGTTGACCTTTAAAGGGAATGATAGTATAAATTCTCATTGGTTAATTGTATGTTACACCCAAAACACTCCCATGACTAATGAAGTAATTTAAGACCAACCCTTTTGAACAATGCGCCTGGCGCAATGTTCACTTTTCCCGCCGTCAAAATACCAAATTGTGTCGGCAACGCCCCCAAAGCAAGTTGCGCGACAGACTTGCACATATGATCGTGAAAATAGAGCCCTAGATGTTTTCAGAGTCCTCCCCCCCATGCACACACAGCAGACCTTACACAGACCTCACGTCCCCCCCCCCCACACACACACACACACACACACACAACACACAACACGCAGGATACAGTTCTCACACCTGCCCACCCCCCTCCCCCAAACATACACACAAACACAGCTTCCCAACCACTAGATGTCTTCAAGCCCCTCACAACCATGCATGCATAGAACACAGGACACAGCCTCGACCCCCCCCCCCCCCCCCCACACACACACACACATAGCATGCAGGTTCACAGTTCTTGAGGCCCTACACACACACACACACACACACACAGCGCAGGCCCCCCCATGCACACACAGCACACCTGACACAGACCTCGTGCCCACCCACACACACACACACATACAGCCTCCCAACCACTAGATGTCATCAAGGCCACAACCATACACATATAGCACACAGAAAACAGCCTCGACGACCCCCGCCCCATCACACACACACATATTGGACACAGCCCTAACTTCTATCACTCCCATTCCCCTAATACCATGAAGGACACAGCCCTTGTGTACCCCCACCCCCGCTGCCCCACACACACATGCAAAGCCCTCTAAAGTGCCATGACCCATGGCGGGACATATCATTACTTTGAGATCCTGCAGGCTGTGAGGACGACCTCAGAGGCACATCACAGTAATTTCACCAGTGGAATGTGCCTTAAACTTTAGGTCAATGTGAATGGCTTGCCATTGTTCAGAAGTTCATCAGGTCAATTTTGCCTCCCCAACCATAAGCCATTTGTCATTGCCATTTTTGCTGGAAATGGGAAGCCAGAACTTTATGAGTACATGGAGGATTTTGTTGATGTCATCAATTTGGAGAAGGGCTTCATATTAAATGACATTCCCTTAATCGTCAAGTTGTAGTCCATGACAAGGCCTAAAAATCCTAAGGGTGATTTTAAAACAACCTCCCAGATCCTGAGGTTTTTCTGGAATTTCAACAATAATGTCAACGCCTATTAAATAAGTGATTTCTTAGCCTCTGAAGCACATAGAGACAAAGTATTTGAGAGCTTACACTTGTGGGTTTCATGACAAGTGTGATTTTTTTTCTACACCTTCAGAAGACAATATAAAATAATCCAGAAACACAATAATATGGAAAAAATAAAACAACAACAGTCACAACATGTACAGTGCACAACATCTTCCAAGTTTTAAGAAATAAAGACCAGCTCTTATTCAGGTCAAAACTGTAAAAGATAAAGTGTCCCAGGGAAATAAGGCAGTAAGAGGAAGTAAGATGTAGTGCACAGTGGCATTGACTTCATACAATGCCTGGAAACAAGCAGTGAGGTAATTTAGGAACCAGCGCATTTTCCAGAGCTTTTCCATCCGGTTCACATCTGTTGCCTGGTTGTTCTGGAGATGTAAGCACCTAAAAATGCAAAAAAGACACAGGAAAGTCACCTTGGATGAGAGTATAATACAAAACAGCATAATTTACACTGCAAACTATGTGTATGTGATGAATAAAAATATTATGCAGTTTTTAAAATGCCTACAGGTACTGTAAATTACATTGTTGTCTTGCTTGCATGATGGTATTTATGCATCTATTTTTGTATTATATTTGTATGTATGATTATGGTTGAATAAAAGTTCAGTGCATAATACCAATACTTCATTATGCTATATATGTAAACATGAAATGCTACATAAATAGAAGAAAAGTCATTTGCACTGATAACATTAATAATCACTGCTTGTTATTCTATAACTATCAATCAGTGTTTTAGTTCTTACCTCCATATAGCATAGAATCGGTCCCGTGCCATGGCGTCAGAGAACTGAGTCTTGAAGAGATGTTTAGTGCGTCTCCAATAATCTCTCCGTGCAGGCAGAACAAGTAGCCCCATGCTAATGCATAGCCCAACGAATGTTTTCATTTCAGGGACAGTTACATTCACAGGATCCACATGTTCAGAGTTATCTTCTAACTTCTGAACTCCCTGCACTGAAATTGAAGTCATCCATATTTCAAAACAATGACACGAGTCCGCATATCAATGTCACGTGCATTTTCGGGTAGATTTTATTTGGAAACTGATGATGATTGGCCGCAGAGGAAAAAAATTACTTATCCGCCCCATTTAGACCGGGAACGCATTACCGCTGTTCTACCACTAAGACCGGGAGCGCTGTTGCACATTTCTACCTTTAAGACCGGGAAAGCGGATAAGTCATTTTTTTCCTCTGCGGCTAATCATCATCGGTTTCCAAATAAAATCTACCCGAAAATGCACGTGACATTGACATGCGGACTCGTGTCATTAGCTGTGTTCGGATGAGGGTAAACATCTACAGACGGATGTAGCCGCAAGAGATGTTTAGTGCGTCTCCAATAATCTCTCCGTGCAGGCAGAACAAGTAGCCCCATGCTAATGCATAGCCCAACAAATGTTTTCATTTCAGGGACAGTTACATTCACAGGATCCACATGTTCAGAGTTATCATTGTTATCATCATCTATATCACTTCCGTCACTAACTTCTGAACTCCCTGCACTGAAATTGAAGTCATCCATATTTCAAAACAATAGGCCCGTTCGAGTAACACACCGGTCTGTCTACGTTTGTCTAACTTCGGCTACATACGTCAGCAAGAACTCCGCCTCGCAGCATGGGTGGGTGTTTAAAAGGCGCCGGTCAAGTCGGACACAAGTCTTTTGTTTACACCACCTGATCTTCGCAGTAGATGGCGGAGAAGTCATGTGTTGTGTGTGAGGTACGAGGAGGGGGTGGATGGTTGTAGTAGGGTGCATTGAGACTTCAAGTCAAGTCGAGTCGTTTTTTTACTAGCACATTTAAACAAAACAGCAGAGATGTCCCAAAGTGCTGCACAACACAAGGATGAAAAATAACACGGCAAAACCATAACCCAAAGATCATTAATAGGTATAGCCTACTGACACAAAGCAATACAATAAAAACGAGATTAACAAATACATAAATAAATAAAAGATTGAGCTTGACAGCGTCAGATACATGCCCCAGAACAAGCTTAAAAGAGAGAGAAAAGATATGTCTTCAAACTGGACTAAAATAACGTACATATAACATGAGAAGTTCCGTGACAGAGCGCTACACAACACACGTGTCCAGATGTCAATGAATTTTAAACCAACCAGGGCAAAGTTGCGTCACCACGGAGGCGTTATTTAAAGATTGTAGCCGCGTGAAAGCAACTGCAAGAAGAACTGAACACATTACTCCAATTTTAAGGTCCCTGGCTCCCAGTAAGTTATAGACTTGACTTTAAGGCATTGCTTCTTGTGTTTAAAACAAATGGGTTTGGACCAAAATACTTGTTGGATATGTTCTTGCTATATGAACCAACTAGATCTTTAAGATCACAGCAGAAACATCTGTTGGTAAAACCTGCTGTCACAACAAAATGTGATGAAGCAGCTTTCAGCTGCTATGCAGTTCAGCTTTGGAACCAGCTTCCAGAAGACATCAAAAATGATCCTACTGTTGGAAGTTTCAAATCTAGACTTAAGACTAAACTGTTCTCAGATGCTTTTTGCCAGTGATTCACCTTTAATTAATTTATTATTCTATTCTATGTTTACCTATTGCTTTACTCTATGTCTTTTACTTATCTTACACATATTTTAAACTTATTTTATCTTTTATCTTTTATGCTTTTATTGCCCTTTGCTTTTATTTTTGTTAAGCACATTGAACAAGCACATTGGTGTTCTGTTGCCATGGCGCCGCAGATGGCCGCCTCAGTACAGCGCTCTCTCTTTTTTGTGTTATTTTTGTCTTTTTACATGGGAACTAGTTATGCAAATAGAATAACATACAGCAGAGATGAACTATTGTCTATCAGACAACATGCCACTGAAGCAAGACAACTCAACCACGATGAGTTGGCAAGTTTATTAGAAGTTTTGATCGGAGGAGCGGCCGCTGTTCGTTTTCGAAGCAGACGCCGACGGAGAGGAAAACGCGCAGGTGCGCTCGTACACAGCAAAATCCGGAGTGTTAAGTTTACAGAGTAAATTTTCATTAACTCTTATAGTGTACACTTTGATGTGTAGAGTTAAAAGTAGAGTTAAATTTCCACCAAAGTCTTTGTTAAATTCTAGAGTCAAGAATATTGGTGTAAAACAACGCTCCGCCCCCTTTGCTTACATCACAAGAACCTTCTCTTGAGCTTTTGAAACGAGCAAGACGGCGCCATTTGTCAGAGGCTGAATAACGGAAAGGTGAGTACTTCTTGAAATTATTTGACAAACAAATAAGTAATTTAAACATCAGTGATTAATGTGCTCGAGAACAGTCCTTTGTAATCTGTAACGTAGTTGTCCCTTGCTAGAGACTTTAATTTTTTACACTTTCCTTTTTACATGGTTGGTGGCGTTTCACTCAACATCATTCCCAGTTCGCCAAAAAATAAACATAAAAATAAACATAAACATCTAACCTTGAAAATCGGTATTGCATTTCCACAACAATCCCCTTTTAACAGTAAAGATCCGAGTGAGCCGGTAATTTTTCAACAATTGGCTTAGTCAGTCACTGCCATGCTAGGGCTAGTTCGTTTAAATTCAAACCAGCATGAGCTAGCTGCTAAGACCGCAAACTTGAACTTCAACTACAGATAGCTGAACAGAGCTAGCCCACTTAGCTGCTAGTAACCTACATGTGGTTGAATGTCCTAAACTACCACCAGTATTTTATCTTAGGTTATGAGGGGGTTGCTTCTCGCTGTGGAAATGTGATATGAATGCTTGCATTTTGGCGAAATGGGAACGAGGCACAGCATGCGATGCGTGCCTGCTTGTTCAAAACGTAGGTAGAACTTCACCACCATGTGCTTATGGGGTATTCTTTTGAAACTCGGTTGTCGGTAACTCCGAGTTCGTTCTCCCGATATCCAATGTAAATGCGTTCTATTGTGACAGTTGGGAAAAACATGGATGCCATTGACAAGTTAATGTTTGTTTTGGTAGCGTTTGCTTACCATTTAAACAAGCCTTGTTGGGTTACATTAATTCCTGCAGGCTGATCACTGAGCAGAGACGACGCATGATGTAAGCTTAAGTTTTTTTTTTGTTATTTTAAGTTCCATGTAACCTAGACACATGTACGTTAAATGTTTTGTATGGTATCGCCAGCTAGAAGCCGGGCAATGCCGTTAGTAATAACATCTCACTTTATGAAGCATAACATAATCCATATCAACGTAAGAAATACCCATGTCTAACTAATAAAGGCGACATGAACATAAAATAGTTATGAAGAGCCTTGACTGCAACCAGATGACCATCATCATGTTAAAGTATCAATACTGATACGTTGCTACAGTGTAACCTGACGTCAGTTTGTAGCCATTAGGTAGCCAGATGTTTTTAACGACCAAAAAACCATCTTTTTGACGTAGCAACAGTAGTAGCCTAACCTCGACGTCAACTTATAGTGTAGAGGTAAAATCGTAGCCTATAAATATTAGCCATGTAAACTACAGAAAGCAGTCGTAGGCTACACTAACAACTCTCGGTTCACTTCTTCCCCCTTCCTCGAACTCCGTGGCAACCTTGCCCACACTATGCCACCTAGTGGCACAGAAACCAATTAGCCTAGGTTAAGACAATTATTATTATTATTATTATTATTATTATTATTATTATTATTATTTTATTTGCAGGCTTGCTTTGATGAAGTCACCTAGCAGGACCTGTATTCTCAAAACGGGCACAGGTTGGGATATATTGTTGGAGATGGACGAGACTACCTTCCGCCGACACTTGAGACTTACCTGGGCCCAATATGATTTTTTGTTGGCCCGGTTGCAAACAGTTACAGTTACTCCAAATCACATCGGAGGTCGCCCTGACATCCCACTGTCAAAAAAACTTCTTATGTTTTTGTGGTACATGGCGAATCAGAATTCTTTTCGCGAGATCGCGGACAAATTCAATATAGCTCAGCCCATCGTGCCATTGTCGAGTTACTGTCCTCACTATCAAAATTATGTGGCTTTTTTATTACCTGGCCAAACAACTGTGAAAGGAGAATATCCATAGATGGATCCATAGATGGATGCCACATAAAGATCCAGCGGCCTGTTGTCAGAGGAGGAGATTACCTCAACAGGAAGGGTTTTTACTCTGTCTTGTTGCAGGGGATTGTGAATGAGAGGGGAAGGTTCACGGACATATTTGTGGGGCCACCTGGGAGGGTACATGATGCCCGGATGCTCAGAACATCCCCCTTTTATCAGGCATGGGAGGACAAGATGCTTGACAGCAGACTTTTGGGAGATAGTGCTTACTACGGTAATGCCTTCCCGTTCATCACGTCTCCAAAATGAGACAATGGCGCACTCACTGAACAAGATCTTGCCAGAAACAATCAGATAAGTCGTGGCAGGCTAGTAGTAGAGCAGGCTTTCGTACGCATGAAATGTAGGTGGAGGAGAGTGAGAGACCTACAGAACGTCCGTATGGATATTGTTGTCATGATTGTTATGTCTGCATGTGTCCTTCACAATCTTTGTCAAGAGACAGAGGTGTGTGAGGAACACCCACAAGGCTGCCCTAGACAGGGCGATGACGACAATGATTAGATCTTCAGTGTTATTTATTTATTTACTTATTTATTTATTATTTAAACTTTCAGTAAAGGATGGGCTCTTGAAAAGTAACTGTGTGCAGTGTGTAACATTGTTAGTAGTTTATTTTCAGAATTCATGCTATTCACTCACAAATGTTAGGCTACCTCTTTCATGAATACTTACCACTACTATCCATTGCCCGCCATTTTGAATTTCCATAAGCATTGTAGCTGGAAAAACCTTTTGGTCATACTAGTAAATATTAGTTTATTACTGAATAAGTATGACAAGATCAAATGTTATTAAAAGTTTATTTCCAGAATTAATGTAGGCTAATAAATACACATGTGGATATAAATATAATATAATATACATATGAATAAATATAAAACATACATAAATAAAACATACATATGAATAAATATAATATACACATGAATAAATAAAAAATGAGTAAAAATATTATACACATATGAATATGAAATATAAATTCATTTACAAATATTAAATATAGGCTAATAAATACTAATGGATATAAATACTACTGTTTGGCTAAAAAACTCTTGACAATGGCCTCAAATGACTGTTGGGAGGTCTTCATCTGTTCCAGCATGTCTTGATGCCGGCGTTCATTGGCAGCCTCTGCCTCCCGCATAAAGGCCAAGAATTCTCCATCCTCCGAACGCCGCCGTCGAGGGGCGATAGGAGGACTAACCTCGCTTGTAGGTTTCTCAAGCAGTTCGGGTCTCCTTATGTCCAACCCCCCTGGGTGGCCAACAACAGGATACTCGATATCATGATGGCCACCCAGGAGCTCCTCCATCTCATTGTAGTACTGAAATCGTACTGCTCCCCTTCCTGTTCCTCTATTATTGTCTTTGACCTTCTTATAAGCCTCCTCCAATGTTCCCCATTTACGGGCCACCTTTTCTGGATCAAAATGTTCTTTAAAATGACCCCCCAGTTTCTCAGCCATGTCTTGCCACATGAGCTTTTTTGAGCCCTTCCCTTTCCCCATCCTGATTTTGGCATTGAGCTCCTTTAGAGATTTCGGGGCCTCACCTCCATCCTCCTCCAATCTCTGCCTCATTAAATCAATCAGAAATAAAGTCTGGTCTCTACTGAAACCCTCATTGCGAGGAAAAGGTACAGCTGCAGCCCGCCATCTCCTGCTCACCAGTTCCTTCCAGTCCTGCAAACAAATGAAACATGCTATGACAAACTGTGCCTGCTAACAAAAATAAAGTGTGTGCGTGCGTGTGAATTTATAGGCCACGACAACACACACACATATATATGTATATACATATATATATATGTATATATACATGTACATATATATGTATATATATAATGTATATATATATATATATATATATATATATATATATATATATATATATATATATATATATATATAAATATAAAATATGTAATGTTTGTAGTTGGGACTGTTCATCTGTTGTTGAGTAGAGCTACAGTTGAAGGGATTAAGGATTTACTTTATCTGCTGTAGGCCTACCTAGGTTATGTTTATGACGTTAATATTCATTAGGCTATGTGAAAAGGAAAACATGACAGCTCGGCCATGACACAATTCAGACATCTGACTCACCAAGTACTTGAATGTGCGCCTTTATCTTCAGTCCCTCGTCAATATAAAATGACGCAGGGTCATCCGCACTTTGATAAAGGGCAGAACGCAGGGGCTCCTTCATGTCTTTGTCCCAAAAGACATTTGCGTTCACATCTGCGAAAACTGCAATTGAAGCAAATTTAAGTTACTGTGAGTTTTTTTTACCCGCACGCCGCGATCACAAAAAGTAACCTTAGCAACGAAACAGCACAACGGTGTTTCACCAAGGGAAAATGGCTACATTTTAGACAGCCTACAGATGTGGAGACTGACAGTTACAAGCAACATACAACTCACTGGTTACCGCAGGCAGACACAGCTAACTCAAAGTTACCCCCTTGTGCCTTAGTAAATATTCTGTATTTAGTATATTTAGTATATACCGTATAATATATATTATATAATATATAAAACATATCTTAAGTATCAACTTGATGTACCGTACCTAACATTAACGTTAGGTAGGCAAAGTAGCCGGTCAGTTAGCGTTAGCTGCTAGACCCAGCAAACAAGGGACGTCCCCCGGACGTTTATATGACATTCCCGACGTCCGGATTTGGTCCCCACCATAACGTTCTCTGGCGGACTTTGCTGGGACGTTATTAACGTTCGTAACAAGTCCGCAACTGGGCCTTCTATAACGTCCGTAAAGAGCCGTAAAACGGACTTTCACCGAACGTTCGGATTTGGTCTCTTATAGACGTCCGCATTTGGTCATTCAAAACGTCCTGGTAACGTTCGCCTTAGGTCCTATATGTGACGTTTGCTTTAGACCAGTCACCAACAGACAGAAAGTACCTCTGTAATCTTTCTCACCTTTCTGCTCCTTCCCACTCTTTTGGGTCCATCATTATATCTCCACCTGCTTACGTAGCTCTCCAAGGATTACAGGAAGTGCAAATACATCTCACAATATAGCCACAAATGTAATCCTAAATTCTATTAAATCAAATTCAGAATTCCTGCCCTGCTTGATACAGGATGATATTCCAAGTTTTTCCAGCAAACATGCCCTTGTGGGGCCCGTGCTGGGTTTTTTCTGGCAGTGAACCTAAGCCGTGAGCTCTCTGTGGTCAGCCCACAATTAGCAGATTGCCGCCTGTGGGCCCAGTTACAGTGTGGGCGCCCATATGGGACCCTAAGAACCTTTGTACCATTGAGCCCATGTGGGTTTTCTGTGGGCAGCCCACACTTCATTTCCATTCCATTTTTTTACCATCCTCTGTAAAAAGGCATTGAAAACCAAACTCTACCTAGATAAAAGTGATAAAATGATTTAATGTCCATCACCAAATGGTTTAATGAATTTTCAAAGCAAGCTGCATGACGAGTGAGGAAAAAAAGTGAACCGAAATCACAGGATGTGATTGCTTTTACTCTTAATTTTTCCACATTCAGAACTCGGGTCAAGATTGGTTTACACTTCAGTTGAGTAATAAAATTAAAGTATTTACATTACATTCACTTTGCCATATGTTTATGGCTGAGGTCCTCCAGAATACAACTATGCTACTTTTACACTGCTGGCCATAAGGTCCTGAGACCTCATTTATCAATGTGTTGCTGACAATCCCAACGGTGTTGTCAGGAAACTCCACAATGCTATACATCATTGGCCTTTAAAGTAAAAAAAAAAAACCTGACATTTGTGTCCACTTGTATATTTACATTTTAAGTTGGGTGAAAAACGTAAAAATGTTGGGGCTTTTCAGACTGCTTCAAAGTGTCTGTAATTCCCAGATGCTTAAACCTTACCTTTATGCTACCAGTAACTGTTTGAGCTATTCTGCTGCAACATGTAAACTATTTACATCTTACCTCTTGATAGTAAAATACAATACAAAAACATAAAAAATTACATTTGTTTTATTAAATGTATCCGTTAAAGGGAAACGCGTATATGTGCGTGCATCTTGTGGGCGTGGGATCCTTCATCATGCTGGTCTGAGAAAGTTTATGCTGTATAAAGTACAAGTAGTGCTGTGGGGAAATCTACAGGAAGATATTTAGAATCATCAATTAAGAAATTATTTGTCATGGATATTTTCACAGGTACAAGAGGCAGTAGAAGCAATGATAAAGTGAACCTTAACAGTACTCTGGATGCTATGCATGTTGTAATTGCACCCCAAAACATGTTTGGGAGGGGAGAATGACTTTTCAAAAAAGTACAGGGCTCTTACAGAAAATGTTATTCAGGGAGCAGAGGCAAACTGACCACCACAAACAGTTAGACAGTAGAAAACAGTTTCGTGAACTTGTACAAAAGAGAAAGTTTTCCTATAGGTGGGTGGAAAAGCCCCCACACCAATGACACCGACCGCCGTTCCTCTCAGAAAAGTGGAAATTTTGCATTGCACAAATGCTCAACGACCACACACATTATGCGCTTGTGTCAAAGAAATTTCCAGGTATTTATTACGGTCATCATTTCTGATTGTAGCATGCTTAGTAGCTCCAATTCCCCCAATGTAGGTAACTTGCAGAATATTTTTTCCCTCTTGTCAACATAGCTTACATACTACAAATGCTCAAAGTGTAACACTCGAAATGTTGTTTAAAAAATGAAGCTTTACTGAGCTTTAGTAATCGGTGTGTGAATAACTTTTTCTTTTGTACAGTTAAATTTTTGCAATCTTTCACCCTTGCCAAGGGAATTTACATGCCGGTACACTTGTTTACCATTTCATAAACCTGCCAGTTCTGTCAGTTTATGCTGTTCACAGGGAAAGTAGTGCTGCAGTGGATTCTATAGAAAGACATTTACAGACATTTTGTCATTTAGTGTAGAAATGTGTGTTCAGATTTGGCAACATCTTGATGGGAGCTGGAAAATGCCTCCAACAACTGCAGCAGAAGAGTGGAAAATCCAACGAAGAGCAGTACCTGTGAAATAACACAAAGAAGAAGAAAAAACATGCCATCAGTCGCATTTCCATCATTTCCTTTGTTGGACAAATCTGGATAGAATAGTGCGACAAGTCACACAGAGAAGGTAAGTTGAAGTTTCAAACATTCTTACTTTGGCGCTATTATGTCATTAATTAAAGAAATGTTGAACTTTAAATTCTAATGTAAAATGGGCATACTCCAGTGTAGTACAGTGTAATATACTCATTTTTACAGAGTAATACTATTCTTAACAGTGATACTGTAATTGCAGGTGACTGTAGTGTGTAAAGTCTAGTATGTAGGGTAATGGTGTACTTCACAGTAGTGCTGTAGTTAGCCTAAAACCAAAAATTGTTAGTAGGCTATACCTTTGTCTCCTTCTACCTACTTCAATGCAAGCCGCACAAAACTAGTTCTTATGCTGTCTGCTGTATAATTTACATAATAGAATACAATACCTACCATGGGAAGAGTCATCAGAGATTATACAACAGTAAGGTCCAATTAGGGAATTTCTGATTGGATGAAATGCATTCTATGCATTTACTAGGAGTGGCGATGAGGTACGAAAGTGTCCCATTTGACACAGAATGACATTTTCTAGATACATGTCAGCGTATAGGGATAACATTACAAACATACTACCTAACAGAATCATTACAATTCTGGTAGCTTTCAAATTGTGTAAAATTCATTTATTGAACTGAATTAATTTTTGAATTTTGAACAACCCTGCTTCCAATAGTACCGTTTCACAAATTCCCTACTGTTTGGTTTGTTTTCGTATTTCGTATTACCTTACAGTTAGACTTCCTGCAATTTCTGCAGCAGATCAGCAGTGCAGCAGATGGCATCTGTGTTGAACTTGACTGCATGTAGACAAACAGGTGCAGCAACTATCCTTTTGTGTTTCTGTTATGACCAAAAAAAGTAAACAATTCATAGACAATTCAGGCTGTACTTAACCAATTATCTTATTGTGGGGTTTGCGGCCACAGAGCATACAGTATTATACAAAGGTTTTAGACAGGTGTGAAAAAAATGCTGTAAACTAGGAATGCCTTCAAAAATGGAAGTGCTAATCATTTATTTTCATCAATCCTCAAACTGCAGTTGATGAACAAAAGGGAAATATAAATCAGATCAATATTTGGTGTGACAACCCTTTGCCTTCAAAAGAGCATCAATTCTTCTAGGTTTACTTGCATATGAGAGGAAGCCTCTATCCACAGAACATCTGTGGTTAGTTCTTCAAGATGTTTGGAACACCTGTAAATGAATAAATAAATAAATGAGGAAGACTTCCATTTTTGAAGGCATTCTTAGTTTTCACACCTGCCTAACCCCCCCCCCCCCCCCCCCCCCCCCCCCCCATAGGCTGCGCACTGGCTACGGCCTAGCGGTGAAAATTAAGCTGACGGTTGCTAAAACTATATGTAAATATTTGTTTACTCATCTCAAAACATAGTCATCACAACATTCAGTAATGTTACAGCATATAGTACATTTTTTTCAAATATCGTGCAGGACAGCACTAGTCCGCGAGGACATCCAGCAGAGCTGTATAGCGGAGAGCTCGTGCAGAAAAAAAGTGTTTAAAATCTGCAGCCAACTGACAGTTAAACTTTGTGGGTTTTGCTGGCGAGAGAGAGAGACAGACAGACAGAGATATATAGGATATTAGTAATTTGTATTGTGTGTGGTATTGTATTATATGTAGTTTAGACGTTAGTGTAGGTTAGGGTGTGTTTTCTTCACGGTAAGTACAGTATTTGACAAATGTACAATGATAAATTGAACCATAACATTAGCTATTTAGCTAATTAACTAGCTAACGTCAGCCTTAGGTGATGACCATGGAGCGCACTTAACTACCGTAGTCTGTCTCCTTGTCTGTAGATAACGACAGTAAAAAAATGCCAATAACATTAACCGAAAAGAGAACTTGTTAAAATATTAGGACAGAATGCGGGGGTTAGTATCGGGGAGTTGGACTCAGGGCTAATCAACTTTTGCCTGCTAGTTGATGGCATATAAACGTAGCTGCTTGAGTATTTCCTTTTGATAGCCTACAAATGAATACAAGTCGGCCTACTAATCAGTCTTCTCTGTAGTGTAAAATATCAATAATCATTTAAACAAATCCTTACCTTTTAATACGATCCTGTTTGAGTCTTCTCAAAGTCCCTTCTGGTCTTCTGTGTGTAGATGCTGGCACGTCCGCATGTGGAAGATGGTGAGGAAGAAGAAACCGAAGCGGAAGAACTTTGACGTCTTTGACGTTGTATTAAATAAAAAATATTCACTTTATCCTGAACATGTCTTTCTTTTAGCTTGGAGGGAAATTAATTGATTCGGCAGTCTAATGTAAGTAAATCACTGGACAAGGGACAACAACAACAACTAATAATAATAATATAAATACTACTACTACTAATAATAATAATAATAATAAGTGCCACATAAGGCGACTAATGTCGTCAAAGCACATAGCCTTATAAGGAAAACGGTATACCCCAATGTCGAGGTACGTCCTTTGAACGTCCGCGAATAACGTTCGCAGGACGTCTAGATGACGTGACTCAAACGTCCTTGCAGTGTCCTCCGGACGTTCTAGGAACGTCTGGTGTAACGTCCCCAGGACGGAAAGGGAACCCTACACAATGACGTTCAGAGAACGTTCGGAAAGGACCTTTAAAGGACGTCAAGGGGACGTTTTTTTGTTTGCTGGGGATATAGGCAATCACTGGCACTTACAAACACAAAACGTCCATGTAGGTTCAACTTATGTGGAAGAAAATGTCCATGTCAGATACGTATCTTTAAAAATATGATGAGAAGGAAACCCTTACCGTTAACTGTGTGCACCGCCATCCTGCTGCTGACTCGGCCAACTGACGTAAATAGAACTCGGAGGACTTCAAATTGTCCCGAGTTGCTGTTTCGGAACGCCGAATTATTGCCCGTTCTTTTGCACTTTTCCCGAGGCGGAGGTCGGGTTTTTCCGAGTCCCGATGACAAAAGAATACCCCATTAGTTCGCGCCTGACTTGCGTCTGGGTGGACCGACCGTGGGAGTGGACTCACTCACGACGAGTATGCTATGATCTCATATTATCCCGAATGTCAAACGTGTTTAGATTAAAACGATGTGCACATATCAAAAAATCCTTTTAGAATTTGTCTTTTTCCATTAGAATTCTAGTGGATAGTTGAAGTCTTATAGGATTTTCTGTTATGCCAACAGGATTCCAATAGACTGTAAATTACGTTTGGTGAAGTCCTGCAGGATTCTTTAAGGAAAGTGTGGTCTTACAGGATACAGCAGGCTTATCCTGTGTTCAATAAAATCCTATAGGATTCTAAAGGGCTAAATTGAATGGTTCTATGGGATCCCATAGATGGTAAATTGCGTTTTTTTTTTCTTTGTCTGTCTAAGTCCTATAGGATTCCAATAGGCCTACCCAAGAGTAGGCTACAGGCTGCGTGGTCCAATAGGATTTACATACAATGGGATACCGGTATCAATATCTAGTAGACTATACAGTGCATGGCTGTTTAATTGTGATTTGGGTGATGTGGATTTACAGCAACATACATTTTTGTGTCATTTTACCATTATCTACATTTAATGTTAGTATTTAAATAGGCATATTATACGTTTCATTAGTCACATGTGTAAATAAAATGTTAATCTTTAAAATTAATGAAATGTTAGTCTACACAGCAAATGTGCCAGTGTTAATATTTCAGTGTTGGAGTAAATAAACAGGGGTTACTCTTAATTTTACTCAGATTTGATCAGTATCGACTCCCTCTGGAGTCGGTTCCGATAGTGTCAGAGTTAATGTTAGAGCCATTTTTTATGTTTTGATGGAAATGTATGCTATTAGATTTGAATGTTGTGTTTGGAATTTGTACTTCATTGATACTTTTGCAGAATATGGGTTAATTTGGGAATGTGGGAATTGTTGTGTGCATATTTGGTGATGATAGGAATTTATTTAGAAATATTGAGTTTTACCTAGATACTAGTTACTGTGGTGCATTTGATTGGCTATTGGTTTAATACACCGTCAGGACGCAAGAAGAACATGCCAGAACAGAAGCCGCGAGCCATAGGAGCATCACAGTCTTTTGACCGCTGCACAACGGCAAATTTCATAGATATTTATTTAGAAGTTAGGGATTCATCTTTTGTTTGTATGATTTTAAGTTAAGTAAAGAAAGACATCAAACGATTTGGATTCAAGACTTGTTTATTTTCTGTTGTGTGCGCGTCTAAAAAATACTTCGAGGTTCACGGCTAGTGAGTCACCTGCACTCACATTCAAGTCAAAAGACTAGCCCAAGCCACGAGAGTTGCCGAGGCGGAGCAAGCTACTGTGCCGAGCAGCAGTGGAAGATAGCTGAAGCTGGATGCTGCGAGCTCAGTAAGGAAAAAGAACCAACTGAAAACAGCACGGAGGTTTGAGAAGAATCGGACCATTTTAAAGAAACTCGGCTGCACTGCTGATTGAAGCAAGCTTCCCCTGGGTCAGGTTTGATATTCTCTCTTCATGTTCGTTAGCCTGCAATGCTAACTTTGCTAACTTAGCCTGCTAGCTACCCGGCGCTCTAAATACAAATGCCCAAAGGATTTCCAACTCAGAAAGTCATTGATGTTTATGCCAAACGATCTTACACAACCAGTAACTCTTTTCACAAGTGTCTGTGAATTCATTGAAAGAGTTTAGAAGCTGTGGGGAATTTCGAAAATTGTCACAGTTAATGTGTGAAGATTTATTACTGAAACGAAAATGGCTGAAACAAATGCAGATGCGTGTAGTGACCAGAAGAGGGCTCCAAAGCCCACGGAAAGGGCAGTAGAGGCGAAAACAAGGAGATTAAAAGATGAGAGAAGGGGAAAGTTGGCACATCTAACAAAGCAACGAAATGAGATTGAAACATTGAAAGAAAATGAAGGCAATGTTGAAACATTAAAATGGAAGAATATGCCTAAACTAGAAAGATTTTGAGTGAGGATGAACAAGAAACTGATCAGGAGACATTTCAAAATAGATGTGAAGAATTAAAGGCATTCATAAACGAAATAAATGAATGGATTGAAAGTGTTAAACTTGACTCTCAACAGGAAGATGATGATGTTAAACCACAGGATAGTGTGTCTGTTGCTCAGTCAGTAAGGAGTCGTGCATCTCACTGCTCTAACACCAGCTCAGTCCGTTTGAAACTTAAAGCAGAACATGAAGCGCTGCTAGCAAAAGCAGCAGCCATTGAAAAGAAAAAAGAGCTTGAGCAAGAAGAGGTGCGCTTGAGAGCAAGAAAGGAGCAGTTGCAAATTGATACTGATCTTGCCGCTTCACAAGCAAAATTAAAAATATATGAGGAGTATGAAGATACTCAGAAAGCTATGGATGACTTACTGAACCGAGTAACAAGGACTAAAGAAAAGGCTAGGTATGTAACTGAAAGCAAAGAAAAGTTAACTAGCCATGATTACGAACACATGGGAGCTGCAAGGCCTTCGTGTGATGTGAAGTCTAAATCAGCTGCACCAGTTGTCTCTTCACAGAGAGGAGAGTCCTCGCAAAGGCAAATAAATGACAACACTCAGAATTCTGATTCTGCTGATGACCTGTATCACGTACTACAGCGTCAAAATCAAGTGACTGAAATGCTCATTAAGCAACAGAGTTTGACTCAACTGCCTCACAGAGACATACCAGTGTTCACAGGAGATCCTCTGACATATAGGTCTTTCATAAGAGCTTTCGAGCATGCAATCGAGAGCAAGACAGACAGTCAGCAAGATCGCTTGTACTACCTAGAACAGTTTGCGAGTGGGGAACCACTTGAACTCATTCGCAGTTGTGAGCACATGAGACCAAACAAGGCATACAGAGAAGCCAGAAAATTACTCGACCGTCATTATGGTGACGAGCTCGCAATAGCCAATGCTTATATAAAAAAGGCTATGGATTGGCCACAGATAAAACCAGATGACAGGAAAGGCTTGAAAACCTTTGCCTTGTTCCTGATTGGATGTAGCAACACAGTGAGTGATGTGGACTACATGGACGAGATGAACAATCCTACCAATATGAAGAGCATCTTATCCAAGCTTCCATATAAGCTAAAAGAGAAATGGAGGAGTTATGCCTTCGATGTTCAGGAGAAAACAAAGAAACGAGCCAGATTCCCTGACTTAGTGGACTTTGTGTATCACCAGGCGAAAGTTGTCAATGACCCTCTGTTTGGTGATATCCTGGATGCCACCTCAGGTAAACAGGTAGACACAAAGAAGAAGTCCAATTTTGGGAAAAGCGATTCAAAACGAAGCAGCTTTGCTGTCAATGTGACTGCTACTGAGAAGAGCGCCACCAAGAGCCAAACAGAGAAGAAAGCAGCCAAGTCAGCTAATGCCTTCCAAAGTCCCTGTTTGTTCTGCAAGAAGAACCATGCACTGAACGTGTGCAATAAGATCAAAGAGAAGCCTCTCAACGAGAGAATTGACTTTTTGAAGTCACTAGGGCTTTGTTTTGGCTGTCTTACATTTGGTCACCTGTCTAAGGACTGTAAGAAAAAGAGTGCATGCCCTGATTGTTCCTTTAAGCATCCTGGTATCCTGCACGTTGTGAAGGAAGATCACACACCAGAACAGAACAGTGCAGAAGACAGCTCACCGAGCACAGCTGAAGTGACGAACGCTCTCATCTCTGCAGGATGTGGAAGAGGTGAACAAACTGGGGCCGGGAACAATGAGTGTATTCTTCCCATCGTACCCGTGCAGATAAGACACAAGAATGGCTCAAGGGTATTCAAAACATATGCGTTCCTGGATCAAGGAAGCACCGCGACTTTCTGTACTGAGGATTTGGCGAAGCAGTTGAACATCCGAGGAAGAAAAACAGAGTACATTCTTCACACAATGTCACAGGAACAGAAAGTGAGTAGCTATGTCCTAACCGATCTGGAGGTATGTGGCCTAGATGGACAAAACTACATCAAGCTACCAAATGTGTACACGCACCCAGACATACCTGCAAAGAGAACCAACATACCACAAAAGAAAGATTTGGAAAAGTGGTCTTACCTGAACCGAGTCCATCTTCCAAATCTGGAGTCAGAGATTGGCCTTCTCATCGGTGCCAACGCCCACAAGGCTATGGAGCCGTGGGAGATCATTAACAGCCGAAACGACGGACCGTATGCCGTGAAGACTGCTCTGGGTTGGGTAGTCAACGGACCAGTCGGTAGATGCCCAGAGAAAGAATCTGATGACGTTGAGAGACAGAGTTTCTTAGTCAATCGCATCTCTGTTCAGAGCATAGAAGACATGTTGATGAGGCACTATGATGCTGATTTCCCAGAACGCCGGTGTGAAGACAAGCAGGAGCCATCACAACATGACAAGCAGTTTATGCACACTGTGGAAACATCAGCTCATCTGACCGATGGCCATTACACCATCAAGCTACCACTGAAGGACGACTCGGTGAAGATGCCATGCAACCGTGGTATAGCTGAGCAACGGCTCAACTCCTTGAGGCGTAAGTTCAACAGAAATGCAGATTTCTTTTTGGAGTACAGTAGCTTCATGAACAACATCTTGGAGAAAGGCTACGCCAACAGAGTTCCAGATGAGCAGCTGAGTCGCAGTGATGGACGTGTGTGGCTCATTCCTCATCACGGGGTGTACCACCCAAAAAAGAAAAAGTTGAGGGTTGTGTTCGACTGCGCGGCAACATACCAAGGAGTGTCACTGAACGACAGACTGCTACAAGGGCTACTGAGGTTCAGGCAGGAGCCTGTTGCGCTGATGGCGGACATCGAATCCATGTTCTACCAGGTGCGGGTTCCAGACGAAGACGCAGATCTGTTACGCTTCCTTTAGTGGCCAGGCGGCAATCTGAACGAGCCAGTGGAAGAGTACAGAATGTGTGTGCACCTGTTTGGGGCCACGTCATCCCCTAGTTGCGCTTCATATGCGCTCAGGAGAACGGCACAAGATGCAGCTGCAACTACTTCACCAGAAACCACACAGACAGTCCTTAACAACTTCTATGTGGACGACTGTTTGAAGTCAGTTGCCACTGAAGAGGAAGCTGTGAATCTTGTAAAGGAGCTGACAGAGTTGTGCGCCAGAGGTGGGTTCCATTTGACCAAATGGGTAAGCAACAGTAGGGCCTTGTTGTGCTCTATCCCTGGCAACGAAAGAGCAGCTGAAGTTAAAGATCTGGACTTGCAGCAGGATGAACTACCAGTAGAACGAGCATTGGGAGTGCAGTGGTGCACAAGTTCTGATAGCTTCATGTACAATATTCAGCTGCCTGACAAGCCATGCACGAGACGAGGCATCCTTTCAGTTGTTAGTTCAGTGTATGACCCGATGGGTTTTTTGGCACCACTACTCTTGCCTGTCAAGCTCATTCTGAGAAACCTCTGCAAAGAGAAGAGAGGTTGGGACGAGGTAATCCCAGAGAAGCCACAACGCACATGGAAAAAGTGGCTAGCAGACCTTGACAAGCTGTCAGACCTCAGCGTGAGCAGATGTTTCAAGTCCAGCTCATTCGGACCCATTAAGATTGCACAAGTCCACCATTTCTCAGACGCAAGTCAAGATGGATACGGAGTTGTGTCGTACCTTCTGCTGACGAATGAGTGTGAAGAGAAACACGTTTGCTTCTTGATGGGAAAGTCCCGAGTCGCTCCGCTCAAACAGGTCACGATTCCAAGGATGGAGTTGACAGCTGCAATGGTCTCAGTCAAGATTGACCGGATGTTGAAAGAAGAACTTCAAGTTCCTTTGACTGATTCAATCTTCTGGACAGATAGTACGACCGTACTAAGGTACATTGAAAATGACGCTCTTCGTTTCAAGACGTTTGTGGCTAACCGCGTCTCTTTCATTAGAGAAGCCACCACAAGAGCTCAATGGAAGTATGTCAACACCTCTCAGAACCCAGCTGATCAAGCTTCAAGAGGCGTAAAGATTGAGAACTTCATGTCAAGCGACAGCTGGTTTCAAGGGCCTAGTTTCCTGAGCAACCCAGACAACTGGCCAGAGCAACCTGAACAGTCCACTTACCTGTCAGAGAGTGATGAAGAGGTGAAGACATCAGCTGCTGTATCATGCACAAACCCAGTGGTCAATGCCGATCCAGTGAACCAACTTGTGGAGCATTACTCCAGCTGGTACAGACTGAAGAAGGCAACCGCTTGGATTTTGCGCCTACGAGAGATACTACAGTACCTGAGTGAGAAAAGAAAAGAGTCAGAGAAAGCTGTGAAAGAATCTGAACACGACACAGAGAAACACAAACACATGGTTGAAGAACAAATGAACACCTGTAAGAAGAACCTGGAAAAGAAAATGCTCACTGTTAAAGACTTGTACGGAGCAGAAATGGAGCTGATCAAATACAGTCAGAGACAGACCTATGTTGAGGAAATAAAAGCTCTGCAGCAAGAGAACTCAAATGTGAAAAGAACCAGCCAAATTTTCAAATTGGATCCATATCTGCAAGATGGAGTTTTGAGAGTAGGGGGCCGTCTGAACAGATCAGCGATGCCTGAGGAGGCCAAGCATCCTGTCCTTCTGTCTAAACAACACAGAATAGCCAACCTCATTCTCTACCAAGTACACTTAGAAACCAGACACGGGGGCAGAAATCATGTCCTGTCAAGATTGAGACAAAGGTATTGGATACCTAGAGCCAATGCAGCAGTGCGAACCGTGATCTCAGATTGCAATCTCTGCACGAAACTGCATGCAAAGGCAGGGGAACAGAAAATGGCAGACTTGCCACGAGACCGTCTGTTACCTGATAAACCGCCTTTTACCAACACAGGCATGGATTATTTTGGTCCTTTCGAGATCAAAAGAGGACGAGCCAAGGTCAAACGCTACGGAGTGCTGTTCACATGCCTGACAGTCAGAGCAGTGCATATAGAAGTTGCATACTCCCTTGACACAGACTCGTGTATTAACGCTCTACGTCGATTCCAAGCCAGACGAGGCCAAGTGTCAATTATCCGTTCTGACAACGGCACAAATCTGGTCGGCGCTGAGAGAGAGCTAAGACAAGCGTTGAAAGAGCTTGACCAGTCTCGCATCAATGAAGCTATGATGCAGAAGAGTGTGCAGTGGCTATTCAATCCGCCTGCTGCATCTCATCATGGCGGCATTTGGGAACGTCAAATTCGTACCGTGAGAAAAGTTCTGTATTCTGTTGTGAGACAACAATCGCTAGATGATGAAGGACTACAGACTTTCCTGTGCGAAGTTGAGAGCATCATCAATGGGAGACCTATTACCACCAACACAGATGACCCCAACGACCTCGAGCCGTTGACCCCAAATCATCTACTCCTGTTGAAGACGCAGCCTAGCATGCCACCTGGTGTGTTTATTAAAGATGACATCTACGCGCGGCGGCGCTGGAGACAAATCCAGTATATGACGGATTTATTCTGGAGAAGGTGGACACAGGAGTATCTGCCACTTCTGCAAGAGCGCCAAAAATGGCTTGAATTGAAGAGAAGCTTCAAGGTCGGAGATGTCGTCCTAGTTGCTGAGCCATCCCTTGCCAGGAATTGCTGGATGATGGGCAGAATCACCAAGGTCATTCCAGACTCCAGAGGCGTAGTCCGAAGTGCTGAAGTTCGGACGAAGACCAGCACCATCCAAAGACCAATAACTAAACTTTGTTTATTGCAGGGAGAAGAATGAAGAAAGAAGAAAAAGACTTACCTGTATTGACTAGACTTACCTGTAGATTAAGGATTATACTTACCTGAACCCTGAAAAAGAGACAAAGAATTAGTGAAAAATTAGTTATGTAAGAAATGCTGTAGAATAATGGTAATGGCTCTGAGTTTAAGTTAAAGTTTAAGTAATTGATATGCTAAGGCCTAGTCAATTAGGGGCCGGGATATGTTAGAGCCATTTTTTATGTTTTGATGGAAATGTATGCTATTAGATTTGAATGTTGTGTTTGGAATTTGTACTTCATTGATACTTTTGCAGAATATGGGTTAATTTGGGAATGTGGGAATTGTTGTGTGCATATTTGGTGATGATAGGAATTTATTTAGAAATATTGAGTTTTACCTAGATACTAGTTACTGTGGTGCATTTGATTGGCTATTGGTTTAATACACCGTCAGGACGCAAGAAGAACATGCCAGAACAGAAGCCGCGAGCCATAGGAGCATCACAGTCTTTTGACCGCTGCACAACGGCAAATTTCATAGATATTTATTTAGAAGTTAGGGATTCATCTTTTGTTTGTATGATTTTAAGTTAAGTAAAGAAAGACATCAAACGATTTGGATTCAAGACTTGTTTATTTTCTGTTGTGTGCGCGTCTAAAAAATACTTCGAGGTTCACGGCTAGTGAGTCACCTGCACTCACATTCAATATCAGTCGTTAGGAGAATCCTTCTGAATTTACACTGGGACTCGTTAAATTGGACACACCCACCCATCGCGTGCTAGAGCATTGCCCATTCTCCTGGGACACTGTCAGTCAGCAGCAGCACTCTCCTACTAAGATGTGAAAATCTCTCCTTTCTACGGTAAGTTCATTTTCGGGCTATAACATTTTAACTATGGTATTGATATTATCACTTGGGAAACCTATTAATAGGAAAGCTGGTAGTTGCTAGCTCTAAGTTGCTAACCAATCTGGCGAGAAACTAGCTAGCCATATAAAATAGTAGCTAGCCATGCTCTCTGGCAAGTCTGAAGTCAGACTCTGCTCGTTGACATTCTTTGCAATGTTGCAAACGTTTTCCTTTTCCCCCACTACAAGTGTTTAGATCAGTGTCACCGATGTGTAGGTTTGCCTGTGAGTTCGCTAGAATGCAATCATAATGTCAATACATAGTACTAGCATTCTAGCGAACACCAACAACGACGAAGTGTAGCCTACTACTTGTTGCATCAACCTGTCCCTTCGACCAATTGAAGTGCTTCTTAGCCTAAAAAGCGATATAACAGCAATATTCGAGATATATAGCAAGAATATTCAAACCTAGGTTAGCTGCATACTTAAATACATTATTTGACTTGGAGTTTATGCATATGACAGTGGCACTGAGGTGAATCTGATGTCCTTGCTACTTTAACGAGACATCATCGTTTGGGTCTGCTACCGTTTCTCATTGAGAGAGAGAAAAATATATGTTGGCCTAACTTGCAGCTTTGCAGCATTTTTTAGTCAGTGTCTGTTGCCTGTTATGTGGTAGTTGTAGTGTTCAGTCCAGTCACCCTCCTCCCTCAAGTTATGCCATTTTTTCTCTCTGCAGCAACATGCTGGTCCCTGTCGAATATAATGGAGTCAGCAAATGGGTCAGGGTACCACAGGCGGATGATGAGTACAGTTACTCACAGTTTTTGCAAGCAGGTAACTATTAGGCTAATTTGGCTGTCATGTTTATTTCTGCTGTTAAGGTTTTACTGTATCTGCCTGTAGAAACTACAGATGAATATTACATTTCCTGCTAACTCCAGTGTATTTATAGTCCAGCAGCTTTGCTCAATGCATGTTTGTTGCTCCCAAACCATGCTTATCTACAATATCTTGTGTTTCAGTGCTGGCAAAATTCAATTTACCAGATTCTACTTCTTTGAGGCTGAAGGATGCATCTAATGTGGAAGTGGATTCAGACATATTTGATGAACTCTTAAAGTCATCAGGGGTGCTTTTCAAGGCTGAGGAATGTAAGGGTAAGTGATTGCAGGCTTATATTTTTACGGTAATTAATACATTTTTGTGTCTGTTTACTACAAAAGGTAAATTGAGCTGTAATTCATTTCCTGACTTGGTCACTATAAGACAGTGATGAGCAGCGCACCGATAAGCTCCCTTTTTTGAGGAATTCACTTGTTTCTATTCAGTCTTAGTTTTAGTTTTTCATGCTTTAGTTGAAAGCTTCTATGAGACCCCCGAGGATGAATTTCCCCTAGTTACATCCCATCATGTTTTCATTCATTTTTATATTCCCGTAGTTTCAAGACATTTTCTAGTTTATAAAGAACTGAAAGTAGTAATTTGTTGAATTTACAGCAATATGAGGTCATATTCACTGAAATAAAAAGCCATTTCAATCCAAAACATCTTAACAGGTCAAGTTACATGTTAACATAGGACCCCTTGTTTGATAGCAGCTTCACAATTCATGCATCCATAGAACTTGTGAGTTTATGGAGAGTTTCTGCTTGAATGTCTTTGCAGGATGTCAGAACAGCCTCCCAAAGTTGCTGTTTGGATGTGAACTGCCTCCCACCCGCAGGTGTATGTGATTGATTTCAGTGATCCACAGAGCCCTGAGACACAATACCATCCATGAATTTAACTGAAAAACACAAAATTGAATCTTTATGACACTTAAATACAATTTGCATAATAATTTGGAACGCAGTGTAAAGCTGCTGGGGCCTTTTTATGCAAGCCACTCAGCAGCACTAACTATAACAGTTATCCATACACTATGTAGGACACATCCTCAGCAGTGTACCTCAGGATCAACGGGTGTTTTGGGGCTTTGCTCACTGTACACCCTCCCCTGAGGCGCATGTGTCCACAGTTTAGCTACCTGCTACCCAAATTTCCAAAATGTACTTCCACAACTCACTTGCAACCACAATTTACTTCCAACATTTCCCTCCACCACACCACACAAAATATACACCCTAGTATATTCTGTGATTTTAAAACTGTTTTTGTCTATAGCATGTCTGCCAATCCTCTGTTGCCCTCACTGGGGTCTGCATTTTTTGTCTACTAGTTAGATCTCTAGTCTCTGTTTTTCTTTATCAACAGGAACATTTTTATGATCACCAGAGTGGGTCTGGCTACCTAGCGTGGAGGCTTAAAACTGTTCAGCGGAACTCTTCTCAGGACCACAAGAAATCCAAGAAAACTTTTCAAGAGGGTCCAAAGACTCCACGCAGTATCCATTCAGATGAGAAGCAGTTGACCGGTGATGAATGCAGGGAAGCCATATCGGTGATGAAGATGTGTTACCACTTCTACTACCACTTCAAACCCAGCCACACCATCATCATCACCACTTACACAAACTAGTTCGTCATCTTGTCAGTACACCTCTTCAAGCCCCCCCAGTACCACCAGCAGAAGATATGACAGATTTCATGTCCGGTTCTTTCTTTTATTAATTGTATTACAAAAAATCCACAATTTTTGAAAAAGGAGAAATTATTTAAAATACTAACATTTAATTGTGATTGCATCAAATCCATTTTGTCCATTGGCTCACTATTGTACAAAGTCAATCTATTTCAATGTAATTTGGCTGGAGTGATGCATACAGGACTTTCTCCATTTTCATGAACACAACTTTTCTCACAATATCAGTATATTTCACAGCAACTGTAGTTGCTGTTGCAGTAATACATTTCAAATGCCCTACTGTCTCAGAGGCAAAAAAAGCATTTTTAGAATTAAACAAATTAACAAAAAACACAGGCACTTTATCTTCTGAACTGATAATAGACATTATTTTCCCGATGTTGCCATTTTTTAATTCAACAGTGTAACTGTTATGTTTGTGTGAACATCCATACATCTCTGTGGTAAACACTTTCCCATTAATGATTGCACGATTGTAGTGCTGGGCAGCAGCTATGCCTTGACTCCCCCAGACCGGAGTAACCAAAGACTGTTGAATGTTGTTTAGTTGTTTGTGGTATGGACACCCAAGTAGCGTAATATTTTTAAACGTACAAGCTCTACTCCTTAAAGGATATCCGTTTATCCAGTCATTAACCATAAGGTTAACTCTATGCGTCATATGACTGTCCGTTGCTGAACCATCTAAAAGTATGGGAATTGATTGCATCAAAGAAAAACGAAATGCAATTTGCTGTGGTAGTGATTGTGAGCCATGACAAAAATTTGTTAACTTTTGATTATGGCCTTCAAAAGAAAAGGCTGAATTACACCACAATGGGCCATGTAATCGAACTGAAAACTCAAGGTGGGTTAACTGATGGATGTTGTAAGACATGTGGGTGATACCATAGAGCTGTTTTACTTGATTCACAAATTTCTGGATATTCTGGGAAGCACATGTCAAGTCTTTTTCTGATACTGAATCTTTGAGAAGGAGGAATATTGAATTTACTAGACATAGCCAATGTTTCAAATATGTGTTGGGCAGGATTGAATTTAAAACAGGTAAACTGTAAAAAAGTAGCCAGCTACGGCATTCAGCTGCTTTCCATTTAGGCGCGCTGTCCACACTGCGTGGCACTCTGGGGACATCAGATGGTGGTGTCAGGGAAAGCAATTTTTTGTCAATTTTGTGTTTCAATGTTCCAATATACCAAGGGCTTTCATGATATTTACTATTTAACCAAAGGTCTAGAAATGTCTTAGTGACACCAAGGAGTACGGCGTGCATATAATCTATTGGGAAACTTTTTACCATGTCAAAACCGAAACCATAACTGTTAAGTAATATTAAGGGGGAAATTGTTTTAACACCAAGGACATGTTTCTGGTTGTCAATGGCTTGTTCTCCACACTTGATTATGTGTTCATGAGTTCTTAACTCAGCTGGAACACTGTCATACACACGTGTGAACCCACGACCCTTGGCTACAACTAATCCCTCATTGAGACAGCACCCACAGCCATAGGACCCGTTGAACTGGTGGATACCTTGAAGCAAACATTTTGCCACTGCATCGCAGGTACAGGCAATAGGGAAAACCCTTGAAATGCTATGCTTTCCAGTGTGTGGATATTTCCAAATTATGCCATTTAAATTTATGTTTTTTATGTCTTGAACAAATTGATGGAGGAATGTAGTCATGTCAGGTTTTCCTCGGCCAAACCAAACACCAGCAAGCAACACATGTTTAAACCTGACCTCTGCAGGCAGCTCATTAATAACACAACGAATTGGCCAAAGGGAGTTAAAAGAAGAATTAAACACAGGGACACCATCACAATTCCACAGCAAAAAAATATCCCCTGCCCTGTACTGTGTTTCCCTCAGAATATTTCCTGGTGGTTCATTGGTAAGAATTTCTCTTTGGAGGATGTTCTGTATTTGTTTCTCTATCGAAAGACTAATAAAGAAATCTCCCTGTTTAAAACAATTGTTTGTTTCACCACACTGAACACAAGGGGAGGTTTGACTGGGCACTGTTGCACCACATTTGCAAAATAAATGGACTGTGATGTTGTCTGATGTAGGGATGAGTTTTTTTAGTAGATGGAATGTGTGGGGTAAAATAGTGTTGGGAGGCAAAATGATGCTTAATAATTTTAGTAAGTCTTCAATAGCTGTGGTTGATAAACTATGTCGGAGGGAAAAAGCCAGAATTAAAATGATGCACTGCATTAGGGTTACCTCTGAACCAGGGTATAATGGGGAATCATTGGTGGTGGGTTTTGGGGGGTTGCTCATACTTGGAAGTCCATTTTGAATACCAAGGTCCGAATTAACTGAATTGTCTTGGTCTGTAGGCCTATCTTCGTCTTCATCAGGGTGTCTGTCATTTCCTTCTGTGATCAGGTTGGTCCGCCATTTACTGGTTTTTATTGGTATATAGGCTACAATCTATTTTGTACGCTTGAATAGATAATCTATTCTCTCTCACTCACTCACACACACACACACACACTCAGCGTATAGCCTTATATTAATATAGCCTTATATTAATTGTCCTTAAGCATTTTACCTTTTATATCTACCCTTTTTGTATGGAGCCTTGTCTACTTCGTTTTCCATTTGAGCAAGGCCTACTCCTACAAGGGAAATTGTTATGAAAATGATACCATATTGCATTTTGCTAATATTCATTACACTTATTTACATTTTGATTTTCATTTATACATAAATGTTTTGTAATTGTGTTTACATGTATAATATTGCATGGGCTAGACATAAATATCATATTGATAAATGACATGCTTAGGCCTATGCGGCCCTAGAGCGCACGCATGACGCTCTCTCACCTGCGCGAGGAGCATTCAAATCCGCGTTCTGATTCGTTGGTTCTCGACTCGCAACTGTCAATGTTGAATGTCCGCCCCAAAGAAGAGCTCTACAATATACGTGTAACGCAACAGTAAGTAAACTTAATTTCTTCTTACGTTAACTTTGCCTTCTTTCTGCATTGTTATTTTACATAACGCTACAGCCACGCTGTACAGTACGTTACAATTCAGTTGACATTAAGTAACAATTTTAGATCAGGCGCTGGTTGTCATAGAGCTGTGGTAACTTTGTCTAAGCTAGCTACTATAGTAGCATTATAATGCTAGCGCACACACTAAAAGGTGTTACATTGTTACAATGGGCTTACATCCGCTAGAGTTATGACTGTTTTCAGAGGTATATTTACCCGAATTATCCGTGTAGAACTGATTTGGAATAGTTACACCAGCACAGACTGAAGCTCGTAGCCTACGCTAGATTTAATGTTAGTTTGCTCAATGTTTTTAACGGCCTCGCGAAAACTTGCTTAGCAACGCTTCCCTGGATCTCAGCAATCGCGATGGCGCCGCGAGCAGTCTTGGCTTAGCCTACTTTCTCCCCCTTCTTTCCACAGATGAATATGCATATGTTAATAGAATGGATAGAAGACCCCCCGACGTGGGATGTACTTCCAATTAAAAAAATAGTAAGGGGACAGTTGGGAGTTGGTGAAGTATGTGATGTGGAGTATTTGGAGGAGTCAAGTCCGGCAAAAATAATCCAATTAGGTTGGTATTCTATATATTCTAATATCTTGTTGTTTTGGCATATAGCCTACCGTGTTAGAGACACTAAAGGAACAGCACTGCATTAGATGATGATGACAATGTTTTATCAGTGATCCCATATGACCTTATTCTAACTTGTGTTGTTGTCTTCAAGGGAGCAAAAATAAATTATTGAAGGCTCTCCAAAAAATAGAGCGAGAGAGAGAGATGCTGAAGACACCCGGGCCTACGGGTCGGGGGCAAAGAGAAAAGAGACCCGTGGCTCCTTATTCTCCTGGCTCCAGCGACAGTGAGGTAAGTTACTATGTATGAGACAGGCGTCACTAAAGAACAGCTAGCTAAGTAGTTATGATGTAGCATGCTATTATGATGTAAAGTGCTACCACTGTGAAATAATATTGTATTATAATTTACAGAAGGAATCTGTACCTACACCTTTCAAAAAACGAGATAGGGAGTCTTTTTCTAGGAAAATTTTAATGGAATACCATGTAAGTATACAAGCATTTGTTATTTCATGTACACGTGTGCGCTATGGTTCTCTTCTGCAGTGTTTGTGGGTCATGGTTATTGTCTGCAGTGCTTGCTAATGTGTGTTGGTTCTGTCCCCCTCTTCACACAACAGGCTGGACAAGGAAGTGCCGCCAGTGATTCTGTAAGTAAAGTCTCATGGTTCTCATGGCTGAATGTTTGTGTCATGGTTATAGTTCCCTAATGTGTGTTGGTTCTGTCCCCCTCCTCACACAACAGGCTGGACAGGGAAACGCTGCCAGTGATTCTGTAAGTAAAGTCCCATGGTTCTCATAGCTGAATGTAAATGTTTGTGTGTCATGGTTATTGTCTGCAGTGTTTCCTAATGTGTGTTGGTTCTGTCACCCTCCTCACACAACAGGCTGGACAGGGAAGCGCCGCCGGTGATTCTGTAAGTAAAGTCATATGGTTCTCAGCTGAATGTAAATGTTTGTGTGTCATGGTTATTGTTTCCTGATTTGGTTCTGTCCCCCTCTTCACACAACAGGCCAGAGAGGGAAGTGCCACCGGTGATTCTGTAAGTAAAGTCCATTGGTTCTCAGCAGCTGAATGTAAATGTTTGTGTGTCATGGTTATTGTCTGCAGTGTTTCCTAATGTGTGCTGGACAGGGCAAATTTCTTAGACCTCAATCGGCATTTTTTACAAATACATCAGGCCAATCATGTTTTTTTTTGTTTGTTTTTTTTTTTTTTCATTTCAGGAGTCAGCTACAACAGGCCTCCATAAACTGTCTGAACAGTTAAATGATGTCTACACTTTGTTGGTTGACATGAACTATAGGATCAGCAGGCTGGAGAACCACATCATTTCAAGTAAGACTAATCACACTAAAACCTATGTGGTGTCATGTTTTCTTCATTAGCATTTCTACAATCACTGTTGTTTTGGTCTTTCTGATCAGGCCGGTCCCAACAACAAGGACCACAGCCACCAGCACTTGTGGCTCACCCACCAGTAGGCCTACCCAGGCTGCATTCACCAGCACCCAGGCCACAGCCACCAGCACCCGGGCCGCAGCCACCAACATCCGGGCCGCAGCTACCAGCACCCGGACCGCAGCTACCAGCACCCGGACCGCAGCTACCAGCACCTGGGCCGCAGCCACCAGCACCCGGGCCGCAGCCACCAGCACCCGGGCCGCAGCCACCAACATCTCAGCCACAGCCACCAACATTTGGGCCACAGTCTGCAGCACCCGGCGCACCATCCATAATGGTAATAGCTACTTTCTGCTGTATAAAGATATGTACAGATAATGCTGTCTAGGTCTGTGTAATTTTGTGTGATGATAAAACAAGAGGTAATGGTAACCATTTTGTAACAAAAAAAAAACCAACCTGTATTCACACAGGTGCACATTGGACCATCGACAACCATTACACAGCAGCAGTTTCACAGTATAAAGTGGAGCAATCCGCAAAAGGCAACGAAGGACCTGCTGTTGGCCGTGTTTGGGCGAGCTATTCTGAGGACGCATTCATACACAGGCAGGCAGTCCAACGCCTTCGCCAACAAGCCAGCAAAGCCACAACTGAATGTCGCCAACGTCAGTGACATCATAAGTGAGTTAATTTTTTTCCTCCCTCAATCACAATGTAATAGAATTTGGTTGCAATCCATGCCGCTGTTTAAAAGTTATGGGCCAAACTAAATTCAGCCATCTAAGGCCCATTAATATTCATACGCTGTTTTTTTTTCCCCTTTCCCTACAGATTACATATGCCAACGATTTGGGGTGAACCAGGGCGAGGTTAGGAGGGCCATTTCCCAGAAATGTGCAGATGAAGAGAAGATGGAGAAGAGGCGCAAGCAGCAGAAAATGTAGCAAAAAAAAAAAAAGTAATTATTTGTAATTGAAATGTAAATGTAAACTATAATTAAATAAATGTCCTTAAATGCACTTTTGTTGTCCTCTCATTCTTGTGTGATGGCAACAAGCAGCTATTTAATGTAATTGATGTTTTATAATGTTGATTTTTTCAGTAACTTGTTTGCCATGTTATTTGTTATTAGTAAATGCACCAATACCAAGTATTGGTGTCATTCCTTTCCATCCCATTGTCTTGCGTTATAGAAAATTGGTTGGATTTCATTTAGTAACACCCTATAGAACTCCTATAGGATTCTGCCCACTGGATTCCTATAGGATTCCTGTAGGATTTTGTCCCATAAAAAAAAAATACATTGTTTTTTTATGGAACAAAATCCTATTGGAAATTGGACTGTTTCTATCAGATTTTGGAACCAAAATCCTACAGGAATCCTACAGAAATGCAGTGAGCAGAATCCTATTGGAATCCTATAGGAATCCTTTAGGCTGTTTCCTATTGGATTCCTGTAGGATTACGGTTCCAAAATCTGATAGAGATCCTACAGGATTCACCCTATTGGATTCCTTAAGGATTTTTTGATGTTGTGTACGGTATATTCATTGGAATTTGAGGTCCGTAGTAATTCATTTGCATACCTGCAAACTTGTCGCTTTTCGGCGACTCTCACCTTTTTCATTGTCAATTGGGTCATTCACGTGAATCGTGTAGAACCGGAGAGATTTTTTGTTTTGGAGGGGGGGGGTCGGAATCTCAGCCTTTGCCTCAGGATCTTGAAAAGCACTATGCCATCGAAGTTCGGACTTATTGACTTCGCCAATGTGACGTGGTATCTGTGTTCTTGGCGCAAAGCATTGTGGGGGAATGGGGCAGAGGGGCAACCAGAGGTAGCGGCAGCAGCGGCAGCAGCGGGAAGACTCATAGCGAATAACTACCGTTAGAGAAAACAACACATAGTTGACCCGAAAATGACGAGAAGTTGTTGCGTTATTAACTGTAACAATCGCTCCCATGATCATCGTAGACGGCGGATCACACCACACATACATTTTTACCGTTTTCCTGCTTGGAAAAGGAATAGCACTAGCCATGTATCAGACGTTACCAAGAGGCGACGGATGGCCTGGATAGCGGCAGTCAGGAGACCCAATATCACTTTCGACCACACTCCCCCACATATGGAGGTGTGCTCCAAACATTTTCACAAAGGTAAGTTATAAATGTTTTTTAATTAAATTACGTAGTGATATATAATGTGGGTTACAACGTGCTATCACTGCTAACGTTAGCTATCGCTTCACTAACGTTTCCGTAAACAACATCCACAACAACACATATTTTAAGCCAGCGAAGGCAAGAGTAACGCTAACTTTCTGCAGATGACGCTTGTGATGTTGTTATGTTTTACTTGCCTTGTTTTCAAATAGCTGGTGCTGTCATGTTCATAGTTAATAACGTTATGTCTCAGCTATCTCAGTCACCAAACTCTGGTTAACACAGAACTGACATACTGTTCACGTTGGTGTAAGGATTTGATGTCACTGATAGGTTAATTGGGGTAATTGCTTTGATTTTGAGACATACTAGCCTAATATCTTTTAATATGTGGCATGGTCTTTCAGTAATTAATAACTTAGTATTCAGCTTTCCTTCAGGCTAAAATGTTTTGTTTTTGTCTTTGCAGGCAAGCCTGCCTATGAGATGCTAGAATGTGATCCCGACTGGGCACCCTCTCTGAACCTTGGCCACTCGGAGGTGAAAGCTGCAGGTACTGACAGATTTGAACGGTTAGGACGAAGAGTTAGAAGATGCCAAGAAGAAGCCGTCACTGGGGAGGAAGAATCAGCACAAGAACAAGGTAACAATTCACCACCACCACCCCCTGACAACACCAGCCATGATGCAGATGATGCGACCCCTCTGTACTATTCAGGTAAATATGTTGGTTGTAATTACACCAATTGCGAGGATCAAGTCATGTTGTGTTAAACAATCTGTTTGTCTGTGTTTTTGTAAATGTAAAGTAATATATGTTGTAATGTTTTAGATATCAACCAGACATGTACTGTATGTAAAGACACCTTTCCTGCCCTTTATATCATTAGACAACACTGCACCTACGGCTGAGACAGAAGCGGGCACATCAGGTGCAGTAGCGCGGGATGGCAGAGGACAGTTGGAGAGCGCAGGTGCACAGCAGGAGTGCAGCCAATGTTGTATCCACCTTCAAGAAATTGTACGTTTACGGGAGGAGAATCGAATGCTGAAGGAAGAACTCTCAAAGAAGAGCCTGGACGAAAACTTCCTCAGAGGCAACGACTGCAAGGTGAAGTACTACACTGGGCTTCCGTCTTTTGCTCTACTGATGGGTGTGCTTATGGAAATCCATCCTAGCCTACCAAAGACTGACAGAAAGCTCTCCCATTTCCAAATTCTCCTTCTGACTCTCATGCGCCTGAGGCTTGATCTGCCTCTTGACCATATCGCACACATTTTTGACATAAGCAGGCAAACCACATCCACACTGTTCAGCGACACAATAAATGTGCTGTATTCTCACCTTAGTCCCTTGGTGCATTGGCCAGAGAGGCGGTTCATTCAGGCCAGCATGCCACACCAATTCGTAGAGATGTTTGGAAATCGGGTAACAATAATCGTTGACTGCTTTGAGCTTTTCATCGAGAAACCACAAAATCTACGGGCAAGAGCAGAAACTTACTCCAACTACAAAGGTAGGCACACTATGAAATACCTAATTGGCATTACACCACAAGGAACCATATCCTTTATTTCCAAAGGATGGGGGGGGCGTTCCAGTGACAAACGCATTACAGAGAACAGCGGCTTCCTTCAAAAGCTCTCACCTGGAGACCTTGTGTTGGCAGATCGAGGGTTTGATGTGAAAGAGAGTGTTGCCCTGGTAGGTGCCACACTAAAAATGCCAGCCTTTACAAGGGGTCGCAGCCAACTGGATGCTAAAGATGTGAAGGAGACCAGGGGTGCGTTTCCCAAACAACGACGGATGTTAGCATTTGAACCACCGTTGTCCGTAGTAGGTTCAAACGACACAACAGTCCGATTCCGACCGTTTCCCGAAACTCTCCAACTACCTACGTACAACGTAAGTCTGAACTATGTTAGTTTAGACTTCCGTCGTTGAAACTGCAAAGTATCCAGATGTGTCAGAAGTGCTCGGAGAGTATTCGGATGCATTCGTTGCGGGGAGGCAGAAACGACACCACGACAGTAAGCAACAAAAACGTAGCCTTATTTCAATTCAGCCGGTATGTAGGCTGTGACAACTTCAGCAACTTAGGAAAATGTTCCCCAACACAATCATGTCCCATACTCATTAAAAAGCAGTGACTGAATATGTTTGTAATGATATAATCGTATATTTCATTTATGCTACCCTACATAGGTGTGCATATAAATATAACCAAGGCCACCAGTTATTCATGTGCCACGATGGTTGAGTTGTTAGCTCGTTAGCCCACTATGCAGACATTCTCCCTTTTTCGGAGAGATACGGGTTCGAATCCTGCTACACCGTAATCAATTTGAAACACGTGGAATGGCCTTGATTGTGGATCTGTGAACCGTGATCATACTCTACATCACAGTATTAAAAACGGCCTGTCAAATCAGCCAATAACTTTAATAATCCAACAACATCTTGCAACAACTTTTGGTGTGTTGTGGGGTGAATTTTCTATCGTCTTTTTACATGACCTGGCAAGTGCCAGGATGAAAATGAAGTGAATTAAAGTAAAACCATTCATGCAGTGGGTGGCGGTAAAGCATTGAATGGTGCCTAATCTGACCCAAGACGGCCAAAGGTGACGAGCAAGACGTCACGTGTACAGAAACCGACATAAACAATGGTCTAACGACAGGTCCAAGCTAATCGTTCGAACTATACAGTTTAACGATGGAACTTCCGATGGATCGTCCAGACTTTGCTGTTGGGAAACACCTGCGTCGTTGAACGATCCATCGGACTAATGTTGTTGTAAACATCCGTTTTGTTGTGTCGTTCGAACGATGCTGTTGGGAAACAGTAGTGTCGTTAATCCATCGTTCAAACCTATGAAGTTGCTAAGGAAGTTAGCAACGACGGTTTTGGGAAACGCACCCCAGGAAGCTGGCCCATGTGAGGATACATGTGGAGAGAGTGATTGGGTGTATGCGATCCAAGTACACCTTTTTAAATGACACCATCCGTCTGGGCCTCGTGGTCCCACTTGAAGGCGAGGACATGACTTTGCTAGATAAGATTGTGGCCGTTTCCTGTGCTCTTACCAATATGTGCCCAAGTGTTGTTATGAAGCCAACATTTTGAATGTAAATTATCGAATAGGTTACTGTACAGTGAGTTGGAAAAGAAATGTATATATGTATGTTTGTCTGTTGTTAATTTACATTTGCGTTAGCTTTTAATACAAACATTGCTTTTTCTCATATCAAATAAATCTCAGAGTTTTGCTTGATTTCTGCCTCTGTATTTGTTTGCCGAAAAGGGGAATAAAGGTGCAAAGTCACATGAACAATTGAAATATTGATACTAGCAAGTGCAGATATGTAAATAAAAGTATATAAATATCAGTGTACAGAAATATATATTACATCAAATACAACTAATTAAAATTATGGTCAATTCATAACAGTATGTTTTTTTTTTTTTTTTAATTATTATTCAAAAGAGATGTTAAAACTCTTAACATAGGTAATGAGGCATATGGCACTACACATCATTACTCCTCTACTGTGTCTTCATGTGCCTGTTTCTGACCTGCCTGTGACACGGTGGAAGGTCTAGTATAATGACAGGCAACAAGCTCTGGTAACACAACCTTATAGAAAAAGTCCTGTGCCACTGGCAAAAGTGTTGTTTCCCATAGGGCTTCATCAGGCATGACACGCACAATGACGCAGCTTTTTGTTGTCCACACCACAAAGTCACAGAATTGTGAGCCAGTCACAAACATCTGAGTCTGCACTTGCTTGTAGTACTTATGTGTCCGTTTCAGCTCAAGCGTTCCATTGTTTAGCCGCAAGCAAAAGTCCTTGTCTATACAGGCCTGTAGGATGTTGTGATCACGGTGCTTGTAAGGACATTTTATTTCTACACAGCCTTTCCCACAGCATGTGCAGCAGACTAGTGCATCAGGAGTTGCACCTAGTTCAGGGAAGGAAGGATTAATGATAAAACCACAGCACTCCACTTTCATTTCCAGGTGCCGCAGCTCATTCTGAGTGACGTAGGAGTCTCGTGCTGTGTCCTCATGGTCTCTCCCCCATTGGATGGGCTTTGGGACATTGTCTGTCTGTCTGTTCTGTTGGGGATAGCACACCTTTTTTACCGTTGATAGAGCTGGTTTGGATATAGAGGTGGACACAATGGCATGGATGTTAGAAGCCGTTATCCTTCCTGCTCGTGCTGTATACCAAAGATCAGATTTGTGTTGTTGTCTTGTTTTGCTCTCCAATGCTGCTGCTTCTGTGTGTGACACTGCAGTCAGATGTGTCAGACCCCTACAGTGTTGGCGCAGGACTGACAAATCGCGGCCATCCATTTGTGGATCACGGAGGCGCAGAAGGGACTTTGGCAGGATGCACGGCTGAACAGGGTCTGCGTAAAGGTGGCAGTAGTCCTCCATCACCGAACACAGCGCAGACCTGTGAGTGTGCATCAGGTCTGTGAGGGCCTTCAAGTCACCTAGTGTGCGCTGTGCTGGTACTAACCTGCCACTAGAGCGGGTGCGAATTGTGGGTGCTCTGCTGTCTTGCTCAGCAATGGACTGGTCAAGTGCCTTTTTTCTAGCGACACTAGTGGTGTAGTCAATGCTGTAACCGGGCACTCCTTGGACCTTGTTGACATTGGAAGGCATCATCCAGTAGGCCTCTACATCTGTAGGTGTCACATTGCCACGCAATCTTACAGCAGTGTCAATTTTGTAGAGCAGGGCAGCCACATGAACGCACTTCTCAGCAACACCAGCCATGCAGGTACAGTGAGCACTCTCCACCTCCCCACTGGATTTCAAAATCACCCACGGCTGGACGCATGGAATGATTAACCTATAAACAATAAAAACAGAATGTTTTTATCAGAAAAATCAGCATTTTTGTTTTAAGAATTACATAAATTAAGGGTTACACAAGAGTACCCTAGAAGCTTTTCTGATGTTGCTATGTTACAACATCAGAAAAGCTTCTAACATGAACTTCATCGACACCCATAGCCAAACTCAGTAGCAAATAGACACTAGAAGTTAATGAGTTTTCTATTCAGAATCCGCACCAGACTAAAAGCTTTAACGGCAGTGGTGGTGAGTAGTATATTGTATGTTTGCTATATAACAAAACTAAAAAAAATATCATCACCAGCAGTTTAGTTTTCAGAAATCCTGTACAGCTAGCTTGCTATCAATAGCATATAGCTTACCTTGGTGCTTACGACGGTTTTCTGGTCCACTTTGCAGATTTCTAGGTCCTGCACCCATCCGTTGGTAAACTGTTCTTGAGCTTGCTGGAGAGATCTAACATTACTAAATATTTCGTGAGTATAGGCACTCACACCAAGGATCATGTAGTTGTAAATATGTGCATGAATGAAGTTTGGTAGGAGGCTAAAATTAGATGTCCACTCCATATGCTCAAGCGGGTCGAGTCCTTTGAAAAGGTTTAATTTTCTCTAAATACCGCGCTTTGGCTTTGCCATTGAGTTTGTCGCGATAAAGGCAATCATCTTTCTCCTTTCTCCGGTCCATTTGAGTCTCTTAACAGGTGTGTAGCACTCAAAATAAGTAGCAGTGAGAGGGCGCAGGCTGCCCCGTCGCCCCATAATGCACTGTGTTTTCGAATGCGCACTGACGTACGTTGGCGAACTCTATTGCGGCACATTCACACACCTGCATCAACGTTTTACTCCCGTTGCTTTTCCCATTGACTTTACATTGTCGTACTGAACCGGGGGCTCGCTAGCCTGAGTCACGCTTTCAACGCGAGCATCGGCCAACGAAGTATCGCCTGGCTTTAAGAGACCCCTGAACAGTGGCATTATCGTGAGAGCCTGACGTTAAGAGACCCCCTGAATTTGAGGTAAAAGTCAGAGATTAGTTTGATTTTCATATGCCTACAGTCATCATATGCTTCGAGCAAATACTCAAGGGCAAGCAATACAAGCGGATCCAATGCTGGAATTTCCGTTAGCAAGATAGCAATTTTTCTAGCCATCTAACATAATTAGCTAGTTGTTAATTCCTGCATTGTCTGACTGCTTTGTTAACCAAAGTGAACCATTTAGCTTACTACGTAAGTACCGTGCTGGCCCGAATAAAAGACGAGGTTTTGTTCTAAAAATAAATACAGTACTTCTAGCTACTACTCCAATTCTGAGCTACCCTGATTAACGACACGTTATGGAGGTTGTCATGTGCGTAGCAGTCCTTCAAGTCACCTTACGCCCAAAATACATGCAAGCGAAATTTACCGCTTTCGCCCCGCTTTCTCCGCTTCGAGTGGGTGTGTACCAACCGTCAGTTGAAGAGACATGAAGTTTAAAATGCTAAAGAATACTGAATGGTAACAATTATTTTGTTTTTGGAATGGTAATATAATGTTAATTAACGGCACTGTTTTACATTTTATGTATGTCCATTTTTAAATGTTTATCAAACCCCCTGCCGCCTTCCAACTGAAAGGAATGGAACGTCATTTAAAACGATGTCATTGGTTACCGCTCGACGAACACCGCTCCTCATTTGCATAAAGTTCAGCAGATCTCAACTTTTCCGCCCGCCTCGCCGCCTCGCTGATCTACGTCACCATCTGCCGCCTCCCAACTGAAATGAATAGAACGTTCCGCCCGCCCGCTTGCATGTATTTTGAGCGTTAGGCGGTGGGCCGAGGCCGTCTATCTGGCTTAGTTCTCGAGTTGGTAATTACCTTGAAGGGGAGAAGCCCATTTTTTAACAGAAATTGTATAACACGTGTAGATAACCATTACCGGTTGTTTCCACCGCGAAAACTTGCACATTTAGGAGTATTTTACGATTAAAGTATCGAAAATTATTACCGGCGTGTTCCGGGGTGTGGTCCAATCAAAACGCTAGTTGAGGCAGATTCACCAATTGTGTTCTTCGGGGAGTCACACCCGGAAGCAAACAAACTATCGCGTGTAGGTGAGATCTCCGTGGAACAACTTTCAGGTAAGATTTAATGTTTCATGTACATTACCCGCCGTCTCTTCAATCTGTTTAATGCTATAGCTAATTTTCTCTTTGTTGGTCAGATTATATTGATGAGGGTGAGCGTGAGACAGCTAACCATGGTACAGGGTAAGGGGAGACAAACAAATTCACCACAGCCATTCAGTTAAACGTCGACAGCTGTTCGATATGTATGAACTATTTACAACTATACCGTTTTTACACATTTTCAGTTTTTGCAGTTGCCCAGGCCTTCTCCACGTGCACTTGCCTGTGACACATTGGAGTGATTTACACTGAAATCTCCGTGGAACAACTTTCAGGTAAGACTTAATGTTTCATAACGACTACATTACCTGCCGTGTCTTCAATCTGTTTAATGCTATAACTAATTTTCTCTGCCATTGTTGGTCAGATTATATTGATCAGGGTGAGCGTGAGGCAGCTAACCATGGTACAGGGTAGGCTAAGGGGAGACAAACAAATTTACCACAGCCATTCAGTTAAACGTCGACAGCTGTTCGCTATGTATGAACTATTTACAACTATACTGTTTTTACACATTTTCACAGTTTTTGCAGTTGCCCAGGCCTTCTGCACGGCAGGCTGTGGCTTCTGCTGTGCCTTCTGCACGTGCACTTGCCTGTGACACATTGGAGTGATTTGCACTGAAATCTCCGTTGAACAACTTTCAGGTAAGACTTAATGTTTCATAACGACTACATTACCTGCCGTGTCTTCAATCTGTTTAATGCTATAACTAACATTCAGGGTGAGTGTGAGGCAGCTAACAATGGTACAGGGTAGGCTAAGGGGAGACAAACAAATTCACCACAGCCATTCAGTTAAACTTGCAGTTAAACTTCTATTATGAACTATTTACAACTAACTTTTTATACATTTTCGCAGTTCTTGCAGTTGCACAGGTCTGTGCAGGGCAGGCTGTGCCTTCTGCATGTGCAGTTCCCTTTGACACAATGGAGTGATTTACACTGGCAGTGGACAAGTTCTAAGATGGACTTAGGCGCTGGGGGTAGCGTCATCCATTGTGGTACCAAAGAGTCTCCTTCCCTGCGCCATCCATGCTCTACAGGTGATGGTATTTCAGGTCTTGCCTGTAGACTTCGCCTGTAATATATTTAGGACAAACAAAACACTAAGGTTGTCTTGGCCTTTGATAGAATGTATAACACAGGTGTAAAATATTTAATTACATATTAATTTGATTTTTTTCCATGTGTGTATAGGAAGTACCTGTATATGGCAGCCTGGTAATTTGCACGCCGAATGTGCTGTTGAAGGGAGTCTTGGTTGGGAGGAAGGCTTCGCTCTGCACTTTTCCCAGACTTGAACATGTGCCACCTTGCCTGATTGACACTTGTTATACCCTTAAGGTTGTAGAGCTCACAGGTGAAAGCCTCCACCGGCTCATGCAAGTCTGGGTTTACATGAAAGCATTTTCCTATTTCCTGGAATGTGTGGCAGTGTTCTTTGCTGGAGAGGAGTGTCTTCACTGCCTTCACCTTTCCAACCCCATACAGTGAACTGACCGTGTCGCAACCCGTGAAGCAGTGCAGGCCAACCAGTGCATCACACACTGCTGCTCCAAGTACCTGATGGATTCGCCGTACTTCAATTGTGCGTGTTTGGAGCCCAGTGCCTGTGTGGAAATACAGATGAGCTCCTATCTCTTGGCTCAATGCAAGAGCTAGTATGAACACATCAGTGTCTGGGCTCGACACAACTATATGAGAGCTGTAATCAGCAGCATGCTTGCAGTGAAGAAACAGCCTGGTGTCCGCTTCTTCCTGTGTGGTGTACAGGTTGTGTATAGGCGTGACCTCTAAGGCTTTGTGTGTTTCCTTTTTTAAGGCATGGCACTCCCCTCCATGACCCACAATTATGGTCAAATCTTCAATCAAATACCCTGCTGATTTGCACCATCTTGTGTAGAGAAACTCTAACAGGCTGTCTTTGTTTTCCCCACATGCCAGGAACTGTGACCACTGCTTAGGGATTTTTTGGTCCTCAGCGTAGATCTTCAACGCTTGGCATCCCTTCACAGCACGTCGATCGCGTTCAGCATTCTTGATGCTTACGGTCCGGTAGGTATCTGGGACAAAATGCACCACCTTTGCGGAGGTTGCAGTGGCCACACTCACAATCATCCTTAAGATGCTGTCAGCAAACATTCCAAATGTTGGTTGTGGTGTCATTGTTTGTACAAGTGCCATTCCATCCCACACCCAAGTTGACCCTTTGGGAATACTGTCTACTGTTGCAGGGGGGTGAGCGGCACCTTCCAGGAAATGTAGCAGTTTGGCCTTGTTGGTTTTCATGATCGAGCCATCAAAATAAGCGAGTGCTGCAGGTAATGGTCCCAAGCTGTATGTAAGCATCTCACCCATATTGATTTTTCGGGACATGCCAATCACAATCAGCCTGGCAAAAAGGTCACAGTCGGCTTTCAGGGCTATTTCTCGGCCTTTGTGTTTTGTGACCCATGTGGTGGAGACGTCTTTAAAGGTATTTAGCTTCATTTTTTTCAAAGGGTGGTGGATATCTACCTCATTACTTTGTAACCTTTTCTTACAGAATGTTAAAAAAGCTTTCTCTCCTCTCTCCTTTGCCTCATTTAATTCTGTAGAAACAAGTGCAGGTGCCTCCTTTCCTGATGTAATGTGGTAGAGGACATCTGGATCGATGGATGGATCAAATGGATTTATCATATTGGTAATGGTTGACATAATGTTCCTGACATCCTTTTCGTCTTGCTGGCTTCGTGAATCATGCAGTTCCGCTCTTTGTTTTGTAGTACTGCCGTGACCAGCCATGTCTCTGCACTCCACTGTGATGGCTGCACGTTCATTGTGTGTCAGTGTCCATCTGTGAACGGCACCTTTTTGCAGTGAAAAACCAGTGAGGCCACCCTTGGTTTTGGAATCCCGATTCACAGTTTGCTCAATGACTTGGTCACAAGCAGTGTATGCAAACCCATATGATTGTTGTCTCTGTGCAACAAAATCGCCTGATTGAAGCTGATTGTTTGCATTTGGGTGAGTGTCCTCCAAACTGACCATCTCCATCCAATATGACGACAGGTAGCGAGCATAGTTGATTCTGTCGTAGGAGAAGAACCATGGCAAGATGGATCGAACACTGGATAGATGGAGACTCCAGTTTGCCTCTCTTGTTCCTCGGATGAAGACAAGAAGGTCTTCCACCATTCCTATGTAAGAGCTCCAAAATGTAAATGTCTTGTTTGTAGTGTTGTCTTGGATGTAACTGTCATATCCACTCAGAAGTGTTTTGATTTTTTCAGACCTCACCAAGGCATCAAAATCATCGCCAGGGAAAGTGGTCTGCAGATCAACAGCGAGCTTCACAGCTGCTTCCCGACCATCCTGTGGCAGTTGGTCAAGATATGCTTGCCATCGCAGTCTTTGAAGAGCTTCGCACATTAACTTGTGAGTACGAATACTGCGATTGTACTGATGTCCGGATAGGATGCCATCCATAGATCCTGCTGCCACAACCTCAGCTTCAGTGATGATGTCTTGAAATCCTGCATCCCCAAAACGCTTCCCAATGCAGGACAGGTATGCCATACATGTGTGAAATTCACCCATTCTAAGGACAATGCGCTCCATGAATGTGCTGTTTGCCCACCTGATCTCTTGGGCTTTTGCATATATGGCCTGATCCATCACCAACACAATCTCATTCAACTGCAGCTTGTCTGCTATTTCTATTGAGCGAGTAAGGATGGTGTGTACAGTATTGAGGTTTGTTGGGCTGGCATCAATGACGGGCAGATAACCAATCTTGGACTGTTGTAGAATATCAGACTCGTGTAGCTGTGTGTTCCATCCAGTCCACCCAGGTAGAACATGATCATTTATTGATGTCTTTATGAAGAAGTAGACGCTGTCAAGTTGGTGAGCATGGATCTGTGCTCCACTGTATTTCTCATAGCCAAGTTCAATGTTTTCTCCAAAAGCTTTTGGGTTGACTTTTTGTCCTCTTGTGTAGACATCGATTCTGGCAGGAGGCGGCTGAAGAGACCTTCTTCTCGTTTTCTGCAGAGAACCAACAGCTTGGGTAAGCACATCAGCGGAACTTGGCCTCTGAATTATGATTCCATTGGTATTGTGTGTTGTGCCCTTTCCCGACAAAGTTTCTTCACCAAAGTCATTGTTGTCCCATACAAGGGTTACTGGGACATGAGGTGAAATGCTTGGTGGTATGTATGTGTCGCCTCTTTGCATCTGCAGTTCTGCAAGAGCAGTGTCATGTTCAAGGACTTGGGAGTTAGAGCTACAATGTCCAAGGCCATTAAGAATCCCAATTAGCTGTGCTGAGCCTGTCATGTGCCTGATGGTCATGGCTAATGCAGAATGCTTTACCATGGGCCACCGTCCTCTCATGGAAAGATTCATTATGTCCTGACAGAGAGATACAATTTTCTGATTGTCTTCCTCCCCAACGCGGACACGCACTGATTGAGCTGGAATCTCTGTGGACATGCCGACTGTCCAAGCTATCATGTTGTACAGTTCTGTTGGAATCATTCTTAAGGCTGTATCCATGTTAAGGTCCTGGGCTGTGGGTGGCCATGGCATTTTAGGAGTAGTCTTGTGCTTGACTGCTATTGTCTCTTTGAGAGACATTGCTGCATGATACAGCACTCTGTCCATTTGCTCCTCTGTTATATGGCAGGGCTGGTCATTATAGGTGTCCTCATCGCTACTGTCTGATGATGACTGCTGTGTAGGTATATCAGGGATTACTTCTTCGGCACACAAGTCATCAACAAACACTATGTAATTTCGTGATGCTTTGACAAACTTCAAACAAGGATGGGACTTAAGCAGTCTTGCTTTTAACCGGGAAACTGAATATGATTGAATGTTAGTGTTGTGCTGTTCCTGAACAATTTTTTTGAAGAGCTCGTTTAGCCGGGATAGCCTGAAAATCTCGCGTTTCTTTAAGAGCCTTTCTTCCACAACTGTCTCACAGAAGTGCTTGTAGCCTGCCTCATAGGGTGTCTCCTCTTCACAGGGTTGAGGTGCATTTTTAAAAAGATAACGTGTATAGCTCCGATAGCAGCTAGGATGGTACATTGCCTCTGAGGCTACTAGATCTCTCCCTCGAATTTCAAGTAAAAGCCTCTCATCCCTCCGCTCCTCTGCTGCAATAAGCAGTTTATTTGTTGTCAGTGTCTCACATTTTGAGAGTTTCTCTTGTGTCCTCTTCCTACTGCACCTGTCAGTAATATATTGGGTTTTCTTACATATCAGGCAACCAACAGGGAGAAGATGAGATGCCCTCCTGGGCAGACCAGGGTCTTCAACGTCAGAGCGGAGAATGTGAAACTTGCTGTAGCCCCAATTTTAAAGCGTTCCAGGTGTGGATATATATTGATGTGGGTAGATGTGACTGTTTAAACAACAGCTTAAATGCGAGAGTAATCCAGTGTAATATAAAGCAATATGACGTCTTGTTACATTGGATGCCACATTACTTAAGCAATATAACACGAGTGGGAGTGAGGTTGTTGTGGAATACCCTCACAGTAGTGGCGGATGCTGGTATTCCAAAGTGGGGAAGCTCACTGCCAACTTAATCACAAAATGTGTCCATTTACTTTAATACGTTAATTCGACCCTTCGTTCCTTCTGTAGAAAATGGTCTGCCATAGTGCTCTGCTAGAGGGCTAGTTCAGGAGAGCTAGTGGGCTATTAAGTAGCACTAGCGCCAACCTATCAGTATGATTCTAACGAAACGAAATTAAAAACGAACAAGAAAATTGTAATAAACCAAAACGGAAATAAGTGTGAGTGTGATTTATATACAGTGTAAGAAATGAACAAGTATTTTTCGCTGAGGAAATGCTAACAAATTGGTCACTGTTTGTCTTACCGCCTTCGCATGCAACATCGTGTGTGATGTGAGTCGCCGCAGGCACGAAGCCGACAGCAAATTTCTGTATAATAAAGGACTACATTTTGCATCCAAAGCTGTCATTTGAAATCTTAGCATTGCATTCTGTGTTACAGCCTTAATGAATATTCATGTTAAACTTAAATCCCACCCAGGGCAGCTCAGAATTAGAGTAGCCATATATCATGAAAACACCAATCAGTCCTTGCTGCGATGAGAGTGGCTAACGTATCTTGTTGGGTTCATGAATGCGGAAGACAAGGCTCTGTACAAAGAACCTTTGGAAAAACTGTTATGGTGCTCATCATGTGAATGAATAGGCTCAGAGACGCATCCAGACTGGGTTTGTATAAGCCTACAGCACTGTTGTCGTAACCAGACGAGCTAAACTCAGTTGCTGGGTTATTATGGGGACTTGAAGGAAAATATAAATGTTTTTCAGTATATCTTTTTTCAATATATCTTTTTTTATATACGTTTTTGTTTAAATGTTTAAAATGTTTCATTTATCATTTATTGTTTTCTTATTTCTTAACACTTAATTGAGTTTGGCCGCGTACCCCCCCCCCCCCCCCCACTGTCACCTTTTTTTTTGTGAGGAGTTTGCAGGTATGCATTTGGCACTTGGCAGTTCATTGAAACGTTTTACAGCCAATAGTAGTGTTGACTTTGGGATAGACTGATTAAGAACTGTATGGTAATTTGTGTTGTCATGCCAAACCTGTCCACGGTTTATACCGTGTTCAGTGATATTAGGTTGGCGCTTAATGCGAAGTCTCAACACTATAGCACAGTTTTTTTTTCAGTGCTGCACGTTTTCGTGCAGGCCTCGCCCATCAAAGGTAGTGAGAAGTTGAACGCTGGGAATGAAAGTTGCATTTTTAGTGTTATTGTTTATTATTTTTACATCTACTTATATACACTACCAACCAAGTAGTTCTACTTTCCTGCTGAAAATTAAGCTGTTTTTACAATATGTAATCCCCTCTCCAGACAAACACTATGTTGGTCAAAGTGAAGTTCAGAGGTGAAAAGAAATTCATCAGCATTTCTGAAGTCACACTCAGTGAAGTCCTTGGAGCTGGTAAGTACACACAAATTGAAAATGTCAATGTATGCTTACAGTGAAGGAAGTGCCCATACCGTAAACCTAAGTTGATAAAGCGCCTCAGAGCTATGTTTCTCCATAGACTCTTTGAACATTTATGGTAGTATGTTGTCTTTTTTTCAACTGGGAAACGAATAGCTAATGATTTTGAATGAGGGTGTTGGATGCTGGTTCATAAATTATGGTAGATTGTTTTGCTACTTGCTTTTGATTTGTGGCTATTTGTAATCTTACTCAGTTTGTTAGACTAATAAATTATCTGTACTTTCCACAACCCTTCAATAATTTTACTCAACTGCTTATTTGTTCAGCATTCCAGAAGTTTGGCATCCCTCCGAGTGAAATGCCCAATGCAAAACTGTATGATGACTCAAAGACTGAGGTGGATGAAGAGGTGTTTGGAGAAGTGGTTGCCTCAAATACTGGTGTTTATGAGCTATGCGTTGGTGATGCTTTTGAAGGTTCGTATTTTCTAATTAGTTTTTGTAACTCATTGAGATGGATTTCTTTCCTGTCTTATTAGCTATGGGCTATGGGGACAGAAATGTTATTACACAGCATGACCTTAAAACAAGGTTACTAATATATTCAACAATATAGTCAGATACAGTATGAATGGATACTTACTTGCTGCACTCTGTATTGACCCTCTCTATGTACAGTACTTGCTTTATGACCTCTTGTAAGTCACTTTGGATAAAAGCGTCTGCTAAATGTAATGTAATGAATAGCATGGTTGAAGAATGGATGCTTGAGGAAAACATCAACTTAATTTATTCAACATTCCTGCATGAAAATCATTCCTTTGGGGTCTTTTTTGTTGGAACTTAAGAGATGCTATTATTTGTTTTGTATGTCTGAATCTATCCAGGTTCCACCTCTGCTGAATCACCTGTATCCCTGCTGTCACCATCGGTCAGCCAATATTCTGACTCCGACTCCGACACAGTCATTTTGAGTGATGAAAGCCCCCGGCAGAAAAGAGCGAGGTCAAATAGATCGGATGCACATGCTGTAAGTAGGCTTGGGCGATATTTCGATTTCGATATTAAGCGCGATGTATAATTATTGTGATTTATATTGAAAAAATATTGATGCCGAACATTTTGAACAACAATATATCGTTTTTCGTTTTTTCCCATATCACTCAGGCCTAGCTGTAAGTGTTATTTTCTGTTGTATGATTGCTCTGAGGCTAGTGTATTAAATGTGTTCGCAATTTCTAAAAAATGTATGGCCTGTTGCATGTCACCAATCTACAACCATGTTGCCGCTAATACAGTAGAAGCTCGTGAACAATGTCTTTTTCAGTTAAACCTACTTGTGTCATGGTTACTATTGTTGTTTTTGTTGTTATTTTGTAGTTGGTTGAAGACACACTTCTCAAGAAACCTGGGGGAGATGATATTATTCGAGAGTACAACAGAACAAAAGCGTTGTCAGATGCCACACGACGGAAAATGGTGAACATTCTAGTCGCCGAAATGATTGAGAAGCATGGGTGAGTTGCATGAGAATCATTCTACAGTCAAAGCCATGTTCAAAGCTATGTTCTGTATGAGAATTTTTCTGAGTTTTTGTTTTGTTTTTATCAGGAAAATGCCACCACGTTATGTCCGAGAAATGTATGCAAGAGGAATCATTGAGTTCTTTCCATACCTGAGAGATCCTCAGGCTAAACATGGTTATGTAAGTTGATAATTTGGTTGTTGTGTTCCCTAGTGGTTAAGGAGCTGGTTTTCAGATTGGAGGGGAGCAGTGGAAAAGGTTTTTGTCTACACATTCAATCCACTGAAGTGCTTTTAAACAAGGCACCTTACCCTACATAATTCCCGGTTGTAACCAATGCCATGTAGTAATTGGGTGTGGCAGCCAAGTGCCTAAATGTAATGTACCTCCAACACAAACACATCTGTATTTCACCCTTCTCCTGTATTTTTCATCAATAGGAGCACTACTATGACGTCCAGAGTGGCCAGGGTTACCTCAGTTGGCGAATCAAAACTGTTCAGCGGAAATGCTACGAGAAGAAATTGCTTGAAGGGAAAACATTTGATGGAGGCCCAACAGCACAAAGGCAAGCTGTAGCCACTTCACAGCTGTCTGATGAAGAGTGTACCAACGCCATCTCACTGATGAAGCATAGTGCCGATGAAGAAACCATCAAGCAGAAGATGAAGAGTACCTTTCAGTACCGTAGGAATTTGGTTGAAGATCCTGAAAGATGTTGCCAAGTCCTGGTGGAATTCCCCCGTTTTAAAGATGTAAAGGGCCTGGTAAGTTATGGTTTTCAGATGTCTGTGGTGTACTGTATGCTGGTTAATACTGAGACAAAATTATAGTTGCTAAGCTTTGAAGCAGGTTTCACCTTCATGCATCAGTTGACTTAAACACTTTTTCAGAGTATTCTAAGTTTGAGGGAAGTATGTGTGGATTGTAAACTTGTGGTATGTGGAAAAAGAGAAAAAAGAAAACTTGTAGTATGTATATTTAAACAGATTTGAAAATTGAGATTGTGTCAATATACTGTATTCACACACTTAAAATAAGCATTCTCTCTATCATACTAGATTGAGCAAGACTTCATGGAGCTATTTGGGGAGGCCACAAGCAACAAGTTCAAAGAGAGGTGGCCCACCGCCTTCAAGAAAAAAATGATTGCGGAAAGTAAGGCACTTCACCGAACGGCTGAGCTCCAGGACCTAATCAATTGCGCGGAGTCTTGTGAAAATGTGAGCAGTGGCGATGAAGACCAGGGTAAGGGACACTCGTTTTCCATCTGAACTGTACTAATGTATAATATGTTGGACCTGTGTGTCTGATGGTTGTATTTGCCATGTGATCATTTGTTTGTATTTGTGTGTTTCAGGTTGGGACAGTGACATGGCTGGGATCCTCCTTCTGCTGTATTTGTTTCCACCGTCAGCCCAGGGCCGCAAACGTCCAGGGAAAATGTCGGCAGCTGCAGCAGAAAAGCACCTTGTGACGTTTCAGAAGGTTTGTCTGAATTGATGATGACAACTATAACATTATGAAAATGATCTGATGTGACTTATTACCCCTTATGATCACTCAATTGTAATATGGAACACACAGATCTAAAGGGCTGTGCATTGATGCTGTATGTGTACCATTGCCCATAGTACAGGATGTGTTTCTTTGTTTTATTTTATTTTTCTTTGTTTTTTTTGTTATATAGTGCATAACAGATTAGGGTTGATGTAAATCAAGTATTATTTTTATTTTTTATGCTGTCCAGTTTATTTTATGTGTAAGGTTCAGAGATGGTCAGAGTTCTCTTCAGGCTGAACATGTGATTTCAATATCAAAGTAGTGCAGTTGTGAAGAGTCTTTTATCAAGGTCATGTTCTTTTATAAATGGGGAAGCCGTCGCCTAGTGGTTAGGGAGATGCTCTTCATATCAGAGGATTGCCGGTTTGAATCCCATCCTTACCTTTCTCTACACCTCAATTCACGGCTGAAGCGCCCTTGACCAAGGCACCAAACCCCACACTATTCCAGGGACTGTAACTAAAACCCTGTAAAACAGAGTCGCTTTGAATAAAAGCGTCAGCTAACTGTAATGTCATCTATAATCTAATGTTTGTAAGCAACGTTTACTTTGAGCTCGGAGACGCTTTGTTTCTCATTCAAAGAACTTAATCAGCCTCTTCAAGCTCTAAAAAGTTAATTACGTGGTGACTTGAGAGAATTAATGTCTTGTTTCCATGTAATTTACAGACGGGGACCAGTGTACAGCACCACCTGGACACAATTGTAGAGCGCAGACAGCCCTACCTTCTGGCCACCGGGACGAAGAAAACTCAGGTTCATGGCTACCATATCATCATAGACAAACAAGCTATAGCTTGCCAGGCTATGAGTGCTGTTGGGGCTTTCGACGAGCTATTTAAAGCTCATCATGTATTCGGCACATCTTACAGCCACAGTCTCACCAAAATGTACACATTTGTCCAAACCACCGTTTACGAAATTGACATTGGCAAGATGAAGGAGACCCCCAGGGTAGCAGAACTTAGAGCAAGGCTGCTTCGTTAAATTGATGGCTCAGTATGTTGTGTACCCTTTGTGGAAAATGTTTTGATGGTGTGAATGTTCTGGTTGGGCATTTGAAATGTGTTCATGGTTTACTACCTGGGAAAAGTCTATGCCTTAAATGTGGCCAAAATGGTTGTTGCCTGGAATTTGGCTCATATTCTGGATTCAGAAAACATTTAAAAAGAGTTCACACTGTACAAAGTTCTGGCCAGTGTACCAATGACATACAGGCAGCTTCTGCAAGTAATGTCACAGATGTTGTTGGTGAAACGTGTGTTGATATGACTACCTCCCTTGATCTCCCTCAGATCTTGTCTATGGATGTCACTAAGGATAAAAACACTAAGGATGCAAGTGCTGCTCTTGTTGCTCAAATGCTGTCAAGTGGTGTTGGGCAAAATGTTGTAGATGGGTTAGTATTGTCATTGGAAGAACTTGTGGAACAGATTCAGTCAGGTGAAAGAAACGGCACTAAAATATTTATCCCCCGGAAACGAAACGCACAGTATGATAACAAAAGCTTTTGATGAAATTGAGAATCCTATTACCTGTCTTAATTCAGTAACTAAACGGAAGTCCTATTTAAAAGAAAAATGTGAACTGGTTGACCCTGTAGAGAAAGTACTTGGAGTCAGGTTTGATAATAGGCGAAACAAAAAAACTGGCACTTACGATCAAGTGATTACCACTGACAAATTCTCTTACGTGCCCATTTTACAAACTCTACGATCAATTTTCAAAAATCCAACTACACGCAGTATGCTCAAGACTGGCAGAAGTTCCCCAGAAGGCTTTTATGCTGATTTGGAAGATGGACTATATGTGAAGGGACATCCACTATTTTCAAATGACAGGGATGCATTGAAAATACAGTTGTTCTATGATGACTTCGAGCCTTGCAATCCTTTGGGGTCTAAGAAAGGTATTCATAAATTGGGGGGGGTATACTTTACATTGAGAAATTTTCAATCTAAGTTTAATTCATGTTTGGACAACATATATCTATGCGCTCTCTTTCATACACAAGATATTAAGACATACGGTTTCAATGTAATATTAGAGCCACTTGTGTCAGATCTTAAAGTACTTGAGACTGAAGGGATTGAAGTTGCCGGCTTCAGTGGTCGTTTGCGGGGTAGTATAGTGCAAGTAACGGGTGACAATCTTGGACTGCATTGTTTGTTTGGATATGTTGAATCTTTTACATCCCATTACTGCTGCCGGTTTTGCTTGACTGAGAGGAAAAACTTTCAAACTGTTTTTTGTGAAGACGACCCCAGTGTGGTTCTAAGAAATAAAGACCTCCACCTGCAACACTGTGAAACTATACAGACAAACCTAACACTACGTCATGTTTATGGTGTGAAGCGTTATTGTTTACTTAATGAGCTTAAGTACTTCAGTGTGTCTGAGAATTTTTCTGTTGATATTATGCACGATGTGTTGGAGGGGGTTGCCCAATACGAAATGAAACTTGTACTAGAATATGCAAAATCAAATTTCATCTCACACCAAGAAATATTAGCTCGAATTCAGTCATTCAATTACGGTTTTGCAGAGAGTAAGAACAAACCCCCTGGAGTGAGACTAGAAGAGGGAAATGATTTGGGGCTCAATGCCATCCAGACTTGGTGCCTGGTCAGAAATATGCCCCTCTTGTTTGGTGATGTTTTTCCAAGAAGCGACAAATACTGGCAGCTTCTTCTGCTACTTCTGCAAATAGTCAACATTATTTTCTCCCCAATTTTGACGGAAGGTTTGACTATTTCTTTAAAACATATCATAGCCGAACATCACAGACTATTCAAACATTTATTTCCCTCAAAAAGTCTTTTGCCCAAACATCATTTTCTTATCCATTATCCCCGCTGTATCAGGCATTTGGGTCCAGTTCTTTACATGTGGGCAATGCGTTACAAGTCAAAGCATTACTATTTCAAAAAACAACAGAAAAATTTCAAAAATGTAACCAAGACCCTCGCAATCAAGCATCAAAATGATTTGGCCTACAGATTTGGAGTTTCATCTAGTAAAATTAAAATGGGTCCAGGGAAAATGATTGCTCTTGTTGATACACATGATGGTGATAATATTGCATTGCATTTGAATGTTTCTGTGGAAAGTTATGTTGTTAAAGTTAAATGGGCAAAAGTCCATGGCATTGAATACCGCCCAAAATCGATTGTTTGCGCCAATGTGGACATGGACTTGCCGATGTTTCGTCAAATAAGAGAGATTTTTTTGAAGGATGATGATGTGGTACTTCTCTGTGTAGTGATGCAGACCTATTGCTTTGATGAACATTTTCATTCATTCAGAGTTTGTTTTGATGAACTTGAGAAACAAAGAATAATTCATGTAGATGAGCTTGTTTATCCTAAAACTTTTGATTTACAAATGACATATGGCACCCAAGATGATTTCATGTATGTTGTACCAAACTGTGTTTTCGTTGAAAACTGGCAATAAACCTGGCAAATGTTGGAAACTGTTGCAAATGTCTTTTTTAATAACTGCATAGGATTTTTTTTTTTTTTACATTACATAACACAAAGTGACTATAACTGAGTCCAGACAACACCGGTAGGGTGTAAAATGTTACTACTAGAGTTAAATTCACATTGCACTTATCAGTGAAAAGTGTGACCCAATAAGTGTTATTATTTTGCAACAATTAGTGTTAAAGTATACTCTGGAGATTAAAATAACACTTTATGGTGTAAAATGTTGCTAGAGTTAAATCTAATTTACACTTGTCAGTGAATAGTGAGGCATGGTAAGTGTTGTTTTTTTACACTGACTGGTGTTAAATTTACTCTCAGAAGTTAACACTGGTGTTAGTGTAAACTTAACACTATTTGGAATGGGACCATATGTTATCCGAAACAGTGTTAAAATTAACTCTTTAAGAGTTAAGTTAACACTATTGAATTTGCTGTGTAAAACTTCGTCAAAGGGGATTTCGTATGCCTCTTCCAGCAATACACTTGGCAAATGTTAGGTCCTTACCAAACAAAATTGAAGAACTCCTTCTTCTTAACGCCACCAACAAGGAGTTTGCTTGCTCCGCTGCCCTTTGCTTCACTGAGACCTGGCTAAATGACCAAATTCCCGACAACGGATTAAACCTACCCGGATTTGTTTTACATCGCGCAGACCGGCAGAAAGAATGATCAGGGAAAAAGAAAGGAGGAGGGATCTGCTTCTACCTAAATGAAGGTTGGTGTACAGATGTCACTGTTCTCAGCAAGCACTGCAGTCCGAACGTGGAGTCACTTTTTCTGAACTGTAAACCATTCTACTCCCCTCGTGAAATAACTTCATTCATTCTGGTCGGGGTTTATATCAATCCTCAAGCTGACGTGAGTGATGCTTTGCAAACGTTAGCAGATCAGATTAACTGTTTTGAAAACAAGTTTCCGGACTCTGTGCTTATTATTTTGGGCGATTTTGGGCAAAACTAAACCAGGAATTGCCGAAATACAGACAGCAAATTAAATGCCCGACCAGAGAAAATAACACATTGGATCACTGTTACATCACTCTCAAAGGGGCATAGGCTACCACGCCGTCCCCCGTGCAGCTCTCGGCTGCTCTGATCACAGCATGATTCACCTCATCCCCACATACAAAACCAAATTAAAATCGGCAACGCCCGTGGTCAGGACGGTGAGAAAATGGACAAATGAGGCGAAGGAGGAGTTGCAGGACTGTTTTGAATGTACAGACTGGATCGTGTTTAAAGATGCCATGGATGACCTGGATGAGCTGACAGACACTGTGACATCCTATATTTGTTTCTGTGAAGATGTGTGTGTGCCAACAAAGTCTTTTCGAGTATTTAATAACAACAAGCCATGGTTCACAGCTAAACTAAGCCACCCAGCAAACAAAAAAAACGTCCCCTTGACGTCCTTTCCGAACGTTCTCTGAACGTCATTGTGTAGGGTTCCCTTTCCGTCCTGGGGACGTTACACCAGACGTTCCTAGAACGTCCGGAGGACACTGCAAAGACGTTTGAGTCACATCATCCAGACGTCCTGCGAACGTTATTCGTCGACATTGGGGTATACCGTTTTCCTTAATAGGCTATGTGCTTTGACGACATTAGTCGCCTTATGTGGCACTTATTATTATTAGTAGTAGTAGTAGTATTTATATTATTATTATTAGTTGTTGTTGTTGTCCCTTGTACTTTCACAGTGATTTACTTACATTAGACTGCCGAATCAATTAATTTCCCTCCAAGCTAAAAGAAAGACATGTTCAGGATAAAGTGAATATTTTTTATTTAATACAACGTCAAAGTTCTTCGGCTTCGGTTTCTTCTTCCTCACCATCTTCCACATGCGGACGTGCCAGCATCTACACACAGAAGACCAGAAGGGACTTTGAGAAGACAGAAGATAGATAGTTGTCGTTAACCTAACGTTAGCTACTTACAACATACAGATAACAAGCATTACAGCTAACATAATGGTAAATCTGGACATTTTTTCGTGCGGTCAGTGATATTACTGTAAGCATCTTAATAGGTTTATTAATCTTAATGTTATCTCTGTGAAGCCAACCACAGTAGGCTATTTGTATGGTCCAATAGTCCACACAATGTGCCTTCACATCCCCAATAAAACCCAAGAAATTGTCCATTTAACGTTATTTCAAACTCCGATATATGATAAAGCGGTTGTACATTTTAGGAATAGGCCTATATTAGAGACGTTTTTGGCTGCATTATAAGTGTGACACAACCTGAGTCCAACTCCCCGATACTAACCCCCGCATTTTGTCCTAATATTTTAACAAGTTCTCTTTTCGGTTAATGTTATTGGCATTTTTTTTACTGTCGTTATCTACAGACAAAGCGGAGGAGACAGACTACGGTAGTTAAGTGCGCTCCATGGTCATCACTTAAGGCTTACGTTAGCTAATTAGCTTAATAGCTAATGTTATGGTTCAATTTATCATTGTACATTTGTCAAATACTGTACTTACCGTGAAGAAAACACACCCTAACCTACACTACACTAACGTCTAAACTACATAATACAATAGCCTACTACAAAAAATACAAATTACTAATATCCTATAGGCCCTATATCTCTGTCTGTCTCTCTCTCTCGCCAGCAAAACCCACAAAGTTTAACTGTCAGTTGGCTGCAGATTTTAAACATTTTTTTCTGCATGAGCTCTCCGCTATAAAGCTCTGCTGGATGTCCTCGCGGACTAGTGCTGTCCTGTTTGCTGGGAAAACTTGGAATATCATCCTGTATCAAGCAGGGCAGGAATTCTGAATTTGATTTCATAGAATTTAGGATTACATTTGTGGCTATATTGTGAGATGTATTTGCACTTCCTGTAATCCTTGGAGAGCTACGTAAGCAGGTGGAGATATAATGATGGACCCAAAAGAGTGGGAAGGAGCAGAAAGGTGAGAAAGATTACAGGGGTACCAGTAGCTCGCTTTCTAGCTGTTGGTGACTGGTCTAAAGCAAACGTCACACATAGGACCTATGGCGAACGTTACCAGGACGTTTTGAATGACCAAACGCGGACGTCTATAAGAGACCAAATCCGAACGTTCTGTAAAAGTCCGTTTTACGGCTCTTTACGGACGTTATAGAAGGCCCAGTTGCGGACTTGTTACGAACGTTAATAACGTCCCAGCAATTCCGCCAGAGAACGTTATGGTGGGGACCAAATCCGGACGTCGGGAATGTCATATAAACGTCCGGGGGACGTCCCTTGTTTGCTGGGCAGCTACGCCAGGCAAAGGAGGAGGCATATAGGGCAGGAGACCACTCATTATACAAATCGCTCCGGAACGCACTGACCAAAGAGATCAAAGCTGCTAAAAAGAAGTACTCAGCCAAGTTGACAGACCAGTTTTCAGCTAACAAACCAACAGAACTGTGGAGAAGTCTTCAGAATTTCACCAACTACAGGCGGCCATCCCCCAGTGTTGAAGATAACCATCTACTTGCTGAGGAGCTTAACAACTTTTACTGTAGGTTTGACATTGGGTCAGTCAGTTCCATCACCCAGCTGAGCCAGGATATAACCACCAACACCCATCTGGCAACCCCTTCCCTCCCTGCTACACAATCCACACTCATTATACAGGAGGAAGCAGTCTGCCACCTCTTCCAGAGACAGAACATCCGTAAGGCACCAGGACCAGATGGAGTAACACCTTCCTGTTTGAAAGTCTGTGCTGTCCAACTTGCTCCAGTCTTCACAGAAATTTTCAACACATCACTGGAGTTGTGTAAAGTCCCATCCTGCTTTAAAATGTCAACCATCATACCAGTCCCAAAGAAATCCTCCATCTCTGGACTAAACGACTACAGACCTGTGGCTTAGACCTCAGTCGTCATGAAGTCCTTTGAACGCCTTATCCTGTCCCACCTGAAAAGCATTGTAAGCCACCAGATGGACCCCCTACAGTTTGCCTATAGGGCCAACAGGTCAGTGGAGGACACAGTGAACATGGGGCTGCATTTCATACTGCAACATCTTGACCAACCAGGGACATATGCCAGAATTCTATTTGTGGACTTTAGCTCAGCGTTTAACACCATCATACCTGACATCCTTATTACCAAGCTCTCTCAGCTCACTGTATCTCCTGCTATGTGTCAGTGGATTTACAGCTTCCTGACAAACAGGAGCCAGCATGTTAGGCTGAAAAGTGTCACCTCTGGTGCAAGGACTATCAGCATAGGAGCTCCACAAGGGTGTGTTCTTTCCCCTCTGCTCTTCTCCCTCTACACCAATGACTGCACTTCCAACGATCCAGCAGTAAAACTCCTGAAATTTGCAGATGACACCACTGTAATTGGGCTCATCGAAAATGGAAATGAGTCTGCATATCGGTGTGAGGTTGAGAAGCTGGTGCTCTGGTGCAGTCAGCATAACTTGGAGCTAAACCCAACTAAGACTGTTGAGATGATTGTGGACTTCAGGAAGAACCCCTCAGTGCTACCTCCTCTCATTATATCAAACAGCCCTGTATCACTAGTGAATACATTCAAGTTCTTAGGATCCAACATCTCCCAAGATTTGACATGGGAAATAAACATCAACAACATCCTCAAAAAGGCTCAACAGAGGATGTACTTTCTACGTCAACTGAGTAAGCACGGCCTACCACAAAATCTCTTAGTCATGTTCTACACATCAACAGTTGAATCCATCCTCTGCACATCCATCAATGTCTGGTTTGGGGCAGCAACAAAAAAGGACAGATGCAGACTACAGCATACAGTCAGGTCAGCAGAAAAGATCATTGATGCCCCCCTTCCCTCCTTACAGGACCTGTACTCTGGCAGGACCAGGAAAAGGGCAGAGAACATCATCAAAGACCCCACACACCCTGCACACACATTATTCAACCTCCTCCCCTCTGGCAAGCGTTACAGAACCCTATATACCAGAACAGCAAGACATAAAAACAGCTTTTTCCCTTCTGCCATCAGCGTCATTAACAATGGATAAGTCCTGACCATCATAATCTTTTGCATCAAGCATCTTTTGCTCCCTTTTGCATTGTTTTTTCATCACTTTTTTCTCTTTCTTCTTCTTTTAAATTAATTTTTATCATATATACTATATATATATATATATTTAATCAATTTTATTATATTTTTGCACTTACTATTTTTGTACTTTTTGCACTTTTTTTTTTTATTTCATTTTATTATTTTTTATTATTTTTATTTATTTATTTTTCAAAAGAGAGACACTGCGGACTGAAGACAAATTCCTAGTATGTGCAAGCATACTTGGCCAATAAATCTGATTCTGATTCTGATTCTGATTCTGAACTGCCTTTGTGTATGAAATGCACTATACAAATAAATTTGACTTGACTTGACCTGACTAAAATCGGTGAAAAAAACCTGATAAATCCAATATGACCGCCGACGCTAGCTTCATAATAAGCATAATAAGGACTATTTGTGTAAGGAAAAATAGAACCAAAACAAATGACCAAAAAGTGAGTGCAGTAAAATATCAGTACAACACTGTTAACTATTGAGCACAAAAAAGTGTGTATGTTGTTGGAAATTCAGCTCAAGATGAGAGATCAAATGCACAATTCATATTTGAAAAATAGAAGTACAGTTGTTCCAGTGTTTTGGACTAATAATGGAATCTAAATAAATAACCAATTGTACTGTATGTTTAAGAACATGCTTGCAAAAGTGCTTATTTTAATAATCTTACAATCCTGATTACAATCCTTGTTTTTCCGTCCGTTCTCTTTCAGTGGCAACCACACCATGCAGCAGTGGATACACAATATTAGAAGGCAAAATTCTACACCATCCAAGCATTCTGGCCTCTGCTCCATTTACTTCATACAGGACTGTTATCTGTCATCCATACACAGAAACGGGTTACACTTTCTCGAGACGCAGTAAGCTGCGACAAGATGGATGCTCTTTCTAGATTGGCTACAGCCTGCACACACCTCCACCCGGTTACTATTCTCCCTATAGTCGTAGTCTGAGTTTGCTTCCATTGATATGGTTGTCTCAGGCAGCATCTTGCTGACCAATCAGCGATCAAAGGGAGTGTTCGTGAGTGATGACATCAACTTTGTGTGCTACATTTGAATTGTAGTGCGTAGGCAGAAAATTGTATACATTAGCCATTGGGTAAAGGTAAAATGGAGCATAATTGGAGCATAACCTCTCCGCCAAATATAGTTGGAATTGTGTATGCGTCATTTGTGCATGTTTGTGCAATTAAAATAGACATTTGTGCATCACTGAGTCTCACGTTATGAAGCTTTATAATTCAATATGTGATATCACCAGGACGGATGTTAAATGTTTAATATATCTAAAGAGCTTTAAGCTCAAGTGTTTGTTTTGCCTGCACAAATGTACACAAACCAAGCACAAACAATTCCAATTCCTATTTTTAAGTTGTATGTTGATGGGGTGCTGGTGATGTCACACCTGAAATAAAAAAGCTTCATAAAGTGAGACTCATTGTTAATTTTGCATACACAAACAATTGGAACTATTATTTTGGAGTAATTGTGGCACTATATTTCGAAAACAGTTTGAGCACAAATATGTTTTTTCCTGCACAATTGTGCACAAACAAGCACAAATAATTTTGTACTTATTTTCAACATATTGGGAGCCAACTTCACACAGATCATCTTGTCACCATGATAATGACACTTGACACTTGTTTTGTGGCACCGATTGGCTAGGGTAATGCCACAGGTTGTCAGCTTATACAAATAGGGCTTGTAGAAGCATAATAATTAACAGCAAACAATTTTGTATCTATACCAGTAATTTTTGTGACACTACATTAAACTCAATGTACGTATAGCGGTACATGGTATGACCACCGCAGTGTATTGACATGCAGTGGCGGTTGTAAAGCCTTTTACCCCATTGACACCTAAAACGGCTGCAAAAAATGCCTATAAAAACCTATGCAATTCTAAGATAAATGTCCTTATCTCCTGAAGGTTTTCTGAAAAAATACTAAGAATTGTCAACGTCTATTAAAATTTTAATATCTTAGCCTCTGAAGCACATAAAAACGTGAAATAAATTGCATTTACAAGGTAAGACTCTCAGCTTGAATTACCGGTAATACATGCTCTTTCAGTACTAACATACCAACACATTTTTAGAAAAAAAATCAAAATCAGATGGCTGAGGAAAAATATATTTAATATGATTAATTCATATAACGAATGACATTTTAAAACAGGCCAACACACAGGCCAACTGATCAAACACATAGAACAAAGACCCTTGGTATGAGAGACAGGTGGGAAATTGACAACAAATCCATTTTAGAGAAGGTCCATCAACTCTAATGGCGAATGACATGGTGCATGAAGCACTCGCTATGCAGAGGAACGTTACATTGCCTGCACCCAGCACGCACATTGGTGCCACAGTGTTTCAGTGAACACTCCCTGCAGGTCTTCCTCTTTGTATTGATCTGGGCCAGCTCATGCCCAGCTGAGGCTCCAGTTGGGCTGGTGGGGAGCACCTGAGGAGCACTTCTTTTTGTGACGGGGACGATCAGCTCCATGGTTAGATCCTCCATCCAGTCTTTGTAGCCACCCCTCTTATACTTCCACTCAGCTCCTCCAGCAGACCTGGCAGCCACAAAGGCATTATAGCAGGCCACTGTAAGAAAATAAAAAAACAGCCTCCTCCACCACTTGGTAGATCGGTGCTGGATTTGGTAATAACCCACCATCTGGTCCAGCAGCTCTACCCCTTTCATATGCTGCTGGTACTTAGCAAGGCAGGCTCGCACTCGAACCTCCACCTGGCGTTGACCATTCACCTTCCTCCTCACTGACCCAAAAGCCGTCAGGTCATGGTGGTTGGACAGGACCATTACTGCCTTGGTGTCCTGCCATAAACAGAATGTTAGGTCATCTTGCTGCGCCACCTTGAATTCGTGCCTGTCCATGTCAGCCTGCTTTGTGAGGTCCTTGCTCTTGGGAAGGCCTTTCCTATTTGCTCACACGGTCCCACAAGCTTGAACTCCCCTGATCTTGAGGTCCACCATCAATGGCACGCTAGTGTAAAAATTATCCATAAATATGGATATGTTGGATCCATAATATGGTTTGGCCAGGTCGGTGACAATACGGTGAGCCAGGTTTTTCTCTGTCTTACCCTGAAGGGCCCCTGTGTACACCTGGAAATTGTTGACGTAGCCGGTTGTGCTCTCCGCCATCACCCACACTTTTACTCCCCACTTCACTGGCTTCATGGGGAGGTACTGCCGGAAAGCCAGACGTCATTTGAATTTCACCATGGACTCATCCACAGTGACGAAGCCATTGACCTCAAAGAGAGCCTGGAATCTGACCAGGAGGAAGTCCAAGAATCCCCGCAGTTTCCAGAGCTTGTCAGTCTTGTCCACGGCAGGATCTGTGTTATCTTCGCGATGGAGATATCTAAAAATGCACATAAGAGTAATGAGTTTATGGTGAACATATTTGTCATCATTGTATTTATCTATGTGTATTATGCTATGTATATGAATTTATCTATCTATTCCATATGTATTGTTATTTATTTATGATATTTATTTATAATTGTATTACTATTTATCAGTGTTGGGCAAACTACTTAGGAAATATACTTTGCTATTACAGGTTACTTGATTCAGAATAAAGTGAAGCTACCAACAAGTTACAGTCGTGAAGCTACTGCCCAACAACACTGCTATTTTTTATGCTATAAGTATTCATTATTATTATTATTATTATTATTATTATTATTATTATTATTATTATGGTATTACTAGCCGCGTTCGAGTGACAAACCCATCTGTTTGCATTTGTCTGAGTTTGTCTACATACATCAGCAAGAACTCCGCCTCGCAGCATGGGCGGGCTTCCATCAAGTCGGACACAAGTCTTTTGTTTACACCACCTGATCTTCGTAGTAGATGACGGAGAGGTCATGTGTTGTGTGTGAGGGACAAGGAGGGGGTGGGCGGTTGTAGTAGGGTGCATTGAGAGTTCAAGTCGAGTCGTTTTTTTAATAGCACATTTAAACAAAACAACAGAGATGTCCCAAAGTGCTGCACAACACAAGGATGAAAAACACGGCAAAACCATAACCCAAAGATCATTAATAGGTATAGCCTACTGACACAAAGCAATAAAATAAAAACGAGATTAACAAATACATAAATAAATAAAAGATTGAGCTTGACAGCATCAGATACACGCCCCAGAACAAGCTAAAAAGAGAGAGAAAAGATATGTCTTCAAACTGGACTAAAACAACGTACATGAGAAGTTCCGTGACAGAGCGGTACACAACACACGTGTCCAGATGTCAATGAACTTTAAACCAACCAGGGCAAAGTTGCGTCACCACGGAGGCGTTAGTTAGACGATTGTAGCCGCGGGAAAGCAACTGCAAGCGCTTGCACGATTTGTCTACATGTGGCTACATGCGTTTAACTCACGTGGGTTTTTAGGTCATCTAACCTTGTGATGTTTTTGTGACATCGCCACGCCTTTCTGGTAACTCTGACACAAAGTCTAACCATCATGCAACATTTTCATCCCACAATGCATCACTGATTGCAAACGCATGTAGCCGAATGTAAACGTTTACATCGATCCAAATGCGCCTATTCAAAGCTGCGCTACGCAGCTACCGGCAGGAGGTGCATGTTGCGCTGCGCAGCATCCGGTGTAAATGCCACCTTATTTAAGTGGCTAATATCAGGTGAAAGGAGGCTATATAAATATATTTGCACTGAGTGACTTCTAAGATTTTCTTTAGCCGCTGTTTTGCTGTTTGTGGGATAACCGGAATGAGAGATGAAAAGTTCAGTCTCCTCTACGTGTCGTCTGTATGCACTATAGGTCTATGTGTGCAGTGCTGTAGTTTGCTGTTGTGTATCTTAGCTGCGTAGCAGCTTTGTTGTGGGCAAATGTTTACTAGTGTTATGTCCAACATTGTAGTTATATCGTTAGTCGTGTTTTGTCCAACATTGTAGCAGCTAGCTTTGTACATCCTATCAGCCTGCTGTTGTCATGGCTACAGCCAGAGCGGCACAAGACAAAAGGCTGTCAAGCTTGTTTGACCAATATCTTGTTTTTCGGTAGAATACACCCATCTGCTTGTGTGTGAAGTAAAAGCACATGAGCAGTTAATCTTCGGGAATGAAAAGAATCCCCCCAAACCTACGTGGGTCAAGGAAGTATAGGAGGAAATATCTTCAATTGTCCTCCTCCTTTGGCAAGAAGATAACTTCTGAACAGTGCCAAAAGCGGTACAACGACGTTAGAAGACGGGGGAAACAAAAGCTTTCAACTCAAAGTAAATATCAAAAACAAAATAAGGTGGAGATCCATCAAACCATTAGTCCATTAGTTTTCTTTTTCTTGATTTGTCCATTTCATTTCTTACAACTTGCCACGCTTACATACTTACATTTGGTGGTACATGGGTTTGCTTACAAGGCTATACATGTTGCAGCTCTTCTGCCAGTTGAGCTGGTCTCTCTGGCGCAGCAGCAGGTGCATTTGGGTTCAAAGGGCTGTGCGCCCCTAAAATAACATTTCAGCAATGTGCCACTGACTACAGACCAGGTTTTTGTTGATCATCTGCAAATTTGCGCCAGACCACACCTCTTCTTTTCGCTGACAGACCCGTAAAGAGACATTGTTTTTAGTTTCCACCTTTCTGGCACAACATATTGGCAATTGAAAATCCCAATTTTTGCATTTACCCATATCACTAGGTGGAGCTATGCCTCAAATGAGTGTTTATGACCTCTGCAACACTGGCATACCTAGAAAAAAAGCTTTGTCTTGGGCAATCTTTTTGAGTTATTTAACAAAACCTGTTTTTGGACATTTAGTTTCGATGAGAAATATCGCCCTATGTGACGAAATGTCACACAATTTGGTGCACATTAAAACAAAACTGTTTAGAGTTGGCATGTTAAGTTTGACCAAATTTGAGCCATTGGAAGAATGAAATGGTTCTCTCCCTTAAAAACGTGTTCTGAGATGCATGTAGAACAGGTCTTTGTATTGTTCAGTACAACAAGTCTTCATCTCACTTTGAAGTCTTTGCCTGCTTTAGAAGACACCATTGTCCCTGTGCGTATAAAAAACAAAAACATGCTGAATGAGTATAAATGAAGGATTTGAAGGATTTATTAGTAGTATACTTGAGTGATATGAATTAATTCCATTTTGCATAGTTTGGAACACACTTTTTTCTTTTTTTTCTATAAACCTGTCCGCTCCTATTCAGCAACATCCTTTCGCCGCCCTGGAACATACCTCCTACTCCTCCGTGCTCATTACTGTGCTCACTACCAAACGCTATTGCGACGTTTCCAAACAATAAGCCTATTCACTCAATTTTCACTGCTGTACCAACAGGTGTTAAATGACATGTAATTGTTAACAGAAATGTATTGGTAGTATATTTTAGTAGTATTAGGAATGTATCTCTCTTTACATAGTCTGTGCAATGTTTTTTTATTAATACTTGCCCAGTGCTTTCACTGCCTCTCCCATTTAGTAACCCCCATTCCATTCCCTTGGGATATACCCCCTACCCCTCCCTGACCAACACAGACAGCTAGTGCCCCACAGCCCCACCCCACCACACACTCTACCCCCTAATCTTTCTCCCCTTTCTAGTCCCCCACCATAGCCCCAGGACATCAACTTACTGTCAGCACATCCTTTTTTAAAGCAATTTGCAATGTGACCCTTCAACACATACACATTTCTGCACAGATTAGACTGCTTGATAGAATTGCAATTTCAGTACATGTCTTACTCTTAATTCATCATGAAAAGTGACAATACAATGTGTACATTTGTGATGAAGTAAGGGCTAAGGTTTGAAATGTAAATGAGATGTGCAGATCAGCTATCTGCATTGCTGCCTACAAGGAGTCTTCACTTCAACCTGTGAGCTTCAAGTGCTTCAGATCTGCCATTGTGCCTGTTGGGCAGAGGGTTATTTAAAATATATTTGATTTTTCTTGATCTGATTAACACAGTCACTCAAGTTTAATTGCTGTACCAACAAGTGTTGAAAGAAGGACATGTATTACAAATATGTATTAGGAATATATAACATATCAATTAGTAGTATATTGAATGGTATTATGAATGCTTTCATTTTAAATACTCTGTGGAATGCATATGCTGAAGTTAAACTGCTCAATAGAAGTTGCAGTTTTGCTACATGTCTTACTCTTAGTAGTTCAGTGTAAGTGACAATAAAATAAGTGGAATCCTTGAATAACTGTGTGTAGGGGGAAGGTTTATGTTTTTAAAGTGCCTTTGGCTGCATTGGAAACGGTCTTGTGAATAAAATATATAAAATATTAAAAAATGTTTGTGACCAGAAAATGTGATGCACAACCCACATGTGTAGTTTGTGTTGATATTTACTTACAATGAAGCAAGTTGTTTACTCAAGAGTAACTTTTCTGTTTCGTTGTGTTTCAGATGCCCCATCGAAGCCGCTGATGCTGCATCACAGATGTGCAAGACCACTGAATGCAAGCCTATGGTAACACTAGATGCAAATGATGTATGCTCTCAGCTATGCATTGTATCTACTCAGTATCCACAGAAAGCTGTGGTGCAAGGCTCATTCCATCAAGGCCATGTGCAGTTTGGAGCATCCCACAATAAACAATGTGCAGCTATCAGTTTGACAGCTGTGGTCAAAAGCAAGCTGCTCATTGTGGACAACACAGGTTCTACATAATGTGTTGGTAAAAGGAACTGAACTGTATAATTTCATGACATGTCATGGAATGATAAGTGGTCATGTACAAGGTAGAGATTACTTAGCATTAAGGCAGCTTCCAAGGACATTAAACATGTACGATGCATTTTTTCAATAAAATATGCTGATTCCTACAGTGGGTGTGTCAATGTTTATGATTATGACCATGACCTTAGAGATGTTGCTATGCCCCTTAATGTAGCAATTCAATGTACACTGCTGAGTAATGATGTTTGCCTGTTAACTATTTGTGCAAATACATCTGCTATTGTGAAAGAGAGATCGTGGTCAAACAGGAACATGTCAAACAGGAACAACAAGTGGCAAGTTTTGTGGCTTACTTTACCTGTACTTTCTACACATACATTTTGCAGTTTGTCCAGTCACTTGGAGTAAGGGCATCGATGTTTGAGATGACTGGAGTTGAAGTTGTAATGACCAGGGCTGAAATGAGTGAAATCCAGAATGAACCAGGTACTTCCAGGCGGACGGTTGATACGTTGACATTCAGAGCTGTCGCCCACAGTACAGTGATGTTGTCAGAGGAAAACTACAGGGAGAGCAGGTTCTAAGATGCTCAGATAAGCCAAGTAGGATTGCAGGCATCCACCGGAAATGCTCAGCTAAAGTTATTGAAATGACTCAGAAAGAAGTGGAAGCAGCAGACGATGTCACTCATGTAGAGACTGAAAGCCAACCGTTTAGACCATTAACGCGACAGGATCAAGATATTCTGTGTGCATGCTTAAATCTGTTTAATGAAAATGTTTAGGGTAGCCCCTTTTCAGTGAAGGTTGTCCTTGTAAAATAAAGAGTATTAAAGGTGATGGAAACTGTTTCTACCATAGTGTAGCATTTGCCTTATATCAAAATGAAGAGAAGCATCTAAAAATTAGACGTGCTGTTGTCCAACACCTTCAAAAGCACAGTTCCAAATTTGAAACATATTTGAGAGATGAGTACACATCTATGCATGTACCAAATCAAGATTATTATTGTAGTTCATGGGCTATAAAGATAGATTTTTTTCTGCAGCCGGCATTCTACAAACTGTAATATTTATACCTTGTACTGTGGTAATTTATTGATGACATGGGAGCTTCGCATGGACGTCGCTTCATTGCATGTGATCTCTGCTAGACTGACTTCTCAACGGAACATGACCGTGAACATATACATGGACGTACTGACGTCAGCAGTACGCACCAGCACTGAATATTACATCACTCTTTTTTTTTTTTTTAACATGTTTGCCATTTCAGATTAACGTAACACACAATGCATCCAAGATCGATAATGCAAATGATTGAATTCATAAGGTGCCATAAACCGGTAAGTATTTGACTTGGCAATAAAATACACAGGTAAGTATTTGACTTGACAACTACACAGGTAAGTATTCGACTTGACAACAAAGTATACATTTCACGTGGAGCAATTAAAGCACTGAAAAGTGAACTCGTGAGCGTATTGCTTCAAGCATACAGTATCAAACTATACCATCTCTGGACTGAAACAAATACAAGGACATAGAAATACAACGCTTTACCCTGAGTGGATTGAATCATAGTGCATCAGGATCAGATGCCAAAATTAAGTGCATTTAGATTAAGCAGACTTGCTTGAGTGTTTTCAAGTGGGGAGCATCAGAGTATGTAAACAACGGTTCAATATCAACAACAGTAAAATACAAGCCGTTTTTTTTTATGTATAACAGATAGTCAAGTAAAGAGCATGAAAATATGACAACATATTATGATGGTACCATTACAGTGTTTTCAAAGTCACTGAGGTACAGTGGAGGCTGTCGCCGCCTTGCTGGATACCTCGCTAACACAGGGGGAGTGTCAGCAGTGATGTCAGAACTGACATCGTCCTCTTCTGCAGCTGTGGATGTGTCCTGCAGTGTAGGACTGAGCTTTTTGAAGAAGGAGGAGTTTCTTGTAACCGAGTGTCCATTCCGCTCAGCTGTGACCATGGTGCCTTTGACTCTGGTCACTTTGTAGGACTTGGGGTTGTATGATGGTGTGAGCTTGTTGTGTCTGGGTTGAGACCACAACACCATGTCGCCAGGTTGGAAAGGGTGAGGCCTGGTGTATCTGCGAGTGTCTACATATGTTTTCATTTTGGCTTTGGCATCGCGGTCTTTTGTGCGAAGGGCCTTGTCAGATGGTGTGTGTGTGTGTGTATTCAGAGAGGGCATTTTGGTGTGAATCCTGCGTTTGAGCAGCAGCTCGGCAGGTGATGATGATGTGGTGCTGTGGGGTGTGGCACGATATTCCCAGAGGAATGTGTATAGGTGCTGTTTCCATGGCATGTTTTGCATGTGTGCAACTCTGAGACACTTGCCCAGTGTCCTCATGAATCTCTCTGCTGTGGCGTTGGCTTGAGACCACAGTGGTGTGATTTTTCGATGGTGGAAACCCATGTAGGCTGAACTGCTTGCTGAACTGCTCGCTGTTGAATGGAGGGTCTGTTTTCACCGTTTTGGGGATGCCAAACGTCGATCACAGGGATGACTGTGTTTGCAGACGTGGAGCGTATAATCTCGACCACCGGGTATCTGGAGTACTCATCCACGATGACGAGTAGATATTCACCTGTTGGCAATGGGTCGTAGAAGTCTGCACTGACATCTTGCCAGACAGTGTCAGGGAGGTCTGACATGTGCAGAGGTTCTGGGTTCTCTGGTGTGGTGGCTTGGCAGGCTAGGCAGTTTCTCACCATTGCCTCAGCTTGCCGGTCGATGTCTGGAAACCAAACCTTCTCTCTCAGCAGGGCTTTTGTTTTGGTGATTCCCTGGTGTGACTCGTGTGCTATCTGAAGGGCTCTGTGCTGTAGTGAAAAGGGGATGACTATTCTGGAGACTTTCAGGATGATGTTGCTATCATGTGACACAGTGAGTTCACCCTTTACATGTTCATACTGTTTCAGCACAGTGTCTTTTGTAACCGTGTGCCAGGCGTTGGTGCAGATGAGGGTACTCACTTTTTGCAGGGTCTCATCCTTGAGTGTCTCGCGCTTGATTTCATCCAGTGTCAAGCTCAGCTCAGCTTCGACCTTTTCACACAGGTGGAACGGGACTCTCCGGTGTGGCTGGCATGTTGGTTGTATGTCTCTGTTGATGTGTAGTGTCACTTGGAAGTTTTTGAGCTTGCCAATGGCATCAAATAGCTCAGGGTGGCTGTTTACGAGCTGGTCTGCAACCGTCAGGCTTGTTGGTGGGGGCGTTATGGAGTGGATGATCTTGATTAGCCCCAGTTCATCTGCTGTCTGATAACTGAGCAGGGAGCAGCCGTCACCTCTGACCACGTAGAATGTGCCGTCCGTCTTCCTCTTGTTCCGTGCCTCTACACAGCCGGTGAACTTCCCAATGATAAGCAGGGCATCCTTGGATCCGTAGGCCAGTATTCTCAGGTCTGTGCGGAGGAGGCGAGGCTGGATGCTTAGGTTGTTGTATGTCTTCTTACGGATGATGTTAACTGCAGCACCGGAGTCGATTAGAGCTTGCACTTTGTCTCCATTCAATGTGATCTTGGTCAGTGGCTGCTTACTGTCTTTGTTGCTGTTGACAGTGTACGCGTAGCACTCCTCATCAGATGCTATTATGAGGACGTATAAACCAGTTGCGCTTTTGATCAATAACAAGGTCCTTTATTGTCACTGGCGCATTGTTGAAAAGTTATTTTAGGGGCGCACAATGCTTTGAACCCGATATACCTCCTGCTGCGCCAGAGAGGCGAGCTGAAAAGTTTCAACATGTATAGCCCGTATAGCCATATATTTTTATGTTTTAGTAAGCAAACACAAATAATGAGAATATAGCAATGTTGTGCAGTTTATTTACAATTTCTTTTACGTTTTAAATAAACAGCGATTGCAATGTTCTGCAGTTTATTTACGATTTCTTTTGTCGTTTTAAATAAACAGCGTGGCAAGTTATAATGGTAAGAAATAATATGGACAAATCATCAAAAAGAAAACTAGTGGACTAATGGTTTGATGGACCTTCACCTTCTGTTTATTTTTGATGTTTCCTTTGAGTTTAAAGCGTTTGTTCCCCGTCTTCTAACGTTGTTGTACCGCTTTCGGCACTGTTCAAAAGTTCTCTTCTTGCCAAAGGAGGATACAATTACTGAAGATATTTCCTCCCATACGTCTGTGACCCGCGGAGGTTTGGGGGGATTCTTTCCATCCCCGAATATTAACTGCTCACGCACTTTTACTTCAGGCACGAGCAGATCGGTCTCCTCCCAGCTCCTCCCGTCCGGGTAAATCCGCCATCGTAATGCGCCTGCTGGCTCTTAAAGGGAATGAAAGTATAAATTCTCATTGGTTAATTGTATGTTACGCCCAAAACACACCCATGACTAATGAAGTAACTTAACCCAACCCTTTTGAACGATGCGCCTGGTGCAATGTTCGCTTTTTCCGCCGTGAAAATACCAAATTGTGTTGGGAACGCTCCAAAAGCAACTTGCGCGACAGACTTTAGACAATGAAAATAGAGCCTTTTGGCTTTGTGACGCTTCGTGTCAGGTATCCAAGATTTTCACCTACAAAAGATCCAGAAGAATACTTTTATTCATTGTTGCAACTTTTCTTGTCATATTATGATGGTTGTCAGCTAAAGCCAAGACCGTTTCAAATGAGGCTTTCTAATGGTGCAGTGAAATGTGGGAATAATGTCTATACAGTGCAGGCAATAGTTGAGGCTAATAAAGCTTTATTTGAAAAAGAAAGTGATGAAATTGATAGTGCTAAACAATTGTTGAAAGATCATGTGGAGTTAGAGGATGCCTGGGCTCAAATATGCCCAGAAACAGAAAGAGAACATCTTTATTGTTTAGAAATGATGAAAGAGCATGTGGTGGCTGATGAAGACGATGATGATAAGGAACTCATTCCAGATTTGACAACAAACCCTAAAACCTCTTGCACTCTTGAAACAAATCATGTGACAATGGTCAGAGAGGATGCACTGTATTTACTGCGCTGATTAAATAAATAGCAGTGTGCAATATTTTATGGTGTTTGTCAGTGGTGTTTGTGGCCCATTTAATTGTTACTGGTGGAGTAGGAACAGGGAAAAGCCATTTAATCAAAGCAATACATTATGAATCTTTCAGACTATTATCCCAGCTTGCTGAAAATCCTGATGATGTTACTGTGCTTTTAACAGCATGAACAGGTGTAGCTGCATATAATACTGGTGCAGCAACCATTCACAGTACATACATACAAACCACAGTCTGATTCTCGTCGCACTTTATAGACCACCAAAACATTCACCAGCATTTATATCAGAATTTTCCACCCTACTGTCAATGATAGTCACAAACTACGACAGATTAATTATCGTGGGAAACTTTAATATTCACGTCAATAAAAATCATGACACGAACGCGAAGGAACTATTAAACACTTTAGATAGCTATGGACTGTGTCAATGTATAACAGAGGCTACTCATCAACTAGGTAACACGCTCAACCTAGTAATATCACACGCCACCAACATTAACAACATTACCGTATCAGACGTCGCCATTTCTGATCATTACTGTGTCCTATTTGAATCCGAACTCATCATAACTACCAACAGTAGCAGCAGTCAAATCCGCAAGCGCTACATAAAGACGTCCATCGGGAAATTACCAACCTTGTTGCTGCCCACGACCTCCTAAACGAGCAAGACTCACTTGAAGAAAAGGTAGTCAGCTTTAATAGTAACTTAAAAGAAATCCTAGATAAAGTCGCCCCCCTACAGTCAAAATGTAGATTACGAGCCAAACCATTTCCCTGGATAAATGACTCGGTTAGAAAACTGAAAAGACAATGTAGAGCAGCAGAGCGAACCTGGAGGAAAACCAAATTGGAGGTCCTCCTAGACCTATGCGCCGTCTTTGACACTATAGACCACAACATATTACTTAACCGTCTTGAGACCTGGGTAGGCCAGGTCATGTATTAAAATGGTTTGAATCATATATTAGAGGAAGGCAATTCTATGTTAGTATAGGAGACCACGTATCCAACAAGCACAACATGCCCTTTGGGGTCGCCCAGGGCAGCTGTCTCGGCCCCCTTCTATTTTCATTATACATGCTACCATTGGGCAACATTATCAAAGAATATAATGTAGATTTCCACAGCTATGCAGACGACACACAGCTCTACATATCAGTCGAGCCAAATCAAACCACTGCCCTACACACTCTAACCTCCTGCCTAACAGCTATTACACATTGGATGAACAATAATTTTCTAAAATTAAATGAGGACAAAACAGAAGTTTTGCTTCTTGGCCCCAGAGACAAACGCGAGGCTCTCTACTCTAACCTAGGAAGCCTTAACCAACATGTCAGAGAAAAGGTGACAAGCCTAGGAGTGACCCTGGACTCTGACTTAAGCTTTGAACCTCATATTAATAAACTAACAAAAACCGCTTACTTCCACCTTAGAAATATCGCAAAAGTTCGCCCGTTCCTAACCCAGCAGGATGCGGAAAAACTGATACATGCATTTATCTCAAGTAGACTAGATTACTGTAATGCCTTATTTGCAGGCCTCCCCAAAAAGTCAATCGAGAAACTACAGCTTATTCAAAACTCGGCTGCTAGGTTACTAACAAAAATTAGAAGAAGGGATCACATCACCCCCATATTAGCTGAACTCCACTGGCTGCCTGTCTCCTACAGAATTGAGTTTAAAATCCTATTAGTATTCAAGGCTATAAATGGTTTTGCCCCCTGCTATATCACTGACACACTCTCTGCTTATATTCCTGCACGAGCCCTCAGATCCGCCGAAGCTGGCCTCCTGAGGGTCCCAGAAGCTCCACCCAAAAGGATCGGGGAAGCAGCTTTCTCATACCATGCCCCAAGGAGATGGAACGCCCTACCACAACACATTAGAGAAGCCGAGTCCGTCGACGCCTTCAAAAGGCAACTCAAGACACATCTATTTAGCCTCGCCTACACCTAACGGCCCTACCGAGGACCCGCCATCCCCATCCCCAGACACCCGGACCCCTACCCCCCTCCAAAGTCCACGATTCACCCAATCAACCACCTGACTACAACCCAGCCCCAGTCAACCACAGCCCCGGCAGAAGGGCTTCCCTAGGGGATGCGGTTCTGCCTGAGGTTTCTTCCTTTTTTATTTTATTTCCGGTTCGATTCAACCACACACAATTCAGGGAGTTTTTCCTCACCCCTGTTGCCCCTACGCACACAAGCAGGAACCGTCAACAGTGCCTGAACAACCCCCCTGCACCACCAAGATACAACAAATACTTTACCTGTGTTCACGCAAGAGCCAGCATCAGCAGGGCATTGCGTTGCTATGACATTGCATTGTTAAAACACTACGCCACTCCATTATTGCATTCAATTACTCCGATGCTATTGGACTGCAAGAAATGCTGTTTTGTTTGTGACCTTGCCAAACTGTAAAGCACTTTGAGCTGCATCTTGTATGTATGAACTGTGCTATACAAGTAAAGGTTATTATTATTATTATTATTATTATTATTATTCTCCATTGATGCCAATATCAGACTGCCATATCAACCTCTTAGTTGATAAGGTTAACTCTTTATGGACTAAAATAGGCAGCTTGCAAATTCTTATAATTGATTAACTGTCCATAGTTTATCTTGCTCATGGTTAATCATCCTTTGCTGGCCTACATACATGGTAGATTGCGTCAAATCAAGCAAACTGGTGATTACTCCCCTTTTGCAAAAGTGTACATTCTTGCTGTTGGTGATTTTTAGCAGTTGTCACCCCTAAAAGGTACTCCTCTCTTTGGTGATAATAAAGACGGAAACCTGTGGGAAAACAACTTTGAAGTTGCTGAATTAACTAAAGTCATTAGACAACAAGACACAACTTTGGCTGAGATGTTAAATTGCCTGAGAGTTAGAAAAAAGAATGAGCCTCTTACCAACCATGATATTGGTCCAAAAGCTGCAAGACACCTGCCCAGATGCAGTCAGCATACATGCACAAGATTTGATCAGAAATCCTAAAACTGAAAGAATGGAGTGCAAAGCTGGTCTTCATACCAAAGTTTTTAACTCATGTTTGTCAAACTGTGTTTCATTGGGTATTAGAGCATTGCCTGGTTGCCTTGTCAATGGAGCAATTGGTACAGTGGTGCACATCAGTGAAAGTGAAGATGATGATGATGTCCCAAAAGCTATTCATATGGAGTTTGATAACCCAAAGATCAAAAACCAATCAGAGGTTTTCTGAACGTTCAACACTAATTGAAGTACAAGAGGATCAAGTCAAAATTTCTGGCGGAGTACAACGCCAACTTTCATTCAGATTAGCATGGGCTGTGACAGTTCATAAAATTCAGGGAGTGACTACTGAAAAAGCTGTAGTGGCGCTCAATAGGATCTTTACTGCAGGGCAAGCATATGTTGCTTTGAGTCGTGTGAAAACCCCTTAGTGGATTGATTATTGTTGGCAATTTTAAATAATCAACTATATTTTGCAATGACAAAATTAACTTTGCTATGAAAAACATGTCTTAGTTTGGTTTTGAAGCATCAGGTTTTACTGATGTTCAGCGCGCATGTACAGTAGTCCTTTATAATGTTCAGAGTCTTAGAGCTCATTTTAAGGATATTTGTGTTCATAAAACCCTGATGAAAGCAGACTGCATTTGCTTGAATGAGACATGGCTTGCCATAGGTCATGGAGAAGTACCATATCTTCCAGGATTTCTCTTCAATCACAATCCAAGCAAAATGTTATGATGATTCTGAGCCACTCTGTAGAGAACTGAAACAAAAACAAAAAGGTGGAGTTGGTGTGTATTATTCTACTAACATTAATGTGAACATCAATTCACAATTCCAATGCAATGTGAAATGTTTGTATTAGCCAATACCTGATGTCAATTTGACTGCTACTGTGTTGTACAGGCCCACCTCTTATAAAGTTAGTATGTTTTGAAACAGTTGTTGAAGGTTATCTGTGAAACATCCAGGAAAGAAAATCATCATGGGAGACTTCAATGAGGATGTATCTGCAACATCTACCATTTTGAAGGTAATGGAACAACATGGATATTACCAGTATGTGCAAACAGCTACAACTGAAAAACATACCCTAATAGACCATCTCTATTTTAAAGGAGCAGAAGATGTTGTTGCGCAAACTTACCACCGTATCTATGATGCATTTTCTTTTAAGTAATGTTTCTTACGATTTTAAGTATTTAGCCTGAAGTAAAAATGTGTACATTTTAAAGGAGCTAGCACAGCACATCGTCCACCAAGTTTGGTTTGGGTGGGAGTGCTGGCAAGGAAAGAACATAGCATGGGACGACTCACTTGCAGGGAATGGTTGGGTATCGGGCTAAAGTCGAATTTCCAAAATTAAAACAATGCAAATGTTCCACAATGTTCAATGTGCTGGTAGATAAGGTCCATCTATTAACGGTAGGCTCATTCACCACTAGCGGCCCGTGTGTGCGCGCCATCTGCTGAAGACAATCTACCACCAATGGGGCCTGTTGAGGCTCATCCAGTACTGGATAGGCATTTCCTGATGACCGTCTACCACCAATATTGCCTGTCTAGATCTATCCACCAGTGGCTAGGCCTGTCAAACTTATTTACCCTCTAAAGCTAATCCACCATTGGTGCAACACCTATGACTCATTCATCATACATCAGTTAAGGACCATGCATGAGGAATGGGAACCTTTGGACTCATCCGTTCTGCTGTGGCACATTTGCCATCCTTTGGGTCTATTGGGACACATTGCCCTGCTGCCCATTCACCAATAGTGAAGCCATGTGATGTATACAGTAACTATTAACTGTCAATGTCAGCTTGTTTGTGTTGACATCTGCTTTCATTTCGGCTGTAGCCTGACTCGTAATTTTCTACAAGTTAGGTTGTTATTTTCTAAGTAAGTATTCATGTGTTGATGTGTTTTGGTGTCCTTATTTAATGTGTATACTTAATATACAAAATGTATGACAAAGGATTGTTCATCTTGTGATATTTAGCAAAACATATTTAGTTGTCTGTGCTTAAATTATCAAATATAATTCTCAACAACTGGGAAATTACCTCAATTTATATGCATCATGTTTGCCTAATTTCTGCTGTTTCAAAGTTAACATTTTAATGGTAACCTCTTAACAACATCAGAAATAACACTCCTATGTAATAGAATTGAACACTTTCAATAAAACACTGATATCACAGTGTCTATTTCATTGAATATCTTAGCATAAAAACCATACATATTGGATATGAATTGTAGCACCTAATGATCTTTACAAAAAATAAGTCTTAGCAATGCCCATGCGTTAAGGATTTATTTTAATACAAACCAGTGTGTTTAAAATTACACTCTGAATAGGTTCTGTCTTTTTTACTGTGTTTACTCAATATACTACCTATTTAGAGTACAGACTATAAAAATATATTTTAACTATGCAAAACCAGAAAAAGCTGTAGCCATCATTTCTCAGTGAGTGTCATAAAAGGCACCTTTTTGCACTTTGCACATTACAATAAGGCACTAATACCATGGAGTTTCTTTTACAAACCTCCGAGCTCTGCTGACATAGGACCTTAGTTGCTTTTCAACAGCTTTACCACCAAATCTGTTTGGTAAGAGGTATGCTTAGTCATGGTCTGATGGTCATATTTGTGAAATTTCATGCTTCTTTTAATTAGGTCCAAAACGCATGTCAGGTTTATATAGGTCTAGCCTAGCTGTTTTACCCAGCTCATAGATGGTGCTTGGTTTGGCAAAGATCCCATAGACAGAATGTTCTCAGAGGCAGGATCAACAGCCATCTATCATGCCTACAATGACATATGCATAACGTTCATGTTTGTAACGTTCATCCATTCTCAGGCAATGGAACAGCCGAGAACAAGCAGGTTGACTAAACTGACTTAAATGCAAAATTCTATGCAGCATCACAGGCAGTATGGGCAGGCCCAAGCTATATAGGTCAGAGTGTAGATATGACATCACTTGCTGACTGGCTATTACTCTCATTTTTATTGAGGAAAAAGCCATAAAGTATTGTTTGTTAAACAACTTAAATAGTATGGCTGACAACTTTTTTAATTTTCACTGTGTGACTGTAAATTTAAATGAACTGTATGAATGCAAATCATTGCTATGTACAATTTATGAGGTTTGATGTGGACATCTCTGTCATCTTTGTGAAATTTAATTAGGCAAAATGTTTGGCATTCCAAAATTTAACTACTCTCTAAACAATTCCAATATCAAACTGTGACACTCAGGTCGCAATAAAGAAGTGGCAAGAACTTTGTTTTTAATGCAAGCGCATCAATCGTTATTATAGGCGTGATAGTTAAATGCATTTTTTTTAACTATCACGGCACTGCCTAATGGCCTAAAGGCTGCCTATTTTTTGTGCTTGCTCCTGACTGGGTCTCTGTCAAATTTGGTTGGCATACAATCCTTCCTGAGATAGGACCTCATTTGCTGTTTGCTATCTTCAGTGTGAATTTTGGTTGCGACATGCAAATATTTATACTGACAACATAAGTGTCAATTACACTTTGTACCTTTTGCTGATTTAATCTGCTTAAGAATTATGCTTTAAATAAAAGCACATCAAGAATTACAAGCAAAATGCAAAATGCAGTGCCACCTTGTGAACAAAAGGCACCATGTTTGATCAATGTTGGTTGGCTGTGACGTGTGCATGCTTTTGCTGCATTAACCCACTGAACAATTATGGTTTTAATGAGACATAAAGAGTTATTAGCAAAAATGCAACCCCTGCTGGCCAAAAGATTCATTTTTTGTATGCCATCCCCATATTAGGTCCCTCTATCAAATTTGGTTGGCATGTTTCAAGTCCTTCCTGTGACCTCACTTTCTGTTTGGCAGCTTTGCCATGAATTTTGATGCAAACGCTTTCACTGACCAGACAAATGCTATGTATAGTTTGTTAGGCTTGGTCTGGAGATAATCTTTGTCAAATTTTGTAATGTTTGAGCAAGATTTCTGGCCTGTGAAAATTAAATTTCTATTTTAGAAATATCCAACATGACAACCACTATAATCAGGTTAAGCATGAAGAACTTGCATGTTTTGGTCCGCTGCAGTGTATTGACATGTGGGAACTGTTGGTATGATGAATGTGTGGTAGAGGGACCTTGAGGGGCAGTGTTGTGAGGTGAGGGACCTTTGGGGAAAAAAGCTTCTAGTTTCTCAAAAAGTTCTAGGGCTACATGCATACAAGGATTCATGTCCTTCAGCGTTCTAGTGTCCCGGCAATCGTTGACGAAAAATGGTCAAAAAGAAAAAAAAGGCAGTCATAATTAATTATATAATTATTTTTGGTATGGCTGCTCCGTATTGAGTCTCAAGTTCCTTTGTCAAGACCAACGTGGCAAGAACAGATGCAGAAGTTGAAACACCCATGGGGCAAAAAAAACCTGGAACGGGCCTAGTATTTTTGTTTTTGCAACTGCCGCCAGAGCAAATGCCATCCATGATCCTGCAGCACCTACGGCGAACATCGGCTCCGCCTCCACGACATGTATTCCTGTGCAGATGAGTACTAGGCCTAATAGACGATTTTGTTTACATCCTGTCAGAGGAGTAAATACGTGTAATCTTGTAGCTGTTCCCTTACAAGATCAGCCGGTACAGAAACATAACACTTTTAATGTGAAAATTGCCCTCCAGAATGTCAGATCCCTTGCGAACAAGTCTTTTTCCATCAATGATTTTATTTGCCGTCATAACCTAGATATGTTGCTACTGAAACCTGGATTGATCAGCCTAGTAGCACTGTTACTCTGATTGAAGCAACGCCTCCACAGTATGATTTTATGAGTGTTGCCAGGCCTAATAAGCGTGGAGGTGGTATAGCCATTATTTTCAAGGCACTATTTAAGTGTCAGCAGACAGTACTGGGTAGCTTTTCAACATTTGAATGCTTAAGTACAATTCTTAAATGTTCTACTGATTTATTACTGCTGACTGTTTATAGGCCACCTAAAATCTCTGCACCCCTCTTCCTTGAGGAGTTTGGGGAATTTCTTTCAATCATCTGCTTGGGGTATGAACACATCATAATAACTGGAGATTTTAACTTTCATGTTGATAACTTAGAGAATACATATGCTAAAGAATTCCTGTCGCTTATTGATATGTTCAACCTTACTCAGCATGTACAACAGGCCACCCATGAGAAAGGGCACATCTTAGACCTTGTCATTACAAAGGGTGTTGAAGCTATAATTACTGTCAAGGATTTCGGTTTTTCAGATCATTCCTGTGTGTTTGCCAATGTTAGTTTATCCCCCCATGTGCAAAATAAGCTAGTTACTGTAAGAAAAAGAATCATAAACAATAGTACAGCATCTCTCTTTGAACAAGCACTCCTGGAAACCCATACTGAAACTTCTCAGTGTGCTGATGATCTATTGGATAATTTTAATTCTAGGATGTCCCATATTATGGATGCTATTGCTCCCTTAAAAACCAAAACACTTAGCCATCAAAAAGCACCTTGGAAATTGAGTCCTTCAGTCAAACAGTCAAAGCGAAATTGTAGAAAGGCCGAGAGGCAGTGGCGTAAAACTAAACTTCAAGTTCACCACCTAATCTACAAAGACATGCTCCGTAAACATAACCAGGAAACATCTAAAGCTAGACAATCATTCTTTTCTGACCTAATCAATAGAAACGTCAATAATGCTCGTGTACTATTTAGTACTGTGGAAAAGCTGACTAATCCCCAGCAAAAACTGCCTCCTGAGTTTCTTTCAATAAGCAAATGCAACGACTTTGCTCATTTTTTCAAAGGAAAGGTTGATAACATACGTACAAACATAATCACACAGGTAAAATCAAACCACAACTTGGATGGTTTTCCCTCAGTTAAGACAAACGTCAACCAAATGGAATCATTTAGTCTAATTGATGTCGAAATTCTCAAGAAAACTGTACTAAGTCTTAGCTCCTCTACATCTGACCTAGACGTTCTGCCTACAGCCTTTTTTAAATCCACTCTACACCTGATATCACATGATGTGATTCAGATTATTAACACCTCTCTGTTGACTGGACTTTTTCCCTCTTCTCTAAAGAAAGCAGTAGTTAAACCCCTGTTAAAGAAAAATAACCTTGACCCTCTGGTGTTAAACAACTATAGGCCTATATCTAATTTACCATTCATTAGTAAAATAATGGAGAGAATAGTTTTTAATCAATTGAATACATTTCTGACATCAAATGGTTGCCTTGATGATTTTCAATCAGGCTTTCGTTCCAATCACAGCACAGAAACAGCTCTTACCAAAGTAATGAATGACATACGACTGAACTCTGATGCTGGCAAATCCTCAGTTTTGGTGCTCCTTGACCTTAGTGCGGCATTTGACACTGCTGACCATGACATCTTACTGCATAGACTTGAGCATTGGGTTGGTCTTACTGGTATAGCTATCAAATGGTTTGAATCATACCTAAAACAAAGAAGTTTTTATGTTTCCATTGGATGTTACACCTCATCAGCTATGCCTCTGAACTGTGGAGTCCCCCAAGGTTCCATTTTAGGGCCACTACTCTTTAACATTTATATGCTGCCACTTACACAGATTATTAGGAATAACTCAATTAAGTACCATAGTTATGCTGATGACACACAGTTATATCTAGCCTTGTCACCTAACGATTTTGACCCTCTTAACCTCTTAAACCACGCTGTACCGTATACGGGACGGAAGTGGAGGGGAGGGTGGAGGGGGCACAATGTTTATCAATGTTTTAGAGCTCTGAATAAACAAATATGGTAATACCATATACTGTTGTAAAGTGTAGGTCGTCAGGATTCAATTAAGCCCATTCACAAGAACAAAGGTTATTTACAGTCATAAAAGTGATCTGATAATTGTCGGCATGCCACCGAACTGTAGTATAGGCTGGCGCAATACCTACCTACCTTCAGAAATTTGTCTTTATCCACAGCGACCATATTACTGCACAAGATTTTTATGCAAAGTCATGAAGTGTCCATAGATTTAAAATATCTAAGCCATTTTCTCGAAAACAATGTATTTGTGTTATAATCGTAAAATCTCATGACTTCGGGGTAACTAGCGCAACACGAAAACCTAAATAAAACTTCAAATCACGTTTTACACGAGGGTATAAGTGCGCATACGACGCATTGATGATGTTCTACAAGCTGTTCTGCGTCGTTTAAAACCATCCACAACCCAAACCATGCATGTGGTGCGGAGATAGCCAGCTTGAAAGCCAATGAGCACCGACTACGTGAGTTGGACCTCCTGTGGTTTGACTGGCAGCACTTCGAGCCTATGGAAATTTTCAGTGACAAGACCCCTCTATTCTGATAGCCAATAGTCAGAGCTTTCGAACGATATATGACACCACACTATCACGTTTGGTTGTGGAAAGTTAGTGCCGCGCTTAACGATTGTGCGTAAAGTATTTGTAGAAAAGGGAGCTTCTGTGCGCACCAAGAAGAACGCGTTTTTGGAAGATTGTTGAGCAATGGCAAGCACAAAGACGAGCAAGAAGGCACGTAGCTTGCCAACAAAAGATAAATTGACTGCACAGGAGGCAGCCGAGTGGATTTTGCAGTCCAGTGAAGAGGAATCCGACCGCCCGAAGGCGAAGGTGTGTGCATTGCTCCATGAAGACCACCACTGAGTGTTCGTCATGCAATGTAGCCCTGTGCTTTGTTGTGTCCAGAGACTGCTACAATGACTGGCACACACTGCATAATTTTTAAACAGTGTTGTGTTGTGTATTGTGTGTTGCCTGTTGTTAAATGTCTATTTTTATATATAATATATTTGTAAATCATGTTTATTGATTTTATTGATTTATTTGTTTGTTTGTTTGTTTATTGGGATTTGTTTTGCACAATTGTTTTGTGTTGCACAGGGTTTTGTTTTGTACACTGTAGTGTTTGTATTTTCTTATATTTCTATAAAAAAAAGTTTGCCAATTCACATTTTGCCCTTTCTTTATCAATATCCCATAGGCGGAATAAGAAAAAATGATGTTTACTGTCTTTATGCTTCTGTCATTCTATTCCAGAATGACTGACATCCAATCCAAATCCATGTAAGACACCTCAAGGTCTTGGCTTTCAGTAGAGACCAATATTTTGTTTCTAGGCAAAGGGGTTCTCAAGTTATAGAGGTTTGATTCTGGTTATACAGCTTTGGTAACCAAAGGTCCTTTTGGAGTCTCCAAAAAGCACACAAGAAAAACGCCTGGACATACCCATTGATAAAAATCTACAAAAAAATCAGGTTTTGATCCTTTGCCTCCAATTTTTTACTGTGTCAAGGTAAGACCTGTGTCTGTGGCCTCATTAGATCTTTGTTTTGCCAGCAGGTTACTGAAATTCTAGGTCTCAGTCACTTTACAGGCTCACATGTTGGACGGAAAGAAAAACCTTCATTCTAATCTCTGTACCTCTGTGTCAGTGCATCACAGAATCACCCAGATACTTTATAAATAAACCTGAGAGTGTTACCTTTCCAGTGATACCAAGAACATGTCTGAGTCTAAAACTATGTAGGAGCTGTGCTACTTACAACTTGGGCATACCATTTTCGCAAATAACCTTAAAATATTAGGTGTGGCTTAAGGGGTTAAATCCCTCTACAACTGCATTGACCAAATTAACAGCTGGATGTCTCAAAACTTTCTACAGCTCAACACAGATAAAACTGAGATAATTATATTTGGGAATAATCAGCAAAGGCATAAGATTGACACATTACTTAAAACTAAAGGACTCAAAGCAAAGGACACAGTCAAAAATCTTGGTGTCCTTATTGATTGTGATCTCACATTTAACAGTCATATGAAAGCCATCACAAAGTCCGCATTCTACCATCTCAAAAACATCTCCAAGCTTAGGGGTCTAATGTCTAAGCAAGATCTTGAAAAGCTGGTACATGCCTTCATCTCAAGTAGAGTCGATTACTGCAATAGCCTCTTCACTGGCCTTCCCAAAAAGAATATCAAACAGCTCCAATTAATACAAAATGCAGCTGCAAGAGTTCTTACAAGAACAAAAAAAATGGATCACATCACTCCAATTTTAAGGTCTCTGCACTGGCTCCCAGTGAGATACAGGATTGACTTTAAGGCCTTACTACTACTGTTCAAGTCACTTAATGGGAAGGGTCCCAGTTACATACTTGATATGTTTCAGCCATATGCCCCATCTAGGTCTCTGAGATCCATGGATAGAAATCTATTGACCATACCTACTGTAAAAACAAAGTGTGGTGAGGCAGCCTTTAGCTATTATACAGCAAAGCTCTGGAACCAGCTTCCAGAGGATGTAAAGAATGCCCCTACTGTAGAGAGTTTTAAAAGCAGACTCAAGACAAAACTTTTTTCTGATGCCTTTTCCTAATTTTTATTTTTATGTCTTATTTTTTATTTTATTTTCATTCTTCTTCTTCTTATTATTATTTTAATGGTTTTGCTTTATTTTAAATTGTATTTTACTTTTTAAATCTTTAATTGTATTTTATTTTAAAATTTGTGTAAAGCGCATTGAAGTGCATTTATGTATGAAATGCGCTATACAAATAATTTTGACTTTGACTTTGACTTTAGTAGCCTTTGGCATTCCATTCACCTTTATTCATTTTAGCATAATTTCTAAACCAAAAAACTACATAAGAAGCACCCAGAACCTTGACTTTGGTATTGTTGGACACCGGAGAAACCACAGCGAAACATAGTTTCTTTGATTGGAAATCTATGTCATTGCCTTGTAAGAAAAGTTTTTCTGAAATTATGCTAAAAATGATGACTTTCTGTCGCACAGGAGAAAATTTACATACTGTTTGAATAACAAGCCATAGCCATAGTCATGCCCGTTTAGTTTTCCGTTCATGTTGGGGAAACATTTCCAGCAACATTTCCCCCAAAGGTAGCATTGAGTTTGTATTTTTTTTATAAGAGGGATCATTACCGGGCTGGGTCTCAAGCTTGTCCAGTAGCCTGGTGACCAATTAGAAAAATCGTAAATCTGGCTCCATCTGGTCACACTGAAAACAATGCCATGCCTCAGTCCATTTCTTCTACTGTCTTTTGTTACGTGCGAGGCTGAGAAATAATAGAACACACGGAACTACAAGTTAAATACATTAGGCTATATTAAAGGTGATCCCAAAACAAAACCCCACGTTACATAACAAACCCCTAGGCCTAGGTAAAAGACAACAAGGATTTCCCCGTCAAAACCACACAAATGACTCATCGTGACAAACATTAGGCTTCATGGATACATGATGATGTCGCAAACGAGGGGTGCAAATGGGCGAAGTGCAGTCCCAATGAAATGCAGTCCACATCCAGTTCAGTGTTCTCAAACTTTCCAGAGTCTCTGTCGTGGTTCCTGGCATCTTTTAACTGAAATAGTCTCCATTGTAATCCCAAACGCATTGACGAACACAAGGAACAAAGAACGTGTCCACCATCAGCTCCATCCACAAAAAAAAAGTCCAGTTGACCAGTCCGCATCCCAGACAATCGTTACCCTGGCTCTTCTCTGTTCACGTGCACATAGTCAATTGAAAGCAATCACGCAGCAACTGCGTGCACATGCAGCTCGCTCTCCTTAAAGTTTTCATTGGAGGGCAACAACGAGTGGGCTATGATACTGGTCATCTTAAATGTCACTCTTCCACCCACTATCACAGAAATATGCCAGACTAATGCATGCCATTCTCAACACACAATAAATATTCTCTGAACATGTAATACAGGATATTCACATCCAAAAAATATTAAAAAATAAAATAAACATTTGTCCATCACACTTTGGTCAAGAGTAGTTGGAAACTCATGTCATGGGGTGGTTGAACTTGGCTTGATCCAAGGATTCACAACACATGATCATTTAGTTTTAAACCAAAATGCAGTAATAGATGTAAGCCTAAACACAATTTTGCTCACTACAGCACCCCCTCATGGGCAAATGACACCACGCTAATTGTTATTATTCAGAATGTGAATAATCTAAATTTGGTAGTGATGTCTTAAAGGTTTGCCAAGATATAAGCTTACTTCCTATTTGGTGGCCTTCCTGCTAGATTTGATTTGCTGATATAAAAAGCATTAAAGGGCCATAACTGGGACATGCCAAACTATGACTAGAACTCAAAATAAAGTCTATTATCAAAACACATTAAGAGATATTAGCCAAAACGAATTTTTGGGCAATGCAGCACCCGCTAGTGGCCAAACTGCAACACATTTGTTGTGACCTGTTGTGACGTTCTCAAGAAGCATGTCACCAAGTTTGGTTATAATACATCAAAGCGTTGCCGAGATATGAGCTCACTTTTTGTTTGGCGGCTTCGCCAGCCAATTTGATTGGCTGTGACACAAATGCTTTTACTGATCAAATCACCACATAGGTTTACTTACAGTTAGGGCCAGAAATATTTGGACAGTGACACAATTTTTGTTATTTTAACTGTTTACATACAACATATTCATAATGTGCACACTCTCAGCTGCGATTTGAGAGTGTCCACATCCAAATCGGACACAGGGTTTAGGAATTATGGCTCTTTAAAACATAGCCACCTCCTTTTCAAGGGACCAAAAGTAATTGGACAATTGACTCAGGCTGCATGGGCTTCTGCCTCGTTAACCTGTGATCAATTAAGTAGTGAAACTAATTGACTTGACTTGAAAAGGTCTGGGGTTGATTCCAGGTGTGTGGTTTTGCATTTGGAAGCGGTTGCTGTAACCATACCATGACCATGGTCAAAGGGAGCTCTCAATGGAGATGAAGCAGAAGATCCTGAGGCTAAAAAAAAAAGAAAAAGTCAATCAGAGAAGTAGCAGAACTGCTTGGAGTAGCCAAATCGACAGTTTGGTACATTCTAAGGAAAAAAGTTCACTGGTGAACACACAGCAAAAAGGCCTGGACGTCCACGGAAGACAACAGTGGTGGAGGATCGAAGAATACTGTCCATGGTGAAGAAAAACCCACTCACAACATCCACTGTGAAGTGAAGAACACTCTTCAAGAAGTAGGTGTAGCTGTCTCTAGCTCTACTATAAAGGGAAGACTTCATGAGTGTAAATACAGAGGATTCACCACAAGGTGCAAACCATTTATAAGTACAAAAAATAAAAAGGCCAGAATTGACTTTGCCAAAACACAGCTGAAGAATCCAGCTCAATTCTGGAACAGTGTTCTATGGACAGATGAGACCAGGGGCGTCGTTAGACCTGGGCATTCGGGGCTATAGCCCCGGATCTTTTGGGAATAGCCCCGGATCAGTGGCGGCTGTACGCACAAGGCATCTTGGGGACAGAGTTTTTTTTTAAATTATTATTATTGTTACGGCTATATATGCTTTGGCAATGCAGCATATGATGTCGTAAGAATAAAGCACATTTTAATTTAAATTGAATTGGAGAGAGACAGAGAGAGACGTCTGTGTAAGAGAACTGAACGTGATTTAATGCACAGAGTTTATACAAACACTTGGCTACCCCTCCCCCACTCTCACGAAAAAATGATGCATCAGTCAAGAATTACATCGCAGGCTACCTCCAGTCAGCTACTTACTACTAGACATGCACAACTGGGTGAATCCCAAGTTCTGGTTAGTCAGATAGTGAGGGTTGCTCGCATACAGAATATACCAACATGCTTGGCCTACAATAAAATAACTGTTGATGTTAAAAAAGTGCACTTGTAATCGTGAAATTAAACTAAGTAAGGCTACCTTTACACGGACACGATCTGAACCAAAAACGCAAAAGTGGTGTTTCGTTCTCATTTTTAACTCCGCATTTAGACGAGCGTTTCTGAGTCAAATCTCTGTTCAAACGGAAACGCAAAAGTGTGTGAAATTGCATATACATAGATGCAGTATACACGCCACATGGCTAGGTGGCAACACTTCCAAGAGTGCCTGCCTAGAGGTATTTACGTTTCTTCGACTATTTCTATGCGACGATAAACGCACTTTTCCGTTTTTCACCGTTTACACGGTTACGCGAGGGTGGAACGTTTTTAAGATTTCCACTCTGGAGGGTGTTTTCACTTTTTTGCGTTTTCAACCCCCAAAAACGCCGCCACCATCTAAACGATATAGCACATCCGATAACATGTTTTGCGTTTTTCACCCCCAAGCGTTTTCGTGTAAAGTGCCCCTAAGATGTCAGGATGGGTTAGCAAGAACACAATTGGATCATAGCTGCATCAACTTAAGGTAGGACAGGAGGTTTCCTTCATGGCATGCCTGCCGTGGCACTAGTTACCAAGACAGTCACAAGTAATATTATTTTCATTGCATCTAAAGTCATTTGACGTAGGATTTATCATCTACTTATTGTGACTTCTACTAGCGTCAAATACATAGCATGACAGGCTAGTCACTGTCTGACAGCTAGCGCCACCTTAAACTCTTGACCGCACGCGTAAACCTATTTAGCTAGTAATAATCTTTTGAATATGGCAGGGGGGTTGTAGTCTTTTTTATTGCTGTTAATTTACAACTTAGTTCTGTAGGCGTCCATGAATTTACTTTGTTGTTCGCCATGTATGTAGCTGACATTTTAAGTATGGTGTACCCCTATGTGTGCGGGCGTGTGGCAGTGTTGTTCAAGTATGTGTAGTTCACGTATCACATATGTTCATATTATTCATCTTCAAGTTCAAGTTAGTCATTGTGTTGTAAATATAGATTGACACATATAGAGTCACACAGAACCGCAAGTAAATCTGACCTGACCTGATAGGCTATATGGGCAGATTTAGATTTTTTTTTGTCGCAAATTCAGCGTCGGTATTCTTTCTTGTCTATGTGTAGTATGAAGGTGTTTAATAAGCTATAGGCTATTTCAATATCACATTTTGGCTGCTATGTATGTGGTGCACTTTGGCAGAAAAGACGTTCACAAGCTATCCTATCTTTAATGCAAACATCGAACTACTTGTGCATGGCCCTTGAGTCATGGAGTTGGTCTTTCCTTTTATTCCTCCTTTAACTATGTTAAAATTGCATGTTCATCAGCCCAATTTTATAAAAATTCTCGGGGGAGAGACCCCCGAACCCCCAAAAACAATTACTCTTCTGGGCTATAGCCCCGCATGTTCTACATACCTACCGACGCCCCTGGATGAGACAAAGATAAACCTGTACCAGAATGATTGGAAGAAGAAGGTTTGGAGAAGAAAGGGAACAGCACATGATCCAAAACACACCACATCTTCTGTAAAACATGGTGGATGCAGTGTTATGGCATGGGCATGCATGGCTTCCAGTGGCACTGGGTCACTTGTGTTTATTAAGTGTGCTTGCAGAGCACACTTATTGTTATCTCCCCGTTTATTAAGTGTGCTTGCAGAGCACACTTATTGTTATCTCCCCGTTTATTATTCTTCTTCTCCTGAACCAGATCTTGAAGACGCTACTAGTCCTCAGGCTTTGGAGATAGAGACACCGTTCCAACTCTAAAACGACCGGCCCGGTTTGGACATGACCGCCTACATTTCGGTATACCGTACCTCTTGTCGTTCGTCCGTTATTGTCGTTTTTCTGCAACTTCTTGGCCCATTGAAAATGAATGGCAGAATGTTGGCACGCATATTTGCAAGCACACTTTTTGCATTTTCTGCGGGAATGCAGTCTAGTTAAGTGTGCTTGCAGAGCACACTTATTGTTATCTCCCCGTTTATTATTCTTCTTCTCCTGAACCAGATCTTGAAGACGTTACTAGTCCTCAGGCTTTTGAGATAGAGACACCGTTCCAACTCTAAAACGACCGGCCCGGTTTGGACATGACCGCCTACATTTCGGTATACCGTACCTCTTGTCGTTCGTCCGTTATTGTCGTTTTTCTGCAACTTTTTGGCCCATTGAAAATGAATGGCGGAATGTTGGCACACATATTTGCAAGCACACTTTTTGCATTTTCTGCGGGAATGCAGTCTAGTTATTCTTCTTCTCCTGAACCAGATCTTGAAGACGCTACTAGTCCTCAGGCTTTGGAGATAGAGACACCGTTCCAACTCTAAAACGACCGGCCCGGTTTGGACATGACCGCCTACATTTCGGTATACCGTACCTCTTGTCGTTCGTCCGTTATTGTCGTTTTTCTGCAACTTCTTGGCCCATTGAAAATGAATGGCAGAATGTTGGCACGCATATTTGCAAGCACACTTTTTGCATTTTCTGCGGGAATGCAGTCTAGTTGATAATGTGACCCTTCACAATCCAGATGGACAATCATCCAAAACACACAGCAAAAGCAACCCAGGCGTTTATTAAAGCAAAGAAGTGGAATGTTCTGCAATGGCCAAGTCAGTCACCGGATCTCAACCCAATTGAGCATGCATTTCACTTGCTCAAGACAAGATTTAAGGCAGAAAGACCCACAAACAAACAAGAACTGAAGGCTGCTGCTGTAAAGGCTTGGCAAAGCATCAAAAAGGAGGAAACCCAGCGTTTGGTGATGTCCATGGGTTCCAGACTTTAGGCAGTGATTGCCTCCAAAGGATTCGCAACAAAATATTGAAAAAAAAAATTGTGTACGTAGGTTATGCTTAAGTGTCCAATTACTTTTGAGCCCCTAAAATGTGGAGTGTCTGTATAAAAATGTGTACAATTCCTTCATTTTCAATCAAATATTTTCGTTCAACCCCTTGAATTAAACGTTACAGTCTGCAATTTAATTCTGTTGTGGATACTTCATTTCAAATCCAATGTAGTGGCATGTAGAGCCCAACTCATGAAAATTGTGTGACTGTCCAATTGTATAAGGCTTGGTCTAAAGATTACATTTGGCAAGTTTGAGGAAGTTTGGACAAAATTTGTAACTTGTGGAAATGTAGTTTCACTTTTGACATTTTTGAAAATGGCGGGCAAATTTGGTGGCAGCTTGTTCCAAAGACTCACAGCACATAATGATTTAGTTTCAAACCAAAACAAATTAAGAGATATGAGCCAAAACACATTTTTTGGCCAAACTGCAACACATTTGTCATGACTTGAAATGTGTGACTTGTGAAAATGTAGTGTCACTTTGGACATTTTTAAAAATGGCTGGAAAATTTGGCACCAGAAAATTGATGTCATAGGTTTCATTGAACTTGAGTGTGATCCACGGATTCCACTGACACCAAGTTTTTGAAAAATGGATGTACAGATTAAAAGTTGCTGGTGCTAGAGTCTGTGCCCCATTGATATGAAACTTGCTGAAATTTATCTTGATGCTGTCCTGAATCAGTGTGCCAAATTAAAATGTTTTACTAATTGGTTCTATTGGCTGTCATAGACTTCCATGGCAGAAGATTAATAATAAGAAAAGCTAGTAAAACAATGGGTGCCTTAGCAGCTTGGCCCCCAAAAAAGCTAGTAAAATGATGGGAGCCTTCATAGCTTTGCAAAGAGTCAAGAATATGGTCAAATTTGGCAGAGCTGGCCTAGCCCGTGGGACTGGTCTTCTGGCCGCTGGTACCACCTTTTTACCCATATATGGACCGCGAATGCCACACATTCAATTTATTTCCAATAGAGTCTGTGAAGTCGTTATTTCCGTCCTCGCAAAGCCTATCAGGGTTCTGGTGCGGCAGCTCAGACAGCCGCACCTTGGTTAGTAGATAGATAAATGATTAAATATAGTAGACTGGATACATAGTTGATGAAGGTTGACAGTTTGACATTGACTGCGTTCACATGGTGGGATTGGTTTGGTTTGGGATTGGTTCACAACGGGTGGTCTGTCCCCCAAGTCCCTGTTCACATGCAGTTCGTCTAAGCGGATTCGGCCAGAGTTCCGGCTCTTTCCGCTACGCTAGGTGGGGGCGCTGTAGTCAACTTCTATCTTTCTATTATTATCCTTTAATACAAGGAACGTCTCTTCCACGCATAACTCGTGAACCACTCATCCGCTTGATCTCAAATTTGGACGGCGTCATCATAATGTTACCAGTGTGTGCAGTACCAAGTTTCGTGTTGTTTGGGCAAAAAATGCCAAAGATATCGGTCAAACCGTGCCGACCCAGCCATGACGACCCAGGCTGATAAGATTTACAATGCTAGCTGCTACAATGTTGGACATAACGCGACTAACGACACATAACTAAAATAATGGACATAACACGAGTAAACATTTGCCCACAACAAAGCTGCTACGTAGGTAAGATGTATCTTATCGTATACGCAACAGCAGACTACAGCACTGCACACATATGCCTACAGTGCATACAGACGACACGTAGAGGAGACTGAACTTTTCACCTCTCATTCCGGTTATTCCACATAGTAAAACAGTGGCTAAAGAAAATCTTACAAGTCAGTCAGTGCAAATGTATTTACATAGCCTTCTCCTTTCACCTGATATTATTACCCACTTAAACAATAAGGTGGTCTAAACAAAAACGTAATACTCTGGCACATCTTCTATGGGCTCTGCACTGTTCCTACTAAATAAAGACAATAAACAAACTTTCTGGCGGCATACAAACATGGTGTTCCAGGAGTTTGATGCATTCGCGTACGTGTTGTGCATTCTGCTGTGTTAGAAAGTCTGTATGAAGGAACAAACTGCGTTTTTTATTTCGTTGATACATGCGCAATACATGAAAACCAATCCGATCCCGTTCACATGGCAGTCGAAGTGGTTTCGAAACAGCCCAGGCCTGGTGTCGCAACGGGATAACGAAAACCAATTCCAAACCAAACCAATCCGCGTTCACATGAAGCTGGTACGATCCCAAACCACTTCCAAGTGGTTTCGACTTGTCCATGTGAACGCACTCATTGATGAATAATGAAATAGTTAAGTAGTTTAATTAATAGTGGGTTCTTGTAGTTAGTTCTTTTGTTTTGAAACAGTTGTAGGCAGAGGAAACAGTTGAAGATATAGTTGATGACAACTGACAGTTTAAATGGTTCAATGGTTAAATAGTTGAATAGTTAAAATTAAATAGTGAATTATTGCATTGTATGTTTGTATGCTTGTATGACAATAAACCATCCTTGTATCCTTGTAAAGTCTGCTACAGTTCCATTGCTGCAGCTGGTCTGAACACCTGGCACAGAATTCTAACTTAACGACCCTATTGTGATATCATAGTGACCAATGTTAAGTCTATGGGGAAATTTAAATTCGTTTTTAATTAATATCTCAAAAAGTCTAAATGTAACAGAAATGAAACATTTGATACGTGATTGCCCAGTAGAAGATCGACGCAACACATTTTAAATAAAGTTTCTACGTTAAGCAGTTTAAAACGCATTAATTGTAGAAAATGTTGCTTAGAAGAATAGGCTAATAATAAGATCAGTACAATGGATTTTCATGCACTGTAAGGGTTGCGTAGCCAACGTTTGTCTACCTTTCCCGTTCATGCCCATGTAACCGGCAAACAGGTCATGTTTTTAATTGTATTTTGATCCGAAATGTCCATCGTGAACGTGTAAAACATTTATGTTAGATTTTGGAGAGACTGTGTGCTGCTCTTGCTGGTGGTGTCTCAACCTGTCCTGTTCCTTGTGCATTTCCGTACGTTGGCCACGTGAGGTCACCTTGGGTATTTCATATTAAAACTCGGCTATAAAATCCTTTTTTAAAAATCCTGGATCCAGACGGTATTTCGGATCACCAGAAAACAATTCATTTTTTAATTTTAATTTTTTTTTTATTGCCCATTCCCAACCTTCCCAGAACAGTTTATCCAAATGTGCCCACTACTTTTCGTATAAAGTTGCTAACAGACAAACAAACCAATCAACACTGACAAAACAAACTCCTTGGTGGAAGCAATAACAATGTAAAAATGTTTTTAGAAAGGATATACTACTTGTCTTCAATGAACACACCATTTAACTATGAAAACATAACAACAAGCCTGCTGATTTTGTAAATGGGTTTGTTAATGATTTGTACTTGTACTTTGTATGTGGTAGGCTACTGTTAAATGTACCTAAATGTCTGTATTGTACATGCACTGTATGTTTCAATAAAAACAAACAAACAAACAATAACAACGTGCCCATGCGCTATGGCCCACCAGGGTCACTTACGCGCACGCATGTTTATGTAGTTTAGTCATGAACGCGCCCCCTGTCTGTGGAAGGTGAGCGAGCGAGCGAGCGAGCGAGAGAGCAGGACGCGGGATCGATCTGATTAAACTCGATTTGAGTGATATTAGCACAAAGGAAGGGAGACAGACTTGTGTTGGGAAGAACGGCTCATCCATCCGACGGGGAACTAGAGGCTACACTTTGGTGATTTGTTCCCACACAACTAAGGGTTTTCTTGGAGATAGCTCAGTTGTAAAAACCCTCAAACTGACCCAGACGGGTAAGTAAGCCTACCTTTATCGCCAGCGTAAACGTCGTTATAGGTATCTCCACATTTATATTTGTTTGAACTTATGTTCGCTTGTTATTCGAGACGCTTGTAAATTATTGTTTTCACCCTGTATTTCTCAATTAGAACTTAGCAGTGTGGTACACTTCGATATTTTGAGTTAATATTATGGTATTTGTCTTGACGTCGTATAATTTTTGTTTCCTTTACATTACTTACTGTTTACCCTGCGTTTTGGACAGACTGGTGGCGTTACTTAACGCTGTATACTTACGGTGACTTGATGTGCAGTCAAATTTCTGGCCAAAGTTAAAGTATAGTCGATGGACTCGAATGGCTAAGAAGCTAGCTTGCAATACTGCTATTACATTGTATTGGGCAAATTAGTCTTGACTAGTTTTCTGAAAGTAGCAGCGGCAGATGATCTGGTCGCTTAACTCACGTGGTAAAGGCAATCGAATGGAAAGGTTCCCGTATAGTATTTAAACAAGGGAAAATAAACTTAAAACAACACTGTTGCAGCTTTGTTAGACACCCCAATGCGTTAGCAAGCTAATTGTGTGTTGGTTAGAAACACGAGGTGGTTGTAACGTCGAGGTGAGTCATTGGTTGAGCTGAATGAGTTGGTCAAAGGGAGAACCCCGACCTTTTTGTGTGTACGGCTTGTGTCAAAATACAACGCAAAAACCCGCCTATGCAGTGAAAAGTTGAATATAATTGTAAAGTATTTACATTGATGTTGGGGTGATATCTGCACCCAAAGTTTTCAGAGTCGGTTTTATTGAGATGAAAGTAGGTTGTCCGGAGGACAATGTGTAGGCGAAGGTTGCTTGAGGCCAGATGGTCAATCATTTCAGCTAACGATGGCTACTTATTGTCGGTTTAAATTCTGGGACTGTTTTAAAAGAGTAGCTCAAACACTCTAAGAAAGTAACAATGGCCCCTTGTGCGATGGTCTTCGGTGTGAAATATTGGTCTTTAACACGACTATTTCTCTGACCGAAAGTGCTGCTCTTCCGACCAAAAACGTGCGCAATGGTAATTAGCTTGTTGGAGGTCCCCCCCATTGGTGCTGGCGGTGAAACAGAACGGCACCATCGTCTGCATTGTCTTTCAAGTAGAAGCTCGGCAACCTCACTATAGACCCTCGTTTTCGTAAACATATTTAGGTAAAAATGAACCAAAAGTAACTTTCATGGATGCCTTGTTCATTTAAACCGTTCCTTGGTGTGGTTTGTTGTTTTCATTACGTTTCCGCGTTTGTGAAAGTTTATGCTTTTGTGTGTGTGATAGCGATATTGTCTTCCTTTAGTCGGAAAAGTTTGCTGTTTTGTTTGAAAAGAACGTTGGTGGAACGTTCACGTAGCCGAGTAAAAACACCTGCTGAACGCTTTGTGGAAAATTGAATCTGGGTTCGATGTAACACGTTACATAGGCCTGTTTTGATCATGTGGTAAACGTTCGCTAGCCACTGTGGAGTTGGCCAATTCTCAACGCAAATGCTTGGTAAGTTTTCAATACAGAAATAGTTCCAAGATCAACTATTGCAATATGTATGGATGGGAGTACTGCCTTGTGAGGTTTAAAAGTTCACAGTCGAAATGTTTTCTGTTTTTGAGCCCTTCCCCGTCCCACTTCAACACACATGCACACACAAGTCTTTAACCTAAGATGGCAGCTTTTAATGTGTGTCGGGCTGTTCAATGAAGAGATACGAGGCCGGTATGGCGGGTGGAGCACAATGATTGTGGCTGACTGCTCGTCCTCAGCTGGCTAACCTTTGCGGTTATTTTAGCATAGCATCAAGCCAATGTGTATGAGCAATGTTCATTGTTTTATTTTTCAAGGAAAGTTACTTTGTTACCAGAATCAAATTTATTGGCCAAGTATACATGCACAAGGAAGTTGACACCGACCAATGTTGACTTTGTAGTAGCCTATATATTCAACATGTAGCCATGTAGTGATTCAATAAGCAAAAGTGGTGTAAGACTTACTGTACTACAGGGAAAACGATTGGCAAGCCACGTAATGTATACGTAGAATACAATACAGGATGTAGCCTACTGTGCAGATATGAATCATATTGTGGTTATATTGTAGGCTACAGGCTTTATGAAATGAATGGTGATGCTAATAATACATTTAATTTGTTAGCGTCTTTCATAATTCGGGGTCACTTTACACAGACAACACAATGATAAAAACAAGCATAGAATGTATTAGTTTAATTAACCTGTTTGGAGGAATTAAGATGTTTTATTTCATAAAGCACCCAACTTGGCATGTAATATCAACTTAATTTTAATGTTATTCTACATCCTGTGCATCACATGTCATTAACTGCAACATATTCAGCTAACTTGCATGAACAGAATGGAACACTCCACTCATCCCTTTAGAATTAAACCGTGTTTTACCGTTTTTGAATCCATTTAGCCGGTTGTCGGATCTGCCAGTAGGATCTCCGAATCTGGAAGTAGCATTTCAATGATTTATGCTAAGATAATGGCTAAAGTGCTACTGCCAGATCTAGAGATCAGCTAAATGGATTCAATAGTGGGGAAACTCATCGGTTTAACTCTGATGTATTTGGAAGATGAATCCCCTTTCCCAGAAAAGTGGAGTGTTCCTTTAAGGTAGATTGTTTTGCAAATGTAAGGGCAGATTTACTTTATTATTCCCTGATGCTGCTCTGAAAGAGGCAAACATGTATTGGGTAGGCACAGTTTTGTAAACAAATTTAACCATTACAGACGTATAGGCCTTTGCTTTAAATAAGATTTATTTGACCTGTTAGGTCTATTATGTATTTAAGTAGTCAGTTATGTCTAAACAAAATAATGTACAGCCTGTAGCCAAACCTTTCTTGCCAATATCTGCACTATAGGCGGCTGTGTAAAAAAATATTTTGGCAATTAAGACCCCACCCCCATCTCATTGGTGAATGTCAAAAGTCAGTCCAAACTGAAAATGGGTGCACAAAATATCCAGCTTGGCCATTGTTGGGTTAATGCTCTCTTGTGGAACAAATGTGAAAATGCCACAGAAAGTAATAGATGTGGTAGTTTTTAAAAGGCTTGTTTTGAATAATTAAACTGACTATTGATGTTTGCCAACACCCAGGTTGAGACTGAAAAGTTGTTTTTTCTATGCATACTAAAAAGTTCTTCTCTTAATGGAATTACAACAATATAAGCTGAAACCGTATGTAGCAGCTATTTTATTTTCCTTTAACAGCAGACACCATGAAGCTGAAATAGAATCTGAAAAAATATGACTGGGAAGTTTCTAGCTTTTTTGGCAAGTAGCTGTATAAAAAGTGGGATGATATTCAGCAAGGCTCTGCTTCACATCATGGTCCTGTGGGGACTTACTTCATGAAAATGACAGCCTCGCCAAACATTTACATAGTACATCATCTATTAGGCCTATAATATCAGTAAGGTCCTTCAATGTCCATTTTGTTTGTCTACATACAAATTCTTTTGCAGGTACTCTGTTATTAATAGGAAGAAAAATTATAGTGCATTCCATTTGCAGTCGGAGCTTGATTTCTGGATCGTTTTCAGAGCGCTGTGGTTTGTTGTCTGACCAGATTTCTTGGAGCAGCACAGAGAACAACAAATTCATGATTTAAGATGGCTGCTCAGTGCATGGGTTGTAGTTCTGATTGTAGCATTAGGCTAACTATTAGTTTAAGCATTTGTAGTGTTTTTTTGTGTCTAACTGCTCAGCTATACATAAAACTTTAATAAGACTTTAATAAAACTAAAATGACTTTTTAGTCATGATTCTGTGCCTTTTGTGTTCCCCAACACAATAAAAAAAAAATGTATATCATTCCGCTAATTCAACTCTCTCCCTCTCATTGTCACACACAAGCCCTTAGAGGCTCTTCTACTTGCAGATGTCTGGTGCGGCTCCGAAACGGGCTATAAGTTGGTTAGGAAATGACAAATGTCGCTGACTGTTGCTGAGGGTTCAAGATTATCAGAAACATCTAGTTCGTTGTTTATTTAACAAAAATCTAATTTTTATGTTAAACTGCTGATGTAAATAATTCCAATGTCAGAGGAAATAGGCTACATATTTTAGACATTTTCCTTTAATCTTTGACATTAACTAGCTTGTTTGCTAGTTCCCTATGTTAAGATTGTTAATTAGTTAGAGGATTAAAGTGGTCAAAGCGTTAGTCAAACTTGGAATGGCTTGGAATGAAGAATCGTTTGTTACCTAGGAAAAAAACTAATTACCTTTTAATAGCCTTTAACATAGGCTATGTTAAGTATAATCATTGCAATATGACAACCCTTAGACCCCTCCTCCGGCCACCGTAGTATCAGAAAATTCTGTGGGAAACACTGGTACAATGTGCAATGGCTCAATGTCCGTCATGAAGTGGATGCGATTAAAGCATAGATAAAGAGCCAAGAAATGTAGACAAACCCTAGCGGTAGTAATTGAAATTTCTATCCTGGGTACAATTTAGCCATGTCCCATTGAAGCTAAGGACCTTTTCTCCCAAAAACGGATTGACCAATCACATCGGTCTATCTTTGTAAAGAGTTGCTTGCTGAGTGGGCTTAACATGATGGGGCTGGTTGCGACGGTGCACTGTTGTAGTAAACAAGTTGCTTTGATTGCCTTCTTATAGCCTGACAGTGGTGCAATCCAAGGGGTGGAATCAACGCTTCAAACTGCCTGTGTACACAATAAGACAACCAGTCATCTTGGTGAAATCAGTTGTCGCCTTGTGCCATTGTCTTCCATGCAGTGTACAAGCATGGAAAAATCTATAAGCCTACTACTCCACTGTGGTTATGTTATGATCGAACTGTGTGAAGCCCTGCATGTTAGATGGGCGTGTGTCTGGCTTGTCTTGCTCAGCTTTAATTTGAGTACACAGGGTGGCCAAAAAACTGGACCACTTTTTAAGTGATTATATGTCCCGAATTTGTGAGGCTACCACATTTTCAAACCATGCAAATCAATGCTCAGTCAGTTCTCTTTTCAGTGGTATCATATTAGCATGCAAGCAGTTGCATGACCACCATGGCCATTAAAAAAAAAAACTATGTATGGAAAAAGTTGGTTTTGGCTTTATAAACTGATTTTCCCAGTTCCCCAATTCGCCACATTGCTGAAGATTAGAAAAAGGCAAAAGTGATTTACTTTCACAGTTGATGACATAAAAGAACATCCAAACCAACTGAGGGCACCAGCGCTCTTTACCTGTGTCTTGAGACAATGTAACCTTTGAAGTTGCCAGTGGGGTTGCATGTGGCTCATGTGCCAAAGGCATTATTCAACTAGTTAGCTTTCCTTTGCTTCATGATGATGTCCTTATAGAAAGGGATGGAGGATACATTAAAGATCCTAATGTGCTCAGACAAAACCCATAAACCTTTAAAACGTTAGTAAAGAGGTCAAAATGTGACTTATCACATTCAGAAAAACTGGCAGAATTAAAATGCAAATGTGAGGAAGCACAACGCAACTTTTTTTTCAGGGGTTTTATTTATGGCCGTAAGAGACACCCTTCTTCCACGGTCATGAACAATATCACTAGAAAGAAAAGGGATAGAGCTTTGATTGTAATTGTGGTAGCCTATATAAATTGGATTTCGTCATTTGATGTCCCACCCTGTATACAGAATTGACTAAAGCCAAGTTCAGACACACAATTTTAGAAAGGATTTCCAGGTTGGAGGGTGGTCTTGGAAATCACAGGTAATTGCCATTAATTGCGTTACGTCAGAGTAGTTTGGACCTGACAATTTGTTCTCGCAGATTAACCGCTAATTGACCTACGAGGCAAGGCAATCACGTCATTGTTGCAAATTGTTGGGGATTAACTAGCATGCTAAATGTCTGGAGCAACAGCCCAGGCTCAGCTATAAGCATTTTGCAATATAGCATTTTGGAAACGTGTGAATATTGTGTGTTGAGTCTTTTATGGAAAATAATAGACTTTGGGTATTTGTGTCGCAATATATTATTAGTAGAGCACTGTACACATTAACAAACGAACATATTAGCACTTAGATTAATTTCTGGTGCTTGGTCCTGTGTTTTTTTGGAGCCTAGCAGCAAGCAAGCAACCACTTTCCAAGCATGCTGTTGGACATCTGCGTCAACCGATGTCAACAAGTGTTGCACAGGGTCAGTTGCGTTTTTTCAAATAGTCAAACAATCGAATTGTGTGCAAAAATCAGAAAAGAGCATATTCAACTATCGGTCTAAAAATATTTCAGCCAAACCAATGCCTACCGACAGTTCAGTCGGTCGTTTTTTTGCAGTACTTTTAAATTCATTCAGGCCTGCTTTTGTGAAAAAAAAAAAAAAAATTAAGCCATTTTTGAGGCTGCAGAATTACACACATACACACACACACACACGGTGGAAGATGGTGTCTGTGTGTCACTCCAAAATCGCTATAAATCAGTTACAAAATATGTTGCCTAGTACCTATTCCACGAGTTGAAGACTATCAGTAACTTCTTGTTCGTTGTTATATTTGCCAGATACCACTGGCATACATAATTCAGAAGGTAAATATTTCACTGGCTTCCTTCAATCTTTTACATTAACTAGCATGTTTCATGGTTTGCAACATTTAAAAATATTTCCATAAACCAACGCATCAATGTTTCAGCCAGTCTCTTGCAGGACCTACTTTTAATTACCTTAGTTAATAAAAAAAATCCTTGCCAGGCAAAGTTAGCATCCTCATACTTGAGTGTGCCTGCGATGTCTGCCATTGGAGCGGGTGTTTTCTGCACCTGGACTACAATCACTGAACTAATAGATTGTGTTTCCATTTTTCTTTCTGAGCATGCTCACTTACTTAAAATAAGCATAATCATATCGACATGTATCAGCTTTTGTCCAACAAAATGGCTTAAAGTTTTGAACAGATTTGTATTTTCAGAATATATATATATGTTTTAAAGTATATTTTTGGGCTTTTCTGCCTTTATTTTTGATGGTACAGTGAAGGTGGTGACAGGAAATGAGTGGAAGAGAGAGATGGGGAAGGGTTGGGAAATTACCCAGGCCGGACTCGAACCTGGGTCCACATGGGCACTTGCCCATTTATGGGTGTTCTACACATTGCGCCACAGCACCCCCCCGAAAATATTCATAATGGAACAAGGAACCGATGATTACATTTTGGTGGTGATCCACAAGACCATCTGGAATTTGTATTTCGTCAGTGATCCTATTGACTTGGCAGAGGTCTTGGAGTGCTTTTCTGGATTTTACATTTGGTTCACTTTACAATGTGTTTTCAAAGTAGAGTTCTCGATGAGTGTTTACTGTGTCAACGTAATAAGAGAGCTTTTCATGATCACATTATATGGCTGTAATGAACGAGTTATTGTATTTATGGTTGTTTTTAATATAGGGTACGAACAGTTCATACGGTTTAGTCTATAGGCCTACTCGTGAGTCAAAGTAAATGTTGCGTTTAACTTTAGAAAATGAATAAAAAATTAAATGATGCACTATTGTCAACATGTGAAACGAGAACATGTTACTTGTTCAAGTAAACAGTTTTATTGGTGACAAACCGCTAAACACGAAGTGGCCTCTTTTTTTACGGGAGCAAATTGAGTGATTGTAGACTATTTCGCTGCAATCAAATAGCATTTTGTGCAGAAATACGCATCCCTACACGTGACAATACGTCACCATGTAATCTGAGGCTCTACCTTTGCCAACTCTTGTGGTGTATACAAGAGGTCACAGATCAGCACTATGCCTAAGCATGAGACTCCCAATTCCAGCATTCAAACCACAGCGGTGTTGGCACCCTCCAAATCATAGCTGATTTCATGTGATGTGTACAAGGCACAACATTTTAAAACTGTAAGCTGTGTTTGTGCAGAAGATGTGGATGGTATTGGTTCTTACAGCATTTAGACTATATTCCTTATTTCATCAGATATTCAAGTGAATGAACTTGAGTTAATTTTGATGGATTTAGGAAGCCTCAAAACTGCAAATTAAATTGGTTATGCCCCATGCTACACATTTTTTACACAATGGACAATTTCCCATGAACCTTGCAGAGAATTAAAATGTATGGAGTAGAAAATATGAGTGAGCCAAACGTTCTATGCAGGGCACAAAATTTGATGCAGTATTGCAGGAATTGCATTTTTTGCAACAAATCAACAATCAACAAATCTCGCTACTCAAGCCACTCAAATGTGGCAAAAATCATGGACATTTTTTGCCAGTCATACAAAACCAGCAATGCAAAAAGTGAAGGTGAATGCAGTTCATCTGTACAGTTCTGCAGAGGAGTAGATTTGCTGTGGTGACCATTGTCTCGTCTGCCCCAGCGATCCTAGCATACACCTACATACGCATAGGAAATTCTTGCTCTCCTACAATTCTATCCACCATTGTCAGTGACCAAACAGTGACAAGTGGTGGTATTCATTAGTGAGATTATGTCTAGTGATGACCTTCAGTCATACAAAAATGAAATAACCAGGGTTCTGACTTAAGGAAGCCACTATGAGAAAGTAGTCAGCAGAATACATGTCTTCGTGGCAAGCATAAACCTTGCCCATCCATTTAAAAAAATTTTTTTTTACGATTGCAAGAACATTACGCCATGCTAATAGCTTGAAAAATATTAAAAAGGTACAGCAATGCCAGGTGCTGAGGTAAGGTGTAGAATACGTAGAAACGTCCATTTCCTAAATGAGGTTGGAAAACTCAGTGAAACGCAGTGAAATCACAATAATTTACTATATGCTTTGAAAAACAGTCAGCAAGCTACACCTAGATGAACTTTTATTGGAGAACAAACCAGCTGGCTCACATCAAGTCTGCTCGTGAGTTGTGTAGCAGCCTGACATTACTCAGCAAACTCTTAACAAAAAATGTGCCTTGCAAGATGCATCTCTTGCACAACCCAATAAATACTTTTCTCTAGTTATTTATGATTAATTTTATGATATTTATTTATACTGATTCCATAGAGTACAAAATGAAAAACTTCACATTTGCAGTAGCCATGGCCTGCTGCTTTTAACTTGCATCTTGTATAGAATCAAAGTTAGACTGTCAGATTCTGTCACATTAGGATCAAAAGGAGAACATTAAAGTGACTGGTGCCTAATTACCAAAACCCATAGGAAGTAGGACAATGTTGTTTTCCCCTCAATAACATTCCTGCATTCTTTTTTTCTGGCTTTAAATCCTCAATTTTGGAAAAAGTTGCCAGCACCAAATGTGTAGCTTTGTCTATATTCATCTCACCAGCTTCATTCAGTGCTGCTCGAACTACAAAGGAAACTTAAGCTGGAACGCTTCAGTTCTGCATCATTTTAAGCCATCCCTCTGTTAGCTGATTGGCCTGTACGCCTTCCGAGACAAACCGAACCGAAACGTAGGAGGTGAATGAAATTGAGCGGAAGCGCTAGGCAGCGTTAGCCTCACTATCTAATTAGACATTATAATTACATTGCATTTAATGTTTGTAGGCTATACCTTGTTCCTTTAGTTAATGTTAATTAAAAAAATAGCATATTAGAAAACATGATGTGGATATGATGACACAGGAAGGAATGAAATTATAGTGAATATTAAAATCAAGGGCCAGTCTTTAATTGACACATTTTTAGTAAAGGTGACAATACTTGATGGCTGTTCTGCACGGAGCAGTATCATAAGTGGCTGTATATTTAACTGCTATATAGCTAAGTCACATAACTAGTTCCTGGCTACCTGCAATGGTGAAACCAAAAAGCACAATACATAAGAGTGCCATCCTGTGAGAGAAGTAAAAGTACCAAAACAAAGTGAGAGAAAGTCAAGAGACTAGCTATAAAAGTCTGATTTGATTGATGGCAACATCAGGCTAATTAGTCAATCAAACCCCATTAGTAGGCTATCCCAGCTGTATGGCTGTCTGTCTGGACTTTTTCCAAATTCAATATCCGTTATTCGTAAGTTGGCTGACATGCATCAACTGACACATCGGAGTTGTAAATAAGCACTGAAGACTGTTAAGTGGTCTTTGAGTACCACGTTTTTTAGATTAAAAAATTACTTCCAAGCATCATGGAAATGTATTTGTTTTCCTTGTTGCATACTGTGCCTGTGACCTGAATGTCTTTATAAAGTATAATAATGTAGACCAAATGATATCAAATGCATTTGTCTGATTGGTGTTAATTGTGTATTTTCATTTAGTCTTGCGTTAAATTGTGTTGTATTAGTTTTCTTCATATTTGGTAAAGTTGACAAAGTAGTCTGGTAATTTTAGCCTAATATTAGTCAGGGAACTTGATACATTTGTCTAGTTTCTGTGCGTATTTTTGATTACTATTTTGGTCACTCGTGTTTCACATCTCAAATTTTGAATGTTCTCATATCCTTACGAAATGCACCAAATAGTTTTAATGTTACTTTTGCTAAAGTTCCTGGTCTGCTGATTCAAGGGATACACAAATTACCCATGCCTGTGGGCTAGGGTGCTGGACCATATTACTGCAAGACCACGGTCATGTGACTGCTATAGCTGGTCTAAGTTTGTCATCAGCACAAAAAATAACTGAATCTTAAACATTATTTAGAAACCACCCAGTGACAACATCTTGTCGTTGCTGTTGGGGTTGTCATACTGCAATGTTTACACACTGGAGATCACAATTGGAGAGCAATTCATAAACAACTGAATAATTCTGAAATGTCCTTCAACTGTTGAGCAATGAAGATAGTTTTTTGTTGAAATGCCTTAGGTATTTTGTGAAAAAGTGTTGTAGTAGCATGATATAGATGCAACAAAATGCAGTCATTTTAATCAGTGCATTTTCTGCAAAATAGAGAACAATGACTGTAGCATGGAAAAAGATAATCAAATTTTTTTCTGAGGGTTACAACAGTCAGCAATTAGTAGAAGGTGTACAGGCCTCTGCTCTGAATGACTTCAGCACATCTGCGGCCACAGGGCAGCACTAGTCTCTCACACTGCTCTGGTGTAATTTTGGTCCACTCTTCTTCCAGTCTCCTCCACAGTTTGGTGACTGTAGTGGGTTTCTTGTAGCCTGGGCACGCCCATACTTCCTGTGCCGCTGCATTTGAATTTCGCTTGCAAAGTCAGTCTGGCCAAGCTCCCATTCTACACCGTTTCTACATTAACAGAGAAACTGGGACCAATGAAAATCTAGCATTTCAAAAAGGCAATGACGCGGTAGTTTAGCGACCGGAAATCTACCTCAGTCACTGTCAACATGGCGAACGTGGAGCAACGGCAAGATTTCAATGCAGCTGTAGCTGCTGTTTTGGAAGATGGATGAACATGTTAGCCATTATAAATGGTAAGTGTTGCCAAGTCAACCCAGTTTACAGTATGTAAATAGCAGAACAACACAGTAATATCTTGCAAAGTTGTGGAGCTATTTCCCTGACAAAATAGCTGCACGTTACATTGTCAGCGATAGCATATGGAATTTCGAGCTTTTGTCCAGTTACGTTTTTGTTTACTCATATGCACGTTACTATTCTCTGTCTTATACATGGACACTAATGTGATTGGTCGAAGCTTCGTCCAGTAGCAAACACGGGCATTTCACACACGTGGGTTAAGCCCGCCCTCTGAGAAATGGGTTTACAACACAGCTTGGCCAGACCAATGTTCGCAAAGCATTGATAAGTCGCGTTAGCCAGGCTAGGTTTCTTGGCCATCACCAAGGATTTTCCAGAGGTTCTCTATTGGGTTGAGATCAGGACTCTGGGCAGGCCATGCCATTAATTCAGTGTTTTCACTTTCAAGGAACTGCTTTACCCGTTTTGCTGTGTGACATGGAGCGTTGTCATGCATGAAGACTGCAGGCTAATTGGGTGATGAATGCAGGGAAGGAACTGTGTTATTGAAGAAGGTTCTGGTAAACATTGGCATTCACTCGGCCATGTAGCTGTACAAGAGGCCCAACTCCTGCTGCAGAAAACATACCCCAAACCATGACACCTCCTTCTCCACCTTTCACTGACTTTTTTTTTACACACTTTGAGTTTAGTCTTTCTCCAGTTTGTGGCCGAACATAATGTTTCCCCATCAGACCCAAAGACATTAAACTTGTTTTTATCACTGAACTGGACTCTGAACTTTGCTGAGGAACATGTGGTGTGGACATGGGAGAACTGGTCCAGTCTAGCCTTTTGATTCTTTCTGCTAATGAGAGGTTTGGTCACTGCAGTGTGGGTGTTTGGTCCAAATGCTCTTAGTTGTCGAGACACTGTATGACGAGACAGATCCTTGCCCTGTTCAGCACTGAACTGGCAAGCAATTCCAGCCGCAGTGTGGAAACGATTGCTCATTGAGATCCTCCACAGTATCCTATCCTGTCTTGTATTTGTCTTCTGTGGACAACCAGTCTTCTTGGGGGACTTGAATTAGTTTGTAATGTTGTAAAGATTCAATATTCTTGAAATCTCAGATTTGGAACGACCAACTTGGCTGATGGGGTCATCCCTTTGACAGTTTCACTGACTCTGCAAGATGGTGGGCTGTTCTAAAGTCACTGAAAGCAGGTTGTCCAGATGAAAACCAGTTAGGCTGCCAGTTAAATAGGGGTTGACAGATAATCAAGTAAATTTGCACCATGTGCTAGATTGGCACCAACAACTGGGAGGTACCTGAAAGTGTTCTCTAATTTTGATCAGTGTATTTTCAGCAAAATTGTTTTTTTGTTGAAATGCCTTAGTTATTTTGTGGAAAGGTGTTGTGGCATGGTATAGACACAACAAAATGTCCTTCAACTGTTGAGCAGTGAAGATGGCATTATCTCAGAATTATTCAGTTGTTTATAAATTGTTCTCTAACTTCGATCTCCCGTGTACGTGGGCCTATGTTATAGGTTACTTTGTGTATTTGTTTTTTTTTCTGGTTATAACCAATGCTTTTATGCAGCCAATATGAACTCCCCTGCATGGGCTTGAAATGAAGATTCGTCTGACGATCACATTTTGTGACTGTAATGGGTATTATTTAGCCTAGATCTTATTTGACCTTTGGGAAAGCTATTCTTAAGCAGGTTGGGAGCTACTGGTAGCTCCAGGGCTCCCTGTTGGAGACCTCTGATCTACACAAAGTGAGACATCATTTATTTACATAGCATATGTAGCCTGCATGGTATGGCACAATGTTTTTCACATCTCAATCTTTTTTTTTCTTAAGCTCTTTCACAAGAGCTTGCAGACAAAAATGAAGAGCAATGTTTTGGCTGTGTTTTTATTTCACATTTTAGCCATGTTTTTGTGAACAATGATGCATGCAAATATAGTCTTGGTGTGTTGGAATGCTGTTGCAATCTGGTCATTGTCTCATCTACTTCTGATGCAGGCTAGGCCTATCTGATTGAATAAGAAAAACTGTAAGACTTTAGAATAACTACTCTAAATAACTACACAATGTATAAATGTATTTGGCTCTTAATTAACACTTTGTTTATCATTTGTTAACCTTTTTCACATTTCTCATCAGTAAATTATTTACAAAAATATTTATATTGGCTGTCTGTAAAAAAGAAAAAAAGGTGCAAACATCCAAAAAATATAATCACAATATTCTTTTATACACAGACAGGCAAAAGACAAGCAATGAGAATATAAATGTTTATAAATGAGTTGCTGCTAAAAAATAATTTGACAATAAAGGTTAACAAATGATTAACTAAGAGCTAACAAAATGCATTTATACTTGATGTATAGGGAGTAGTTATTGTACAGTGTTTAAGAATTTGTTTGCTGTCAAGTGTTTTACTAGTCACTGGTGTTTTTTTGTCATCTTGGTAATCACCTCCTGTATCAGGTGTCATTTATGCTCATAGTTAAAGGGGCTGAGAGTGCAAAGTGAATGCATGGTCATTATGAGTGTTTGGAAAGAGGCGTGCAGTTAAAGAAAGGCCTACCACTGCCCCCCCCTTTCTTGACCTGTGCCATTCACAGCTACATATTTCCCCCTCACCCCTACCTCTTTTGCGTCTGCCCATTTCCATACAGGCTTCCATCCCTACTGTGGGCGGTACCAACTCCCTTGGCACTTTGCCACATCTGTCACTCAGTGGCGAGAATTAGGTGAACGGTCAGGCCTCGGCAGCTTAGACACCAAATCTGATCACAGGGATTCAAATTTGCGGCTTTTGGCTAGGCTGTTGTATGACCATCCTTCTAATGCTCCCCTCTTCCTATGACCTCCTTCTTGCTCTGTAAGCTGTTGTATGGGAAGAAGACTGAGAGCTTCAGACAGCTGGTGAACAGACTTTTCTGATTTATGGTTGGTCTGCTAGAGAAAGCTTATAGGGAACTCTTTCCTTCCTGTCTTCTCTTTCCCGCTCACATACTCTTGTTTTAACCACTTTTTGTCTTAAAGCAACACTAAGAAGTTTTATTTTTTCAACGTTAATAAAATTTCCAAAATTGTTTTAATGGTGTTCATCAGCTCACAGAGTGGATGGCACTTCTGAATTTGCTTTGCAGCCCTCCGTGGGCTATAACTGTAGTATGCAAGTTTGCAAAAGTGGGTTGACTATCTGTAGTTCGAATTGGACACGAGACGATTCCACTTCCAACCTGTACAGCAACTGAAGAGGAAAACTGTTTTAGTGTTACTTTAATGCATTTGAAATCAAAAGTAAAAGGAAAAGCCTCAAGGTAGGAAGTTGTAGACTTTTTGACATGTTCTTACTGTCATTTCACGTTCCAGATACAAATAACGAAATTTTCTGATTATAAACTTTGGTTTATAAATAGATTTTACAAAAATTCCTCTGCTATGAGGTTACATGGAATACATTTTTTAAGAATCTGACACAAGCAGGGGGACTATTCTATTACTATGATATAATTGCTGATTTAGGGCTTAGGGTCAGTTTACAACATTTTCACTTTTTTTCTGCTTTTTTATTTATTTATTTATTTATTTTTGGGGGGAGGTTCGCTGTGGTGCAATATGGAATTTTGTCATAGAATGTTATGAGGGTAATAATTGAGCTATACGTCCTGCCGTTAATTTATAATGTGTCTAATGTATTGGAAATTACAGCATGCTAAATTGATTTTAGTTCAAATAAACAATCAATCCGTCATAGTATGTAGACTGTAAAATGAGCCATGTGTATTAAGTATACAAGAGGACTGCAGTGTTCAGCAGGTATAACATTAAATCACATGTGGTTGTGTATAGCATAGACTAAAGATTAAAATTCTCATTCCTTAAATCTAATACAAGTAACCGTTTCCTTGTTCCCTATTGAGCTGTAAAAAGCTAGCTGATTAAGTAGGCTAAATGTGAACTATCAAAAGTGGTTAAAAATTACTGTGGTATAGCCTTTATTTTGGGCCAGATCCTTGTGTACTGCCAACATAGAAACCAGGTTAAGAAAGTGAAAGTCCAGCTATGCTTCCTTTCTGCCTGTGTTCACAACATGCGATTTCACTAATTAGCTTATCTACCTGACTGAAGAGTTGTGCTAATTGGAATCAGCTGGTTTGATTCAGTAAATTGGCTGGAAAAAAGGTGTGGCTGGACTTCCATATATATATATAGTCCCTTTCCCATGGTAAGCACTTGAAGACAGTTTCAGGATGGCCAGCTTCTTTGTGCTTGTTTCAACAGGTGGAAACCTCAGCAGCTTTCATGGTGGTTTTCAACTAGGTGCTTCTGAGTGACTCTGCAACTAAAGGGTGACGATTACAGTGACATGTATAACCACAAATATAGAATACCTAGCCTAGATGCTGCTTTGGCCTCTAGCCTAGTACATTTGCCAAGTTGGAACAGTCAGATTTACCTGAACATGTGTTGGGTTAATACAAGCATGTGCGAATAATTCATTCGGCAGAGAAATAAGTCTTACTCCGCTTAGTTCTGAACCAATTTCCTATAAACCTGGAGATTATACTGGTCATTTAGGATACTGATATTGTAGTCTGTCACAGGGGTGGAATATTTTTTATAGGAACCCCATGCTGCGTCTGTGGTTCTTGTATTGGCCTAATGTTTGATTGGATGATGTGGCAAAAATGGATATATTGATATATTTAAGCAATATAACAAGTGGGAGTGAGGGTGTTTGGGAGATGTGTGCCTGCGGCCGACCACACCCGTGAGGATATCCACAGTCAAACATTACGTCAATGCAGGGAACCACATGCAGACCTAACTGTTGTATAATTTCCCATATTGTTTGATTTTGACTTTTATCGTGTGTGTGTGTGTGTGTGTGTGTGTGTGTGTGTGTGTGTGTGTGTACACCAGGGAGGAAAAATAGCTAATTGGGCAAAATTTAGACATTTTCACTTAGGGGTGCACTCACTTTTGTTGCCAGTGGTTTAGACATTAATGGTTGTGTGTTGAGTTATTTTGAGGGAACAGCAAATTTGCACTGTTATAAAAGCTGTACACTGCCTACTTTACGTTGTAGAAAAGTATTATATCTTTAGAATTCTCCCATGGAAAGATATAATAGAAAAAGTACAAACATGTTAGGGGTGTACTCACTTTTGTCACATACTGTGTGTGTGTGTGTGTGTGTGTGTGTGTGTGTCGTTGCGTTTTGAATTTTATGTTTAAAATTGTTATTTATTCGCATTTCAAGACAGATTGGTAACAATGCTTTACATTTATGGATTTCAGGGTGCCTTAATTGGGAATCAAATGAAGACAAAGCGAGAATGTCCTTTTTGCCCTTTTGTATTTACTTTTAAAAAAGTGCAGATACTTTCAGAAAAAAAGTGCCATGTAGACCACTTGTTTATACTGATTGTCCTTTTTACTGGCATGTCCCGGGGGAAAAAATATTCTCCCTGGACACCCGGGGACACCCGTTATTTCATGATAGTGTGTAAAAATTGTATTAATGTATAATTCATTGTTTGTACGTTTATTCACTACACACAATGATGCACATTATTTGGTGCACTGGCTTGCTAGACTTGTACACAAGCTTACTGGCTCTAAATAAATGACGTAGCGCATACTGTATCGCTCTGGCCAGTGCGGTGGCAGTATTTTGGATGGAGACTGAGAAGGATAGGCAGCATACCAAATGACTAAAACGAACTACGGTATAACAACGTGAAAATGGGTAGAAAGATGGAGGACGAGTGTGCTACAAAAGCCGTCAGTGACTAGCCTGGAAAACCAGGCTATTTAGTTACAGGCCAGTCCAGAAAAAAAGTTTAACTATCTACCAGCTTTAACAATGACTGGTTAAAGCATGATAAATATGCAATGTGGCAAGACCATGCTTAGGCAAGTCATTTTATGCTAGTTGCTCCTTATCTTCAGTGAAAATCATTGTGAAATACGATGGTAAAATGGCTTTAGAAACGTATGCCTGCCATCTAGGCTCCTATCAGCTTCCTACCTATATTCACCTTTTACCTGTGTGTAGTGTGTATGTACGTACATACGTGGGAGTGTGTGCGCGCGTGCATCTACGTACGTACATACGTGTGTGCGCGCGCGTGCATCTACGTACGTACATACGTGTGTGCATCTACGTACGTACATACGTGTGTGCATTTACGTACGTACATGCGTGTGTGCATTTACATACGTATGTGTGCGTGTGTGTGTGCATCTACGTACGTATGTGTGCGTGTGTGTGTGCATCTACGTACGTATGTGTGCGTGCGTGTGTGCATCTATGTACGTACATACGTGTGTGTGTGTGTGTGTGTGAGAGAGCATCTGGACTGAAACGTTAATAGAATATGGATTAGCTCATCCTTTTAACATATTAAAAGAAAAAAATCACAATAGGCTAGGTACTAGTAACATTAACATGCTTTACACATTTTATATATAAGCAATGCAAAAGCAACATAGGCCAATTTGCTCCAGAAAAAGGTGAATCTCCTTTGCAACTCTGTCTGCATTCTACTTCTGGTGCCCCCCTCCCCCACCTTGCAGTCGTCTGTTTGATTATGGCTCCGGCTCAATTTAAGTTTGGCAGATACCTGTTTGGACATGGCCTCGAAAAGACACCAAGAGTCGGGAGTTGAAAAAAGAAGAGAATACGACATGAATTTCACGTCGTTTGCAGATAAGACAGTGTTGGCAATAATAAAAAAAGGTAAATTTTGTAGCCCTTGCCAGGCAATAAACTTCAACCAACTGTTTACAGCTGTCAGCAAACTTTGTAACGTTACGCCCAAAATACATGCAAGCGAAATGTACCGCTTTCGCCCCGCTTTCTCCGCTTTGAGTGGGCGTGTACCAACCGTCAGTTGAAGAGACATGAAGTTTAAAATGATAAACAATCCTGAATGGTAATGATTGTTTTGTTTTTGGAATGGTAATATAATGTTCATTAACGACACTGTTTTAAATTTTATGTATGTCCATTTTTAAATGTTTATCAAACCCCCTGCCACCTTCCAACTGAAAAGAATGGAACCTCATTTGAAACGATGTCATTGTTTACCGCTCGGCGAACACCGCTCTTCATTTGCATAAAGTTCAGCCGATCTCAACTTTTCCGCCCGCCTCGCTAATCTACGTCACCATCTGCCGCCTCCCAACTGAAATGAATAGAACGTTCCGCCCGCCCGCTTGCATGTATTTTGAGAGTTAGTCTGAAAATGGCTAGTAGCCTACCAGCGGTGTTACCAAGTGCAAATCATTAAAGTTGTAAATGATTGCTGGCCAACTAGTTTAGCTTGTGGATATGGATTATTGAAAGCAATTCATCATGGTCACTTGACTCTTTTCAGTTAACATGCGGATAAGACTAGCGCTTCCTTCCTTAGGTTGCAAGCTAGCAATGCTGTTTTTGATTAAGCTTAACTTTCTACTGTTAATTGTCACCCTTTTTAAATTTCGTTTTCGTCTCGTGACAAATGCTCTTAGGTTTTGTTATTAGGCCTATTATAGTCATTCACAATCCATTTTTGTTAGTCAAGTTCAATGTAAACAAATATTGTGTGCTATGGGAACTTTGAATGTTACGGTTTGGTAACGTTTTCAAGGCGTAACAGGTTTATTTTATGCAAACATTTTCGTCTCGTCTTTGTTCGTCAATGAAAATGCATGGAGGGGAGTGGATTGGCACCACAAAGCATTTGTGCTTAGGGCACCCAAATGGCTAGCAACGGCTCTGGCTAAACCTTAAGGCATACTGTAGATTCTGCCTTTGTTTGCAGTCCTTTTTGGTAAAACCAGCCAGCTGTCTGCAGGGAGAGCTGTTAGAAATGCCATGGTCTGTGTGTGGAAACTTGGTGCTAGTTAGCAACTGTAACTGAAGAGAATGTACATTCTGCTTAATTATTGCCGTACCACCTTCAGAATTTTTGTAGCCTGTACTGATACCTGACAAAGTGGAAACCCTGTGACTATTATACTGGAATCTACTGCATTGTATTTATTCTGAGAGCAACACTGAAAAAGTTACAAGGTCACATCCACGTCAGCAGTCCCACAATGGAGACGTTTAGACAGGTCATGAATCTGTTAATTAGTTAAATTCATGACACATTTACAGCTTTCACACCAGTTTGGTTGTGTTTCATCAAAAACACTCCTTACAGGGTGGTGGGCTTTGTATCTTACAAAGTTAACATACTGAGGTTGCTCTTACTTATTGAGAATGGAAGTTTAAAATGTCTGCTAGGAAACAATGTAAAACAATGATAAATCATTGGCATCTGAACAAGCAAGGATCTCCGTACCAATGGCAGTATTGTAAAACTGCCAAGTTGACCTTCAGGGTAATACTGATTTCAGTGGTGTATTGCTAGTCAACAACAAATCAACTTTTAACACGGCTCAAGATGCTGTCTGAACACTGTCAAAGGGCATGAGAAGTTTTAATTGTACCTTTGTAAGTTTTGTGGCATTTTTGGACAACTGGGCTGTTGCCTTAAGAAAAAGTGTAACGATTCAAATGGTCACTTAAAGATGGAGTTTTTGGTGTCTCCTTTGTATTGATAAAGGTGATTGTAAAAAAACGGGAAAAAAAAGATTTTTTGTGTTCCATACTGTTGAAGTGTGCCTCACACATTGGGAACTGAGCGTATGCCCCACTGAGGTTCTAAAATCTGTTGACAAGCTCTAAACTTATTAAATTTAGCCTTGGGATCTCTGCATAAACCTTTTATAATGTCAATGCTGCAATTGGTTAAAAGAAAATTTTGTATGGAGCTGATGTAATTAAATGCTAAAGCCGAGATAGACCTAGTAGGTAGTGTAGTCCTACACAGTGGAAACAGACTGAAAGGGTCATTTATAGGGGGTTGTTTCCCCGCCTACCAAGCCAGCTATCAGGTACCACAGAAGTTGCAGATTCAATATTCAGTGTAGTTGCTTTCATTCAACCCCATTAATTTCAGTCAAATTGGTATGATGTTTTTAAATTGATTGTGGATCTGTGGATTTGTGGTCTGTTTTTTTTTTAATCTTTATTATATAGAACTAAAGACATCGCAGCAATGTCTTAGTTAATTTAAGTAGCAATATTGTTTAACTTTAAAATGAGTGAGCAAGGCAAGACACTAATATGGTAGCTTAATGGGACATTTGTGTGTGGATGGTTTGAACAGCCATGTTTAGGTCCAGGAGGTTGGGGGAAGGGGGGGGATGCATGTGTTGAAGTAAGTTGCAGCGACGCATTCCTTGCCCACCCCCACTCTTCACTCCACATGCCCTCTTGCTGTCTGCTCCTTCCATCCCCCATCTCCTCTATGTACTTGCAGGAGGTAGATGAGGCGTGGTTAGAGCTGGCTGTCCTAGGCCCAACCCCCAGGCCTGCTTTATCTCTCGCATCTCCATAATTCCCCTGGCCCAACTCATGATTACACCTCTTGGGACAGGCAGGTTAGAGGCGCCTAGCTGACTAATTCTGTGCCATATTCAGAAATGGGGGTGGGTAGAGGAATCCCTCTCTCCCACACACATCCACATTGTCATGTAGAATAATCACACAGCTGTAGCCAAATTGTTCATCAAACTTATTTTTCTTCCTTTCTCGTTTGCACCACAATTATACGTCTGAGTGTAAACACATATACTTGCATTTTCCTGAGCAGGTGAGCAATCTTTTTTGGGTTGCCCCATGTGTCTGGTTTGGTTTGATAGCTGTCGCTGTTTAACTATAAGCACTTCTGCTGGCCTCCTCTCTGTTGTCTGTTAGCTTTTGTTCTTTCACCAACCAACAGCCTAGCTGTAAAGAATGAATGAGCTTCAGTTTGGTGCATGTGTGCTAAGAGCTAGCCTTTTGTTTAACCCACCCCACAGAAACCATTCTCCTTTTCAGGTCAAAGTTTCCCTCACACATGCTTGTATGCTGTACTTCTGTCCATGCTAATGTTTTTTTTTTCTCCCATAGGTGCCGCAACTTCATCCTCAACTTGGTTAGCTGAGTAAATTGAGGAAATATGGAGTGACATGTGACCGATTAGTTAGCGGATTAGCAGCTTTGAGGACACCTCTGCGTGAGCTTACATCATCCCTCACATCCTGCTTGTAAAGCTTTTGTTCCCTGCTACGGGACAAAGGCACAATGGCAGACCCTAGTATGATGAGCCTCTTTGGAGATGATGGGAATCTGTTCTCAGATGATTTGGAGGGTCTAAGGGACTGTGGCTATGCACCACAGGCCCAAGCCAACCCTATGGGCCCAGCCATTGCTCATGATCATCAGGCCTACGGGCCACTTTCATCAGGCATTCACATGCCCTCTCAGGCTGTACCTGCTCAGCCGAAGCTTGGACCCCCTCCAACCCACCACTATGATCATTTCAGCCAGTATGAGCAGCAACAGAGTGGCCACATGCTACCCAATGGCCCCGTAAATGGCATGTCCTCCCCTCAGTCTCGCTATCACTCCACTCCTGCAGGCTCTGTACCACCTGGTCACCATGGCTACCCTGGCCCACAGGGTGATACCCGAGCCCAGGCCTTTAGTGATGGAAGTGGCAGTACCTGGGGTCCCCCACCACAAGTAGTACAGGTGCCTGAACAGACCCACCCCCCATTCCAAACACAGCAGCAACAGCAAACAAACCAGTCCCAGCATGGAGGCTCAGGCCCTCAAGGCCATGGTGGTCATCAGATGGGTGCTTACATGGCTCATGCTGACTACACAATGCCAGGTCATGGCCAGACACAGACTCCACCACGAATGAACCATTTTCCCCAGAGTTTGCCACAGGAGCCCAACCACTTCATGGGCCATGTTGGCCTCCAACAGGGTTCCAGTATTGGTGGACCTCCTGGGCCCCCTCCAATGAGACACCCAGCCCAGCAGCCGCAGAGGCACCCACAGGCCCCCCAGCAATTTCTCCACCGACCCAACCAGGCAGGACATCGGCCCGACACTGTATCTAGCCCTCACAGTGCTCAGTATCCACCTAGCCCTTCAAGGCAGCCACAGCAACAACAGGTGATTACTGGAAGACCCCACCCCAGCATAGGCTTCAACATTCATAGCCAACCTGTAACCTCAAACACTGTGACCAGCTCAGGACAATACCCTCCATACCCCCCATATGGAAACCTTAATCAGGGATTAACCAATCCTTCAGGGATAAGTCCCAATATGAGCCTTAACACCAGCAGCAGCTACCCTAGTCAGAGTGGCACTCAACCCCAGCAGCAAAGGTACCCGCCTACTGGTGGCCCACAACAGGGACCAATGCACCAGCAGCAGCCTGCTCTCCACCAAATGAACCAAATAAATGCTCAACCTATGCATCCGGGCCAGAACTCTTCCACAGCCCAGCAGAAGCTCCAGTCACAGCAGAAGCAACAGCATCTGCCTCCACCTCAGGGATCCTATGGTTCTCCTCCCTCAATGTCACCAATGAGGAGCTTGAGCACGCCTGCTGGCACGCCACCTCCTCCTCAGCATAGTCGCCCCTCAAGCACTGGCCTTGGCTCAGACATGGTTGCTTCAGGTGTTTTCCCTAGTGTTACTCAGAAAGCAGCAAGTAACATGCCACTTTCTCAAAGGGTTCAGCAAATGACACACCCCCCGCAGCAGCAGCTTGCTGTGCCGGTGTATAACTCTCTGTCACCTAACCATAGAGCCCAGGGCAGAACCCCTAGCCATGAGCTGCCTCCACAGCAAGGGCCATCAGACCAGAGACTGCATCCTCAGCAGCCCCAGCGAATAGGGCCACAGCTGCAGTCACCTTCAATGCCTTTCCAACAGCAGCTACAGCAGGTATGCCCATCCTCTTCTGCACTGCCACCACCCCAGCAGACACACCTGCCTGCCATTCATCAGAAGTCTCCTCCCCTACAGCAGCCTTGGGTGCCACCACACCAGTCAACTCCACCCAGCCAGAAAGTGCCTCATATACAGGTACATGCTCATACAGGGTTACAATATAGATGGATATTAACTCAAAAAACATAATTAATGTCTGCGACTGTGCTGTTGTAGGTGGTGGAATTGCAACCAAGTGTTTTTTTTTAAATCTTTGCCAGATTGAATTATTTCCCAGGTTGTGTGTAGTTGTGTAGTGTTGGGGGAGAGGGTATTCTTTTTTTACACAGCTGTTTGTTTTCTATTTAGCACATATCCTGACCCTCCCTAAGATCTAGGCGCCACAGTGCTAATCTTGTAACCCTCCCCTGTCCCTGCCCCCCTCTCTAAAGGGGAAATACTCCCTTCCTGCTATAAGCATATTTCGCCTCCTCTGTCTGCTCCCTTTCCGCCCTCTGTCCCCTCCCTCTCAACCTTCTCCTCTCTTCCTTCTCATGTTGCCATTTTCCTCCACCCTGACTCATTTACCCCCTCTCTCTTATGTGCTGGGTTGTGTGATCTCCATCTACCTTGACTCTCTTGGAGAATTCATGCATAGGTTTATGGTATAGTCAAGGATGTGTCCAGTTGGAGGTGGGGGTGGGGGATGGTGGTGAGTGTGTAATCTGTGGGCCTGACGATCTCAGTAGGTAGCGTGTGCATGCATGCTTCTGATGCCATAAGAAAGCGTCTTTCTCTGGTGATCCATTCTGGTACAGTGGTGGCTCTTATCTTGCATGGCTTCTGTTTTCTTTATCCCTGTGTCTACATCTACTAGTTTAGTAGCTTCATTATTGGTTCATGACTTCATGGCTCAAAGCAATCGTAGCTGACATTAGGTATGAGATTTCTCCTGACTAAAGCTAGGCTATGTAAGAAGGGGTTCGATGGTGCAGCAATGTGATTAATCACGCACTGCTTCCCCTCAGCTAAAATGACACCGTAATATCTGTCTGCATCAAATATCACATTTTTTTTTTATTCCTTAATTTGTAATTGCTCAGGGAGGATAAGAATGGCCTCTCTGGGCTTCCTGTGGTATGGTTGGGCATGGAAACATCCATCGTATTTTTAGGCTATAATGACCCCCCCCCTCAAATGGAGTTGGTAAAACTACTGTGCCCACACTACCCTGCATTCATTTTCAAATCATTCATATACACTCTCAGACCATCGTTGTATTATAACACTTGTGTGAAAGAGAGCAAGATCAACAATGCTTGTATTCCATTGTCAATGTTACATTCATGGTAGTTGAGTTGGCTTTGTTCTTGTCTTTTAGAAGCACATCCACATGAGTGGGTTTTTACAGTCACAACAAATCATGTGACCAATCAAGAGCTGAACACTGGTATCTGCAGAGTTTCAAAATAAAATTGGGGACAAGCAGCATTTTCAGGATGCTTGTAGGTGGCTGGTACAAAGTTCTACTTGTTAAAAGTGTGCCGTTGTAGATATTGTCATTCTCTTTGACATATGTAAAGCTTTGCTAGGATGCTTTCTATCAGAGCACTGGAAATGTGTTAATTTCTGGCCTCATTCAGATATAGTTAGTTGCATGAGAAGAGGCTAATTCCAGCTGAAGAAACTTGGGACAGTTCCTGGAGTGTTGGAGTCAGTTGCAGGAAAGGCCCACCAAGAGACTACTTTAAGCTTTTGTGTATAGTTTTATGCCATGACATAACATGGGGCCATGACAACCTAACTCATGGGAACTTGGTGGTTGCAGGTTATTTGTACTCGTGCACTAAATGTTCACCTTCAGTTTTGTCGTTAACCAATCCATGTTGAACATCTGATATATATTTTCGAACATCCAGAAAGACCTACCCCTAAGTTATGTTTCTAACTTGGCGCTTTAAAGTCCCTGAAAAATATGTTTTCAAGGCTGCTTCCTGACATCGAAACACAAAAACGGGGTGGTTACCGTGATTTGCCCTATGAGTTTCTAAGTGCTAAATGCTAAATGCCCTATGAGTTTCTAAGTGCTAAATGCTTTTCTCCTGGTCTGAAATAGGGTTCTTAGGTGAATATTAATGGATTGATAGTAACAACCTGAAGTGTTCACTTCCGTTGCAGTCATTTGAAAAGAGATGGTGCTTCTACCACAGTGCAGGGATTGCCTTTAGGAGATTTCAGCTCAGTGAGTGAGCCCTTTTGCCGGCTAGATTAACACACATCAGTCCCCCATCCCCCCTTTTTGCCCTTTGTCACATGAAGATGAAACCTTATACCAAGCAATTGTTTTCTATACTGCTGTTCTCAAATTAGTGATGCAAAGAGAATGTGTGGTGGGCCCCATTGTCATTCATGATGTTTATCATTGAGGAAGCTTGGCAGGAGAGGAGACCTTTATCCATTAAAGCACCCCACTTGCTCAATGCTCTGATGGCTCAATCATTTTGTTATTGTGACCTTGTTGTTTGGCATGCACACTGCATATGGTTTCTTTGTTTACAGCAAAAATGTAAAGTCTGGGTGTGTTTTTAGTTTGTCATGAGTGCATGTCTTAAGGTGGTGTTCATAAATAACCTCCTTATTTTCATGCATTATATTTTTCTTTATTTGTATGCGTCCTGTAGATTTCTCATTTTAAAAGGGAGTACGGAGCTACCGGTCAAGATGTATGGGTCCTTGAAAGAGTGCTCAAAGCAGAGCATTTGTTGGGCATCCAGCATGCCCTATCAAAGTATAGATTTGTCAGTGTCCTAATGTCCCAGGCCCATCTGCATCCTGGGTTTGGGCAGCTGGATGCTCAGGCTGGCTTGTGGGTTTCCTGACAGACTGGGGTGAACACAGAGAGGGGGGAAAAGAATAAAGGTCTGGGGGCACTAGGGGAATGATTTTAGAATTGGGTTATAGGAAAATGGTTTTCCAGGGTAATATCTTGAAGCATAGTCTTCCTGGTTATATGAGAAATATACAATTACACCAGATTAGGTGTGACACAGGTTGAATCTGAGATGTTGACTCATTCACTACATGGTGCACTACATAGGGTTTGAGTTGCATTGTTTTGTTACCCACATGGGGTACTATATAGTGAACGAGTGAACATTTTGGATTTGGCCATTCTTTCTTTTATGTTAACTGCTGTCTTTGTTTTCTTGGTAGCATTCCCCATCAGAGCCTCCAGTTGAAGTGACCACACCCAGCGGGCCTCCCACCTCTATTTGTGGGCCCAGCCCTCAGCCAGCAGGCTGTGACCAGCAGCAGATGGAAAGCCATCAAAAGCCAAAAAAGAAAAAGAGGAAGAAAACTAAGGTGAGTGAGGTGGAGGACAGGGAGTCGGGTAGTGTGAAAAAGGACCCCGAAGCTATGGCGAGCCCTGATGCAGCCCAGACCAATCCTACACAGAAGAAAAGCAAGAAGAAACCAAAGGAGAAGGAACCCAAGGAGCCCAGAACTCCAAAAATCCTCAAAGAGCCCAAGGAGAAGAAGGTCAAGACCACCACTCCTAAACCCAAAAGCTCCAAGAAGCCAAGGTATTGTTTTTAGTAAATGCATTACTAGACCTGTTGGCAAGGGTATGCTGAGTTCTTGCACAATTGTAGGTTGAAAATTGTTTTCGAGTACTCATTCATAGCTAGAAGTAGTTTACACATACATGCTATGGAAAACAAAAATCTACATGACCCAGTTTACTTGAAAATCTGACAGCAGGGTATACAAAGAAGGTGTGTGAAACAAGGAAAATATAATCACTATTAGCTTGGCATTTGCCATTTTAAGTAACTTCTAACGATGTACTTAGTCAAGTCAAATTTATTTTGAAGAAGACCCTCTGAAGGAGACGCAGTGGCGTCGAAACGTCAGTCGTTTTTTCTGCACCATTAAAACTTTGTAAACGGAGTGCTCCGGTCTTGCTCCTTTTTCTATTATATTCAAATTTATTTGTATAGCACATTTCATACATAAATGCACTTCAATGTGCTTTACACAAATTTTAAAATAAATTTTAAACATAGGAAGGAAGGAAGAGAAAATGGGTACAAGAAATAAAAATGTCCACAATCGTGTAAAATATGATAAATATGCAGAATCCTCCGTAGAGGGCCCAGAGGCTGGCTGGCGGGTTTAGGCCCTCTCGCCCCCTTATCCTGCAGGCCAGCTGGATAAATCCTTGGGCATGATGGTGACCCTCTTGGCGTGGATGGCACACAGGTTGGTGTACTCGAACAGACCCACCAGGTATGCCTCGCTAGCCTCCTGAAGGGCGCCAATGGCAACGCTCTGGAAACGCAGATCGGTCTTGAAGTCCTGAGCAATCTCACGCACCAGGCGCTGGAAGGGCAGCTTGCGGATCAGCAGCTCAGTGGACTTCTGGTAGCGTCGAATTTCTCTGAGTTACGGTACCGGGCCTGTAGCGATGGGGTTTCTTGACTCCACCGGTGGAAGGTGCGCTCTTTCTGGCTGCCTTGGTAGCTAGCTGCTTCCTTGGCGCTTTTCCTCCAGTAGACTTACGGGCGGTCTGCTTGGTACGGGCCATCTTTTAGTTTTGCTTAAAAACCAGAGTGATCCGAAGACTCAGTTGTCAGGTCCCTATGAGCTACACCAACGTCGAACAGTCAAACTTCTCTGGCGTCCACCAATTTTAAAAGCACACCAGTCGTAGGGTAGAAGGACTTTGGCAAAACATGTCAAAAAGAAAACTGGCACACTATCAAAAAAGAAAAACTGACTCTATACAATTATTAAACTTAGCTAAACTATTATAAATGAAAATCTAACAAAATATTCAGTGCATTCATTAAAAATACTGAATAAAAACAAGCCAGACGGAGCGGCGTCAGACTCACCAGCGTCCCCGTTACTAGGCAACCTACTTAAGAAATAGACTCCTTATATTGAAGTTAATTCTAAGCCAATTTTGAAAGTATAAGGAAATATAATATTTGTAGGAGAAGCAGATCAAGAAGAAAGAACAAAAGCTCATCACTACCAGTTATCTGCATTCAGGCAACAGTAATGTTCCTCAGACTAACTCAGAGAGGAGGTTTTGTGGGCTTTGGATTGACTTATTCTAGTGTAAATATCTATGTAAATGACTAGTTCTTATTCTGCTGATCTTGCTGCTTGCTGCAGGGATTTTGCTGAGTGTTCTACAGATCCACCAATGTGGTCCAGTAATGTGACTATTACCACATTGATGTTTACACTGCTAAAATTACAGGTACATCTCAATGAATTAAAATAACATGGAATGGTTCATTTATATCATTAATTCAATTCAGAAAGTGAAACTTGATTCTTTCAACAACAGTGACATATTTTAAGGCTTGTTTTTGCATTCCGTATTACATTGAAAGAAATGAGGTGCACCTGTATGTTCTGTATGTTGCATTCTCTGTGTTAAGATTAAGTCTCAGTGCTTTGTAGGAGTCATTCAGACCTGTATTTAAAGCAATCCATACCTCATTGGATTGAATAAAAAGGCAAATTAAGAATTGGTCCCTGGAGGAATGCAATGAAACACCAAGGCTGGTCTACTTTAGTGCTACTATTTAAGTGACTTAAATATGTGTCTGTGAATTGAACCACCCTAGCACATCAGAGTGAATTGCCGCAAGATCATTCAGCCTCTGCTGAAATGTTTTCAAACTGACCATGCCTATTCATGGGGTATCTATAGTGTGCATGATTAAAGCCTTTGTGGTCATGTGTTTTTGCACTTCATTGAGCTGAAGTATGTTTGGCTGTGCTAGGGAATACCGAATGGGAGAGAAAACAACATACTATCAAACATGGCATCAATGTTGCCCAACCATGCTAAATAAAGTAGCTTTATAAATGTGGAATATCGTCTTAGGTTAAGGTTTCCGTAGCTTATTTGTAATTTAGCATATTTCTTAGCCATGTCCCTCACTGGCATTACTAAATTCAAAGAAAGAAGTTGCAAAATTCAGTTTGTCTGAACTTGCCATCCTTTATTTATATTTTTCTGACATGAAAACTCAGTTTTCAAATTTCAGTAGAGACTATTGAAAAAAGAAAAAAAGAAGGCTGAAGGCTTACATGATCCTTGTTCTATACTTTTCATCTCCCTGTGTGCCTTAAGTAACATGATCCTACAAAGGAATGTCACACCCCCAACACACTGACACACACTTGCTTTTATGCTCTCCCCCTCTTCTAGCCTTTAACCCAGGCACTCCTCTGTCTTGGCTATCTTTTTTTCAGAGGAAGAGGGCAGGGCCATCACACTGAGTGTTGCGTCTGTAGTACAAATAGCTACACGTCATTGGAGGAGGAAAGAGAAGTGTGTTGAGGGTGGCGTCTTGAAAAACAGAATGGGGTTACACTTTGTTACACTCTACTGTTACACCTAATTCATGTAATGGGGACAGTGAAATAAACTGTGAAACTAGGTAACATTATGTACTTGCATTGTACTGTTAGGATTAGTGTTAGGATTAGTGTAATATGCATTATAATGTACCTAGTTAACATGTTAAATGAAGATGCAGTAAAAAGTAACCATAAAATCAAGTGTTACCAAGAATAGCACTGATCTGTTGGTGTGGTGTGTTTGGAACATGACTGCTTGGTTAAAGGAGCTGTACTTGCAGTTTATTTTGAGGGGCAGACTGACTGACTTTCAGAGCGGGGGCAAAACAGGAATTGCCAAGGGAATTGTCTTCATGTGTTGTCTATCTGTTGTTTTGTTGAGGTATTCAACAACCATAAGTGCAATTTGAAAACTGGTCAGTCCCAAAACCTAGGTTTAACTGCCAAGAACCAGTTTCCCCATGTGATGTTTAAAACATTTTATGGGAACAGACTTTGCTGGCAACATCTCAGTTTTCCTTGTAAAAAAATTGTCATGGCTGACATTGTGACTTTTTAGTGTTTACTTTAGCTTGCCTTAAGTACGTTTTCCTAATATTTGGTGCATATTGGACAACAGTTGAGTTACTATGTAACACTCCATAACAATAGTTTGGTTTAGGGGTTGGAATTGATACAATTTTATCAATTTGTTAATTCCTCAGTGGTTTATTAAGGGCCAGAAATCATGTATGATACCAACAAATCACAGTTTACAAGTCATAAAAAAGTGTCGGTAAAGTGAGCTAGGAAGCTAACAAACTAGCTCATTCAAGTGAATTGCAATAACTAGCAATGTGCCAAGTTAACAGTCGGACTTCCCTAAAATTATAACTTTAATATTTCTCTGTCCACTTAGGCTAATGGCCTAATAGTATTATGTAGGTGGGTATCAGTGAGTAAGAGAGCACTTTAAAGCATTGTTAGCCTAGTTTGTTAGTGTTGGCTTGGTAACTACATATCTGTTTGACTACAATGACCTGGATGAAAGAGAATCTTCACAGACACTTGCTAAGTTTATGCAACTGGACAACTTTTTGGGGTTTGAAGATGTTTCATCCAAAATGTGCATGTCCAAACCCTGCTTCTTTGCTGAACAACTTGATGGTTTTGATGAGTGGAAGGCTAATGCTAATTCTTAAATCAAGGTTCTACTAAAATCAGATTCAGACGTTACCTTTTTATCTGTCAAATTAACTTATTTTAAAAGGGGGCTCACACATAACTGTAATTTGTGAAATGAAAGGAAAGGTTTGGTGGTTATTTCTAGTAAAACATTTACATTTTGAGGACATCACATTCTGTTTTATACGGAACCGAGTAATCAAAACGGTATAAAAGCTTTTACGCTCTGGAGTAATGTAATTTCCATTTTGTACTTAATCTCTGCTTTTATGAATGGGAGAGACGACAGCCATGTTTTGCCTCTTAAAGGTGTAACCGTAAAAGATTATGCTTCTCTCTCTGCACAGAGGGGAGTCATTAGGGCCCGAGCACCATACTTTGTACTTTGCATTAGCCACACCCAACAGGAAGTGGGATAATTGGGGTTATGTGCATTTGGACACATGAACAATTTTAATACTAAAGCACTTTTCCTTTTCGATCGCCCTACAGTTTGGAAGCGGAATTGTCCATTACAGCTCTCGTAAATAATTTAGCCTACTGCAGCCATACGGTCACATGCACACTTACCCAGTTTGTTATCCACATTTATCCAGCACCGGCTTCGGAAATGATGTCCTCAGCCAAGGTGGAGTATGTTGCTTGATTTTTATGAAAGTATGATGGGGAAAAGAATGGAAACAAATTAGGACTAATGGCATTGCTTGTGTTTTCTTTTAGATTGTGTGAAACGGTAAATGTGAAACAGTTTAGTAATAGCCATATAGGATGAGAAAAAATGTGTCTGCAACAGTTTATGTAATACTCATTTGCATTATTGATGCATTGCGACAATGTTACTGGAATAGTAAGCAAAATCTCCTTACTGTCCCATTAGCTTCTATGTTGCTACTTCTTTGTTTGAGCTACTAAAGTTCTAAATTACGATTCATGCCTGCAGGTTTTTGACAAGTCCAGTAGCAACAAAGCCAAATGACCATCACTCTTGCACCTTGTAGCTTCCTTCAGCTCTCGCCAATGAGTGCAAGCTGGTCCGATGTTCATTCTAGTTTGACCTCTGTTTTTGATGGTCCTGTTTTTTTTTTCTCACCTCCTCCAACATACCCTTCCTCTTCTTCGTAGCCTCTGTCATGATGGCAATTCTGTCAATATCTTCCATTTATATGCATCTGTCGAGTGCAGTCCACCCCAGGATTTGCTCCACCTACTGGCTAACGCTTCCCATATAGCAAGTGAAATTGTAATTTTTTAGTTCTCATTTGAACTACAGATCAGCGACCCACTTTGGCAAACTTGCATAGTGTGGTTATAGCCGATGGAGCGAATTCAGAAGTGCAACTCACCCTTACAAGGTAGTCACTAAAACGATTTTGGAAACATTATTTTAAGGTTAAAAAAACTGTGTTGCTTTAATATCTCACCTCATAAACCGGAAATGTCATTAAGTCTCAGCCTGTCTACTGTAGCGCCACCCATTGGCCAAAGAAGGAATAGGTTTTAATTTGTGTGTTTTGACACGCACACTCATGAAGGCTTAACCACACAAACTGATTCACATCACTCGAAAAGCACATTGTCCCAGGCTGTGTATGATAATATAAGTAGATGTCCACATGCCCAAACTGGCATAGCGTCACTAACTGGCAATAGAGGGAACTGTTTTTTTTCCTAAGCCGTTCTATCTTACGAGATTAGTTTAGGTTAAGTGTATGTGAACTCACCTTTGTCCTGAGCGCACACATCTATACAGGTGTGCGTGTGTGTGTGTGCGTGTGCATGTACGTACACACACACACACACACACTGAGACTCAAACACAAACTACTGCACATGAATAGGTATGTGTGTTTTGACACATTATACACAGCCTGGGACAAATGTGTCAAAATTATTAATGTTATCCACATGCCCAAACTGGCACATCGCCACAAACGGGCAGCAGAGGGTGTATTTTCTTACTAATGTTGAACTTCGTTTCTAAGTCGCTGTAGCTGCATGTCAACTGACCAGTGTCCTGAGTGCACGCACTTGGAGGCTAAAACACAAACAAATTCACATGACCACTTAAAAAGTACCAGCTGGCATGTGCATGTCACCATAGTCATAATGCACAATATCTCATAAAGTGGCATAGGTTTCTTTTTTTTCTGTTAGACATTGTTCACCAGAATAATTACATTAGTTGGATGTACACATTATCTCAAGTGACCTAACTTTACACGTCCGCACTGCTACCTACACAAATAAGCAGACACACAAACACTGTTCTACTTTTTGGCTATTTGGAGGTGGTCACTGTATTTTTATCCTTAGCCCTGTTTGAGGTCAGTGAGTGCTGTTGGTAGGAAAGAATGTGATCATTAGATTCCGCCTATACCCCATAATGGTAGCTAACACTAACTGAATGGGGCATAGAAACTAATGTTCAGTTTAATTTCCCTATGCCCCATTCAGTTAATGCTGACTACCAGTTTATTATTTGGTCTGTTAAATCATTTTTTTTGTTTTTCTCCGAACCAACAGCACTCTGACCCCAAACAAGAGAACTATGGATTGATTCACCCCAAACCTCTCCTTTAAAGGGGAGACGCCAAACTTCCGGTGAAAAGGTGTAGCCCTTCAAGAGGTTTCATGTCATGTGAAAACTGCTAAGCTATCCTGAACCAACATCTATTTCAAAAAAAAAAAAAAAAAAAACAGACAACAAATTTGACTACCCACGTTATGGTCTTTGTCAATTTCAAAATTTATGGAAAAGGATGCTTATCCTCACTGAAATGGTAAAATATATTGTATAAAACATAACACAATTTCTTAGTCATGTTCTTCCTCTGTATGATTATACAACTATGATGGATGCTTAGTATATTTGTTTTTATGACAAAGACTACAAAGAATTATGTTAACAATCATATCAGCTCTTCAACGGCTTTTACCATTTAAACGCGTCACACAGTTAATAGGAAAGCTGCTAAGAAGCGTAACTGCTATTTTCGTTAGCCTATCTCCACTCGAAAACATCTCTGGTTAATATTGATAAAGCAAAGTGATGAGGGGTTAACTTGCCTTTAAGAGACACATGGAGCTAAAGCAGCAGCAGGTCTCTGCCCTGCCCATGCCTACGGCTCCCACCCAGCCCTGTGTACTTGTACTGCTTCAACTCCGGATGAGCGAGAGGGAAGATAAGCAAACTAAAAGCATCTTTTCCTTAAACCCAGCACCAGCCCAACCCCCCCTTTTTAGTCTTTCATCATACACATGGGGGAAGGGTGGTATTTCAGCAGAGAGGCTGCTCTCTGACAAAGTTGGCCTTTGAGGAAGAGAGGCTGTGTGTGTCTGTGTCTGTCTAGTTCTCTGAACCAGAGCCCTGACTCTCTGCTTCTTCTTAGAAAGGTTAGTTATGGGGGGGTACTGGAGTGGAATGGTTATAGCACCCGACCATGAATGGGCAAATGCCCATGGGGACCCAGGTTTGAATCTGGCCTGTCATCTCCTGACCCTACCCCATCTTAGTCTCTCATTTACTTCCTGTCCAATCGAATAAAGCCATAAAAATAACCAGAAATACTTACAAAAAAGAAAGGTCACCCATGGGGGGGGGGGGGCACAGCTCTGTCATCCTCCCCTCCCCCCTTTTACCTCCATTCCACCAAGCAGACCATCAGTACTCTTTTCAGCACTGAAAGATTGCTCCCTCCGCCTCCTACCCCTAACTCTTCTTCCTTTTCCCTTCTATGTGTTTTTTTTGGCTTTATTTGCTTAAAGCAATTGGCAGTCTGAATCCCCACAGACATTGAAGCAGTTGCAGGTGCTAGGAGTAGAAGTTGGGGGGGGGGGGGGGGGGGGGAGAGACAACAACAAGAGCAAGCAAGCAACTGACAAGAGGCAAGCAGATGGCTTTACCCAGTGGCGTCCAGCCAGAGGAACAGGTGCAGGTCACGTGAGCCAGCCAGTTACCAGGGCGATTTGATTGCTCTTGGCGTGCAAATGAAAGGCGGGGGGTTAGGGCGAGCTAGCACCACACATCCCTCGGGGCATTGTGTAAACTGTGGCAGCATGAGAAGCAGGAACCAAACTATACTGGAAGAGGAGTCTGTGTCTGGCCCTGACTTCCTTTGCCTCAGGCCTCACTAGTAGAAGTCTTTTATTCTCACTATAACAAGTACAGCAAGATATTGTTTGGAGCAAGCCAAAAGATGCACAGAGTAGATAAAAGCAGTTAAATGGAATATAGATTTAAAAATGTACAACAAATATAGAACTAGCAACTGGCAAATATAAATGTGGTATATGGATATACAAACCTAATTTAAACACGCATAGACATACAATTTTATTTCCCACCCACACTATTATTACAAATCTGAACTAGGCTTCTTATTTCTACTGCAACTATGTGGAACATGTTTAGCTTTTCCAGTTTGGTTTAACATGGTTACCATTTAAAGTTTCTTTTTTTGTCCTTTCTCCATCACGCGCGCACACACACATATACACGCACACACACATACACACAGCATGAAGAAGTCAGACTCTGACAGTGGTTTGAGCACCAAGAAAGAGGGAAAGCGGAAGAGGGAGCCATCTGTCACCTCTGACACGGAGAAGACACCACCTCCCTCTCCAGAAGAGGAGGAGGAGGATGATGATGGTGTTCAGGTAACTGTATTATGCTTTATATCAGTATCAATGTCTTAGTTTATGGAGTAAGTAAGGTATTTGCATCTGTGTCTTGGTACTGTTTTTTTTTTTTTGAAGTTGAGCACTAGGTGAAACACTGAAAACATCACCAGGCACAAGAGGCTCAAAGTCATGTGAAGTATATAGTTGTGTACAGAGATTACTTTAATTTAGGCTACATTTATTACTGTGTAATTTAATGTTAGCAGCGACAACTGACCTCTGTGCCGCTTACAGATGTGTACAGAGATTGTATTTTATTTGCAAATTTATTTATAAATTTAAAAAGAAACTGCATTGTTCAACTTAAAAATGCAGTTTAGTTTTTTATGTTCAAATCAGGTAGGTCTGAGCTCATTTCTCTCATTAAAAAAGACATAAAAACTGAAAAAATGTGTAGTTCATCAAAGGAGCTCTATGTATTTAGACATGTTTACTTAAATTTAAATACAAATTTTCTGTTCTATAAAAAGCAGCAAAAAATTGCTTTCAAAGTTCAAAACCTTTATAGAGTGTTTGTGTGATTTATATATGTTAATACAGTTGTAAAATTAATTCACGTAAAATAACTCTGGCAAGAGTATTTTTGTCAGGTTGTAATTATACCACCAAAATCTCTAATTGTTGTAACCCTAGCTATGAGGTATTATGAAATGTCACACAAGGTGATGTGCTCAATTTGGTTGCAGAAGCGACGGTCAAGCAGACAAGTGAAAAGAAAGCGGTATACCGAGGACCTTGAGTTCAAGATCTCCGAGGATGAAGATGGTGACAACTCAACTGGTCCCAAGTCCCCTTCCAATGCCTCTGAACAGCAGGTCAGTAGCTAAACTAGTTTTAGGGTTTGTTTGTTTTTTAATTTACCTGTTGCTGTGCTTACTTAATGTTTTTATCGATTTTATTCTAGTATTATTGCTATAAATATTGATATCATTGATAATTTGGTTTGGTGTTTATGAATAAAAGTATCAACGGTTCTGTGCGTGTTGCAGGAGGTACCTGATGCTGAGGGACCAGTTGTTGAGAAGATCATGGGGATGCGTGTTGTCAAGAAGGAGGTAAATGAAAACAAATCTGGGTTGAACTAAATTTGGTAATTAGGTGTTCCTTTGGGACATGGTCCATGGTCTTTCACCCAAACCCAGTGGTGTATTGACCAAAAGAACAATTATTAAAGGTGAACTTTCATCGTTATTTTTATTCATATTTCTGTGTCGCCACTATGGTTGAATGCATTGTGCATAATTTCTGTGAAAAATCATGTCCTAGATCTCTTGCTTGACGCTGTTTTCTGTAAGCTAGAACAGGTCTAGTGGTTGAACGACTGCCTTTTCCGGTGTCGCTCGTGAATATCCATGACGTGTCAATAAGGCACTTTTGATTGGGCAAATTCGCTGTCTTTCGCTCACCTAGCTTCTGTCCACTGTTCTTCCTCTGCGATGTGGGCGTGCCACACATGGTTCTGGGCGGGGCTTACGACCTAGTGACGTAGATAGGTTTAGCCTGCTCTGATTCACTTGACCCTTCAATGACCAGTATGCCAGTAACCATGAGGGTCAAATTTCACGTCTTGGAGTGCTGCGTGCATATACTGCTTGTTGTGACCCACCACATTGTAAATAGAGCTACTCAAAGTGTTTTTAGCGGAAGGACCCCTTTAAGGGAAAGGGCAACATGCTTTGTCTCCCTCAACAATGGAGTTCTCTTTTCTGATTGGCTGATGAGGTGGGCTTTAACACTTTCAAGAAGGGCTACTTTTGATGTAGATCTTAAAGGAAAGGTGAATTAACGTTTCATATCGATGTGCTTATTAATAGTAACCATAACTAGTAGCAAAATTAACGGTTAAATAGCACTGTAATCCATGCTCCACTTTTTCTAATTGATGCTATAAAGAAGCAAAACAACTGGTTATTTTGGTAGTTTATTCATATTTGATCTTGAATATGAAGGCAATTGTGGATTAAATTATTTTGAAGATGCAAATGGGAGACAAGAGGGATAACGGACTTCAAGGGGACCTGTTCCATGAAAAAAATCACTCTGTGGAGGGGGCACCACTCAGTTTTGCATCGCAGAGTTCTTTGTCTTCATCTCACCATTATTTCCATGAAACCAGTCATCTTGTGGTCGTTATTCCACTCGTCATAGGCACAGTATTAATTGAAACAGCAATGTTAAGTAAAACTCTTGATATGCCAATATTTTTGGCATTTTTTCAGGCCAGATTGCATTTGGTTACCAGATAATCATCATCCCCTGCCAGAGTTTGAACATGGTTGTGGTGGTCGTGATTTATCTGCCGAGAGCAGATTGGTTGGATTGAGGAGAGCGAGCTTTAATGCTCTTACTGCAGAGTTTAGGAAGAGTAATATGGAAATATGCGGTGTTAAAGTCCATTAACACCAGGAACTATTCTGATGAGAACTATTACCATAACGATACAAGTGTCCAGGTTAATAATAGAATGATATTTTAATGACTCGATTCTCATTACGACTGAAAACGACTAAAAGAATGTGACGTTCTATACATTCTAATGATTGGCTGACAGTGTTTTATAGTTAATTAAACTTGATCTAAAAGTGATCCCAACGATATCTTTCAGCCTATGGTTGTCATTAGAATTGATATTTGGTATATGGTTTGATATATGGTTGTCATTAGAATTGATATTTTACAAATATATATAATTATATATAATATATATAATATATATAATTCTTATCGTAATAACAGTTCTTGGTGTGAATGAGCCCTTCACACTGCCAGAAATGAAAGAAAAAAGCACTAAAATAGTACAACCACAAAAAACAGCCAGCAATAATATTCAGCTATATGGGATTTCTTTCACTCTCAGTAGCACAGCTGGGAGTGGGCTCACGCATGAGGAAATGGTAGATTTTGGCATCTGCTGTAGTGCTGTGGTTTTGGCGGAAAGCCAGCGTTGGCTCAGCTTGCTTGTATGAATGGAGGCCGTGTGTGGTTGCAGGAGCTGATGTGATTCATGACTCAGCCTGTGCTTTCACTGCTCTCAGTGCACACTATAGTAAAAAAGGGGTAGCACTTTCTGTGAAGCTTGTAGTCAAGACTCTATAAACACACTGATTAAGGCTTATAATGTGTTTATAAAGCTTAATGTTTGAAATTAATATTCATAACTGTTCATACGTAATTACTGCTCTTGTAAGGCAGGTAAAGCTTTATAACCAACAATACGTTGTCAATTGAAGTTGGAATAGGCTTGTGACATAGCATTATAATGCCTTAAGAGTACAGTTATGAGTATGTATAAATAGTTATGAATACTTAACATACTTTAAGGGCTGGGTATTGATCCTGATTTCTGGAATCGATTCAATTGCAGTGCATAAGGTCATGACATAATTCGATTGGATTAAATTGTTGAATCTTGGAACAACAATTTTTTTTTTTTTGTTTTTTTTTTTTTGCTTGTTTATGAAATGGCAAGTGGAGAATAACCTTTTGCTAGCCAATCTTTCCACATATAAATAATGTATCTAAGCCATACTCTATTTATTGATTAACATTTTAAGGTGATGTTTGACAACTTGACAACTCATCCAACATTAGGGTATCTCACCAAACAATAGACACCTGCACATGGATAACTGTCACTGTTGATGGGAACCCTCATATTGTCTGTAAGAGATGGAATAAAGGACTTAAAAAAAACTCCAAGGAGATGGCAAACACCTTTGTGGTGACAAAACATTGCCTTGGTTAAGTTCACTGATGTCAGTGCATGTCCATTGTTCACTGAACTGTCAGTGCACCCCCTTACAACTCCTCTCCCCCTTCCCGTACCCCACACACAACACATGATGACATCTGTGTCATTTGCTACAAAGAGCGTACGAGCTCAGCTACACTGATGCAATAAGGACACTTGTGCTCGACCTGACTGCCATATTTTAATGCCCACCCCTGCTTTAACAAGCAATTGTCGTTAATGCAGACAGATGTGGTTGTAACTTAAATTAACCTTTTGATTTGGCCTCTTTTATGACAAAGTATTTTACCCTCTGTTGTAAGACATACATGGGTTGCACAGTTTTGATCAGGTATTTTAAGCTAACTTTAACCAGACATTCTTCTACAAGGATTGATGTCAAGACGGTAGGATTAGCAAGCTTAAGCAGTCATGTCTTTCCTGATGAAAATATCACACTTACATAGACTAATACTGCTGAAAACTCAAAAATCCATACAAAGACCGACCAGAAACTTGTAGGATTTGTTCAGTTTAATCCAAAAATCAACATGGATGCAAGCCTGAAATTCGCTTCCTGGGTTAACTTATTTAGCCGAACCCTACCGTCCTTTTATGACTGCCAAATGTTTTTGTTTGGAAAAGAAGTTGTAAAAGGCTAATATTGTTGGAACGTCGTGGTAAATACTAACACGGACCAGAAACCTGTATGATCTATTCCATTTAATCCAGAAATCAAGATGCAAACCTGCCATTCAGTCATGTTTCCCTGCTTTGAAGTGCAGGGTTTTTCTCCCCAGTCCTACATACTTTATGAATGCATTTGTAATGCCATGGCTTTAAGTCCTCTTGTTTCTCTTTTTTTTTTAGGTGGAGTCTGAAGAAGTAGAAGTGGAGGAGTTTTATGTGAAATTCAAAAATTTGTAAGTAAAACTGTCTTGGTATACCATGGTCTTTTTTTGCATTTGGAAGCCTGAACTAGCAGATGGCCGTTGAAATGTCAGGCTCACACTAAAACAGACGCTTTTGACTGGAGATGGTTCAATATACATATATTGGGGCAGCTGTGGCCCAGTGGTTAGAGAGTTGGTCTTGGGATCAGAGGGTTGCAGGTTCCAGTAGGAAGAATGTAGGTGGGGAAGTAAACAACTAGTGGTCTCCTGCACCCTCATTCATGGCTGAAGTGCTCCTGAACAAAGCATCTAACCCCACATTGCTCCAGGGACTGTAACTGAAAATCTGTACCTAAATAACTGTACATCTCTTTGGATCAGAGCGTCAGCTAAGTGTAATGTAATGAAATGTAATGTAATACACACTACTCACAAAAGGTTAGGGATATTCAGCTTTTGGGTGAAATTTCAGGATGAACCTAAAATGCACTATAACCTTTAGAGATGGACATGTAAGTTAAAAAGTTTAGAGAAGGTCTCATTAAGTTCAACAGTTCAATCTTTCATAAATCAACCAATACATTTTCTTGTTTAAAGAAAACAGCAGGATGTGCAAAAAGTCCTGAATCAACTAGAATTGGTATTCATGCTGTTCACATTTTGAGCCCGAGAGCAAGACGATGCCTAACAACTGACAAGTTATTGAGACATTGACATTTTTGTTGTATACTCACCACGACTGTTGACTTTTGTTATAATAAATTGTTTAAGATGAGGAAATCACCATTGCATGCTTCTACTTAAATGCTCTACTTCCATGATGTAATACTACTGTAGTGTGAACTTTTGACATTTTTCATAAATTTCACCTGAAAGCCAAATATCCTTTTTGTGAAGTGTATATTGGTTGGTAAATATATTAGCCTAATATTATGTGGATATTGGCTGGTGTTTAAAAATGCCAAATATGGCATTTGGATGGCCAGTCTTATGCTTCTTAAGCATTAATTGAATTTAAAAGAAATTGGCTTTTTTGCTAAAGCTATTAGCTTAGCATTTATCATTGAATCAGATTGGACCACCTAGTATGCAACTGGTCCAGTCCGATTCAATGACGTATGCAAAGCTAAAAGCTAAAGTGCTACTGCCAAATCGGAGATGGGCAGAATGGACTGAAACGGTAGACCTCAACTGTTTAACTCTAAATAAGTTGGAAAATGAGGCTATTTCCTAAAAGCATTGACTGTTCTAACTAAGAATGAATGTTTTGGTGTTTTTTTTTCCTTGAAATAGAAACCTCCTTGAAGATCCTAAGAATCCTAATTTTCCGACTCATCCTTGTTTAAAAAGAAAATATACTATCCCACAAATTTAAATGGTTAAATTGTACAACAGCATGGAAGAGCTCAGTTGTAATCACAGTGATTTCTGGTCTCCCCCATCCCTCTCCATCTGTCTTTGCACTTGCAGCTCTTATTTGCACTGTCGTTGGGCAGATCTGGAGGAACTTGAGAAAGACAAACGGATCCACCAAAAGGTGAAAAGGTTTAAGGCCAAACAGGCCCTCAGTAACTTCCTTAATGAGGTAAGCTTGTGTAATCATACTTATCAAAATGTAGTCTGATGGAACAACATACAGTTTATATAAAAATGGCATTTAAATTCTAGGACGGTTATTTACAATCAGGCTAGAAATTGTAATTGTCTACTGGTAACTTGTTTCACCATTGCTACGAGAGTAGGGTCATCCCTTTTTACCTTTAAGAAGGACGTTGAGACCATTCTTTTTTCAGAAGCACTTCCTATCATTTAACGCTAACCTTCACTTACCAGCACTGTCCTGTACTTTGGTATGCCCTTGCTTAAAGCTCCATTATAAGTGACGTGCCCATGAGAGAGTGGCATTACTGATGTGCCTGACCCTTTATACTTGCGCTTGACACAAGTGCCAATTTTCTCAGTCAGAGTGAGAAGTTCTATGTCAGAGTGAATCATAACTGAATTGCACGTTTACATCTTAATTTGGAAAATAAACTGGACATGGAACTGGATGTGTATATTTACTGTGTTTTTAGATGTTATAAGTGATGGTAGGACGATAGGATAAGGCAAAATAAGTTGCAGGCTTGCACCCATGTTGGCTTGTGAATAAAACTGGTCAGTCTTTGTTTTTTGTGAGTTTCCAGCAATATTATCCTATTTGCAGGCTAAAATGTCTTTTCTATTGCCACAGACACAGCGAGTATAAATCTAGCTTTACTCTGTTCGTCTTTGAATATCTGTAGCTTGACTTATGTCCACTATCGTAAGTTACTTCATGAGTCATGAACACTAACATTTTTTGTATAGTTTGGGTCTGTAGTTTCTATAGTTGGGGACATGTTTGACATTATCAAAACCTAACCAGTAATGTCTGATCTTGTGTGACAGATGGATGATGAACCCTTCAACCCAGATTATGTTGAGGTCGACAGAGTTTTAGACGTGTCTGAATCAACTGATGAGAATGGAGAGGTAAGTGCTGTACTGTAATTGGACACAACTAATGATTATGTTAAAAACAGTGATGCTGCTTTTCAGCAGGTCATGTTGTTACTTTACTGATGCTGTTGACAAAATGTGTAATAAAGGTTAGCTCTGCTACCCTTATATTGTGCAATGCTTCTCAAATGTTTGATATTAATATGCTGAGCCTCTGTATGTAGCCCATTTATTATTTATGCCATTGTATATATTCCTTTATGTTTCACTTGTTGCTTTCCCCTTGCATCTTAGTGGTCTTGTTTTAATTTATTTGAACAGGCAACTGTACAATGACAAAGGTCTTCAATCTTGAATAGTTGATTTGTTAAGATGTTTGTTAACACTGCATTAGTTTTACAAGACAATGTCATTCTGTCGCAGCCCGTGACTCTGTACCTTGTGAAATGGTGCTCACTTCCCTATGAAGACAGCACATGGGAACTGAAGGCGGACATTGATGAGGGCAAAATTGAGGATTTTGAACAAGTGATGGCACGGGAGCCGGAGCTCAAACATGTGGTGAGAAATGGCAGGAGAGGAGCTGGGATGTAAGGGATAACTACCACCGAGGTGACTGGTTCCGTGGAAATAATAGCGAGGGAAAGGCAAAGAAATCTGCGACGTAAAGCAGAGGCTGTTATCCAACTTATCTCCTGTTTGCATCTAGAAAATATTTTCATCCACAATTGCCTTCGTATTTAAAATAAAATATGCATAAACCAAAATAACTGATTGTTTCTGATACTTTTTAGCCTCTGTTAGGAAAAAGTAGTCAAATTAACAGTTAACTGACTGTCTATTCCACACACTACAAGACTTCACAAGTGCATTGATATGGGAATTCAGCTTTTATTTTGAGATCTACTTTAAAGTTAGTACCTAGAAAGGTAATGCCTACCTCATCAGCCAATGAGAAAAGAGAATTCCATTGTTAAGGGAGATTATACAGTACTCACCCCTTTCTTCCTGCTGTATATCCCCCTTTTAAAGGAACACTCCATTTTTTGGGGAAGCTCATGTTCCAACTCCCTGTTTTTCCCTTTTTGAATACATTCAGCCAATTGCTGGACCTGGCAGTGGTATATCTGAATCATACAGGACCAGTTAGCATGCTATTGGTGTAATAAGATTCAATGATTTATGCTAAGCTAACAGATGAAGTGCTACTGCAAGATTCAATGATTTATGCTAAGCTAATAGCTGAAGTGCTACTGCCAGATCCAGAAATGGGCTGAATTGATTCAAAAACATAAAAATTCAGGCTTATTTTCCATCTCCCTTACAATTGAAGTTATTTCCCCTCAAAAAGTGGAGTGTTTCATTAAATAAGAAAAAAAGCATAGGAAGGGTAGACCTGTCATGTTCCTGCGGTCATTCAGAAAAATACTCTAACAGGAATTATTTGATTTGAAACAGGAGCGACCTCCTGCTAGTGACTGGCAGAAATCCGAGAGCTCCAGGGAATATAAAAACAGCAACGCACTCAGGGAATACCAGCTGGAGGGAGTCAACTGGCTGCTCTTTAACTGGTTCAACACGTATGTATACTATTTATATAATACATTTTATGTATAACGGTTATACATGCATATATTATTTCATGTAGAACGGTTTGTCTTTAAAGCAACACTATGTAGGATTTGCTCACGGGGTCCCCCTACAGTCGAGAAACCGTATTGTCTGTAGCAACTGTCGTGAAATCTATCTCGTGAATTGGATTCACGGTCAACTATATGTCTGCATTCAACCATATCTTCAAACATGTCTGGTGAGGTAAACAAAGCTAACAGGGAACGTTACAAAAACTGTTGGCTCATGGTTCTTCTATGGTTATGGAAAATGGCAAGTAGGGTATCCTTACAGCATTTTATATGAACACTGCTTTTTAATAAATAACTATCGTAGATTACTATTGTATAGTGTTCAAACAAAGACTTTATACTTACAGTATCAATGCCAAGACATGTCAGTGGGGTATTCCTCCTCCTCTTTCCTCACTCCAGCGAGTAGAGTCTGGACCAGCGAGAATATTGGTCCTGCTTTCAGTCATCACTCTCCCACTTTCTTTTCTTTGCATCTTCTAAATACACATTTGACCGCTTTGGTTTTCTTGGTGCTTTAGCAATGACAACTGCTTGTTTTCATTTCTTTTACTGTCTATGGTTCTAACTCTGACCTACCTTGTCCTTTGAAAGGGGAAGGATTTTGTAGTTTTTATGGTGACATGGTTCCTACCCGGGCCCGGAAGTTGCATAGTGCTAGTGTAGACGATACAGGCACTCAAGTGATGACACGGGTGTAATTGAACCCATTTTGAGTTGTTGTTCCATCAGTATGCTTTTGAAAATACATTTTTGTATTATAGTGTTATACCTCCATTGTTTGCCCTGATGGTCTGACTGGGTGTGAAAACATTTTGAACTTTTTATTTTACTGGGTAGCATTTTTCTGTACATTTTCCAAAGTATTTTCTGTTTACATCGACAGTAGAGGTGCAAGTTCTTTCTAGACAAATGCTCTTTTAATGAAAGCCATGGTCACTATACAAATAAACATAAATTAAACATGATAAAAAGGCAGACAGGCAACAGACACAAACATTTTAGGATGATCAAAAGTCTGGAATTAGTTTGCAACCTAGCAGTAATTCTCACATTTAGACTCTCACCTAGTAATGTGGCTAGTGATTTTTTTTTTTTTTTTTTTTTTTGTTAGTTCCTACATCTACTGTATTTTAGCATGACTTAACTTCTTGAGCTCTATCGCCCCCCCTACACAGAACAAAGTGTTTTAAGTTAAAGGCTTTGTCAACTTAGCTGTAGTACAGATGGATACAAAACATGTTCTTACCATAGCAATAGCACTTAACAATGACTCCTCTCTGAGCAGAGAGAAGCGTAATCCTTTTCTGTTAAACCTTTAAGAGGCAGTGTATGTGAAATATGTGCAGTATATTGCAAAATGTTTCTTCACTATTTTGATTCATTTGATTATACATTTAGGTAATAGTCAAGGCATAATGCATACCTATGTCTTGTTTTTGTTTGTGTTCACTTTATCACAAAGGGAAATTCCAGTTAGAGCAGCCTTAAAACATAAAGTCTCCTGTCTTTTTGCATATGCTGTAAATGTTTGGTATAAAACTCTAAACAGTGTTATGTTTTCATAGCTTTAATGGTTGAAAACAGTATGTATAACTATACTTACTACTTACACATACTCATGATTGCACTCGTAAGGCAGGTAAAGCTTAACTAACAATGCTCTGTCACTTAAAGTTGGAATGGAACCTTTATAATCGTGTTTACAGAGTTGTGTGAATACAGGCTTTATAGAAAGTGTTGCCAAATGTTTTTCTTTTCTTTAACCTTGTAGATGGACTTGCATACTTGCTAAAGAAATTGTTTTTTATAATGCTCTCCCTTTTTTACATTTTTTGTAAATCGGGGTGGTGTTGGCCTGGTGGTTATGGTAATGGTCATAGGTTTGAATCCACCCAGAAGTGCCTTGGCTGCCCAGTGCTCATGTGTGATGGGTTAAATGCAAAGGTTAAATTTTGCTGTGGGAAGTGTCCTGTGGTGTGCTGTGTAATTACAGTGACAAATGGAAATCACTTTCACTTTTCACTTTTTAATGTTTTTTTTTTTTTTTTTTTTTTAATTCAACCATGTAGAAGGAATTGCATACTTGCTGATGAAATGGGCCTTGGGAAAACCATCCAGTCCATCACATTCCTCTACGAGATCTTCCTGAAGGGAATCCATGGGCCATTCCTGGTGATCGCACCACTGTCAACCATTCCAAACTGGGAGAGGGAGTTCCGTACATGGACTGAGTTGAACGTAGTGGTTTACCATGGCAGCCAAGCCAGTCGTAGGACCATTCAAACCTATGAAATGAACTACAGGGATGCTCAGGTGAATGCAAAAAATGGCTATCCTGAAGACCTTACCAAATGGCTAATTATTAACATAACCAAAACCGGTTTCTGGCAGAAGCAACTCATGACTAAACAGCTTGGTTCACTATGTCTATTAAAACATTTCATTACCATTGTTTTATTGGTACGAACATGAATGTTCTAAAAATTGTCAATCTCTGTATATTGACAGTGCTTTTTTTCCCTAAAGGGCAAGGTGATAAAGGGAGCCTACAAATTCCATGCCATCATCACCACGTTTGAGATGATTTTGACCGATTGCCCAGAGCTTCGTAGTGTGCCATGGCGTTGTGTCATCATTGACGAGGCCCACCGCCTCAAAAATCGCAACTGCAAGCTGCTTGAAGGTCTGAAGCTGATGGACATGGTAAATGATCTCTTCAATCTGTTGAGTGAATTATTTTTCCCTGTGTTACTGGAATTCTACAGTTCCTCTTGTCCTTCTAGAATTCTACAACAACATTTTTTAGTTTCTCCTGTCCTTCTATAATTCCACACCAACATTGTATAGTTCTGTAGAATTCTGGTCTCCCAGAGCTTTGATGTAACAGCCACTCTGGGATTTTTAACACACAGTGGGTTACAATTCAGGGAAAGTGGTCATCACTAAAGGCCCCAGTATAGTTGCTGTGTCTGTCCTGTCGCGTGAAAATGTGACTTTAGAGTGCCAATATGAAGGGTTGGGCACGTGGTACTCACATGGCAGTCTTTTCATCAGGGGTGTGAAATGCGTTTTTAAGGAGTGAAACCAAAAACCAGGATTAACCAAAATGTATAGTAGGCTATACAAATATGTGCACCTGTATTGTACAAGACCCTCACTAAGGACTTGGACATTAGTCATCACATCTGTAATCTCCCTGGAACTGATAACAGCTACCTGATGTCACCAAATTAGACAAAATATTTGGAATATAGAACAAGCAGGAGCGCATGCCACAGTGTTGTGCGCTGTGCTAATTAACATTGCCCATGCCTGGATAAATAAGTTGTAAATACCTACATGTTAAGGTGAGTTTAACATTATCATATGTGCAGATTACATTGTCTGAGATGCAGGTTGGGATTTCTCTCTCTCTCTCATATATATATATAATTTTTGTGGAGGCAAAGTGTTTGTTAGTGGATGACTTCTCCGTGCAACAGTATTACATGCAGTGCAATATTCTTCCTCTGCGTTCATGAAATATGCAAGATACTATCTGTCACAGGTAATGGAGGTTATTTCAGTGAGCAAGAGTAAGCAGTTAATAATCACAAATGCAAGAAGACTCACTGTTTAGCCAGACATAACGATGATGCGCCGAAAGTTGCAGTGTTTGGTGAAAGTTGCGAGTCGCAAAGAATTTGCGGGGATTGGCTGATTTTGCATTAAAAGTTGCGATCGCAATATCGCGAAATCCTGGAAGGTCTGATTTCCCCAATTTTCAGTCAAGATCACTATGCAAAGGTTTAAAATTGGCTATCTGACTTTCAATTGCACTATGATACTACCAAAATGCCCAAAACAGTGATTTTCTGAGGTGTTAAATGAAATAAGGCTGTGATATGTGGTCAACCATTTGAAATAACACATGCCTGACATTTTGGTACCAGTGATACAGTTTAAAAATGATTTCTTGGTCAATTTTGAATTGTCACTGTGACTCATTTTGCCAGGTCTGGTCACAAATGTTCTGCTTTGGTTTCCTCTGCCTGTCTGCCCTCCAGGAACACAAGGTACTGCTGACTGGGACTCCCTTGCAAAACACTGTAGAGGAACTGTTCAGTCTGCTAAACTTTCTGGAGCCTGATCGCTTTCCATCTGAGACCACCTTCATGCAGGAATTTGGAGATTTGAAAACTGAAGAGCAGGTACTGTGCTCAGAGATATGTTGAAGCTTCCTGTTGATAATTTTCAGTGAAACAGTAAAGCAAAAGTTTTTGCTGAATAACTCAAAGAGCGTTTTGAACTCTTATCACACAGAATGCTGTTTACTCAGTTCTTGAAGATACACTCCAGTTTTTTGCAAATCATTTTCCAACCCCCTTAAAGATAAACAGTTGAGTTTTGCCATTTTTTAATCCATTTAGCCGATATCCAGATCTGTTTCACTTCAGCTATTTCAGTCGCATGCTTACTGGTCCAATCCGATTTAATAATTTATGCTAAGCTAATACCTAAAATGTCATTGTCAGATCCGGAGATCGGCTGAATAGATTCAAAAACAATAAAACTAAACTGTTTAATTGTAGGGGAGTTGGCCTATTGCCCCCCAAAACGTGCAGTGTTTTTTGAAAACACTGCATTGTTGATGCACTGGTGCCGCATCTGTCTCTGATTAGCCACTCTCCTTAATTATCCCCAAACAGGTCCAGAAGCTGCAGGGTATCCTGAAGCCCATGATGCTTCGGCGTCTTAAGGAGGACGTCGAGAAGAACCTGGCTCCAAAGGAGGAGACCATCATTGAAGTGGAGCTCACCAATGTGCAAAAGAAATACTACCGGGCAATTCTTGAGAAGAACTTTACTTTCTTGTCAAAGAGTGGTGGTGGAGGAGGAGGAGGAGGAGGAGGAGGAGGAGGAGGAGGAGGTGGAGGAGGGGCCAGTGTACCTAACCTGCTGAACACAATGATGGAGCTAAGGAAATGCTGCAACCATCCCTACCTCATCAATGGTATATCGTCTCTAAGAGTCAACCAGGAATGGTCTTATATACAATGTACACAGTAAAGACTTTTTTTAGGGTTTATATAGCTCCACACTTAACTGTGCACTCGAAAAAGTTAAAATTGCACTTTGGTAGTTAAAATCAAATCCCAAATATTTAACCCCGAAATGTTAACACTCAGTTATGAATAGTAGATTGTTTTAGGATAGTTTAGTACAACCTGACCCAAATAAGTCTACTTAGATTGAATATTTCACACCTAAATGGCATTGACTAATATATTGCCTGGTACCTTGAACCACATGTGTTAAAGTTAAGCCATAAATAGCATTTGTTGACAAAGATTGTGATGAGATTATCGAATAATATTTTTGCCAAATTAGGTGCAGAGGAGAAGATTCTGGAAGAATACAGAGAAAGCCACTCCGCCGAGCACCAAGATTTCCAACTGCAGGCTATGATCCAAGCAGCAGGCAAACTGGTGCTGATCGATAAGCTACTTCCAAAGCTAAAGGCGGGTGGTCACCGTGTACTCATTTTCTCTCAGATGGTGCGCTGTCTGGACATCTTGGAGGACTACCTCATCCAGAGAAGGTATGATGCCATTTTATCAGTAAAAAACACATAAAAATGGCAAAAACCACTGGTAAATAGTGGTTGATATAAGCTGCTGATTTTTGGGGCAGATTAAAGGTGACCATTATATTTTCATTTCCCAAACTTTTTCCATATTAAAAGATGGCATCAATGACTACCCTTGTAAGAGAAAGGCGTCATTGAGCACAAAGCAAGGCAGAAGTATTTTCTTATAGTGGCAATGTCAACTTAAGGTCTACATGTTTATTCTGTACCAAAAATGGCAGCTATATTATCACATTTCCATTGTAGTTGCAAAGATGTGCACCTCTGTACATAGATTTCACGCCTACGTCACCATAGTTGCAACTGCGCAAGTTCGGGGCAGAAAGAAGCAGGTTGGAAGCCTGTTGGTCGGATAAACCCATAGACAGTAGATGAAATAAACCAGAGAAAATGACGAGAAGTTGTTGTGCACTGCACGAATAGATCTGGAAATGGCATGCCAAGGAAAAAGAATGCATTTGCCCAACATCAAAGAAAGTTATGGCTGCAAGCTATAAAAAGGGCGGACTGGAGCAAAGATGGTCCGCTTATGGACCGATTAATCATGTAATTGTACGTGTAAGATGACCACTGCCTTCGCTGTTTGTGTGCATGTTAATCCATTTGTCAGTAAAATTGTTAACTTTGATTAACTAGGCTAAAGTTGAGTAAAGCTGTGGTCACTCGAACTTAGCTATCTAGCACCAAAGAGCATAGAGCACCTCTAAGCTCTTTGCTAGCACGCTAGCGGCAGTACTAGCTAATTGTTTCCTGTCTGGTTATCAATGTCCTAGCGTGTTCATGTTAATCAGTCTACTGCAGAACTGTTGAATGTGATTAAGTAGACTACGGCCGATTTAAGCAGTAAAACAGTTGGTTAGTAACACTTAACATTAGCTAGCAGTAAACGGAACATACCGACTGATTATTTTCATATGTTTGTTGTTGGCAGTAGCCAAACTAATGTTGTTAGCCGTCAGTCAGGTCTAATTCCAAACACAGACAAAGTACATCGACAAAGCCTCAAATATGTAAACATACGTTTGGGAACATGTTTGTACAAGCCTTCCTGGCTACAGAAGATGGGTTAGTAGGTGAACTACAAGCAACAAACAATACATTCATTATTGGCTTTGGTGTTTTTTTCTATGGCGGGGCATAACTTTCTGCCCCGGATTTGCGTGCGCATGCGCAATGTTTGTAAACATGAAATCTATCTATAAATTGGCCTAATATGACTATTTTGCTTGTTCCAACAGGTACCCATATGAGCGTATCGATGGACGAGTCAGGGGGAACCTTCGCCAGGCAGCTATTGATCGCTTTTCTCGGCCTGACTCGGACCGCTTTGTGTTTCTGCTGTGCACTCGGGCTGGAGGCCTGGGCATCAACCTGACTGCTGCAGACACTTGCATTATATTCGACTCGGACTGGAATCCCCAAAATGACCTTCAAGTATGTCTGAAAGGAATAATTGACCTGTACATTGTTTTGAAATGTGTTTTGTGTGTGAGCAGTTGCTGATCTCAAACTCGGCTCAGTTGTTTCTGTGTGTGTGTGTGTGTGTGTGTATATGTATATAATATACACACACACGCATATTGCGTCCAGACCTAAAGAAAAAGTCAAACCAACAAATGCATGAGGGGTTTAGGTAGGTTTCTCCATCCCCGAAGAAAAACTGCTTGTGCACGAGCAGATCTGTCTCCAAATTAAAACTTTCTTGATGTCCACGCAAATCCACCATTGTAGTAGCAACATGCTATAGAAAAAGAGCGACTAGGATTTAAAGGTGATGAGAGCATAAACTCTGATTTATTGCATAGTACGCCTCATTGCTTATGCGTTTGTGTTTTGCTCTCTTGCAGGCTCAAGCCAGATGCCACAGAATTGGACAAAGCAAGGCAGTGAAAATCTATCGGCTCATCACACGGAATTCTTATGAGAGAGAGATGTTTGACAAAGCCAGTTTAAAGTTGGGTTTAGACAAGGCTGTCTTGCAGTCAATGAGCGGCAGGGAGAATGCTGCTAATGGGGTATGAGCACGTATAAAACCACCATATCATTACTGTCTTAAAAGAAATGGTATTTCCCAATACTTACAATACAATGCTTTTGCTTTAGGTTCAGCAACTCTCCAAGAAGGAAATTGAAGATCTTTTACGCAAGGGAGCATATGGAGCACTCATGGATGAAGAGGATGAAGGCTCCAAATTCTGTGAAGAAGACATTGACCAAATCTTACTGAGACGCACAAAGACCATCACTATTGAATCAGAGGGCACAGGCTCCACTTTTGCAAAGGTACATCATCACTAAATATTTAAGACATACGGTTTACAATTAAGCAATAAGCGACAAGATGCTGTGGGTTTGCGCTGGATTTAGAACAGCTAGAGTGTTCTAAACCCCCTAGCTGTTCTAAATCCAGCACAAACCCACGGGTTTGAGTGCTGAATTTAGGTTCACTCTAAAAGTTTACAACAGTCACCACGCAACATTTTCATTACCTTCTGCTACTGTGTAACATGTTTTTAATTAAGGTTTACTGCAGAGTAATATGGAATTTTATTATAGAATGTTATGTGCAAATTGGGCAATATGAGAGTTAATGACAATCACAAATTGCCAAGCACAAATAAGGAACAGAGCAGGCGGTTTTAAAACAGCAATGTTCTGCTTTTATTTCTGATTTGACTTTTTGCGTTTGTCTGTCTGTCCAGGCGAGCTTTGTGTCCTCTGGAAACAGGACTGATATTTCTCTGGAGGACCCTGATTTCTGGCAAAAATGGGCAAAAAAAGCAGAACTGGACCTGGATGTGATTAATGGAAGGGTGAGCCACCATCGATGTCAAAATTTGACACACAGGGTTACTGCAGTGACCCCTTGAAGCATGTGACATGTTGGGAAATTTGGTCTGTAGGGGATGGTGCAAATAAAAAAAATAAGTATTTGTTTATCTGCAGAATCATACAATTTATGACAATACAGGGAAGCTAGCTCAGGGAATACAGGGAATACTAGCTAAGCTAGCTCTACTCCCTGGGCTTTTGCAGTGTATGGAACACTGAGAAGCAGACAGTTAGTTGTTTGCTTTGCTATGTAACCGCAGCATTACATAAGGGGACACACAGACAATAACATAATGAAAAAAAGAGCACAACGTAGACATAATAAAGCAGTAAACAATGCAAAATGCAATAAACATGTAATAATGTATAAAACATATTTTAAAAGAGAGGATAAATAAGCAGTATTGACTTAAAATACACTTAAAACAGTGTGCCAGATATGTACTGACGTCATGTTGCCAACCGTTTTTTGTGCACATGGCGTGACACGGCGAATATAAACCCAGCTTAAACATCCTAATTTTTTTTTTTTTTGGTAAATGGTTTACAAAATTTAGCCTTCCTATTTTTAAATACCAATTCAAATGAAATGGATTTCTTTTTTCATTTAGCAAATGATTTATCACGTTTGTGCTAAACAAATTATGAGTAGCATTTTTTTCTCTCACTATTTCCAGCCACCCCAATAGCCTATGTAATTTACTACAATACATATATTTTTGGCATTGGAGGCTCGTATTGTAATTAATGCATCTCAAATTTGTGGTTACTGACTTGATGCTTTTTTTTTTCTCCAGAACAATTTGGTGATTGACACGCCCCGTGTGCGGAAACAAACACGCCATTACAGTTCAATGAAAGAGGACGAGCTGATGGAATACTCAGAGTTAGAGAGTGACTCTGAAGACAAGCCAGTTGCCAAACCTAGAAGACCCCAGGACCGGACTCAGGGTTATTCACGTAGCGAGTGTTTCAGAGTGGAGAAAAACCTGCTTGTATATGGGTAAGGTGTTACTTTTGTTGGTGGAGCTGTGTGTCCTAGTGGTTAGGGAGTTGGTCTTAGGGATCCGAGGGTTGCAGGTTATATTCCCGCACCAGTAGAATGTGGGTGGAGGAGTGAATAGCCATTGCTCTCCTCCAGCCTCATCCATGGCTGAGATGCCCTTGAGCAAGGCATGTAAATCCACTTTGGTTGAGGGGGACTGTACCTGTACCTAATTCACTGCAAGTTGCTCTGATTAAGAGTATCAGCTAAATGCAATGTAATGCCTCAGTGAAATTATTTGACATGCAAATAACTAAAATTTCTAGTTAAGGGAATGGATATAGTTTATGGTTCGTTAAGTCAGTTTTTCCCACATTCAGAACAGAAACTCACTATTCCACTGCACAAACATCTGTATTTGTATGTAAGCTTGCTATACTATTCATTCCCCTATAGCATGTTGATATAGGAGATGCAAAAGTTCTGTCTGTTTTGGGCTTGGGCAGTATTTTGAAAATACCGTATACGAGGTAAGTTTCAATATAACCAGCGGTACGACTTTTATGATGCTTGCTAGCATAGTGTTAGCATGGTCATATAGGTTTAGTATAGGTATTTTTTATATAGGTTTTTTTTAACGATTTTGTGCTAAGGATTGCCAGAACACTGAAAAACTGTGAACATGAATCTTTTTTGGGATGTAGCCCCACCTGGATACTATGGAGTATAAGATTTTATTGCCTGGGGCCCACCTACCCCTCTGTGCTGGACTTCTCAAAAGCAGGGGAGATGCCTGGGCACGGTAACAGCATACCGCTACACCCCGGTCACGTGACCCATACCGCGGTGATTACCTCGTTACAGCAAATGAATATATATTGTATATATATTTTTAATATATATGCACATTTTATTTAATCATAAATGCGTGTAATATATGTTACAAATGAGGTCCTGCTTTTCAGGCCTTCTGACATGCCTGAATGCTTCTAATTGTACAAATTCTGTGGCTGAGCGAGCTGCAGGTAGTCGTGTTCCCTTCACCAAAACATGGTCACATTTTGGCTTTGCGCGTGAGACTTGTACAGTTTTTAAGACAATATCTGCATATAGGCTCGTCTAAATTCTTTGGCAACTCTTTCATTGGGCTCAAACACAAGCAACTTAAGGTCACATCTACAAATTAATCACCCAGCAACGTTTGCGGCCCTAGTTGGAACATGCACAAATGTGTTTGAAGATCAACATTCCACCTCAGGCAAGACAAAGATAAATAAACCGTGAGAATGGTAAGCTTTATTTTGATGTAGTTCTTGTTTGTTTAGTCATTATATAGTTTAGAATTTTAGAATTTTACTTTAAATGCTGGGCAACAAAAATACAAAAGTAATTTAAGGCGTAGACTTTCAGAGCACTTTAATTTGCTATTTGAATATCATGCAGCTTGTAGCGCAATGAAGCCTGGCTACACTTTTTTTTTTTTCCTCCTCTTCCCTCATGTGGCTTGAGAATTTCCAACATAAAATGATTCTCATTTTATATTCAGGTTAACAACACAGTGATCAACCTAATTGTCAGCCTATGATGGCATGGCAAATGTTCGCCATCAGACATGCTTAAATCGTTCGCTGTGTTACTAAGCCTATAGAGCCTAGCCTATTTGAAATCAAACCTAACACAGGCTTGACATATATCTGAAATCTTTAAAATGAACAAATTAGAAACAAGGTCTGTTGACTGTTAACTACTCATGCCCATGGTCAATGTGGCTCCACCTCATTGTTTTAAAGTTAACATAAATGCAGAGAGGAGGGGGGTGTTTTTTTTTTTTTTTTTTTTAACACGGTGATAAAAAAATCCAAACTGCCCCAGCCCTAGAAGATCGAAATAATTTTTTCGTGAAATAACCTTTAACTGTTGCGACCAAACAAATTTTGTAAGCTTTGTTCCATAAGGGGGGTTGTAATTCCCAAAATATTTTGGTTAATAACTACAAGTTACACACCAGTCAATATTAGCTTGTATTACGCTACGCTCAATATCTTGTTTTGTAATTGTACACATTTTATTAAACATCACATACTGAATCTGCACCACACCACCTTTTGTAAAATTGTGTGTAGGCGCTGCCGTTCTTACTAAATTTTAAGCTAAAATCAGTTTTTGCAGAGTAACTCGCCAACCGTCACAATCAAAAAGAACATTGGTATTAAGTTACATACCCATCAATATTTGATGCATAGTTTGTAATCACACTAAAAAAGAAGATACTTGTGCACTTAGGAAGGCTACTCCTGGGGTAAAGAGATTTAAGCCTTCCTCACTACAAACCTTATTTTAACATGCTAGTGTTTTGGAGAACACTTAGCATGTTTGACTCAGAATAATAGAATAGTAATCAAACCTGTCATCCTATTGTTGAGTGTTTGTAGAGTGTTAAGTCAAAGTCTAGTTGGTCTGGCAGCTTCACTTGAGTTAATCAATCCTTAGTGTGTGTCCAGTATCCAATTAGTCAGTATTGTCGTCTATTTGTCCTAATTTGATTAATGTAAATTGGGTAATGGTCTGGACAATAAAGCTAATGCTACCCAGTGGTTTTATACCTCTTGCTATGTAATACCATTTTACTTTGACAAGTCTTCACTTTCCCATGTTCCATACACTGCACTACGTCAGGGAGCTGAGCTAGCTTGAGTAGTTGCCTCTCTGTATCCTAATACACTGCACGATCGCAGAGGGCAGACCTAGCCTACCTGGCTGTAATCTGACGGCTAACTTGTCTTATGTACAATTTATAGCTTCCAGATGGTGCATTACCACCATCTACTGTACTGAGGTCTAACTGTCCCTGTTCTGCACCCATAGCCTTTAGTTACACAAAATTTTAACCTTTCCTAACAACCACCCGAGTTACTATTCTCAATTATTGACTTTTGTGAAGAAGCTCAAGCTTTCATAACAAACTTGTTTTAACCTACTACTGTTTGGACTACACCACATTCTAAATCATATCTACCCAGATGTAACACACACAGCTGGTTGCTGACTACAGCTATTCTAGCAACTGCTTGTGAGCCATACAGGACAGAGCAGCTGGAGGGTACGGCAAGCTGAAGCTGTACAGGCAGGCGCTTAGCAACGGTTAACATGAACCAGTTGGCTACTGTTACAGTGACTGGGGCTGCTGGGATCACTTTTTGTATCGCATATCTTGTTTTGTAATTGTCCAAATTTTATTAAAGAAGTGCCTATTGAGTATGCAAGGTTTAAATACCACATTTTGTAAAATTCCATGTGTAGGGGCTGCTGTTGCCTTACAAAATCAAAATCAGTTTTTGAGGAGTAACTCACTAACCTTTGCAACCAAGAGAACCAAAAAAGAATTAATACCTTTGCCTCGACAAGATGTATAAACTCAATGGTCATTGGGCGTGCAGCACTACCTATGCAAAATTGAACATGTAAAACTACTCCATCTTAGAATTATATTATGTTTAGTAAAGTTTGTTCTGTACAGGGCACTGTAATTCACCAAAAATATGTTTTGGCTAATAACTGATTAGGTGTAACATAATTCTTGTACCCCAACATTCCATGACAAGACCTGTTGGAGCCATTTTACACAATTTTAAACAAGCTGAAAGTAAAGTAAAACAAGTCCTCCAAGGCTGTCTGATTGTCAAGTATTCTATAAATTTATGAAAGTGATTAAGAATTTTTCAAGGTGTGGTCTGCAGATGATGTACAAAATATCGACAAACTCCCTGAACCCTGTCTCCTCCATTCATGGTTGCTTTCTGCCATTTTCTGCTGCTTTAGCTGGGGGCGCTGGAAAGACATTCTCTCCCATGGCCGCTTTAAACGTCCACTGCGGGATCGAGATGTGGAGACCATCTGCCGGGCACTGTTGGCCTATTGCCTGCTCCACTACCGCGGTGATGAGAACATAAAGAGCTTCGTCTGGGACCTCATCACGCCCACTGAAGATGGGCAGAGTCGTACACTCACAAATCACTCTGGTGAGAGGCCTTAATTACTTCACTCTTTTTCACTATTATACAGGAAAGAAGTCTGAGTTACTTGACCTGACTGTGCTGTAGAAGAGGAACCTGCTGATGATCAGCTTGAGCCAAAACAGTCTGCTTTACTGAACATCATTCCAAACAGTAGTCATTCTCGTGGAATAAGCCCCAGCAGAGTAATGCAGGACCTCGGTGCAAAGAGGAGGCATCTTGAATTAGGCTGAAGGGGCTTATTCCAGAAGAACGCCGAGCTGGCTGAACACTAGTCTGTTTATTATACAACTACTTGCCAAAAAATGATAATCAGAAGTTAGAATCTTCTTCTGTTCATGTATAAGTGTTGCATAGCAATGTGTTCAGGTACTAAATAACTTGTTGCCCCTAGCTCCCTAGGTACCTCATGCTTGTATAATTCTACCCATGTAGGAAGTATGTGTCTGTAGTGTCCCTGCTCTGGGAAATTTACTTAAGCTAAGAGGAACACAGGCACATGCATCTCTTAGTATGTATGAAGGTCCCTACTCCATGTCCTCCTTTTTGCAAGTCACTTTGGATAAAAGCGTCTGCTAACTGTAATGTAATGTTGCAGCTTACATTGTTGAAATACAGGGGCTGGTCATATAACTCAACTTTTTCATTCTAATTATATCAGTAATTCCATTCAAAAAGTAAGACTTGTACATTGTATTCATTCATTACACACAGATTGACATATTTCAAGTGTTTAGTTTTTTTTATATTGATGATTATAACTGCCAACTAATGAAAACCCCAAATTGAGTATCTCAGCTGATTAGAGTGTGGCACCAGGTGAGATACTGAGATTTTAATTAACTCAAAACACCTGCAAAGGCCTTTAAATGGTCTCTCAGTCTAGTTCTGTAGGCTACACAATCATGGGGAAGACTGCTGACCTGACAGTTGTCCAAAAGATGACTATTGACACCTTGCACAAGGAGCGCCAAACACAATTTGTTCACCTCTCTGTTCACAAGGCTCTGTGTCCAAGCACATTAATATCCAGCCTCTTCAGCAGTGAAGGGAAGGAAAAAATGTAGAAGGAAAAGATGTAGTAGAAAAAAGTGTACAAGCAATAGGGATAAGCGCGTCATGGAGAGGATTGTGAATCTCCAACATTTTTGAAAGGGTTTTATTTCACAAAGGGTGAACTGCAGCTGGAGTCAATGCTTCAAGAACCACCACACACAGGCGTATGCAAGACATGGGTTTCAACTGTCATTCCTTGTGTTTAGCCCAGGCGAGACACTTCTGACGCTGTGTCTTGTTCAAGAGTGGCTTAAGAGAAGAAGGACTGAGCTGCTGCTGAGTGCTCCAAAGTCATGTTCTCTGAAACTAAGTTTTGCATGTCCTTTGAAAATCAAGGTCCCAGAGCATAGAGGAAGAGAGGAGAGGCACAGAATCCATGTTGCTTGAGGTCGAGTGTAAAGTTTCCACAGTCAGTGATGCTTTGGTTTGCCGTGTCATCTGCTGATGTTGGTCCACTGTGCTTTCTTAAGTCCAAGATCAATGCAGGGGCCCACTAGGAGCACTTCATGCTCCCTGCTGCTGACCAAATTTGTGCGGGTGCCAAGTCCTGTTGAAAAATGAAATCTGCATCTCCATACAGTGCCAAAGCTACCAGTACCTGGTTTAAGGACCATGGTGTCCCTGTTCTTAATTGGCCAGCAAACTCGCCTGAAGCGGAAGATGTGATACGCCAGACCCAACAATGCAGACTAACCTGGGCTCTCATAACACCTGAGCAGTGCCAAATACTGATCGACGCCACATTGCTGCAGTAATTCAGGCAAAGGGAGCCCTAACTAAGTATTGAGTGCTGCCCATACTTTTCATGTTTATACTTGTCAGTTGGCCAACATTTCTAGAAATACTCAAATTTTCTGAAATACTTAATTTGGGATTTTGATTAGTTGTCTGTTGAAATATCATGGAAAAGTTGATTTATATTAGTAATTCCATTTAAAAAGTCAGACTTGTATGTTATGTTTATTCATTACACACAGACTGATATATAGTTATAAATATAAAGAACTAAAGAAATAAACATTTGGAATATATGACCAGCAACAGTGCTGTTATGATGACTGCTGTTAAAGTCAACAAGTTTTGTGCCTTTTATATTACTCTGCTAGCAGTTCGTTTAGTCATCATAATTTCAGCAGTTCTTATGCTGACGAAACATCCCACATCTCATCTGGTCTGAGAGTCTATGCATGATGTCACAGAGGGTTTGTCCAGTTCACTTATATACAGTCTGTGGTTTTCAGGCCTGTCTGCTCCAGTGCCTCGAGGTCGCAAAGGAAAAAAGGGCAAGTGTCAAGTCCCCCAGACTCACAAACCTCAGGCAGATTGGCTGGCCGACTGCAACCCTGATGTGCTCCTGCAAGAGGATAGCTACAAGAGACATCTCAAACACCACTGCAACAAGTAAGCTCATGCTATCTGTAGCAATAAAAAATGTATGAATGGCCAATAACATAATTGCCAATAACGTAATCATTTTGGCCATTGTAATGATGCTAAGAACGTAATAACTGACATTTCCTACCCAGAAAATAAGAATAAAATAAATGATTAAGGAAGTCTTGCCTTTGTCAGCATCCACAAAAATGTCAACTTCAGACCACATCTTGCATAAATACCCTACATTTGAAGTCTATGCAAGACTTCATTGTTATGCCTTAGGCATCAAAGGACCTATTGCCTAATACTTCAGACACTCATGGGTATCAGATCATAAATTATATTGTTATCTCCACTGTTTTTGTTAATGCAGGGGACTCCCAACATGTAGCTCGGGAGCTACCACTAGCTCCTCAGGAGCATTTGGAGAGCTACTCTAAAGCTGCTAAGATCTATGTAATATCTTAACACAGACACAATAGGAACAGCTTTTCCTTAATTCAGACATCCTGCACTTCCAACTTTCCTACTCTTTCCAACTTAACTGCTTTGTAGTTGCTTAGTTTGGTTATAGTGTTATTTGTCTCATCTCTTTTGACGAAATTATGTACGTCTACTACCATTTCTGTTTCCATGACTCGGGCTTCGTTTCCAGAGGGCGAAAATTTCCCCTGGAGGCATGGTCGCTAATAGTTAAAGCAGGTCATCTTGTTCGACAGCCTATGGATCTTATCCGATGTGAGTGATGGTAGTCTGGCTGGCCAACATACCGGCCATATATATATATTTTCTGGACTATAGAGCGCACCTGTATATAAGCCGCATCCGCTCTATTTTTATTTACTTTTTTTATTTAAAAAAGATATACAAGCCGCACCGGGCTATAAGCCGCACATATCTATGTTGAAAAATTAGATATTTACTGCATGTACAGCAACTTTACTGATTAAAACGGAACAGAACCAAGAGAAAATAACCGGTATTTATTTACCTTCGTTTCTCGTGTGTTTGAAACTTCTTGCAGACCAATGGCATCGGAGCAATTAAACACAATAACGAATTGGCGCAGTGACATAATGCGGGCTCTTGCGTGACACAACGATGCAATGTCACAACAACGCAATGCCCCGTTGATGCGGGCTCCTGCAACAAATGCTTTTTACCTGTGTTCACGCATCTTCGTGGCGCAGGGAAAGGTCGTTCAGGCACTTTTGACAGTTCCTGCTTGTGTCCATAGGGACGGCAGGGGTGAGGAAAAACTCCCTGAATTGCATGTGGTTTGTATAAATAAACTGAAAAGGAAGAAACCTTAGGCAGAACCGCAGTCCCTGCCGGGGCTGTGGTTGACTGGGAGATTGGATAGTAGTCGGGTTGTCGATTGGGTGAATCGGTACAGGTGACTGCTGTCAGACTGCTCGTGGGGTGGAGCAGTTACTGAGTGCGTTCACATGGACAAGTCGAAACCGACTGGAACTGGTTTGGGATCGTACCGGCTTCATGTGAACGGGGATACGACTGGTTTGGAATTGGTTTTCGGAAACCAATTGCGACGCCAGGCCTGGGCTGTTTCCAAACCACTTGGACTGCCATGTGTACGGGGATCGGATTGGTTTCGGGTATTGCGCATGTATCAACGAAATAAAAAACGCAGATTGTTCCTTCATACGGACTTTCTGGAACACCATATTTGTATGCCGCCAGAAAGTTTGTTTATTGTCTTTATTTAGTAGGAGCAGTGCAGAGCCCATAGAAGATGTGCCAGAGTATTACATTTTTGTTTAGACCACCTTATTGTTTAAGTGGGTAATAATATCAGGTGAAAGGAGGAGGCTATGTAAATACATTTGCACTGACTGACTTGTAAGATTTTCTTTAGCCACTGTTTTGCGATGTGGAATAACCGGGATGAGAGGTGAAAAGTTCAGTCTCCTCTACGTGTCGTCTGTATGCACTGTAGGCATATGTGTGCAGTGCTGTAGTTTGCTGTTGCGTATCTTACCTACGTAGCTGCTTTGTTGTGGGCAAATGTTTTCTCGTGTTATGTCTGTGTAGTTATGTCGTTAGTCTCGTTATGTCCAACATTGTAGCAGCTAGCTATGTAAATCTTATCAGCCTGGGTCAGCACGGTTTGACCATTATCTTTGCCATTTTTTGCCCAAACAACACGAAACTTGGCACTGCACACACTGGTAACATTATGATGACGCCCTCCAAATTTGAGATCAAGCGGATGAGTGGTTCAAGAGTTATGCGTGAAACAGACGTTCCTTGCATTAAAAGATAATAGAAAGATGGAAGTTGACAACAGCGCCCCCCACCTAGCGTAGCGGAAAGGGCCAGGTCTCTGACCAAATCCGCTTAGACGAACTGCATGTGAACAAGGATTTGGGGACAGACCACCCGTTGGGAAGCAACACACAAACCAATCCCACTATGTGAACGCAGTCAATGTGGCTGTTGTAGGTCTGTTTGGGTGAAGGGGGGAAAGGTGGACTTTGGAGGAGGGTCAGGGGTTCGTTGCTGTCGGTCTGGGTGCTTGGGGGGGGGGGGGGTAATAATGTAATACTCTGGCGGGTCCTTGGTAGGGCCGTTGGGTACTTAAATCATCTTCGCTGAAACCCATGAAGTTGTTGTCTTCAGTGTCGGACTTGAACAGCCTCAGAAGCGCTTCCTCACATCGATCTCCATCAGTCTCGCTCTCCATGTCACTGACTGTCATACTCCGGTGAAGTTGGCTCTGAAGGCGCGCCGCTGTCTTCGTGTAGCAGTCCAGCCTTTCGGAATCCGTTGGTCATGATGGATTTTTTTACAGCACTCCACATTGTTAGGATCCACTGACAGACATCAGAAAAGGATGTTTTTCGCATACGGACAGTTTTTGTGAAAGACTTCTCACCACTTGTCATCCAAGTCTCCCACTCAATCAGGCATTTAGAGCTGCACTCCGGGTTGACACAGATGTCAAGTGGCTGCAAATACTTTGTACCTCCAGGAATCACCGCTGGAATGGTGTTTTTCTTCGTCGCTTCTTTCACAGAATCGGTGATGTGGGCCCTCATGCTATCCAAAACAAGCGGTGCTTTTTTTCCGGTGAAAAAATCCTCCCGGGCGCTTACCGTAGCACTCTGTTAACCATTCCTTCATTAGGCCTTCCATCATGCACCCTTTGGTGTTAACTTTGACCACTATGCCTTTCGGGAGTTGTTCTTTCGGCATAGTTATAAGCTTAAAAATGTGTCCTCTCGTGGCTTGTTTTCCATGGCTTGTTACTGTCCATGAACAGCACTAATTAATTAAAATCCCTATATGAGTCCTGAGGCCAGAGTACAATTTGTGGAGGGGGACAAGGGGGATTCCCCCCCCCTTCTGGTTTACCCCTGCTAAATTATTTTAATCTACGGTCAGTGGCGGTTCTATAGCAGAGAGACGCGCTGCTTCTGTGCATGGCACCTTCTCAGCAAGAAGGGTGCCTGCAGTCGGAGCTTTTTATTTATTTATTTTTTTTTTTTCCCCCCAAGCGCTCGTGGCGCCCCCCACAACATGCCCGGTTCGCCCGTGCCAAAAACCGCTACTGTGTACTGTGGGGACATTGTCAGTCCAGTGCACAGTCAAGTGCAGGTGTATGTGTGTATGCATCCGTGTGACAGGCTGTGTTGATGCTATACTGCAAAAAAACACTGCCTAAGGTGAAAATATTGTATTGATGGATTGCAGAAGCTAAACGTAAGATGTTGCTGGAAAAACAATAGCCTAACGGCCGGTTCACATTACAGCGAATTTCGCTTCGCTCTCATTGACTTTGAATGGAGACGAAATTTCGCCTTCCCAGGGCGAAGGCAGGCGAATTCGCCGAGGGAGGCGAAATACAGTTGGCGAAACCTGAACTTCATGCAAATTAGACCACACAAGCACCAATCAATTCAGCGTGTAATGTATATTGTACGTGACGTCTTGTGTAGAGGCGGGAGTATCAAAAAAAGTCTGACCAACATGGCGGCCACCAGTGGAGTCAGTAGCGTAAAAACATTTACATGATTAAAAGGTTTCTTGTTGACCAAAAGTGTGTTCATCAGCACGGATTGTTGTTTAGATGTGATGTGAATATAATCGAGGCAAATAGACGACCGTAGATTGCCATCTAAGCATTCGGTTTTTTTAGCTAGATAGCCGCTAGCTAAGTAGCTACGTCTCCAATCCATTTACTGTATTTTGAAGAGGGCTAACGTCAGGGAAACACTGGATGGTTAAAATGATATAGGATGACCTTGTAGTAACCATTTAGTAGAGGTAACTAATCACCGTATAGGTTATACAACATAGTCCGGCAAGAACACCACTGCATATATTTTGAACACTCAAACTGTTGAGCTAGCTGACAGGCTACTCAGTTTGCTAGCGAGCCGGCTATGCACTTGGTACTTTTACGTGACGTATGCAATTTCGCCGACCACGCCCCCAGGCGAAATTTCGCCAGGCGAAATTCGCCTGCTGTGTGAACCGTCCGTTAGCAACATGGTCCGCCTAGTTAGGCAGGTTAAAGCAACACTAGGATTTGCTCACGGGTCCCCCTACAGTCAAGAAACCACATTGTCTGTAGCAACTGTTGTGAAATCTGTATCTCGTACATTTGTTGATGCTGACGTAATTCAATGCAGACAGGACTGATTCACGTTCAACTATATGTCTGCGTTCAACCATGTCTGGTGAGGTAAACAAAGCTAACAAGGAGCATTACAAAAACTTAAAATAACCACAGAAGAACCACAAAACATTATTTAAAGAAATTGGCAAGTAGGCTATCCTTACAGCATTTTGTACGGACACTGTTTTGAAATATTAGAAACGACAGAAAACCCAGATACAACTGTAATATACAGGGCCAATATTCATGCTTGTCCAGGCTCTAGTTATCACTCTTCCACTTTCTGTTCTTTGCATCTTGTCAATACACACTTGGCCGCTTTGGTTTTCCTGGTGCTTTAGCCATGACAACTGCTCAATCTTCGAAGGGGGAGGGATGTAACGTCACCATTAAAAACTACAAAATTTGACTTCCTTATGGCATACATGGTTCCTACCTGAACCTTAAAGTTGCATAGTGCCAGTGTAGAGGCAGTCTCAAGTGATGACAAATGGAACCCATTTTAAGTTGTTCAGTCAATATACCATCAGTATGATTATATTTTGAAGGCAAAAAACTACATGGTGTTGAATACCCCCCCACCCCCCACGTTTTTTTTTTGTTTTGTTTTTTTGCCACCACCGCATGCCTCCACCGCATGTCAGAATAAGGTCACTTCCCAACTTTAGCATTAACCCCAACACTGGAAAGGGGAGTAGATTTATGCTAGTGCTAGCAGCTTGCTGACCTCATAACAGTAATGAGCTGGTATAGTCTTGGCTTCAGTAATGCAATCAAAAGTGACAAACTGATATTTTCAATAGTTTAATAAGACCGTTCTGCTATGTATATATGTGCTTATGTATTTTCATTTTCATTTAAGAATTCGTTATAGAATGTTTGCTGAGGGGGTGCAGGCTTCAAATATCTTTTTTTTTTTTTGACCATGCCTCTGTTTGCATCACCATTTTCTACGAGTCACGATATGCCAGGAAGGAAAAGGGCTTGATATCTGGTGCCATTTTAAGTATGCCATTGAGAAGAAAGCCCAGTGTCTAACTGTATCTGACGGCAAGGTAATATCAAGAAATAACACTACAAAACTTCAACCATGTGAGAAGACTGGCCACTAGCACATTGAGCTGAGTTAACTTTAGCTAACATTTTGGTTGTAAACTAATGTTGATTTTAGAGATATATGTTGGATCAACCAGATGGTTAGTACTATAGCACACTCAATACAGGCTGTTATTTATAGCCACACTGGGCAAATATCAAGTTGTGAAATGCATAAAAATGAGTGGGAAAGCTCATGTATATAGTCCTAGCCATCTATGCAATACAGCTAGATGTAAATGGCTATGAAAGGGGGGAAATTAATAACTGTGAAACTATATTAACTAAAATCTTATGGGTCAGATTGGATGGCATGTTGCTGCAGGATGCTGTGGTAGCCATGCTGGTTCATGGTGCCTTCAATTTTGAATAAATCCCCAACGGTGTCACCAGCAAAGCACCCCGAAACCATCACACCACCTCCTCCATGCTTCACAGTGGGAACCAGGCACGTAAAATCCATCCATCCGTTCACCTTTTCTGTGACGCACAAAGACATGGCGGTTGGAACCAAAGATCTCAAATTTGGACTCATAAGGCCAAAGCACAGATTTCCATTGGTCTAATGTCTATTCTTTGTGTTCCTTGGCCCAAACAAATCTCTTCTGCTTGTTGCCTCTTCTTAGCAGTGGTTTCCTAGCAGCTATTTGACCATGAAGGCCTGATCTGCGCAGTCTCCTCTTAACAGTTGTTGTAGAGATGTGTCTGCTGCCAGACCTCTGTGTGGCATTTACCTGGTCTCTAATCTAAGGTGCTGTTAATTTACGATTTCTCATTGTAGCGCTTCATGGTTTTTGCGACTGCACTTGGGGACACATTCATAGATTTCATAATTTTCCGGACTGACTGACCTTCATTTCTTAAAGTAATGACGGCCACTCGTTTCTCTTTACTTGGCTGATTTATTCTTGCCCTAATCACAATTTTAACAGTTGTCCAATAGGGCTGTCGGCTGTGCATCAACCTAACTTCTGCACAACACAACTGATGGTCTCAACTCAATTAATAAGGAAAGAAATTCCACTAAGTAAGCCTGACAAGGCACACCTTTGCAGTGAAAACCATTTCAGGTGACTACCTCATTAAGCTCATTGAGAGATCACCAAGGGTTTGCAGCACTATCAAAAAAGTAAAGGGTGTCTACTTTGTGAAATAACGTTGAATAAGTCTTCCATTTTCGATTCCTCAATTTTTTAATAAGTACATAAATCCCCATGTGTTCATTGATAGTTTTGATGCCTTCAGTCAGAATGTGTGTGTGTGTGTGTGTGTGTGTGTGTGTGTGTGTGTGTGTATGTATATATGTGTGTGTGTGGCGACTGGTGGTCATGAAAATAGGGGAGGACAGGGGGTGAAGTGGTCAGGTGGGTGAATGAGCAGGTAAATGGGAGTAGATGGGTGGATGGTTGAGAGAGGGAGACAAAGAATTACAAGACCAGGAAGGTGTGTTGGGGTTGTGTTTGTAAAGCCAAGCTCTGTAAAAGGACCTGAGGTGTAAATTTTATTTAGTGCTGAAACAAAGCTGTTTTTTAAATACATGTCAGCATGGGAAATACCATACAGTGCAAGTATAGTTTGTTTGTATAGTCTTCTAATTTTGCCTTCAGTCCATCCGCCAATCAAGTGGTTTCATCATTCATTGAAGGATGTTCTACGACGCGGGTAGACGTGTCAACTAGTTTTTCATGATTACCAGCAACGGTATTCACGACCCTGGTTAAAAAATTCCACCATGTCGGAGCGTTCTTGGGCATTTTTGCGCAATCAAATTCCTCAAGTAGAGCCACACTCTTGCTTGATTTTGAAAATATGAGTGAAAAGACTTGTGAAAAAGACTTGTGCTTTTGGGTCATGCTTTGGCTTTTTGACTTAACACCCTGACTCAGGACCAGATTCAGGCAATGCGCGTAGCATTGAACAAATGTTGCAGCCAGAGCGACCCCTTTCACTTTAGCCTGCAGACCAGTCACTGCAGCAACCAACTTCTCAGCAAAATTGTACCCATAGACAGTAGAGGAAACCCAGTCATCTCTGGGCGGGATGCACAGTCCTTGTTCGAGTTTGTGACATCATACGACACACCAAAAAACAAACTGAAAAATTAATTATGCCCTGATTGTCAATGAACCTAATAAGAGAGCTGGGAATGTCAACGAACCTAATAAGAGAGCTGGGAATGACTGAAAAAAAATGGATGAGACCACAGATGTAAGCAATGTCAATTTGTGGAACTGGTCTCCCCTCTGTTTTGATTTTCACTTTTTCATCATACTCCAATGTACTACAATGAGTGAAATAGCATATTTATCATGAATACAACATCTCGTTTTTTCATCCTTTTTTTGACACAGCAAAATCCTACAAAAGCTCAAAGTCTCCACTGTCTGCACGAATAACAGGTCTATCGACAATGACGGTAGTAAAACAACTTGCGTGTCAACCTGTCAAACCAGCCCTTCATTTTGATTGGCCCAATTAACGAATGCAGCTCCGTTGATTTGCTGATTGATGACAGACAAGCATTTTTAACTGACCCGCCCAAAGGGAGGATGTTCCTCCCTTTTTGCCATTTACTCCATGTTAAAACAGGAGCCCGCAAATCGCCAGGGTTCGCAGCGTTTATAATGGAAGTCAATGAGGGAGTAAGGAAGATACTTTGTGTTTTCTAGGTGATAAAATAGAAGTATTCCAGCTGTTTTGAGATGTTCTTGCATGTTTATCTATTAAATAGTTGTGATGGAAGTTCTTTAAAAATGTAAAGGAGGATCTTCCTCCCTTTCCTCAATGGAGCAGTTGTGTGTGTGTGTGTGTGTGTGTGTGTGTGTATAGACACACACAGGAGCAGATCGATCTGTTTGTTTATTTATTTTTCCTACCCTCCTGTTTCGAAGGCTACATACTTAACCTCCATAACATATTATAAACAATAAAAAGGATTTCATCACTCAAAATTTAGGAGGGTGGCGCCCTTGTGCCCTTAAGTGACCATCCACCCCTGGAAATGAGCCCATTTTCCAAAAAAGTGAAGTGTTCCTTTAATGTGCTTTCAGAGAAGGTTGATAAAAGTGGGTAAAAACAGAAAGTTGAACTGTAAAAAGGGTCTTGTGTTCACCCGCCTGGAACAGCTTTTTGCTCACTCTAAATTTTCTCCTTGTGTGCCTTATGGGTAGGCTTGTTGCGTTAACTGCAGGGCCTTCATCGTGAACACTTTTTAATTTGTCCGTAAAATACTTTGTAGATCGGGAATGGGACTGAAAAAGGCTGTCTGTGAATGCTTTCTAATTGGCTGATGCGGTGGCCATTAGGTTTAGGGAACTGGCTATCTTTTGAAGTAGATTTAAAAAAAAAAAAAAAAAGGTTATAATTGCTGTTTCAGATCCTTTTTCAACAACCTCTACTAGCCAAAGTTAAGCTTAAATGACGCTTAAATAAATTTCACACTACACTTTCCTAATGGATGCAGAAAAGTACCAAATCAACCAATTAGCCATGCGTATTTTTATCTTAAATATGAAGATAATCATGAATTAAAATATTTCCTAGAAGCAAATAGAAGTTAAGCAGGAGTCAGATTCGAGGTGACCTGTTTCATTGGAATAATGACTGCTTAGCAGTGGTGCAGAGTTCTTTGCGTCCCCCTCAGTCATTATTTCCACAGAAGTGGTCAGCTCAGTAGGCAGTTATCCCTTACATGTAGTCTGACCAGAAGGAGGCAATGGCTGTGGCAGTGTGCCAGGCCAGGTGCCAGGCAGACCTGTTGGAAGTGGGTGAAAGGCGGCACATATTGAGGGTGATTATGGGCCACCATCTGTCAGGCCAATGGGGGCGGGGGGGGGTTGGGGAGGGACGGAGACGGCAAGATGGATGGGGGAAGTGGCAGTGCAGCGTGGCTAATAAGACCTGGCAGCATGATGGATGAGCTGTGTGTCACATGCCAAAGAACTCCTGCTACTGCTACCACTGCTGTCTCTCACCACAGCATGTTTGTCACACAGACACACACAGGCTTATGAGCGTACACACACAGAGGGAATAAGTGTGTGTGGATCTCTTTACTGTGCGTGTGCCCACTGTCCTGTATCTGTCTTGTCCCTGTTGTGTTTTAACAGTTGTGTGTATCACCAGTTGTTCCCGGTGAAACCCGTTGTCTCTTGATGTACTATGTATATGGCTTAAATGGCAATAAAACCTATTTTAACATGACACTTATTTACTCTTGGGTTTTCAAGCAACACTATGTAGGATTTGCTCACAGGGTCCCCCTACCGTTGAGAAAACATATCGTCTGTAGTAACGGTCATGAAATCTGTATCATGTATTTGTTCATGCTGACGGAATTCCATGCAGATGGGACTGTTTCACGTTTAGCTATATGTCGTCTTCAACCATGTCTGGTGAGGTAAACAGGGCTATGGTTGAACGCAAACAGGGAACGTTACAAAAACTTTAAATAATGTTGGACCGTCGTTCTTCTATGGTTATTTTAAGAAATTGGCAAGTAGGCTATCCTTATAGCATTTTGTGCTGCTGTATAACTGGAATTTCCCTTTGGGACAAATAAAGTGTCTGTCTGTTTGTCCATTTTAGAGTGCTGCTGCGGGTTCGCATGCTGTATTATCTCCATCAGGAAATTATCGGGGACCAGGCTGAGCGTATCCTTGATGGAGCAGACGCCAGGTCAGCATTTGTTTTCTCCCTTGCTTCATTTCTTCTTTTTTTTTTTTTATGGAAGCACATAGTGGTCTAAAACACACACACACACACACACACACACAAAGGGGGCTCAGCATCACGTAATTACATAAAAAGTTGATTGTTTATAGCAATAAGTTATGAATGCATCACTTCATAACATGAGACATAGCGCAATAATTTCATGTCATACCATTTTCATTTCATAATATTTTCATGGTATAATATGAACATCTTAACAAGAAAGAACATGAAAGTATGGTTAATAAGATAACATTTTCACTTTATAACTTGTATAATGATTAAATAACAGGATAATGTCATATTATGAAATAATGTGATAAATGTATTGTTAAAACATTATAGTTCTTTAAATAAACATTTTCCCTATGTGATACTGAACCATTTATTTTGTGTGACAGCAATGTGATTCTGTACTTCTTGCTAGCAGATGCTTTCTGCTAATGATTACTATTCTATTTTTTTATGAAATGGGTCTTTTGTTTATCGTATACTAATCTTACTTTTATCCCTTTAAGCATTTACTTTATCATAAGATTGTTGAATTTTGTAAGCTTTTGCTAAAGAAGCACTGTTCTTTGCTTTTATTTCTGTAAAGCACTTTGAACTGCCTCTTTACAAAATAAGCCACACAAATAGTTGCCATACTGTATACAGTGTTCGCCTTTTCAACTAACCCAAGTCCACCACAAACGAAAAACTTGGGGGGGGGGGGGGGGGGGTTTTGTTGAAAGAATCAAGTTTTAAAGTTTGTCATAGTTAGAAAACATGTTGCCCTGCACAGTTTCCTTTCTTCGCATTACCACATGTAATTAAACACATTAAGACATACATAACAAAAGATGGTAAAATCTATATGTGTAATTCAATAAAAGTGCCTGTGCAAGCTGGTCTGTAGTGCAGTAGTGTCTTTATGCAAAAGTGCAATAACAGTTCTAGAGAGTTCTAGAGTTCTAGAGAGTTCTAGAGTGAGTCCACTAAACGCAATATTTACAATCAAAGTGTGCACTCTATGTGCATGCATGTGTAATGAAAGGTGTGCTCGGTTATATTCTCGAGTATGAGAGAAAAATAATTCACTCCTTAACAGAGTTAAAACCCTCTGGAATCTCTTGCTGTTCTTGCCTTTGGGATGATTATATCTGTCTGTCTGCCCTTCCAGTGAACTAGACATTTGGATCCCACAGCCCTTTCATGCTGAAGTCCCCACAGATTGGTGGAACAGCGAGACAGATAAATCCCTCCTGATTGGTGTGTTTAAGCATGGTGAGTTTGTACCTTGCACATTTTTTTTTTAAATTCACATATTTGTTTTTTGTGATCACAAAATGTGGAACGTCATTTTTAGTATGTTGAACTGTACTTGCTGTGTCATTTTTAATATGTTAAACAAAAATTATTTGATTATAAAAACGACATTAGTTCGACATATTACATTTATTTTCTTGTCCTGCAAGATTGCTAGCTTTTCAGCAGGAAATGATTTTACAATCATGTTCACACTGTGTCCCATGGTGTGGTTGAGACAGGGACAGTCCCTGTCCTTTACTGATTTATATGAATGAAAGCTCTGAAAAGAAAACCACGTTTCTGGTAATAGGCTAATTTTTCAACACCCTTAGAGTTAAATAGTACAGTTTTGCTCTTTCGGAATCCATTCAGCCCATCTATGGATCTGCAGAAGTTCTTTAGCCATTAGCTTATCATAAATCATTGGATCAGATTAGACCAGTAGCATGCTAATTTGCCCAATCTGATTTAATGGTTTATGCTATACTAATAGCAAGTGCTACTGCCAGATCCTGAGATGGGGTGACTGGATTAAAAAAAAAACTGTAAAAATGAACATTTTGGAAGTTTCCCATAAAAGTGGAGGGTTTCTTTAAAAGAGCTGTTCAAATTTGCGCTTTCCTATTAAATGCTCTCTGATGACTGTTCGGGTTGCAAGCAATGAGTTTGTTTTCTGCTCACTGATGACACTGGAGTTTTTCAGTTAATGGAATTTTGAATGTTGAATAACCCAACAAAATTATTAAGGAAGTCTGCTAAAAACTTGTCTTTTTAAGGCATCAATATATCTCAAATGCCAGTGTTAGTTGCTCCATGTGAATTTGGCTATAAGCAATCACTACAACAATGACATCAACTTGAAGGAAGACATGTCTAACATGTATTTTACTGTCCTCAGCTCCACTTCCATTTTATTGTGCCATTTTCTAGCTTAACCTTTCCAACAAACTCTCAAATGGTTGTGACAATCATTATGCCAATCCGTGCCACTATCACTGATCAATGGATTAATTACTCAGCCCTACTGATAAATAGCAGGCTACATTTCCTGCTGCCAATGTATCCCAAAATTCTGTCGTGTCAAAGTTAAAATTTCCAATTATAAAGTGAATTGGTTTTTATTGATTACAAGCTGAGACACTTTTTTGGCTATTTTATCGTTAACCATCATTTGTTTTTTGCGATGTCTGCATCCCAAAAAATTAAAAACAGTCATTAACATAAATGAAGTGTTGTTAATGTTCATGATATGTCATGTTTCTAAAGGGCCATATGTACACACCTTCAAATAAAGTGCTACACAACTATATCTGTAAAAAATATATAAATATAAGTATAAATATTAGTGCTGTTAATGCTGTTAATTAGTGCATGTGATTAATTTACGTAATTTACAAAAAAGAACTTGCTAATTTTAATCATGTGCATGGATCATGGACAAAGGCCTCGGAGATGCTACAATTTGCCACAGGTGACCCAATGTATCGTAAAGCTGCTGTTGTAGAATGAGGCTATGCTTTTAAGGGTGTATGACCCACATCGACTACACCCACTCCCGTATACAGAGTCAGAACAACTGTGTTTAGGCAACGTCCTGCTTTAGGCAGACATTTATCATGTGGCCAGAGCATTGTGTTACTTCACTTAGCCCACTGTACCTGCAAATAGATTAAATAAACCCTAAGTCAAACCCACTCCCATGTTCATTACACTCATCAAGCCAAACAGGTGTCGGGCTACCCTGAAAGAAAGTTGCATGTGGCCCTGGAGTAATCTCCCCTGTGTCTCAGACTACAGTCAGTCCTGAATAGATGCCCAGGCCAGCAACACATTTGAGCAATAAACGCCTGTCTCAAGGTCTGATTTTCTCATTTTATTTAGCTTATCCAACTTCCTCATCCTGGACCATAATATAAACACAATGTTCCATACTTCTTTTTACACAGAATAAAATTATGTCTAAAAGTTGACTAGGCTTAGCCACATTTCCACTGATAAAAGTACACATAATAAATTGACAAATGACAATGAAGGACTTACCAGTAAGTTTTAGTTGTCAGAATAATGCAAGCTATTATCGACAATGTCCTTTAAATCACCTCCCTGAGTCATTCTGATGGGTGCATGAAGGAAAAATCTCGCCAGGCCTATATTTGTTTTCATAACCGTATGCTACAAAACAATACGGTCATGTCGTCAAAAAGAAAAATATGATTTAAATTGTACATTTCCAATTGTGCAGACTGCAGTATACCTTGCTTTTTGCTGTTCTGTCTTTTTGAATTATAGGTAGGCCTCTACGATATGCATGTGTGCACAAGCATGTGACAAGAGACTGGTTCTTTTAAAAGTGGTCCAATGCGCAAGCCTTTGAATGGGGCATTTGTAACATTCATTCTTTACAGAAAAGGAGAATTCTGGAACCTAAATCACAGATTTAATCATGATTAACTTTTAAACTCTTGTGATTAAATTGTGATTAATCCAAATATTTTTTTTATTGATTGACAGCACTAATAAATGTAGACATATTTATAAATATATATTGTATGCTGGATAAAATGTCTACATTTAATCATTTTTTTCTTTGAACACTTGGACAGTGGTCATTGCATGCTCGGTCTGATGGCTCTTATACATTCATACTGTTCAATCTTTCTCTGCCAGGCTACGAAAAGTATAACTCCATGCGAGCCGACAGCAGTCTGGGCTTCCTGGAGCACGTGGGCATGCCTGATGCCAAGGCCATCGCCGCTGAGCAGAGGGGAGCAGACATGATGACGGATGGAGGAGAGGGGTATGTCTTAGCCAAGCAGCAACATTCCAGGTCGAACAGTGAAGCCAAAACTGAACGTTTCACAGTCCATTGGGAGCCAGCTGCTGACGTGAACAACTTGCCATAGAGTCCCATGTTAAAAAGTACATTTTCACAGCAAACTCAAACTTACTTAGTTTTGGTGTATTTCTGTAGTTTTCAGGCCCATGGCAAGTTTAGGGGGTGGTGAGGGTTTTTTCAGAATCCATTAGTTTCATGCCCAGATAATTCACATGGATATTTACAGAATGTAGTGGCCAAAATGGTGGCGCCCAGAACCTTCAGTTTTGGCTTCATCTGATCTATGGGAAAGACTTGTGTGACGTCGCAGAGGGTTTGTCTAGTTTTCTAATATACATGAAGGACATATGTAGTTGAGACAATATTAATATATTGTTGATGCTGCAGAGCTGCTTTTTCAAAGCCACTTGCTTTTCTGCACAGTTTTTATAGTTGAGGCGTTGTGTGAACACAAAGCACTTTGCTCATTCTAGAATCAAATAGAATCTATCTTTGGTTTATTGTAGGTGTCAACAATAAAGTGCTGGAGTTACTAAGTGTGTGTGTGTGTGTGTGTGTACAGTATGTCACAAAAGTGAGTACACCCCTAACATTTTTGTACTTTTTTCTTATATCTTTCCATGGGAGAAGTCTAAAGATATAATACTTTTCTAAAACGTAAAGTAGGCAGTGTACATCTTATATAACACTGCAAATTTGCTGTTCCCTCAAAATAACTCGACACACAGCCATTAATGTCTAAACCACTGGCAACAAAAGTGAGTACACCCCTATGTGAAAATGTCCAAATTGTGCCCAATTAGCCATTTTTCCTCTCTGGTGTCATGTGATCTATTAGTGTTACAAGGTCTCAGGTGTAAATGGGTAGAAGTTGTGTTGAATTTAGTGTTATCACTCTCACACTCTCTCATACTGGTCATTGGAAGTTCAACATGGCACCTCATGGAAAAGAACTCTCTGAGGATTTAAAAAAGAAAATTGTTGCTTTACATGAAGATGGCCTAGGTTATAAGAAGATTGCCAACACCCTGAAACTGAGCTGCAGCACAGTGGCCAAGACCATAAAGCGCTTGAAGAGGACAGGCTCTACTAAGAACAAGCCTTGCCATGGTCGACCAAAGAAGTTGAGTGCATGTGCTCAGCATTATATCCTGAGGCTGTGTCTTTAAAATAAGCGTAGGAGTGCTGCCAGCATTGCTGCAGAGGTTAAAAGGGTAGAGGGACCGCCTGTCAGTGCGCAGACCATTTACTGCACACTGCATCAAACTGGTCTGCATGGCTCCGCCCAGAAGGCAGCCTTTTCTGAAGATGAGGCACAAGACAGTCTGTTTGTCTTCAGCAAACTGTTTGCGGGCTAAGGGCATGGATTACTGGAACCATGTCCTGTGATCTGATGAGAACAAAATAAACGTATTTGGTTCAGATGGTGTCAGGTGTGTGTGGCGGCAACCAGGTGAGGATTCCAAAGACAACTGTGTCCTGCTAACAGTCAAGCATGGTGGAGGAAGTGTCGTGGTTTGGGACTGTATGAGTGCTGCCAGCACTGGGGACCTACACTTCATTAAGGGAACCATGAATGCCAATATGTACTGTGACCTACTGAAGCAGAGCATGATGCCCCCCACTTTGAAACTGGGCCGCAGGGCGGTATTTCAACATGGTAATGACCCCAAGCACACCTCCAAGATGACCACACCTTGGGTGAGGGTGAAGGTGATGGACTGGCCTACCATGTCCCCAGACCTGAACCCAATTAAGCATCTGTGGGGCATCCTGAATGGAAGGTGGAGGAGCTCAAGGTCTCAAGCTCAAGGTCAGCTCCGTGATGACGTAATGTAGGAGTGGAAGAGGATTCCAGTGACTCTCTAGTGAACTCCATGCCCAAGAGAGTTAAGGCAGTGCTGGAAAATAATGGTGGCCACACAAAATATTGACACTTTGGGCACAATTTGCACATTTTCACTTAGGGGTGTACTCACTTTTGTTGCCAGTGGTTTAGACATTAATGGTTGTGTGTTGAGTTATTTTGAGGGAACAGCAAATGTACACTGTTATATATGCTGTACACTGCCTACTTTACGTTGTAGGAAAGTATTATATCTTTAGACTTCTCCCATGGAAAGATATATAATAAAAAAAGTACAAAAATGTTAGGGGTGTACTCACTTTTGTGACATACTGTATATATGTGTGTGTGTGTGTGTGTGTGTGTGTATATATATATATATATATATATATATATATATATATATGTGTGTGTGTGTATATGTATATCACCCAGCCCTTCTCTTAACCCATAAAAAATGTCTTGAGACTAAAAATCTTTTTGTTTTAGGCTTGCACACACGTTCAAGGTTGTTGTTGTTGTTGTTGTTGTTTTAACCTGCACAATGATTTTTTTTTTCTTTGGTGTCTACTTGAATGCCACACGTAATACAACACACATTATAACACATTGAGACATAATACCACCAATACTACCATTATAGTTTATTTATTCTGAATGTGTTTAAATTATGGAAACATTTTGAGTTTTGATTTTTTTTTTTTTTTTTTGTTCTGGTAATTTGGGTTCAGGGAGGATGAAGACCCGGAGTACAAGCCAGTGCGAATGCCATTCAAAGATGAGATGGATGTAAGTTTTTAAAACTTTCACCACCACAGATCCAACCCCCCACCCACTTGCTGAGACATTTTCTGAATTTTTTATTGAATAAAATTTTTCAGTTTCTTTCGTGTGATCACATTTTTGTCTATTTAGGATTTTACCAACTCGCCCCTTGATGATAAAGAAGAGGCTGCTGTGGATGTGGAAAGTACAAGTATGGACTCCTATAATACTCCCATGGCTCAATTCCATCGTGTTGTCCACTAGAGGGAGCACTACACTGATGTTCTAAATTGATACAAAAATTATCATTGGCAACACTTGGGTTAAGCTTGTATTCATGACTGACGGCATTATAAGCCTTTATGAATGTGTTTATAAAGATTAATAATGCATATGTATAGTTATGGACACTAATTTTAATCATGACTATTACGATTTACCTGCCGTGAATGTACTCTTAAGACATTATATACATGTCATAAGCCCTATTCCAACTTTAAGTGACCGTGCAGTCATGAAAGGCATTAGAAGCCTTTACAAATGTGTTGTCTTGTAAATACAAGCTTTATAGAAAGTGTTATCGACTGTCATTTGTGTTTTCACTCAGTTTGCCAAGTGACTTGAAAATATTAGGGAGCCTTAAAACAATTGAAATCGAGCCTTTAAAAAAATCTTTTATACCATTTTTTTGTTGAGTATCATTTGTACTACTGAGGTATATCACAACAAGAGTTAACATCACAAATTACAAACACCATATTTCATTATGTTTCTCTCTCTCTCTGTCTCCCTATGTAACAAAAGGAGAAGACAACGGCAAAGGCGGGAATCTGTATTGGCCTCCGGCATCGGCACTGACTGCTCGGCTCCGGCGACTCATCACGGCCTACCAGCGCACACACAAGAGGGAGCAAGCTAGGCAAGAGGCTCGCACTAAACCGGACCGTCGCCGCCGCCGCTGCTTTCGCCAAGATCTCCTGGCTGCTGCTGTGTCTGGTGAGGTCGGAGCCTATGCAGGCTGTCCAGAGGTGGGCAGTTTTCTGGCAGAAGGCGGTGGGCCATTCCTGACCAAAGGCTCACCCTTTGTCCCAGAGGGGACAGCCCTCACGGGTGACACTGCGGGAGCATTCTTCAAGGAGAGACGGCAGAGGTAAAGGAGGTCATTTTCGTTGCCATGTCTTTCAGTGGCATTTTCAAATGTCTCTGTGGCTAATAGGATAGCATAGTGTGGTTTGCTTGCAGACTGCAAAATTCTGCCAGAAGTAGCAAGAGTATTTGGATGGACAAAGTTTTTATTAGTGCATTCAAAAGTAGTATAAAGAAGGGCAACATAAAACACAAAAAAGAAACAAATAAAATAGAAGGGATTAAGATAATAAAATAACTTGGCTAGGACATCACACTAATGACACGAGTTTAACCACACAAGGTATTTTTGATCAATGAACCAGAGGAGACCAAAGCCGGACTAAATCATGCTAGTGTTGCAATGTCAAGAAAGGATTTAATCCAGGAACATTTTAAATAATGTTTGGTTCAAAGAACATCTGGATTATTGCCTTTTTTCTCCTTTTCCTTGTTTGGTAGTGCATCACTTAAATCACCCTTATGGACAAGCTGCCCCAGACTATATGTCTACTGAAAACCTACAAAAGCAATATATATTTTACTTTATAAATATTACGTTAGATGGATAGATATACTTCAAGTGAACTTCAAGTGGATAGATATACTTCAACATCAAGTGAACACACACAAACAAGACATAACCTGTGGTTGTGAAGACATAACACATTTCACATATTAGACATATACTGCATCTTAAATGCTTAACATTAAAAGATGCTTTAGTTGCTTTTGTGGGGTTTTTTTTTCTAAATACATTAATTTTCCTCCCTCTTTCTGCTCTGCAGATGGACTCGTCGTGAAGAGGCTGACTTCTACCGTGTCGTGTCGACCTTTGGTGTAGTCTACGATGTTGCACAGCAACGCTTTGACTGGAGCCAATTTCGCGCCTTTGCACGCCTCGACAAGAAGACCGATGAGAGCCTGGAAAAATATTATTTCTCCTTTGTGGCTATGTGCAAACGTGTGTGCCGCATGCAGGCCAAAACTGACACAGGTATTACAAAACAAAACAAAATTGTGAGATGAATAAACTTAATGAGTTTTGTGACTACTCTGTGATGACTATCTCGTCAAAAAAAAAAAAAAACATGTCCGTTGACACTCATAACTATAAAGGCATCCGTGATTGCAACTACAGTGGAAATCGGTAAAATATGACTGCCACTAGTGTTAGTGCAGTCATGTAGGTTTAGCCTGAGGGTCTCTCCCACCCACCGATTTTGTGTCGAGGACTCCCGGAACACTGAAAGAACGGGGAACATGAAACTTGGTGGGATGATATGCAATAGAAGGTTTTGGTGCTGGGGGGGTTTAAGATGGTTTGACCCTGAACTCGTAGTCACAATTAATATTCAATTAATTGAGCGTTTCCTAATTACCTCCGCCAAGGAGGTTATGTTTTCGCCGGCGTTGGTTTGTCTGTCCGTTTGTGAACAGCATAACTCGAAAAGTTATGGATGGATTTTGATGACATTTTCAGGATAGGTCAGAAGTGGCCTAACTTAGAACTGATTTGATTTTGGGGGTGATCCGGATAACCATCTGGATCCAGGAATTTTTTATTCAGTCAAGTTACCAGTGTAGCATGGAATCTACGGAGACTTTTATTTAGAAAAGAGGGAATATAGGTTGGTACGGAAATGAGGCTCCTGTTGCGGGTCAAGGATTTGTTGAGTTTTTGGTTAGAGGGTTCAGTGAAAGACAGAGGAGAGTTATAGCGGTAGTGGTGAGCAGCCCAGTAGTTCATGTTGGCAGTGGAAATTAGATAAAGTACTTTCCTGCACCGAAGAGCCAACCAAGTTTGTGTGAGCATGAGTGAACGAACCGTCTTAAGGTAAGAATGACAATAAGGTGGAGACGTAAAGCTGTATTGGCGGAGGTCTGCGCTCTCTGAGTGCTTTTCTAGTTATAGTTGTCATTATCTGAATAGTTGCTGGTGTAAACAGACCTTAACTGTGTGTCCTTCCTTTCTTGATTGTTATAACATTCAGACCTGGCCGATCCCACCCTTATCATTGACCCCATCACGGAGGAGCGGGCGTCACGCACACTCTATCGCATCGAGCTGCTGCGTAGGATCCGCGAGCAGGTGCTGCCTCACCCTCTGCTGGAGGACCGTCTGCGGCTGTGCCAGTCCAGCGCTGACCTGCCCACCTGGTGGGAGTCCGGCCGGCACGACAGAGAGCTACTCCGCGGAGCGGCCAAGCACGGCGTCAGCCGCACCGACTACCACATTCTGAATGACCCTGAGCTGAGCTTTGTGGAGGTTCATCGAGGCTTCTTCCCCCACCAGGGCCCCTCTGTGGTCATCAGCCCACCAAACCAGAATAGTTGTTCTGCTCTGGCCAAAGATGAACAACTCGACAAGGACAAGGAGCAGGGAGAGGCTATCGCAGCCACCAGGAAAAGTGATAAAAGTGATTCTGAGCAAGGGGTGAAGGAAGAAGACAAATTGCGTGCAGCTTCACCTAAAGTAGTTGAAAATGGAGGGGAAGAGAGTAGAAAAGAGGAGGAAAAGGGAGAGGATATAGCTATGATGCAGCAGACAGAGGAGGAACAGAGTGACCCTGCAAAAGCTGACCGGGAAGAGAAACCCCTTGCGACTAAACCTGCCAAATATTTGCCTGAGGTCCAGGAGACGCAAAATCCAGCTGTGGAAAAAGAGACAACAGTGAGTGAGGGAGAAATCCAATCTGAGCGAGTCTCAGAGGAGGACGAGGAAGAGGAGGAGGAAAAAATGGATGATGATAAATCGGAGAAATCATCACAGACAGAAGGTAGTAACTATGGTCGTGCACTCGTTTACAGTATAGTTCACATAGGCTGTGAGTTATTTAGAATGTGTTGGTTTAATCCTCAAATAATTTACATTACCATTCACAGAATTAGTTGGCCAAGATAGTGACGCCAAAAACCTTAGACTTTCTCACAGACTAAATGAAGCTGACGTGTATATAAGAGAACTGGACAAACCCTTTTATGTTGTCTTTCTCCCCTCATAGTCGGGGTGACTTCTAATAGGAAGAATTTTGATGAGGAGAGCAACGCTTCACTGAGCACAGCGCGTGATGAGGCGAGAGACGAATTTTGTGCCGACGATGTGGAAGGGCCTACACCCCAGATACTTCCTGACCGCCCACTTACCTTCGCTTTCTGGCCTAAGGTTACTTGACTGACTTTTTACTTTTTACTTTATTTTAAATCCATTTTAAATCCATTCAGATGATCTCCGGATCTGGGAGTAGAACTTCCTAACCGAACTGCTACTGCTAGATTCGGACACCCTACTGCCAGATGCCAAAATCGGCTGAATGGATTCAAAAAGGGTTAAACTCAAAAGTTTAACTCTAACGGAGTTTGATTTAAAAACACAAGTAAAATAAAGCATAAATAAATAAAGGTTAATGACATACACTTACAATGAAAAGAAAAAGCCTTTGAAATTGGAGTTATTTCCCAAAAAAGTGTAACTCTGTAGTGTTTAGAATATAGAATCATCATGTAAAATGATAATCAATAAATTGGTACATAGAACATGAGTGATTGACAGCTTCAACTGCACATGTTCAATTTTACCTGCTGGAGAAACTGTTGACTGACTAAGGTATTGGTAACACTTTCTATAACGTTTAAGCTTTTACGAAGGTGTTTATAGAGTCTTCTGAATATACAGTGCATTCATAAAGGATGCAAAGTAGTTGTAACGATTTATGCATACTTATGACTGTACTCCTAAAGCATTACAATGTAATGTCATAAACCCTATTCCAATTTCAAGTTGCAGTGTTAAAGCTTTACCTACCTTATAAGTACAGTAATGAGTGTACAAATAGTTATGAACACTAATTTCAGCTATTGTTAAGCTCTATAATGGCACTATAACTGTTATGAAAACAAACGTAATAGAAGGTGTTATTGATGTATCTTCTGTGTACATTTTGACTTGTGTGTTTAGGATCGCGTAATGATCAACCGTATGGACAACATTTGCGAAGCAGTCATGAAGGGCAAATGGCCATCCAGCCGAAGACAGTTCTTTGATTTCCCAGGTGTGTTGCCTGGTTTTACCAGCCCTGTGACAACAGAGAGCCCTTTCCAGAGGAGGAGCTTGGGAGATGTGGCCATGGCCAGCTACAATGGTAGTGACAACCCTAGTGTATCTCCAGCAGTTAGTAAGGTAAACACCTGACATCACTACTGTTCCCTAGTATTTATTGTCTGATGATTCATGTTTTTGTTATATTTATATATTTGTTTAACATTGTCATAATGGAAAAGTATAGGTACTGTTATTCCTATAGTAGTTGTAACCAGAGAAAATTGGGGCGAGTGCTGTGATAGCGGTGTCTCCCACTGCTAACTCACTTCTGAAAATGAGTGCCCAAACATTCAGCTGCAGCTGGCTGCTTCGCCTGTGCTGTGTCAACCTAATAGTTTACTTGTTTAGTTTTTTGGGGTTTTTTGCACATCAAAAGGTATGTGTGATCATAATCATTGATCCTAATCATTAAATGACGATGCCTGTCCTGAAGTTTTTGCCCTACTTTGTGCAGGATGAAGCCCTAAGTCTGGCAGTCCCGCGCCGGCGCCGGCGCCGCCGAAAAGTAGAGATTGAAGCCGAGCGGGCCGCCAGACGCCGCAATTTAATGGAGATGGTGGCCCAACTGCGAGAGTCCCACGCAGCCGCCGACCAGGCCCATGCTGTGGACCTGACTAAAGCCTTGCATGTCCTACCAGCCCCCTCATCTGCTTCCTCAGCCTTTCATGTTGGCCTGGCCTCCTCCTCCTCCTCCTCCTCCTCCTCCTCGGGTGCCTTGAAGTCCCAGATGCAACTGCTGCAGGTGGGCACTCCACCGGGGGGTCAGACTCGGGCCAATGGCTCCCTGCTAGACATGGAAGTGCCTACACGTCGCAGAAGGGGGCGCAGGAAAAATGTGGAGGGCTTGGAACTCCTGTTCATGGGGAACAAGAGGGCTGCAGCAAGTACTGTGAGTGTATGCATGTATACTTTATATGGACTTTTAACTATGGCTACACGATTATGATAAGAAAATCATAATCCCAATTATTTGGGTCAAAATTGGAAGAAAAACAAATCTTTTTAATAATTGTGCTTTCAAACATGTCAGAAAATACAAAGGAGAAGAAAGTGGGTCCAAGGCACTGTTATATATGGCTTAACTTTAAAATATAAAAGCCAACATGTTTATATCAACAGGTCTTCCTCAGGGCAAAGTAACACGCAGTGATCAAGAATGTCCCTTTTATGGATTAAACCACACCCATAATCCAGGTGCATTCACTTGATTTCGTATAGCATCACTGATTTAATTAACCTAGTACGGCACACAGCTCCACAAGTTGAACACCAAGGCAAAACAATAACAAACAAAAAATGTTTTCAACACTAAACGGCTTTACTTCAACGTAGGGTACCTGAGAAGAAATATAGAGATATATATTATATAACAACCATTAAAAATTCAAACGAAAGTATGATGTACAAGACAAAGCATCATAAAGATATCATAAAGAACACTTAAACTCTGTATCCTCATTGGGACCTGGATACCTTGGTGCATCCAGTTGATGGATCCAAAACGACTCGCGCTGTTGGAGGCATTGGGGCATGTAAAATCTTTGGATAGAGGAGGCGATCGGATCCGTAGGCTCAATTTTTAAAAGTGAATTGTTCCCATTATGAACATGCAAGAAGTGTTGGCCATCTGAAAATCAGGATTACTGCTATGAATAGTATACTTACGTTATCCAGCATGACGTGTGCAATCTGTCTAGCCTCTGTGCTGTATTGTGTAACAAAAAAGGGCGGGACTGTATACCTCTTTTGGATCCCTTCTTAACCAAGGTGTCGGAGTGATTCAGGGATTGGGCTCTGGAACGTGCCTGTGTGACTGCCCCTGGTTTGTATGCACTTTTAATAAAATGGTCTGACATGTCGTTAGTCTGTTTCTCAAAGTCAGCATCATTACACCTGCAGCGTAACCGCTGAAACTGGCCAAATGGCACATTGTCTATAAGGTGTGGAGGGTAAAAATCAGCTCTAAGTATAATATTTCTGGATGTCGTCTTTCTAAAAATCGTGGTATATAGCTTTCCTTCTAAATTGATAGCATCGATTTTTTTAGACCTCACAATTTCTGTTTTTGGAGTACTCAGTGGACAGTTTCATATTCTCATTAATAGACATTGGAGTTTCACTAATACCTTAATTCCGAGTCTCTAAATCATCAATATAGCCTTTCTCATGGTCAGTGTTAGTATATAAAGACTCAGGTCCCAGTATTTAATCACTATGGATGTTGACATTATCCAGACTATTTAAGACATCCACAGTATACTCAATATAAGAATCCACATTCATTAAGTGTTATGTCAGGACTCTTCCTTCAAACTCTGAAGCTGGTTCAGTCAGTGTACCATTACCTTGTGTACCTTAGGAAGTAAATAAAATGTAGCCAAAGTAGGGTGCTCATTTGTCATATCTTTTCACTTTTGGTAATTCATTCTGCATTTTTGGCAAAAGTTATAAAAATTCAGTCAGTACAGATAAAGAATTACTGTGAAGTCTTTAATAGTGTTTGTTTTGTAATTGTAGTGTCGCCTCAGTAATATATAGGTCTGTAGATAGAACCACCACAGCCCCACCTTGTATGAGTGCCTGGGAGACCCGCTTTCTTCTTTGGAATTTTTACATATACCAAGAGCACCTTTCGGACTATAACTCTACCTGAGCGCTGGGTTGAACTTCTTACTTTTCAAAAAATATTTTTTAATCACTATTTTCAAATTTCCCCTAATACTTTTCTCCGTAAACATTGTCTGCTGTGGTGGGTGGACAAAATCACTATGTTGCCTGATGGTAAATGACACAAAAAATCCTTTTTTCATTTGGCCCCGAAATTGTAATGACAATTAAAATTTGATTTTAATTGAGCAGCCATACTTCTAACATGGCTGCAGAAATATAGCCCAGCTAAACAGGGCTGGCAGTGTATTTGTGGTTTTAATATGAATCCATACTTTAAAATCATTGTTTTTGTTTGCATAAAAATCTTTCAAGCCATTTTGTGTCACACTGCCTCTAAATGAGTTTGATTTTTGGAACAGATTTTTCAGAGTCTACCATTTAAAGGCTACAGTCTTTAAAGCCTTTTTGAGTTCAAAAGCAATTTCCAGTATATTGCCTACTCAGTCCTGTTTCTGCTGTTTACATTTTGAAGCTGTTTTTGCAACCTGGTTATTGTTCACCCATGTGAAATGCATGTCTTTGTTGTAGGATGACACTGAGCGGACCAATGAACTAGAGGGTGCTAGCCTTACAACACAGGCCCATGCGCACATTTCATCTGCTGGCAACAAGGGCCCTGTGGGACAGGATGAAAGAGACGATAGCCCAAGTACCAAGGATCTGAGGGAATGGCTAAAAGAGCACCCCACCTACACCATGGATATGCCTGGATATGTACCAGTAAGCAAACACCCCTTGAAGGAGTTACTTTAATAATTGTATGAAGGAAAGGATCATACTTTCTTATTTTAACCCATACCTTTCTTATTTTAACACACACACTAAGCTGATGGTAATTAAATGTTGCAAGAATGTACTGCTGTCTTTACCCCTCGATCCAAAGTGATATGCAGGGAAGCTTTTATAAATCATGACCCGGCGTTGGTATGTGTTCTAAAAAATATATTTATGTGGAGAAATGTTCAGAGTTTTTTTCTGTTGGGTTTTAATTTCCTATCACCCAGGTGAAAACTTTAAAGGAGCACTCCAGTTTTGGGAAGGATTATTTTTTTACAGTTGTGTTTTACCCTCTTGAATCCATTCAGGCAATCTCCAGATCTGGCAGTAGCACTTTAGCTATGGATAGCTGAATGGATTCAAAAAGTGGAAAAATTAACAGTTTAACTCTAGCATTCCTTAATTTTAGATGATGTTACATGGCTAATGTGGTAATTTCTGGATTGTCATGTAGAAGAGCAAGGAGCTGCTTGTGTCTCATGCCCCAAAACCCAAGCAAAAGAGGCATCGCTGTCGCAATCCCAACAAAATTGACATAAACACACTAACTGGCGAAGAGAGGGTACCAGTGGTGAACAAGCGAAACGGACGCAAGGTACATGTATATGCCTGTCTCAGACACTTTTTATGAAGCTTGTATTCATTTGACTTAATGAACACATTCATAAAGGGTTATAATGCTTTCATACACGCATTGTAAGTGTTACCCCATTTTCCTTTTAACTGCATGGATATCAACTGTGTGAGAACCTTGTAGTAATTTTTTTTCCCCTGAAAGATGGGAGGTGCCATGGCTCCACCTATGAAGGACTTGCCCAGATGGTTGATGGAAAATCCTGAGTTTGCTGTTGCTCCTGACTGGACAGAAATTGTAAAGCAGTCTGTACGTACAATTCAGATTTTCTTTTTGAGCTTTAAAAGGGTAGGATTGCTCTTAAATGGGATGGCTATACGGTGAGCATAACTGGTCAAAAACACATGACACTGTAAAAAAATGTGATTTTAGGTGTTTGTACCTAGCAAGGTATTCTTACCTCTTGTACCCTAACATCATCCTTGTCTACCCACTTAACTGTCCGATCTGCTTCTCTCACCACAATGCGGTGCAGATCTTTCAGTCAACTGAGCTTAGAAGTATTCTCTTTACCTTTTCAAATCAAAGCTTAAAACTCACCTGTTTAGATTGAACTTACTGCACTTTTTCTCTTATTCTTTTGTTATTATTAATCATATTGTTATGTTTATATATTTATGTTTGGTTATTGTATTTCTGCTGTCATATTTTAGGGCTTCCTTCCTGAGTCCATGTTTGATCGCCTCCTGACTGGTCCTGTTGTTCGGGAAGAGGGTGTTCGTCGCAGAGGCAGAAGACCTAAATCGGAGATTGCCAAAGCAACAGCAGCAGCTCAGGCAGCAGCCGCAGCTCAGGCAGCAGCAGCAGCAGCAGCTGCTGCCTCTACTGCAGGAGTGAATCCCTTACTGATGAACGGCCTGTTTGGGAGTATGGACCTCACAAGCCTACAAGGCCTCCAGAACCTCCAAAGCCTTCAACTGGCTGCAGGCTTAATGGGCTTTCCTCCAGCACTGGCCGGAGCTGGTGATGGTAAGCACTCTGCTTCTGCGGCCATGCTGCCTCTGATGCTGCCTGGTATGGGTGGCCTACCCAACATGTTTGGTCTTAACAGTCTGTTTGGAGCTCCTGCCACCACTACCGCAGCAGCATCTTCTAATGGAAAAAACTCCAATGAACAGGGAGATGTGGAGGGAAAAGCCCTGGCCAAAAATGATGAAGCCAAGGAGGAGGTAAAGGAGGAGGAGGGTGATGTTGAAGAAAAGGACAAAGACAAAACTAGCACTGCCAGTGAGGCACAGTCAACCGAACCTAATGGAGAGGCAGCACTGACTGCAGCTGCTGCTGCTGCTGCCGCCGCTGCTGCTGCTGGCATATCCACCAACCCGTTGGCATTTAACCCCTTCCTACTTTCCACCATGGCCCCTGGCCTTTTTTATCCTTCTATGTTCCTCCCCCCAGGCCTGGGAGGGCTAGGCTTGCCAGGCTTCTCCCCTACCTCATTGGCCGACTTGCAGAGCGCTATGAATGGAGCGCTGGTTGGAGCTCCAAATGATGAAAACCAGGTATCCCCTAAGCTGTCCCAACCTGACCAGGATAAGGCAGCTGCTGCTGCAGACATCACCACCATTCAAAACAGTGACTCAGAGGAGAGTCAGAGCAAGACTGTTGCTCAGGATCAGGATATTGCTGGAGCAGCTGAGGAGCTTGATTCCCCAGGAGAAGAGGATGATGAAGATGATGAGGATGCTCCTGAAGAGGATGATAAAAGTGACTAGAAACTGTTTTTTTTTCAGGATTTCTCCCTGGGCTTGTTGGCAGATTAAGACGCTAGAATTATTTTGTAATGAATTGTTAGTCCAGGGGGTGTTTCAATTAGGTGGTTTAGTGACTAACACAGAAGTTAACTTGGAGTTGGAAATCTGCTAAAAGTCCTAAAGCTTCACTCTCCCATCTAAACAAAAAAAAATAGAGCTCTTCTTTTAGAAGGTTTACCACTTGCTTAGAGTTAAAATACCCAAGGAAGTGACCAAACATGCTTTCTGGAATTACCCCCCCCCCCCCTTACATGCCAACTCATCCAAAACAATTAATGGATTTTCGTTGTTTTTTTGTCTGTGTTGACAGGCATGCTGAAATTGAGGAGAGAGAGGGTTAAAAGTGGATAGGCCTGTCTGTAACCATTAGCATAGCGAGGGAAAAGGAAACCAGTAGAGCTGTGCCGATGTCAAAAGGGTGACATGATTTTGTTTTGATTTTGTTTTTTTTAAGCACAGTCGTGCTTTCTAGATGACAGAAATTTCCTCTGAAATGTTGTAGGAAGTAATTTTTCAAATAGTGCTATGCTGCTTTTTTTCTCTCTCTCTACTGTTGATATTGTTATATGTAGTATCTTGTTAAAATTTGGTGGCATGCATTTAAACGGCATTAAACAACTTCTGCTGCTGCTGGGAAAGAACTCTTTTTCGATGTACTGTTGAGCTGTGAGGAGCGGAGATGAAGTTCTCACATATCATAGCCCTACACTCTTGACTGTTCCGAGTCTCTCACACTGACAATCCCTACAGGGGGTAAGGAGACCTCTCAACCTGTGGAGTTAGCAATAACGAAGGCAGCTTTTGAATGTTCAATTTTACCTTCAAATTATCTGGACATGTGTAGAGAAACATCATTTTGAAAATTTTACTGCAGTCAAATTCTCATGTTAATGCACTGGGTGTTAAGAAACAAATGAAATCAGGTACCTTTATCTATTGAATGGACTTTTGTTACTTTAGCCACAAAGCTGAACAGCATTACCTCAATTCTAACTAGCCTTGAAGTTTACAGACACAAATGTTGTAAATGTAATTTTCTTACCCTTTTTTGTGTTTTTTTTCCTATGTTTTCTTTGTTTTGTCAAGACATCATGTATGGTCTGTAAATGGCTGCCAACTGTAGTTAATGATGCTTTTAATAAAAGTGACTCACTATTCGCCTAGGAAACCAAAACTAAGTGCATGATATCATTTTTTGTCATCAACAGAAATGCAGAGTTCTTGTGCTAAAAGTGTGCAAGACTGTCGCTCTTGGCCTGAACGCACTGACTTCACAACAATCTACCATGGTGGCGGAAGGAATTAGTAAAAAGTAAAAAAAATAACAAATAAAATCTGACAAAACCAATGTGACTGCTAACGCTAGCTTCGTTAGCGGTCATATTGGTTTTGTCAGATTTATTTTATTTATTTCTGTTATTTTATTTTTTACTTTTTTTGTTTTTCCCTGGTGTGCCAATGTCCGTGAAAGGGGAGACCGCCAGAGGTTTTTGCTAAATAGCTCCATGACCATTTTACTCAACAAAGGTTTTTCATAACACCAATGTATTATAAAAATGTTATCGACTCAGCCCATACACACTCACTTATAGCATAGCGCCACCTAGTAAAATGGGTAAATGCAAAAATGTTGGTTTTGAATTGCCAATATCTTGGGACGAGAAGGCGGGGCAACCTCTAAAACTATGGCTAGTACAATAAAATTCAGACAATGGGGCCACTGTAGCACAAAATGACTTTTCCTATTATCTGGAGAGCACTACAGTTTAATACCATTTTTTGTCTTAAAAATGCTAGTCTGGGCACTTCCAACAAAAAACATTATCAAACTTTGAAACAACAAAGTGAAAGTAACCGATGTCATAGGGCGTGAATTTTTAAAAAATTGGTATATATCCTCTGCAAACAATGCTGGCGAAGAAGTAATCAAAGAATGTATAAGGACGAATTGTTTCAAAAAGTTACATGTCAATGAAAGCTCATTTGTTTGACAGGAAGCAGCACCCACTGTGACGAAATGTCAATTTGTGCAATTAGAAGCCAACACTGGCATACTAAAACACTGTTTTCGGCATTCTAGGTTTATCAACCCAGCCCACAAGTGAAATGGGTAAATGTAAAAATTGGAATTATAAATCGCCAAAATCTTGAATTAAGAAGGTGGGAGCTGCACCACTTGGTGAAATGGGTAAATGTAAAAATTGTAATTATAAATCGCCAAAATCTTGAATTGAGAAGGCGGGAGCTGCACAAAATTTGTCATGTGCAATCAGCAGGACAACCTCTGAAAACATGCCAAGTGCTATGAAATATGTTTGCACATTTTTTAGAGTGGGAAAAGTTTTGGGCAAAATAACACACCGACAATGTTCTAGAACTCAAAAACGTGTAAACTCAAAAAACTGTAAAGCCTGCATCATGCCGCCGGCGCCTTTTTTTTTCTTTTTTTTTTTTTTACATTGCATTTGGCAGACGCTTTTGTCCAAAGCGACTTACAAACAAAGGAGGACATAAGCAAACAGAGGTGTAAAGGGACACAGAGTAGGGACACAGATATGTACTTCTGCATAGGGACAGAGAGAGAAAGTTGGATTAGTGATTGTTAGTTATGTTAGTTTTGTTAGGAAGGGAATCAGTCTCGGAAGAGAAGGGTTTTTACAAGTTTTTTAAAGATAAGGAGGGATGTTGCTGTTCTTGTCCCAACTGGTAGGTCATTCCACCATTTGGGGATAACCACAGAGAAGAGTTTAGAGTGACCTCGCTTAGTGAGAGGCGAGGGTACAGATAGACGATTTGTGTGAGTGGAATGCAACGCCCTGGACGGGACGTGAGCCTTTAGTAGGACGTTGAGGTAAGCGGGGCGGAGCCTGAAATGACTTTGTAGGCTAGTGTCAGAGCCTTATGTTTAATCCTGGCAGCGACCGGCAGCCAGTGCATGTCTCTAAGGAGTGGGTAGCCTAACGTGCCCTTTTGGGTTGGTTGAAAACCAGTCGCGCTGCAGCGTTCTGGACCAATGGTTTGATCGCACAGGCAGGTAAACCGACTAGGAGAGAGTTACAGTAATCGAGCCGCGAGGTAATTGACGCCTGTATTAGCAATTGAGCGGCATATTGGGTCAGGTATGGTCTGATTTTTCTAATATTGTATAATGCATAGCGACATGATCTCGCTACGGAAGAAATGTGATTGGTCGTCTAATATGACACCTAGGTTCGTTGTTCGGGGGAACTGTGACGGCGCCAATATTCAAGGTGATGTCGTGGCAGATTGACTCATGGGCAGGGATGACCAGGAGTTCGGTTTTAGACAGATTAAGCTGGAGATGGTGATCTCTCATCCAGGAGGATAGGTCCGAGAGACAGGCGGAGATGCGTGTGGAGACCGTGGTGTTGTCTGGTTGGAACGACAGGTACAGCTGTGTGTCGTCGGCATAGCAGTGGTAAGAGAAGCCGTGTGAGCGGATAACATGAGACAGCGAGGTGGTGTAGATAGCAAACATAAGGGGGCCCAGCACTGACCCCTGTGCAGAGAGTGGAGTCGATGACAGACGGTCGTGCCAGGCCACATTAAATGAGCGTCCAGTGAGGTAAGATTTGAGCCAGGAGAGGGCAGTGCCTGCAATGCCCATGTTGGCGAGTGTGATTAGCAGAGGCAGCCGATAAGCCGGTAGGCCTAAGTCAAGAAGGATGTTTACAGATGATTGACCGCGTGATCTGTTTTTAGGGCTTTCGTGACAGATAATAGAGCCGTCTCAGTGCTAACTTAGTTCAGTAAGAATATAGTAATACAGTAGTTAATACAGTAATGCATGTATATCAGAGGAGATTGCAAGGGAAGCTCTGCTTCCCCTAAAATGTAAAAAAATGTAATGTTTATAATGTTTACAAAATGTAATGTTGTAATGTTTACAAAATGCCTTAAAACATGTTCATTTCAAACACCAGTTTGTTAATAATAGGCCCATTATCACAAATCAGCTGAGTTGGTGGTGTTAACTTAGCATTCCACTTTGCTCTCATGGCCTATGGCCAACGCATTTCCTCATAGACGTCCAGCGTCAATGCACTTCAATGGGCCAGCACGGACCCCTAATTTTCTATGCATGGAAACTGGATGGTCATTGGAGACATGCCATTTTTTTGTCCCGCCCCCGGACGCAGGGCGTCTCTGGGGGTGAATGGAATGGTGGACACAGTTTTGCTGGTGTGGACTTCAAGCAGTCCCCGTGTTGATTGGTGAACCTCTGAATCCAGTTTTGATTGGCTGGCGTTTTTGATACGGCACCATGTCGGTCGAAACATGGTAATAGACTGTCACTTGGCTGCATGCATGCATATCCATCATGCATATCCTGAAATTAGACATCACTCTTGATTTCTCAGTGAGCATGACAATTATTAACACGTACATGTTATTCTGGAAACGAATACACTATGGAGATAATGTGTAATAATTGCATTTGAAATTTGGGACTGTTACAACCAGATTACATAGTTATGTATTTATTGTGAAACATAATACAATAATAATAATAAAAATCAACACAAGTGGGTTCACAACACACATTAAACAGGTTCCCAACACACACTAAAACAAAGCCAAAGACCGTTGGCTTGGCAATCGTTCACCACTCCAATATGGCGACTGTATTTCCGGCGTCCCAGCATCCAACGCCCAGTCTAGTACTTTATAGGATGTCTATGGATGGCGCTGCGGCGCCCCGTTCGCCATTTTGGACTGAAAAGTCACGCCAGCCTAGCCCGCGCTCGAATAACTCATGAAAGTGGTCCATGAGAAAGCGGTGTTCTGCAATTAATTGCAACAACTACCAATCTACGTGTGATTTTGCTTTTCATCGGTTCCCAAAGGACCCACAAAGGTAATAACTTTAATATAATTAGACCTCATTAATTTCCATATAATATGCATGCAGATAATGCTGGTGCTTTGCAGAACTAGGCTGCATGAATGTTAGGCTTGTGCATCTCTGTCAAGTTTACGGTAGAAACTAATAATTGAAGGAATATTAACATAATTGATACGTGTCGAGCTAAGATATAAGTCAATTTATTTTTTAAAGTTCAGAATGTGTGTTTACATCAAGTAGTAACGTGCACATTGTCGTTCAGAAGAATAGCATGCTAAGCGGAGATTTAGCTAACTGCATTGAACTTTACTGCGAAAAGGAATGTTAACATGATTGATACGTGTCGAGCTAAGATATAAGTCAATTTATTTTTTAAAGTTCAGAATGTGTGGCGTAAAGCTAGGTGTACAAAAACAGTTTTTGTTAATTAACTTATCAAAAATTTTGCCCAAGACAATGATTTTGTGTTAGCAAGCCAGTGTTAAAGAGCCGTATCAACCCATCCTATAAACACTCACTTGAAGAAATAGCGCCACCTAGTGATATAGTTAAATGCAAAAATAGACATTTTGCATTGCCAATATCTTGGACCAAGGAGGTGGGAACTACACAAAATATACACAAACACACAGAATGTCATTCCTTCAAAACCCACATCCATGCCCACTTCCAGCAAATCATTTCCAGACAAACTCTCACCTCACAACACTGACCTACCACAAAGTCACCATACCTATGATTCCCACACTTCAATACACTGCGGCGGTCATACCATGTACCGCTATGCGGTACATCTAGTTTTAACAGAGTGTGCAAGGTCAATTATATTAAAACAAACAAACAAACAAAAAGCCTTTAAGCTTTTAGCCTTTGTGTAAGGCAGCGCCCTACCGTTTCTCGCCACATAGAAGTGTGTGGGGGCGCCTTTTCGCTCAATACAGTACAATACAGTCAGAGACCGTCTAATACATGTCAATGAGTAGAGTAGTAAGCCATAGCAGACTGATATGCTTCCACACTGGGAGGAGGATTACTGTTGGAGTAGAGTCTCTTTTATTAATCCCGAGGAAAATTAAGGAAGTTAAACGACCATGGGGACCTTTATAAGCGCGGGCTGCAATACCCTATTGCAGCTGGCAGGAATATGTGAACTAACCTTGCTGTCAACTAAGTTAAACCAGTGAATGTAGTCATTATTAAAGAACAACAACATAAATAAAGTATGGTCATGTTAGCGCGAGTGAAACTAGACTAGCACCATTAGCACTACATCATTCATTATCAACGGTAAAAAAAACAATACTATTAGTCTGTTCATTATTATTTCTAATGACTTACCACCATCTTGCTTTCTTCTCCCCTCTTCTTCTTTTTTCTTCTTTCTTTTTTCACTCCCGGAAGGATAGTTTCTCTTCATAATTTAGCCATGGAGGCCTACTGTCACTACCCGATGTGAGTCGCTGCCCGATGTGAGTCGCGCATGCGCACATGTGCTTTTTGTTGACGAAATGATTTACGGTTTGTGAACGAGAAAATGCCTTTCCAGATGTGAGTCAATACGGAAGGAAAATAAACTGACTAACTGAAAAGAGACTGTAACCCCTCGGTGTCTTGTTTATGTGTTTTATGTACCTTTTCTAAGGACTTCCATTGTATGTAATGAGAATTTGCTATTAAGTTTTTTTTTTTTTTTTTATGTACACTGCTTACCCTTTAACAAGTAATTCCCCGCGGACCGCCGCACTTTCCACCGTTCTTGCTTAGTCCATTCCTTCAAGAAATGTCCCGTAGCTAAAAAATGTTTTAGCTCAGAGAAAAAAGTAAAACCACTGTCTCTCATTTTTGCAAATGACATGCCCGCGAATCTCACTTCAAATTGTCGCATGCGCAATTTATACTTCCGTATTGTTAATATTATTATTAATTTTTAATTAAACAAATTCTCATTACATACAATGGAAGTCCTTAGAAAAGGTACATAAAACACATAAACAAGACACCGAGGGGTTACAGTCTCTTTTCAGTTAGTCAGTTTATTTTCCTTCCGTATTGACTCACATCTGGAAAGGCATTTTCTCGTTCACAAACCGTAAATCATTTCGTCAACAAAAAGCACATGTGCGCATGCGCGACTCACATCGGGCAGCGACTCACATCGGGTAGTGACACCTACCAACAGGCAAAATGTGCACGTTAATACAGGGTTTCTGATTTGTGCAAACATTTGGTTGCACGTGAAGTAAGGGATCCCTTTGCAAGTGCTGATTGCTTGAAGGCTTTTGTCACTCAAACAATGGCTGCTTAGCATTATGGTCACGCAATTGGCTGCTTAGCATTTTGCTCATCCCAACAGGAGGCTTATTTGTAAACGCAAATTTTGACACTCTCGACTTGCAAATTTCTCTATCAACGGCTGTGCAAATTTCGACTCTCTGTCGCCACCTGGTGGGGGCCCCAAGCAGCTGCCTGGCTTGCCTTGTGCTAAAAATCGCCTCTGCACTTAACCTATAAACTTGATTTAAACTTTATCATGGCAGTCTGGATTATATTGGTCATCATGCTCCCACAGATTTAACAGTTTAGAAATGAGGCAGCAAATACTGTGGCAGTTACACCTGCACCAACTGCCATTTTTAAAATTTGGAATGTTAAGGAATAGAACTCTCAAGTGATGTCATAATACCCATGCCATGGCCTGCATAATGTTCTGCTATGGGAGTCTATTGCAGACTATAGTGCCAGTTGGTAAAATCTTTTGAAATTTGGCATACATATCACACAACTTGGCACATTCAACCACACTTTTAGCATTTTCTGCGAGAATGTGGTCTAGGTCAAAATGTATCAGTGCGATTCACTTTATTGCGATTCACATTATTTGATATGAATACAAAGGGCGATAATCTACATAACTGTAAGATTGATTCTTTTCATAGTACAGTTTTACCAACAAATGTCCCCCTTGGCCTTCAAACCTGAAAACTGACGAGAACCATTTACTTGTGAGAGGGAAACCTGAATAAAAATGTGTCTTCATAGATATCCTGAAATGGAGTATCCAGTATACAAAATAAACTTGGCTAATAGGGTAACAATACTTGACTGCACCTCTGACAGTAGTGTTAATTTCGTCAGACGAGACATGACAAAATATGTTCGTCAATGACCATTTGTTTTCTATGACAAAGACAAGACGATGGCAAGTGTTCTAGAAGACAGACTAATGGCCTTTATCCACTGCACGTTTTCGTAACGGTTCTGTACGGTACGGCTCGGCTATTCGCTTTTGGCCCTTTTCCACTGGGGGTTGGACCTGGGACCTGTTACTATTTTTCGTACCCGTTTCAGAGGTACTAAAATGTCACATGAATGGTGCTGTCCACTGATTGGTCAAAGGAAATGTTGTGGTTGAATGTTTCTTCGGACATCCTGAAGTTTTCAATCCACTGCGTGTTCCTGAAACAATTACATCCCACCATTCAGAGTTTTGGTCCGTATTTTAGTACTTCGCATCATTCTACAACTGTGTAACAAATGAATATACCTGACATACTAAAAAGCTACCAACTTAATTGTTAGCTTACCCTCACACGTCATCTCTTTGCAGCTCTTAGCCGCTCGTCTTCTGCTTAATAGCCCTGTATGGTTTGCAAAAGTTTTCTTTTCTTCTGAAGTGTCTTTTGCTTTGCCTCTTCTATACGTTTCTTGCTCTGTTTTTTTCTTTTCTTCTACTGTCTATGTTTTTTTGGCGTCTTCAGTGACAACAAGCCACAGCGCAGTCTCCACCCACTTCGACTAGTCCCGACTAGTAACTGCTGGCAGTGGAAAAGGAACAGGATTGGTTCGACAAGTGTGTAGAGTAGTGCCGAGCCGTACCGGTTCTGCAGTGGAAAAGCGCCATAATAAGACGAAATTTTCATGCATTTTCGTTGACGAAAGAAGAAGAGACGAAAATATTTTGCATGATTTTTTTTTTCGCTTCTTTTATTTGCTCCTGCTTGACTTTTTCACTATTCTCACTGTTTCTATTTGATTTCCCTTCACAACTTTCACAAATTTAGCCAGTATAACAAAGGACGAAAAGTTTCAGTTTTCCATCCTGGAATCAAACATTGATGCCTGTTCATCAAAGATGGGCGGAATTCGCAGGACATCTAATGAAGGGAGTCTGGCAACTGATTCCACATTTGGGAATGCAGAGAATGCACCACAGCCGGCTGATACCATTGACTTCACAAAGCAAAATGTGAGTACCGACTGCTGGCATAAAGAAGGTGCTAGACCCAAAGAGAAAAGAGTATTTACCTCAACGACAGTGCGTTCTGCTGTCACTACACCCATACACTCTAGGCCAGGGGTGCTCAATACGTCGATCGCGATCTACCAGTCGATCGCGAGGCCAATAGTGGTAGATCGCATACAACTTTGAAAAAAAAAAAAAAAGTTCCCTGTTCGTCCTACACACGCTAGTTAGCTGATGGCCCATCACGCATCCACCGGCAGACAGCGACCACCCAGCCATTAGTGGGCTATCTCCAAACATTTGGACCCATGAACCTTTGCGCTGGAGCCAGTTGATGGGCCCAGCAGATGTGGAAGGACATCGGAGATTGCGAGTGGTTTTCACTGCAGTTGGACGAATCTACGGACGTGAGTGACACAGCACAGGTGTGCATTTACATTCGTATGGTGTTCAGTGACATGACCGCAAAGGAGAAGCTATTGACAGTGATTCCCTTGAAAGAATATGCGCGAGGAGAGGACATTGTTCAGTCGTTTAAAAACTTTATAGACAAAACTCAGCTCCCACTGTACAAGTTAGTGTCCATCACCACGGATGGAGCGCCCGCAATGGTTGGTCGCGTGCATGGGTTCATTGCCAGGTGCAGACAGGACGATGCTTTTCCAGACTTCGTGAATTACCACTGCATTATCCACCAACAAGCATTATGCGCGAAAATGCTGAACATGAAAGAGATCATGGACGTGGCAACGAAGATCGCCTGCTCAATTAGAGCTAGAGCGCTTTAAAGACGGCTATTCCGGGCACATCTGGAGAAGGCTGACAGCGACCACTCTGAGTTGTTGCTACACACTGACGTGAGGTGGCTTAGTCGCGGGAAATTCTTGCAACGATTCCGAGAGCTCTGTCCAGAAATCAAGGAGTTTTTCCCTGAAAGTGGACATGCAGAATACAAACAGCTGAATGACGGGCAGTGGCTGCTGGATTTGGCTTTTTTAACCGATCTGACAAACATACTGAATGACCTTAATCAAGAGCTGCAAGGAAAAGACAAAACGGTGATCGACATGATCAGCTCAGTCAATGCCTTCAAACGAAAAATGAAACATCTGTCCTCAAAGCTTCAGCGCCATAACTTGGTAAATTTCCCGAACCTGCAGTCAGAGTTGGAGACGCAAGGGAAGGCCTGTGCGCAACTAAGCAGCGCACGCTGGCTGTCAGCAGCTACTGTCCGGACTACGCATCCTTGGCTGAGTCAATGCAGTGCAAGTCATCAAATTAAACTCTGAACTAATTATTAATACTATTATTATTATACATTTTCACTGTATTATTATTATTATTATTATATGGTAATTACAAAAACATGTTCAGAGCTTATTTTGGTGCAATATTGGCTTGGAATTTTCAATAAATTGTAAAATAACATACGCTTTTATGGGTCGGTAGATCTTTGTGACTTGGTCATTTTAAAAGTAGCTCGCACACTGAAAAAGTGTGAGCACCCCTGCTCTAGGCATTAGTCCAGACACAGAGCTAGTGCCAAAAAGTCTATGCAAATCCAACCCATAACCATAACCCACAACCCATAACACTTCAAAACAGATTTGAGTGCCTCAGACATCTGGAACTAGAAGTTCCTAGAGCGACGACTCACCATAGACAGAGACTGAACTGTGAGAAATTAGCAGTGGGAAAAAAGGAAAAACAGCCATCAACACCTGCTTGTCCAACAACCCTTGTTCTCCACGGTAAGACATTTAAAAGGAGAATGGATGACTGTATGCTTCCTTCCGAATGCATCCATTTCTGACATTAAAACAGTATTTCAAAGATAGTGTCATCATAAAGCTATTGAGTACATCATTGTGCATGTTGGAGCAAATGACATTTTTAGAGAACAGCACAGTGTCAAAGAAGACTTCAAAGAACTTTCCTCTGCCCTAAATGAGCTTGGAATACAACCGTTTATCAGTGGCCCACTTACAGCACAGGGAAGCTTTGCATTCTCTCAACTATTCAGTCTCAACACTTGGCTAACAAAGACATGCTTTTCACTTGGGATGAATTTTATAGACAATTTTAACCTGTTTTGGAATAGCAGAGCATTCTTCAGACCAAATAGCACAGAACTTAGCTGGACTGGGGCCACCACTATCGCCCCTCTCTCTACCATGCAATCTTTTTTTCACCGACCTTGGGTCAATCTGGTTCTGTCTGCACTGCTACAGAGCGCTTATCAGCAATCATGGTTGATAAAGACTCTGTTGGGGTACAAACTGAAACAGTCATGTACATCAACAAACATTCTGGTGAGCCAAAACAATGGCCCTCACAAGCGGAAAAAGAGAAAGGTCCAATCACCTCCTCTGCTGAGACCTTGGATATGCCTCTGGCAGTTGCAACTGTATCTGATACAGTACCGGGAAATCATCCGATTTCTGACGCACCACCATCCAACTCCTTGCCACTGTGGGAGCATGATGACAAGGACACTGCTGTAGCGACTCATGACCAACTATCTGTATCAGGCTGCCCCAGACCTCGGCCATCCAATGGAGCCTATGTTAGAGTTTGATGTTTTGAAGTCAATTCAGTTGCGTTGTGTTTCTCATCAGAAATAGAAGACTGGACTCTTCTTGTTGAATCAGGATCGATGATTTATTATAAATAGATGGAATATAGAGAAAATGAAATAAACTGATTGTAACAAAACAAAGTTTAGAAGACTAAGAGTCTATCTATCCTCTGGTTCTTACAACACTCTTCCACTTTCACCGCAAAGTTCAGGCAGGCTCAGCTTTCTGTAAGATGTTGTCTCTATGCTGCATCGATCCGTCTTCTTCGGGACAAGACAACGTGAGGTAGATATACTCAGAACACCACTTGTCTAAAACAGTGGAAAATAACTAGAACATTTTCTATGTCTAGAAGGGCATACTTTGTATGGGCATAGTTCATGGACACTCGTAGTGCTCGGTTTAGGATGGAGTAAACATTCTAATAACCCAAATAGGTGCATCTACTAGGCCCTGCACCTGTGCTCGTTCATGTTATCAGTTAGTGGCCTGGTGCCAGCTCAGTTTAGTCTAGCAGTCTAACACAGACCCTTACTGCACAGAGAGAAAATCAGAGTACAGTTGAAAGCTATTCATTTGACAGAATACAGAAAATCATGTAAAATTCTACACCAATGAGCATGCAGCACCAGACAACACAGGAACATTCTCACCACCCAGCATGACTGACAAAACGCTAACCACAACAACTTCACCAGAAACCCCTGATTTTGTACCAGCCCGCCTGCAGTTCCCTGCAAGTATGCGAAGACTGCTGCCAATTGCTAGACTAAGTTTTTCCAGCCCAAGACACTCAAAACAAGCAGAAAACACCTATGGACAGGCCTTCATGAGCCAACAACCATCAGCTGTATACCCATACATTACAGCACGCAAAAAGCACAGGGCACCACCACCCCCTCTGCCTGCAGAAAGATCCCCTGATCAAACTTAATGGCTTGGAATGTGGACAGCTTCAGTGCACTAACAGTGGCAGTAACGACCTTGATGAGTGTACTGTCTGATATGCTGTGGGTCCCTGCATTACGGGTAGTTTTGAAAACAAGCTGGGACCCAGGATGCCAAGGCCATTCTCTATTCCTGTGCTTACAAGAAAAAGAAGAATTTGTGTGCATCCTGTGAATGGGGTAAACCAGTCAAATCTCCTGCCCAAAACAACCTCAGAACGCGTCAGTGTATATGACCCCTAAGCTCACTGTAAAACTAGCTCTTCTGAATATCAGATGACTCTCTAACAAGTTATTTTTAATTAATGATTTTATTTGCACACACAAACTTTTTTTTTTACTTCTTACCTAAACCTGGCTGGAACAAGCAAACTGTTTTACTACCCTTATCGAATCAGCTCCCCCAAATTTCGATTTCATGAGTGTCAAGAGCGGAATAGCACACATATTCAAAGCATCTTTTCAGTGCAAACAGACAACATTTGGCAATTTTACATAATTTGAGTACTTAAGTGCACTCATTAAGTGTTCTCCGAGTATGTTACTATTGACTGTCTACAGACCACCAAGACTCTCAGCAACACTTTTTCTAGAGGAGTTTGCAGAACTGTTATCAAACATTTGTTTAGAATTTGACTTATATCTTTTTAACTTGCATGTAGATAATGTAGAAAACACCTATGTCAATGAATTACTCACACTGATTGATACATTCAACCTAACACAGCATGTACAGGGACCAACACACTCTCATGGCCATACCCTTGACCTTGTCATCACAAAGGTTAATGTCTCTACAACTGTTATAGACTTGGCCTTATCTGATCATTTCTTTGTTTTCTTTGATGTTTGTATGACCCCTCACATTCAGAACAAGTCTATGACTGTAAGAAGGAGAGTCATAAACAATGACACATGTCTTCTTTTTGAGCAGGCACTCCCACAACCCCTAAGTCAACCATCAGACTGTGCAGATGAATTAATGACAAATTTTACTTTCCGGCTTGAGATGAACCGTTTGGCTGCCTGAAAGTGTAGCTCCCGGTCCTTTAATCTTTACACATACATTTAAAAAGTGATTTGTCCCCATATGTGGCAGACACAAATAGTACCCTGCGCCTTTAAGAACCAGCAGGCAAAAAAAGGGTACCCTGCGCCTTTAAGAGCTAGCCCTCGGGTGTAAGCAGTGGGGAAGTGGACTGGAGCCGGGTAGTTAGCGCCTTGGTGGAGAAACAAGTGGGCAGCACGTTTTGGGTAACGTGGGCTTATTTGAAAGTATAGGACTGTGAATTTAGAGGAGTTGATCTAAGTAGAGAGAAGTTTATAGTAGTAGTGCCAGACTTGTTATATTGCGTTTCCTTTATTACTGTGAAGTAGATCGATGTTTTTCGACGGACAGAAAACTTGGACATTGCAGCAGCATGACGATACACAAATAGACTGCACAGAGAAGACGTCTCGAAGCCTGTAAAAGTGTGTCTATTGCGGTTATTATTCGTCTAGGCTGTGTATCCAACGTCCACTTCATGAGTATTCGGTTTGTTTTGATCAGAGGGAGTGTAGTGCTTTGAGGAAGACGAAAGACGGCAGTAGCCCTACACCACGTGGTCGTTTGTCTGTGGTAGTTATACTACGCCATTTCAAGTTTGAGGGTCCCTGGCGTTTGCCTAGACGTGTACCCTGCCATCTGAAAACACACACACACACGCAAACACACACACACACCGGGGAACATTGTGAACTGCTACGCAGCATACCCTCTCACTTCCACACACACACAAACACTAGGTAATGGGGCGAACGGACGAGCCTCTGCGTATATACACACATACACACACCGGGGAATATTGTGAACTGCTACGCAGCATATCCTCTCACTACCACGCACACGTACACACATACATTGGCGCTTCCATACAGAGTCATAGACCTTGAACAGCATTGCAGTGGCTCACTGATTTGGGGAAGCAGGACCACTTTACAAGTTTGCTGACACGAAAGAAGATAAAAGAGTTACACTGTACGATGTTTATGTAAGTTTACGTCATGTATAAATGTTATGAATGTGAACACCTTTCCATTAGTTCAGCTTACTATATGTAACGGAGTAAAATATAGTGCAGTTAAATCCTGCACAAATTGGGTTTGTTTTTAATCAATGTATTTGTTTTGCGTCTTTGATTTGTGATTACACACACTCATCATGTCAGTTTGTTAGGGGTGGGTCCGTTCTTTAGCCTTGTGTCCCTCCTGGCTTTCCGTCCTGTGCATCTTGTCTTCACGTTTAAAGGTCCCTGTCTCCCTCAGCTCTTCCCTGTTAACCTTACGTGCTGGGAAGAGGTATGTTGTCCCCAATCCGTAATAATAATCTGTATATATCCTCATGGTAATTAACCATCAATGTTCTTTAAAATCATAATCTTCTATTTTAATCACTCCCTTAGTCATCCCTTTGTGTATCGTCGTATGTATATGTTGTCTCGTCACAGTTTATTTGTCACATAGTTTATAGCCACGGGTATAGGATAAGCTCGTGGCTCAGCTATTGCTATTAGCTAAGTGTTAGTTAAGCTCAATGTTTTTATTAGTTTTCTGTTTTCGTCCTTTTTGTTTGCCAGGAAAGGACAGAGGCTAACCACCACCTAACGCCACATGTTTTATGTGTTTCGTACCAGGTGTGTAATTCGTTTCATTGAATCAGTTGAATTCGTTTCATTCATGTTGTTGCCCGTTCACTTATGTCGTACTAGCTAACCACCCCGCCTAGCTTGGAATGCTAGCGGGGCATGTCACTGTTGCAGTCGTAGCCTTGCTCTGTATGTTTTTGGTGTAATTAACAATGTGTTGTTGATTGTGTGTATTGTTGATATTGTATTTGTATATTGTATTATTGTATTTGGATATGTAGCCCTGTTAAACTTACGTGCTGGGAAGAGGAAAGGACCGAGGCGAACTACCACCTAACGCCACATGTTTTATGTGTTTTGTACCAGCACTATAAATAAATGACGTGCCAGCAGCTCCTGTGCGGACATTCTACTCAACACAACGCAGAGAGATTTAGTAGGACCCGTAACATATATTTTGGGAATTTATGGGAATTATTGTGAAAGTTACCATTTTGAAAATTACCAAAATTTTCCAATTTCCATAGAAATTTTCTGGAAACTTTTCAGGAATATTCTGCCCCTTTGCAACCCTAGTGATGAGTCTGCTTAGTATATTTGGGTTATAATTACATCAACACCAAAAAATATTTAATTAACACGAGGCTACTGAAATGTAATTTACCAGTATATAATTACTGTATGGCTTTTATTAACATACTGTTTTAAAGGGTTTAGCATTGATTATAAAGTATGGCAACACAATGACACAAATTGACAAATTCACCATATTGTGGAAAAAACACTTTGGATGCCAGTATAGCTCTTTCTTCTTTTACGATTGCACAGACATGTCATCAGCACCTATAGGCCCACAGACCAATGACATAACCTTGCAATTTAATGCAGAATGCTATGCAAGACTTCAAGTGAAAGTAGACAGGGAAGCAGAAGATCGGAGACTGTATGCTCATCACCCACGCACCGTGTGAGACACACACCACCTAAAGCATATGACTAAACTAAGGTGAAAAGTACCTAGGCCACCCTGTTGAAGTTGTATGTATGTATGTTATGGGTCACTAAGTAAACCCAAGTAAAGTAGCTTCTTTTTCATTTTGTATGCTGTTTTAAGCATCTCTGGCTGCCTGGGCCTGCATATAAATGTCACATGCCTGAAACTACTAAAATACCTTAATGTATGTATTGTATGTAGGTTTAGATAGCCTAATTACTACATACACAACAAAGTTAGACAGGGAAATACTGCTTACTGAGTAGTAAGCTAATGGTGAATTTTGATAAACACCAGCTTACCATTGAGCTCTTCAAAAGAAGGAGCAAATGTTAGAAGACGTAACCAAAGCTTGGTGTGGTCTTAAATCCAGGCATTTAAAGAAACCAGGAAAGAAATATTAATATTATCAATCTAATTAACTAACCAATTTGATACAGAAGGTTCGGGTAGAGCCCATTGCAAAGCCATGTTGACATGCAGGCAACAGCAGGAGCAGCGTTGTTGTTTCAAGTTTATTTGGACTTTCGCCACAGAGTATGATAAGCTAGGCCTGCTGCTGAGTATTTTAAAGTATTGTAATGTCGCAGCTACTTATACTTAAAGGCTGCCACCACCTTTGTTAAACCGGTCTGGTCCGGCGGTCGTCCCCAGATTCCACACAACTCACAAACACGATAACTGCGCTTAAACGTAGTCTTCTTTATTACAAATATTCATTTCATAAAATACAAGACAATGGAGGAACATGGACAAGCACTCGGCCTAGCATACTGGGCCATCCAGCCAATAAATAACACCATCAACCATCACACAGTATTGCACACAACCCACAAAAGCCTTATGAAAACCAAGCTATAGTTTGGAATACATTGGTACAAAATCACACGTCCCCAAACTGGAGTAAAATAAGAGACACAGCAAGTCACTAAGTTATAAATCTCTTATATACCAGTATATACCAGTATATACCAGTCCCGCACTTCACATAAACCACCCACAGTCCACACACACAACCATGACCCTCCCAATTTCCCCGCACACACACACGCACACAATTCAATCAATAAGGTTAAAAACACTCAAGACTTCCCTCCATCTAGGCGTCGAGACCCTCCCGTGTGTCCGTAGTCCGTGAGTACCGGCGTCCCGGTGCTCACCAACAAAAAAAGAGTCACTCACTCCGCAAAAAAATAGGTCAAGAACGTCCCACATCGATTATTCCAATTCAGTTCAAACATACGCAGTCTGTGGCCTGTATTAATGTCATAATGCCCCTGTCCACCAAGCTCTGCCTCTCAAAGCACGCCACGCGTCCAAACTTCACAAACAGTTCCCGTATCTGCCTCGTCTCCTAGACAAAGCAGCTTACCTGGTTTTTAAAAGCTCCCTCTCCCCAGGTGTCCTTCATTTCTCAATTAGACCTCACATTTTCAGATAACGTTCACGTGATGACACAAATGCGGAAACATTTAACAGACAACGTTCACGTGATGACACCCAATGAGGAAATGTCATCACACTACCCCCCCTTTGACAAAAGACTCGTCCCCGAGTCTAGTATGTAGTCTCTAGTCCATGTTGGGGGTCTTTTCATGCACGCAGCCCGTCCCCCCCCACTCACAACCTGGTTTGGCCCAAGGGCAGGGTCAAAGGCAACCATCGGGGCAAAAGTAGTGCCAGGCACAGTGGAGGCAGGGCCAGGCACGGCAGGGCCAGGCCCGGCAGAGGCAGAAGCAGGGCCAGGCACGGCAGAGGCAGCAGCAGGGCCAGGCACGGCAGAGGCAGAAGCAGGGCCAGGCCCGGCAGAGGCACAAGCAGGGCCAGGCACGGCAGAGGCAGGGCCAGGCACGGCAGAGGCAGGGCCAGGCACGGCAGAGGCAGAAGCAGGGCCAGGCCCGGCAGAGGCAGAAGCATGGGTAGATGGACAGTCTGAAGGCGCAGCCATATAGCGTGATCTTGTAAACACCCAGCTGGCTCCATACCTCTTTCCACTGGATCTTTGCGGTTGCGGCGCTTTACGAGAAGGTGTAGCGTCGCATCGGGAGGGTCTAGAACATGGTTGGGAGGGTCTCGCAGCTGAAGTAGATGGCTCTCCAGTCCCATTAGGCAGAGGCATGCAGTTCTCTGAAAAGGAGGAAGGCACAAATGGTTTCAGCCTATTGAAATGAACAATCATATCTGTGCCACCCCCTTCTGGTGTAATCTTATACAGCACTTCAGATATCCGGGCCACAACTTCATATGGCCCACGAAACTTTCTCTGCAGCTTGGGACATAAACCCCGCTTTCTTGTTTTATCCCTCAACCAAACCCGTTCTCCCACAGAGTAATACTGAAAGTTGACCTTTAAATCAAAGTTTCTCTTTTGGTCACCTGAGGCTTTCTCTTGAGGCCTTTTGACAGCCTCCCCAACTGTGGACAAAATGTCATTCAGTCTAGACACATATTCATTGACGGATGTAAACCTAGTCTGGTTGTCCAGATTTAGCACTATATCCACTGGCAAAACAATTTCTTGACCAAAAAGTACCCGAAAAGGGGAAAACCCTGTGCTTGAGTGTACACTACTCCGATATGCCATCATAACATAGGGTAGGAGAACATCCCAGTTCAGCTGGTTTGCATCAACAAAAAGAGACAACATATCTACCAGTGTTCGATTAAATCTTTCCACCATCCCATCTGACTGAGGAGAATACGGACTAGTCTGGGTTTTGTGTATACCCAATAACCTACACAATTCTTGGAACAGCTGGGATTCAAAATTCCTCCCTTGATCAGAGTGGATAGTACGTGGGGTCCCAAACCTACACACCCACTGTTCTGTCAAGATTTTTGCAACTGTGCATGCCTCTTGATTCTCCATCGGAAAGGCCTCGGTCCACTTTGAAAAATAATCACCAATGACTAGAATGTACTTATTCTCTAAAAGAGAGACTGGTAGGGGGCCCAAAATATCCAAAGCAATACGTTCATGAGGATGTGATGTAACTGACGACTGTAGAGGGGCACAAGGTGCCCGACCTACAGTTTTACGTGAAGCACATTCCCTGCATTCTGTACACCATCTTTCAACATCCCCAGACCACCCTGGCCAATAAAAGCAGTCCTTCACTTTGTTTCGCAATTTTTGGATCCCTAAATGGCCACCTGTTAGCTCATTATGTAATTGCGTTAGGACATATGGCACCATGGTTTTGGGAAGAACCACCTGCATCCTACATTCCACATTTTCCCCACTCAAAGGAACCCGCACCAACACCCCATCACGCACTTGAAGCTGGCTCCACACTCTAGCAAACTTCCCAAGTTCAGGTGGACAGCTGGCTTCAATTCCCCTTTCCCCTCCAAAAAACTTCCTCTGTATTATAATCTTTAAATCAGGATCCCCTTGCTGGGCCATTTTCAACTCCTTCCCAATCACAGCCTCGCCCCCACGTGACATTGGAAGATCTACCCCCGCTTCCCCAACATCTTCCTGGGATGGCCCCTGTTCATTAATCTCTTGTAGTACTCTAACAGAGGTTTTAGCAAAAGGTGATATGGTTTGTGTTCCAGGTACTTCCTCAGCCCCACTGACGGCTAACGAAGGTATGCGGGACAATGCATCCGCATTTCCATGTTGTTTTCAAGGACGGTGGATGATGCGATACTGGAAGTTTGCAAGCTGCTCTATCCAACGGGCCAATTGGCCCTCCAACCCTTGAAAATTATGCAACCAATGAAGGGAATTGTGATCAGTTCTTAGAATAAACTCCCTCCCCAGCAAATAATGTTTAAAAGACTTGGTGAAGGTTAGCATTGCAAGTAGTTCTTTTTTTGTAGTTGCATATTTCCGCTCAGTTTTAGTCAAAGCCCGACTAGCATATGCAATAACCCGTTCAAACCCATCATACTCCTGGGACAAAACTCCCCCTATACCACAATCACTCGCATCAGTGTCTAATATAAACACTTTTTGTGGATCCGGGTATGCAAGGATGGGTGCAGACATCAAGGAGGTCTTTAACATGACAAAAGCATTGGAACATTTCTCATCCCACTTAAATCTCCGCCCCTTCTCAGTCAATGTATGCAATGGTCGTGCAACTTCAGCAAAGTTTTTAACAAAACGGCGATAATAAGAGGCCAGACCCAAAAAGCTTCTGACCTCAGTCTGGCTTGTGGGTTCTGGCCACGAACGTATGGCTTCCAGCTTAGCAGGGTCGGCCATAACTCCATCAGACGAAATAACATGCCCTAAATACTGTACTTCAGTGGAAAACAAATTGCATTTAGATGGTTTTACCTTCAAATGGGCTGCTTGCAATTTCCCCAGGACCTCACCCAATCGACTCAAATGTTCCTGAAAGCTGCGGCCAAACACAATAATATCGTCAAGGTACACTAGACATGTTGTCCACTGTAAATCCGCCAAAACTAGGTCCATTAACCTTTGGAAGGTTCCTGGAGCATTAGTGAGCCCAAAAGGAAGTACATTAAACTCCCATAGACCACTCTTTGTGGTAAAGGCAGTTTTGGGCCTGTCTTTAGGGTCCACCTCAACTTGCCAATAACCACTCGACAAAACGAGGGTAGAGAACCATTTTGCGTGTGTCAGACTATCTAAAGCATCATCGATGCGTGGGAGCGGATATGCATCCTTACGAGTGACATCAATAAGTTTACGATTGTCTACGCAAAAACGTAAACCACCATCTTTTTTTCTAACAGGGACAACCGGTGCTGCCCAGGGGCTCACCGAAGGTCGAATGATGCCACGTTGTTGCATTTCTTTAACATGATCAGCCACTTCCTGCTGCAGATGCAACGGTACCCGACGAGGGGCCATTTTAATCGGGGGCGCTGGCCCAGTATCAATTTCATGAAGAGTCAAATGGGTCCTTCCCAAATCAGTGTCATCTCTACTAAAAACTGACAAATGGGTGGACAAAAGTCCATGAATCCCCTGCATGTCTGCCGTATCAAAACCCCTATTATGTAAACCCAACTCCTTTACCAGGGAATCTGTAGACCAAGCCTTTTGGTTTGCCTGGTCAACCACCATTCCTGTTAATCCCTCCTCTACATGAACATCAGGGCAGAAAGTGCCTACAGACATCCCCTTTTTCAATGTATGTGCATGCTCCGCCATATTTATAAGTCTCACTGGTATCAAGCCCCTATCCACCTTACTCACCACCCTGGTGACCAATACATCAAAGTGACTTGAAAGAGCCCCAGAGGGTTCCAGCATGCCTTCCATACCTTCTAGACCGGCACCGCTGACGTTTCCTGGAATAATCACCTCACTCCGAGGAGGAATGGTAAGGTCCTTTTCAACAGTCACAGGTCGGCTCTCCTTTAAAGGATGAATGAGTTGTAAGGGCAGTTTCTTCCCCATTAAAACACAGACGCCCCCCTTTAAATCAATTACAGCTCCAAATTTACAAAGAAAGTCTGTTCCCAGTAACCCCTCCTCAGGCGCAATATCAGCCACTAAAAAAATCTGTTATTAGGGCTAAATTGTCAAATTCACACAGTTTGCCACCTCCCAAATATTTCCATGTATCCCCCATTAGCCACAGACACTTTACCATTATACCCAGTTAGTTGAGCTCCCTGCGGTTTATTCTCCAACCAGAAAGTATGCGATATAAGAGATACCTGAGCACCTGTATCCACTAGGGACATCTAACCCCACCCACTTTGGTTGACACATAAACTCCTGCCCCATAGGCGGGTTCTGGGGATTCCACCCTCAGGCCAGAGTAACAATGAGGAGGGGCGGGCATTTGGCCCTCTGTACCAGCCCCTTCTATTTTAAATAAGGACATTTCTTTCTGATGTGTGATTACAGCCACATTCCCAGCACCCATCTCCCCGTTCTCTACTATTACGATCTACTGTAGGATCTACTCGTGAGGGATTTACTGGACTAGGCTGTGCAAAATTCCCTGGGGCAGTGTTTCGCTGTATATTTCCATGTGAGCTTTTTATTTCAGCAACTGTGGCTTGTAAAGTTTTTATTTCTTGTCTCAACCCTTCCACAACACCCAATAAGGTGCCAATCTGGGAGTCACCAGCAGGTGGCCTGCCACTCACTCCCATGACCTTAGATTCCACTTTTAGTTCTGTCCGCTCCAAATCACGAATTAATTCTAGTTCCGTTGCAACGCTAATGGCATCCTCTAGGGTAGGTGGCTTGGCACTCCGTAACTGAATTCTTAACTCTCGACTTCCAACATTAGCCATGAAATGGTCACGAGCCAATAAATCTTGTGTTGATGCATCTACGGAGGAGTAGGCCTTAGACACTAATGGTAGCAATGTATTTCCAAATTCTCTGGCCGTTTCAGTGGGTAATCTTTTCCTAGAAGAAAAGCTCACTCTATGCCACTCTTCCCCACATGGCTCCAGATATTTCCCCATGGCTACTCTCAATGCAGCATAGCTACTCTTATCAGTTGGACTCAAACCTGCATATATATCCCGGGCTCGTCCAGACAATAAAAGGGACATAAACTTTAACTTTAATTCCTCAGTCCAGTGATTAACTTCAGCAGCTAATTCAAACTGTTCAGACCAATCAGACCAATCCCTCCCCATTCCTGTAAAAGTCTCTGGCATAAAACCTGGCCTCTGTAGAGGCGGGTGTGATGGCTGTACAAGTGCCGGTGCCACAAACTGTGCATTCTGCTCAGACACACCTGAACCAGACTCTCGTATGGAATCGGGAGACGACATGATTTCAATTACGATCCCACCGCTGCCACCAGTGTAATGTCGCAGCTACTTATACTTAAAGGCTGCCACCACCTTTGTTAAACCGGTCTGGTCCGGCGGTCGTCCCCAGATTCCACACAACTCACAAACACGATAACTGCGCTTAAACGTAGTCTTCTTTATTACAAATATTCATTTCATAAAATATTCGGTCCGGAGTGGACAATGGAGGAACATGGACAAGCACTCGGCCTAGCATACTGGGCCATCCAGCCAATAAATAACACCATCAACCATCACACAGTATTGCACACAACCCACAAAAGCCTTATGAAAACCAAGCTATAGTTTGGAATACATTGGTACAAAATCACACGTCCCCAAACTGGAGTAAAATAAGAGACACAGCAAGTCACTAAGTTATAAATCTCTTGGCTAAATGCCCAATATACCAGTCCCACACTTCACATAAACCACCCACAGTCCACACACACAACCATGACCCTCCCAATTTCCCCGCACACACACACGCACACAATTCAATCAATAAGGTTAAAAACACTCAAGACTTCCCTCCATCTAGGCGTCGAGACCCTCCCGTGTGTCCGTAGTCCGTGAGTACCGGCGTCCCGGTGCTCACCAACAAAAAAAGAGTCACTCACTCCGCAAAAAAATAGGTCAAGAACGTCCCACGTCGATTATTCCAATTCAGTTCAAACATACGCAGTCTGTGGCCTGTATTAATGTCATAATGCCCCTGTCCACCAAGCTCTGCCTCTCAAAGCACGCCACGCGTCCAAACTTCACAAACAGTTCCCGTATCTGCCTCGTCTCCTAGACAAAGCAGCCTACCTGGTTTTTAAAAGCTCCCTCTCCCCAGGTGTCCTTCATTTCTCAATTAGACCTCACATTTTCAGATAACGTTCACGTGATGACACAAATGCGGAAACATTTAACAGACAACGTTCACGTGATCACACCCAATGAGGAAATGTCATCACAGTATTTCAAAACTTTATAGTGGAAAAATAAACACACCCTGGGGCCTCATTTATACAACGTTCTTACGCACAGATTTGATCTTAGAGTGTTCGTACGAACGAATTCACGTCAAAGTACAGAGTTATAAAAAACATCTTTGACGTGAAAAAGTACTTATTTCCACGTCAGGTTCCAGCTTGGCGTACGATCATTTCCTTGTGGGTATGCCTGGTATTGCAGATATTTTCCAAAGCACGGGCTAGGAATTTCATTAAAAAAGACAATCTCGCCTCTTTCACTGACTGTAATATGATTAGGATTCGCCTGATATATGCAGAAGTACCAATACTTTTAAAAATATATATTTTAAATGTTTCATCATCATCGTCATCATCGTCAATTACACAATCAAATCAATACAATCAAATTAATTACATGAATAGGCTATAGTTGATCCAAATTAAGGTATGATGTGTACATTTAATTCCACACGTGTAAAACATTTGGTAGGCTATAAAAACTGTCATAGTGTGTTGGTTTTTAGTAAGAGACATGGCTGCATTGGCCCTGTTAGAGGATATTGCCAACCGTGCAATAAGGAGAGAACGAGTTTTTCGTAGACTTTTGGCACATGATGACACATGGCTGATAAGCAGGTACTGCTAGCCGAGAATGGCTTTGTTAGAGCTTTGTGCCCAAATGGGCCCTCATCTAGAGAGACGCACCAGACGCAACCCGGCTATACCCGTTCATGTACAGTTTTTGTCTGTTCTTGGGTTTCTCCCGACAGGAACGTTCCAGCGAGAAATTGTAGACCGGTCGGGAATATCCCAATCAACATTCAGCAGAATATTGCCAGATGTTCTTCGCGGAATTATTCGCCTATGCCCGCAATTAATTCGATTCCCATACAGTGCCCAGAAACAGCAAGAAGTGAAGGAGGATTTCCTGCGTAAAACACGGTTCCCAAATGTGATCGCTGCGATAGACTGCACCCACGTTGCCATACGAGGAAAAACTTCCACTCGATAAATGTGCAGCTCATTTGTGATGCTCGTATGGCAATCTTGAATGCTCTTGCACGCTGGCCAGGGTCAACGCACGATTCCTTCATTGTGCGTAATTAAAGTGTTGGAAATCGACTGGAGGCGGGAGCGGGCAGAGACAGCTGGCTTCTAGGTAAACCCTTTAAAAATGTCGCCCAATTTATTTGCTTTTTTAGAAGGAACATGAGGTTAAATTAATAATTTCTGTCAACAGGAGACCAAGGTTATCCTTTGAAGAAATGGCTGCTTACCCCGATTGCGCACACGGAGACAGCCGAGGAGGCCCACTTTTTTTCTTGCATTCCTCTTTAGTTGGCATTGTCACAGAGAGTTTTGTTTTGAGGATGAGCTCGTTTTATATGTTAATTCATTAAGCAGGGCGTTTTGAGGGCGGAGCATTCAGCTGCACACAATTCCACGATCATTTGTGATTTATAACCAAATGATTGGCCTACACATGGATTTCGTGCGTAGCCTATGTTCGTTTTGTCTGAATCGCACCTACGATCAAATCAGAAAAGTTCTTAGATAAAATCAAGGAAGGTTTCTACGCAAGTCTTTATAAATGAGGCCCCCAAACACATATTTTTACTCAAAACATTTCTGCAATTTTGTATGGCTATATCACGCTGAATCTGCTCTTCTTAATTTGGCTGTAGGCTAAAGCAAAAGGCAGACGTATTAGTGGGGTTCCATGTATAGACAATTAGTCACTAGGCCCGTTCGAGTAACACACCGGTCTGTCTACGTTTGTCTAACTTCGGCTACATACGTCAGCAAGAACTCCGCCTCGCAGGATGGGTGGGTGTTTAAAAGGCGCCGGTCAAGTCGGACACAAGTCTTTTGTTTACACCACCTGATCTTCGTAGTAGATGGCGGAGAAGTCATGTGTTGTGTGTGAGGGACAAGAAGGGGGCGGACGGTTGTAGTAGGGTGCATTGAGACTTCAAGTCAAGTCGAGTCGTTTTTTTACTAGCACATTTAAACAAAACAACAGAGATGTCCCAAAGTGCTGCACAACACAAGGATGAAAAATAACACGGCAAAACCATAACCCAAAGATCATTAATAGGTATAGCCTACTGACACAAAGCAATACAATAAAAACAAGATTAACAAATACATAAATAAATAAAAGATTGCGCTTGACAGCATCAGATACACGCCCCAGAACAAGCTAAAAAGAGAGAGAAAAGATATGTCTACAAACTGGACTAAAATAACATACATATAAGATGAGAAGTTCCGTGACAGAGCGCTACACAACATCCGTGTCCAGACGTCAATGAACTTTAAACCAACCAGGGCAAAGTTGCGTCACCACGGAGGCGTTAGTTAGACGATTGTAGCCGCGGAAAAGCAACTGCAAGCGCTTGCACGATTTGTCTACATGCGGCTACATCACATGGGTTTTTAGGTCATCTGACCTTGTGACGTTTTTGTGACAGCGCCACGCCTTTCTGGCAACTCTGACACAAAGTCTAACCATAATGCAACATTTTCAGCCCACAATGCATCGCTGACTACATGCGGCTACATCCGTCTGTAGACGTTTACCCTCATCCGAACACAGCTATTGTCATTTACCACTGATGCAAAAGTTTTGTTTACACTTGGAGGTTGTTTGTAAGGGTCTATAGAACAATTTTGGTCCGAGGGCCAGACAGTCAGGTCAAAAAAATTCCCCTCTAGGGCTCCCAACCCATTATAAGGCTTAATAATGCAAGAGATGAGGCCAGAAATCAATTCATTTTGAACTGTGACCTCTAAGTCCTCTCTAGGGGTAAGACTCGTTTGAAGACTGCATTGTAACGGCGGTTGAAGCCGGTATAGCAATTATTCAGATGCATGGCTTGTGGTGTGGAGCAGCATCAATTTCTCTGAACTGATTTGCAAGGCTGATCATTTCTTTTCTTTTTTGACAAATACTGATTATTGATTTTTACCTTATTTAGCAAACAGGCACATATGCACCAAAACAAATCAGGAACAAAAGGAACAAAAGAGCACATTAACAAACACAATCATCAGAGACAACAGTAGATAAATATAGAATCTGGACATTAACATTGGTTAGAAAAATAAAAGAGTGACATGAGCAAACAGAGGACAATAAGTTACACAGTGTCAGATAGACCTCCTCCTTCCACAAATTCCATAAACGCATCCCAGATCATAACAAATCTGTTATATTTCCCCTTGATCAAGTATGTCAATTTCTCCATGGTAATACAATGCAATAGTCCTTCTGCCCACAGTTGTTTACATGGCCTATACATAGATTTCCATGACAAAGCAATTTTATGTTTTGCTTTAAGCAGACAACATATGACCATTGATTTCTCATACTTACTGAGTGCACAATTCTTTGGGAAAAGTCCCAGTATACAAAGCTTAGGGCATACTGGAAGAGATGCATCAATAATCTTAGACAAAGTTGCAATTATCTCCTTCCAAAATTCCTGGATAATGGAACATTCCCAAAGACAATGAAATAGTGTACCTTTCTGTGTACCACATTTAAAACATAGATCAGGTGTGTTAGGATCAATACGATGTTGTACTACAGGAGTGATATATATTCTCATAAGCCATTTGTACTGAAGTAATTTAAACCGAGTATTTATTGTTTGGACTTGGCTCTGTAAACATGCATACTTCCATTCTTCAACAGTAATTTCTTCCTTAAGATCTAGACACCAGGCACATCTTTTATCCTCTGAGGATTCTTTTGGTTTTGTAGTGATTATTTGGTAGAAACGGGAGATAAGTCCAGGTTTACTGCAATAATTCACAGCTATCATTTCAATAGAGTTCAAGGAGGGCAGGCTCAAGGAGTTTTGAGTTTTTGTTATGAAATGTCTAATCTGTAAGTACTTGAAAAAGTGTTTAGCATCAATGTTAAATTTTTGTTTGAGATCAGTAAAACTCAAAAGGACATCTCTATCATAAAGATCTGATATTTTGTTGATACCATATCTTAAAGCCAAGATCATTGGTACCTGGTGTGAACTGTTTATTTCCCCAAATGGGAGTGAATTGGGACACAGCAGTATTTTCTTTCAAGTAATTCAATACCTCATGCCACACACTCACTGTATGTCTAACAAAAGGGTTTAAGGTAAGTTTCCTCAAAATAGAAAGCTTTGCTGAATGAAGATACTGCTTGAGGGGGATTTTTGAGGTTGTACTGTCCTCAATCCTCACGCAGGTGGGAAGTGATGTAGTGTCAAACCAGTAGGAAGCTGCTCTCAATTGTGCAGCCCAGTAGTATCCTTGGAGAAAAGGGACTCCTAACCCACCTCGATCATATGGTAAGTACAACAGGGTCATGCGTAACCTGGGGCGTCTATTATTCCAAATAAAATTACAAAAGATCTGCTTCATTTTGGCAAAGAAGTTGGTAGGAGGGGCAAGTGGAATGGTTTGAAAGAGATAAAGAAGTTTAGGAAGAATGTTCATTTTCAGAATGTTAATGCGACCAATCATGGATAGTGGTAGGGAATTCCATCTGTCTATAGAACCTATCACAGATTCAACTACGGGGTCATAATTAGTGGTTACCAGTGATTTTATTGTTGGTGTAATTTTAACTCCTGTCAACTCCTGTGTATTTAACTATCCTAAATATTCCTGAAGGGAGTGTGTAGCGGTGGAGTTAATCTTTCTGAGCTTTTCAGGAACATAATAGTAGATTTTGTTGCATTAACTTTATAGCCAGAAAAACTCCCAAATAATTCTATACATTTCAGTAGGGCAGGTACAGATTGCTTCAGGTTGGTCAGGAAAACAACTACATCATCAGCAAAGAGTGCTATTTTATTCTCAGTATCATTTATATTAATACCGGTTATGTCAAGGTTGTTTTTGATTGCAATAGCCAAGGGCTCTATAGCCAATACAAAAAGAAGGGGTGACAAGGGACATCCTTGTCTTGTACCTCTGGAGAGAGGGAACTGTTTGGAAACTATGTGACTTGTCAGTACTGATGCTCTGGAGTTATAGTACAGAGTCTTAATCCAGTCAAGGAAGTAACCGCTTATACCAAAACGCTTAAGAACCTCAAACAAATGTGTGTTCAACCATATCAAATGCCTTCAAAGCATCAAGACCTATTATGGCCATGTCAGGTGTCTCTTTTTTAGCATGTACAATATTTAACACCCTACGGATATTGTGGAAACCTTGCCTACCTTTAATAAAACCATTATCTTATCATCATTATTGATCAAAGATATTGGGCGGTATGATTCACATTTTGTTGGAGGTCGGTCAGATTTTAATATTAATGTTATAAGTGCAGTCTTTTGAGGGTAATTCCCCTTTGTCTAGTGATTCTTCACACATATCTAACAAGGGGCTAAGTAGCATACCTTTAATTTTTTATAGATGTCAATTGGAATGCCATCGAGCCCTGGCGTTTTCCCTCCAGCCATACTATCAATAGCTTCTGATAATTCAAACCGGCATATTGGGGAGTTAAGTTCTTTTTGAGCGTTGTCATCTAGTATATGTCTATTTGGTCTAAGAAAAGTCCAAGTGAGTGAGGAGTTGCTTTAGTTTCTGATGTATATAGTTTTGAATAGAAAGACTGAAAATTATTATTAATATCTTGTAAATTAGTAACTGGTTTCCCTAGTTCAGACTCAAGTTCAAAGACTGCTCTTTCATTCTCTAATGATTTTATACGCCAAGCTAATAGCTTCCCTGCTTTTTCCCCTTGGTCATTAGCCTGGTTAACGCGACTTATCAATGCTCTGTGACCATTGGTCTGGCCAAGCTGTGTTGTAAACCCATTTCTCAGAGGGCGGGCTTATCCTGCCTCTTTCAAATGCCTCTGTTTGCTACTGGACGAAGATTCAACCAATCACACTCCTCTGTCCTCTGACGTATGCGAAATGACCACAACAACAGGATTCTTGCAAAGCCCAATTGACTTGGCTACCAGCAGGGCTAACTGATAAATCAAACTTTTACCGAAGCCGGTCGGTAGCATTGCGAAAACGTCCTTTCCTGCAATAAATGATTCAAGGGCTAACTGTCATGATAGAATAAGAGTTGCCGTTCTACCTCCTGCCACTAGATGGCTGCCTAGTTAATGTACCCCCTGATATGTGAATGTGCATTGGAAGTTATGATGATGATGAACAATGGACAACGTGTACCGAACATGCTCCTGATGCTTAAAGTTAATAAATACATATTGTGAAGAACCCAAGTTTCTCATTTCAAGAATTACATGGTACCAGGAGTGGTCCAACAGAAGTTATGGAAAGTGTGAAGCCGCCTGAACCTCTGAATTGGACTGGAAATGTGGACTGTAAGTGGCGAACATTCAAGCAGCGTTTCAACTTGTACCTGCAAGCACTGGGTCTGGACACGAAGCCGGACGCGAGGAAGATAGCACTGCTTCTTACCGTCGCGGGACCGCAGGCTGTGGAGGTATTCAATACGTTCGTTTTTGCTGAAAGGGATCACCATGAACAGTTCGACAAAGTCGTGGAAAAGTTTGATGAGCACTGTTCACCAAAGAAGAACGAGATGTGTTCCATTCGAACGGTATGTGTTTCGTTCACGCATGCAATTGCAAACTGAAAGTTTTTATGCTTTTGTGACGGACTTGAAATTGAAAGCAAGGACTTGTAACTTTGGAGAACTTAAAGACTCTATGACCAAATCGTGTTTGGTGTGCACGACAAAAAAGAGAGAGAGAGGCTACTACGAGAGCCAGAGCTAAAGCTAGTGGATGCTATTAAGATTGGAAACGCCAGTGAACTGGCTAAGCAGCATGCCAAAACGTTAAGTGGGCAGAAAGATCAGGAGAGTGTAGCGGTGCCCGTTGCAACAGTGAATAAGCAAATGAAAAAACACAGTAAACAACAAAGACACGGAGGCATTTTCATGCAAAAGATGTGGCAATCAGCATGGACCAAAACAATGTCCTGCATTTGGAAAGACATGTAGCAAATGTAAAGGAAAAAATCATTTTGCTAAGCAATGCTTTTCCAAAGGGAAACAGAGTGGTAGTGATCGAGTCCACACAGTGGAGGAAATGGAGCTCGCTGATTCGTTCTTTGTCGCCATGGTAGCGCAGGCTGAAGATAGCAAGGCAACAGTGCCAAAAGACATTGAACAATGCAAAAATGCAACATGTGTTGGAAAGGACAAGTGGATTGTGCCACTGGAAATAAACGGTGCAGTTATACCACTGAAATTAGACACAGGGGCAAAGGCCAATTTAATCAGTGAGTGCGACATCAGAGCCATGAGGGTGAAACCATGCATCCATCCCAGCTCAGTGAAGCTCAAGGCTTACCCCGCTGATCCACTACCGCGGCAAATTTGCCGTTTTGGACGGATTCAATTCATTTTCAATGGAGTCCGTCAAGCCGTTATTGCCGTCCGCGCAAAGCCTATCAGGATTCCGGTGCGTCGGCTCGGACAGCTGCGGCACGGCAAGAAGTCGGGCTCTGCTGAACTTTATGCAAATTAGTCTGGCCAACACGCCTGCGTTATCCAATAAAAATAGATCACAGGGGAGGTCTGTCGTGACGAAATCAGTTCTGTCGGGTTTCGCATTTTAAACATGTCCTCGTCTTCCTACCTTCGTCTACTGTCTATGCTTCTTACAGAGCCACAAACATGAAAAATGAGACGCGGAGGAAAGTGGCCGAAATTGTCGGTGTCCTTGGTGGGTTTAATCTGTGTGAACTGTGCAAATGTACAAACTACGTGAACAGTTTGGAAACGATACGAGCACTTGTAATGGCTAGTTAGGCACGTTGTTTGCCCCTTGATAGCTTCATGAATGAAGTGTAGGATGTAATGTACAATAAAGCAGCCACAATGGATGAAAGTTAAGATTTTTTTTTTTTGACAACTCGTTTACCTTCCCCGACAAGACTATATACACTTCCGAGAACGCCCACCCCTAGTAGCGATCCGGCAACACAAGGGGATGCGGCACGGCGAGAAGCTAGCCGTGCCGCTGCCAGTGGATTAGCGCCCTTACAATGGACACAGCATTGACACAAAAGGCACATGCAAATTAAAAGTGAAAATTGAAGAAAAAGAGCATCACCTTATGTTCGTAGTTGTTCCTGCTGGACATGACTCTTTATTAGGTGACACTGCATGTGAAAATTTAGGCTTAGTGAAGAGGGTGTACTGCATTAATGATGTTAATAGCCCAAGCAGCACTGTGTCAGTAGTGAACCAATACACAGACGTCTTCAAAGGCTTTGGCGTCTTACCCTTCACTTACAAGATGCAACTGAGAGATGATGCACAGCCAGTCATCCATGCTCCTAGGCACGTTCCAGCTCCCCTACATGAAAAGCTGAAACAGGAACTGGATAGAATGCTGTCACTAGGCGTGATAAAGAAAGTAGAAGAGCCCACAGAATGGGTGAATTCGATGGTGGTTGTCAGAAAATCGAATGGAGAACTACGAGTGTGCATGGATCCTAAAGATCTGAACAACAACATAAAAAGAGAACATTATCAAATACCTACCAGAGATGAGATAACAAGTGAGATGGCTGGTGCCAAATACTTCAGTAAATTGGACGCCTCACAAGGCTTTTGGCAGATAAAACTGCATGAGGACAGCACAAAGTACTGCACTTTCAATACACCGTACGGACGCTACTGCTTCCAGAAAATGCCTTTCAGCATATGCTCCGCTCCAGAGGTATTCCACAGAACGATGGAGCAAATCATAGAGGGCATTGAAGGTGTACGTGTGTATGCCGATGATCTGATCTTATGGGGATCTACTCTTGAGCAACACAATGAAAGGCTCATCAAAGTGCTTCAGAGAGTCCAGAAGTGCCAGCTGAAGCTGAACAGATTGAAGTGTCAGTTTGGTGTAAATGAGATCACCTTTCTTGGTGATAAGTTGTCAGGAGCTGGTGTTGAACCAGACCAAAGCAAGATTAAAGCAATACTGGACATGCCAAAACCTGAAGACAAAAAAGGTGTGCTGCGTGCATTAGGCATGATCAATTTCATTGAAAAATTCATACCAAACTTGTCCTCCAAGAGCACTTAAGAGTGCACTTAAGAGAGCTACTTCATCTGACATCTGAACATGAGGCAGAATGGTCCCGTTTGAAAACAACTCTCACCACCGAGCCAGTGTTGACGTTTTTCGATCCATCAAAAAGGATAAAGATATCCACTGACTCATCAAAGGATGGCATTGGAGCTGTTTTGCTACAAGCAGATGGAGAAGACTAGAAGCCGGTCGTCTATGCGTCGAGAACAATGACAAGTGCAGAGTGCCGGTACGCTCAAATTGAAAAAGAGTGTCTGGGACTGGTGTATGGTTTTCAGAAGTTCCACGGCTATGTGTATGGCCTGCCAAAGTTTGTAGCCGAGACAGACCACAAACCGTTAATAGCCATCATCAAGAAAAATCTCAGTGAAATGTCACCTTGCATTCAAAGGCTTATGATGAAGCTACAGCGCTATGATTTTGACCTGATGTACACACCTGGTAAGCACATAGTGCTGGCGGATGCTCTGTCCAGGGCAACCACACAGAGCGAGGAGCAAGATGAATGTTCCACTGAAAATGATGTGACTCATCATGTCAACCTGATCACTGAGACACTGCCCTTGTCAGACATGAAATCCAGGCTGATCGCTGAAGAAACAAAGAAAAAAACATGTCGTCCTGCAGAGAGTCATCAAGCTGATGAATGAAGGTTGGCCACGGGGTGAGTGCAAACAATATTACAACATTAGAGGAGAGCTGAGTTGTGTTAATGGACTCCTGTTGAGAAAGAACAGAGTAGTCATTCCTCAGTCTCTGAGAGCAGACATGCTTAAAAGATTACATGAAGGGCATCTAGGCATGGAAAAGTGCAAGAGAAGGGCTAGAACAGCAGTCTATTGGCCAAGCATAAATGCTGATATTGACAGTATGGTGTCACAATGTTCCACATGTCTAAAACATCAAGCAAAGCAGCCAAAAGAGCCCATGATAATCACAGAGATACCTGACGAGCCCTGGCAGAAAATTGGGACTGATTTATTCTACTTGGATGGAAAGAATTACCTGCTGGTAATTGACTACCTATCTAACTATCCAGAGATTGCACTGCTCCCCAACATGTCAGTGGCCTGTGTGATTAAGCACATGAAATCTATCTTTGCCAGGCATGGGATTCCTCAAATTGTCTACAGTGACAATGGTCCATCCTATAGCTGCAAAGAGTTTCAGGATTTTGCACAGGAATATGACTTTTGTCATGTGACCTCTAGTCCCCTGTATGCTCAATCAAACGGAAAGGCAGAGAAAGGTGTGCACATAGTCAAGCAGCTGCTCAAGAAAGCACAAGAAAGTCATTCAGATCCATACTTAGCTCTGCTGAGTTATCCAGCTTTGCCTCTTGAGCATGGCCTGTCCCCGGCAGAAATTCTTATGGGACGCAGACTACGCACCACACTTCCATACACCTCTGATCACAAACAAAAGGAAGTGAAACAAAAACAAAAACAACTGCAAAAGAGACAAAAAGCAAATTATGACAAGTCAACAAAAAGCTTAGTACCACTAGCTAGGCATGACACAGTGAGAATTCACGACTCCACCAGCTGGAGCAAGAAAGCAACAGTTCTTGAGGAAGTGAGTCCCAGATCTTACAATGTCAAAACTGAAGATGGTCAAGTCCTCAGAAGAAACCGACGGAGTCTACTAAAAACACCTGGCAAGATCAGACCGATGAGGATTCTTCTGGAGATCCAGCCTCCACCGCATCAGATGATCCACCACCAGCTGATCAACAGAGTGCTGTAGAGACTGACTTACCAATGTTGAGAAGATCAGCGCGCACTGTCAAAGCACCTGACAGGCTGAATCTATAAGGACTATGAGCTGTATCCTTTTCATTGCAATTTAAGTTCATGTTTATGTTTATTAAGTAATGTTAAGTTGAAAAGAAGAAAAACATAAAAACAATGAGTTTATAGTCAGGTGAATGTTAAAATACGCATATTGATATACAGATACAGATTGCTTGATAAAAAGAAATACTAGTTATGAGATGGCAGTTAAAAAAAAGAGTTAATGTGATGTTTTCATCTTAAGAAAAAAGGGGGATGTCATGATAGAATGAGAGTTGCAGTTCTACTTCCTGCCACTAGATGGCTGCCTAGTTAATGTACCCCCTGATATGTGAATGTGCATTGGAAGTTATAAGATGATGATGATGAACAATGGACAACGTGTACCGAACATGCTCCTGATGCTTAAAGTTAATAAATACATATTGTGAAGAACCCAAGTTTCTCATTTCAAGATAGAAACATTACACTAACCTTTGCTCTATTTCCAGAGATAACTTCCCTTTGAATTCTTCCAAAACAGCAGCTACAGCTGCATGGAAATCTTGCCGTTGCTCCACGTTCGTCATGTTGAAAGTGACTGAGGTAGATTTCCAGTCGCTAAACTACCGCGTCATTGCCTTTTTGAAATGCTAGATTTTCATTGGTCCCAGTTTCTCTGTTAATGTAGAAACGGTGTAGACAGGCAGCTTGGCCAGACTGACTTGCGTGCGAAATGCAAATGCAGCGGCACAGGAAGTATGGGTGTGCCCAGGCTACTTGGTCATAGAATGTCTGTTTTAATTTCATTAGACTAGACGCTGCCTTATTTGCTGACAACTCGTTATACTGAGCCCTGACAATGTCCAGTTTTTGTTTGGTATCATTCATATTGTGTAAATTAAATTCTTCTTCCAATTCCTTAATGTCTTTTTCCAGCTCTGTCAGCTTTATATGTTGTTTATTTGAGATACTGCTTGTATAGCTGATCATTTGACCTCTGATAAAGGCCTTGAACGCCTCCCATCTAATAGATGCTGATGTCTGGTTAGTATTTATTTTAAAGTAGACATCAATTTTTTGCCTCAATGTCAAAAACTCAATGTCATCTTGGGCTTATTTGCCGCACTGAGGGTCCTTTGGAAGCTCCAGTAATAGTATAGGAGAGCAGCAGTAGCGCGTGATCTGAAATGACAATACTTTTGTACCCACAGTCATTCACGTTTTCTATAAGAGATTTAGACAGAAGAAAATAATCAATACGAGAGTATGAATTATGAGTAGCAGAGTAGCAAGAATATTCACGTTTAGACGGGTTATTGTATCTCCAAATGTCACATAGACTAGTGTTGTCACGATACCAACATTTTGGTACCGGTACCGATACCAACATGTACTTCGATACTTTCCGGTACTTTTCGATACTTTTATATAATACAAAAATAACACAAAAATGTCATTACTGATTTTATTGTAATAGAACATACACAAACAATAACGTATCAAAATTCTTATTTTCGTATTGCACTCAAAAAACAATTTTAGAACAGTCAGTGTGAAATAAATAAAAAGTATTTACTGACTATTTTAATAGAACCTCTTAAAACAATAATATATCAAAATTCTTATTTTCTTATTGCACTCAAAAATCAATTTTAGAACAGTCAGTGTGAAATAAATAAAAAGTATTTACAAGGATACAAGGATACAAGGATACAAGGATATTTATTTGTCATGTACATAGAGACACTTTCGTGTCACTTTGTAATGAAATGCATGGCCGGTGCAAAACAAGTGTGCAGAAGAAGGGTGAAGAAGAAATAAAATAAAAACAAAAATAAAAGGTGTGTGTGTGTGTGTGTGTGTGTGTGTGTGTGTGTGTGTGTGTGTGTGTGTGTTCAATCAAAGTAATCGGGAGGAATTCAGTAAGCAAATGGCATGAGGAAAAAAGCTCTTTCTCAGTCTCTCAGTTCTAGCTCTGTGACAGCACAGTCGCCTTCCAGATCTCAGTTTTTTAAATAGTCCATATCCTGGGTGTGACTGGTCTTTGAGAATGTTATGGGCCCTTGATAGCACTCTCTTTGTGTATATGTCTTTCACAGCAGGCAGAGGTTGACGAATACAGCGCTCAGCAGAGCGCACTATCCTTTGTAATTCTTTCTGTTCACGCACTGTGGCGTTACCGTACCAGGTGATGATGGACCCTGTTAAGATGCTCTCTACTGCTGAGGAGTAAAAGGCTTTTAGGATGGGTGTGGACATTTTGAACTTTTTCAACAGGCGCAGAAAGTACAGTCTCTGCCTGGATTTCTTAATGATATTGTGTGTGTTGTTTGTCCATGTTAAGTCATTTGTGATGTGAACACCAAGGTATTTAAAGCACTCTATCCTCTCAACAGGTTGTTTACAGATGGAAAGTGGAGTGTAGTTTCCCCTCTTTTTCCGAAAGTCCACCACCATTTCCTTAGTCTTGCTTACGTTTAGTGCCAAGTTGTTGTGCTGACACCATTGTGAGATGTTAGAAACTTCATTTATGTATGCCTGTTCATCGTTATTATTGATCAGTCCCACCACTACAGTGTCATCAGCAAACTTGATGATGGAATTCTGACTGCTGCTGGCTCTGCAGTCATGGGTGTAGATATTGTAGAGTAGGGAGCTTAACACACAACCTTGAGGTGAGCCAGTGCTGATAGTGAGGGTGTTAGATGTTGTGCCACCCACTCTAACAACCTGCGTGCGGCTTGTAAGAAAGTTTAACACCCAGTTGCATAGAGATAAGTCTAGCCCCAGTGACTTCATCTTATTGACAAGAGTGAGGGGAATTATGGTGTTGAATGCTGAACTATAATCAATGAACAGCATTCTCACATAATTACCCTTTCCTCTGTCTAGATGTGATATTGTGGTATGCAGCAAATTTGAGATGGCATCGTCCCTTGACCTGTTCTCTCTATAGGCAAACTGGAGAGGGTCAAATGAGCTAGGCAGGGATGTACATATGAAGGACTTCACTAGCTTCTCAAAACACTTCATCACCATTGATGTCAGAGCCACTGGACGGTAGTCATTGAGGCATGTTGGACTTTTGCCTTTTGGAACTGGCACAATTATGGATTGCTTAAAGCAAGATGGAACTACTCCTGTGGCTAAAGAGGCATTGAATATTTGTGTAAACACAGGGCCTAACTGATAGGCACAAGATTTTAAAAGTCTGCCAGATATGCCATCAGGTCCTGCAGCTTTCCTGCATTTAGCTCTTTTAAAAACGTTTATGACATCTTCTTCAGACACAAATAAAGTATTACCTTCAAATGAGTCTGTTTGTGATGGTATAGAGTCTTTGGTGTCAAAACGCGCATAGAAGGCGTTCAGCTCATCTGCGAAATTGTCACTCACGCTGGTAATGGAGGGGGGCTTGCTTGAAATCCCTGTGATACTTCTCAGGCCACTCCACACACGAGCTGGGTCTCTCTCATTGAAGTCAGATTCCAGTTTGTCCCTGTAGCGTCTTTTTGCACTCTTGATGGTTTTCCTAAGATTGTATGCGGCGGTTTTGTAGCTTGTCATATCCCCTGAGGCGGTCCCTTCATTGAAGGCATGTGTGCGCAGTGACAGCGCGTTACGCACTTCACGATCCACCCATGGTTTTTGGTTTGGGAAGACCTTAATTGTCACCGTCGGAATGATGTTGTCCGTCAGAAGGTTGATGTAGCTGATTACAACTTCAGTGAATTCGTTGATGTTGTCCGTTGACGAGCGAAACATCTCCCAGTCGGCGTCGCTAAGTGCGTCCTGCAACGTGGCCACCGAATGGTCTGACCAGCGTTTTACCTCGCGTGTCACTGGGGGATCTCTTTTGCTTCTCTGTAGGTATTTAGGGACGAGAAACACAGCAGCATGGTCGGACTTCCCAAAGGCTGGTAGTGGTGCTGCTTTGTAACTGTCCTTGAACTGGGTATAACAGTGATCAAGTGAAGAGTTCAGATGCAAAACCCCCTAACTCCACTTGACCACTTTTTGAGAAAAACACCATTTTTTATCAGGCCTTTGTATTTAAGTATAGAAACCTAGATTTATTTGAAATCACAAGGACATTAGTTAGGGAAAACACTGTGTAAATTTCACAAATGTTACTTCAGCCAAATTACTGTTTTTAACAAGTATTTTCTTTCTTTGCCGTCAAAACCAGCTAAATCCATTAGTGCTTTGTGTGCAAAACCCTCTAAATCCATTTTTTCCATACAGGCATGGGAACGTGTTACAAAACCACCAAAGATACAACTGGAAACATTGAAAATGATTATGCCACACATATGGGGTGGTTATAATAGTGCTGGTGTTGTGGTTGGCCCATTCATATTAATCATGAAAATGAAGTTGAGGTACGAGACAATACATTTAATGTATTAACAAGACAATTAACATGACAACTATTTTAGATGACAAACCTGTTTTTGGTAATTCAACATTAGGAAACTGAGGTATGAGAAGGTACACATAAAAACAGAATTAAGTTTACATTAACTAGGGTTGACTATGGTAACAAGGCTGCTTTATTTTTGTGTGAGAGTGTCTGAGTGTTATGTGTGCATGTTTAGTGACATTGTGCCCCTTAAGAATGTGTGTGTGTGTGTGTGTGTGTGTGTGTGTGTGTTCATTTTCATGATTAATGTATCTTTGGTGGTTTTGTAACACGTTCCCATGCCTGTATGGAAAAAATGGATTTAGAGGGTTTTGCACACAAAGCACTAATGGATTTAGCTGGTTTTGACGGCAAAGAAAGAAAATACTTGTTAAAAACAGTAATTTGGCTGAAGTAACATTTGTGAAATTTACACAGTGTTTTCCCTAACTAATGTCCTTGTGATTTCAAATAAATCTAGGTTTCTATACTTAAATACAAAGGCCTGATAAAAAATGGTGTTTTTCTCAAAAAGTGGTCAAGTGGAGTTAGGGGGTTTTGCTGTTAAAGTGAAGTGGCGTTTAGAGGTTTTTGATTTTAAACAGAATATTTTAGACACGGCAGGAGCGGTTTATTTTATTTTTTTAAACAAAAACATTTAACTTATAAAATCTAGATTTAGACAGGATTCACACAATATCCCTAACTCAGTTTTCTCAAAGATGGTGTTTAGGGGGTTTTGCATCTGAACTCTTCAAGTGTACTGTTACCGCGGGTAGGGAAGTTCACATGCTGGGAAAACTCGGGCATTACGCGGTTTAATTTTGCCCTGTTAAAGTCTCCGGCTATTATCTGGGCAGCCTCAGGGTATTGTTGTTGTTTTCTATTTAAGACGTCCTGGAGCTCAAGCACTGCGCTGTCTAGGTTGGCATGAGGAGGGATGTATACTGATGTAAAGATGATGACTGGAAACTCACGGGGCAAGTAGAATGGCCTGCATTTGACTGTGAGGTGTTCCAGGTGCGGCGAGCAGCCATGGGACAGAATGGTAACATTTCTTGGGTCACACCACTTGTTGTTGGTCATGATGCAGACACCTCCTCCTTTGGATTTGCCAGAGTCCTCTGTTCTGTCAGACCGCAAGACAGAGAAAAAATCTGCTGGAGTGATGGAGCAGTCCGGAACGACTGGGGTGAGCCAAGTTTCTGTGAAGCATAGGATGTTACAGTCGCGCACGTCTCTCTGGAAGCATATCCTCGCTCTGAGCTCGTCCATCTTATTTTCGAGAGATTGAACATTTGCGAAAAGGATGCTGGGCAGAGGGGGCCTGTGTGCCCTGCCTCTCAGTCTTCTCCGTGCGCCAGCCTTTTTGCCTCTTTTCCTGCGTTTCCTCCGTTTGCGCGTCGGAGGTGCGTCCTCATCTCCATGGAAACCTGGTGCGCTGCGAAGTATCTCCGTAGACCAGGAAGGATCGGGTGTTAAAACTCTTTGAAATGATTGAATATAATGATATCCGATATCCCGTAGAGTACTACTGTCATAAGTAAATACAGCATTACTGATTTGAAAAAAATAAGACATAATTGCGAGATAAAAAAGTAAATATTTGCACACGTTAAGCGGAGCGGCCAAGGAGGCAGCCAAACAATGCAGCGCCATGGCAACAAGCATTTATTTACTGACTATTTTAAAAGAACAATACTTGGTCCATGCAGATATACTCAGCGACTGCTCTGTTCAGCCTTTTGGCATCTTTCGAGTCTTTTGCATATTTTGCATGCTGCTCAAAAACAGCCTGAAGGGTAGGTTGTGTCTGAGTGGGGGCACTGGGTCTTGTCTCCGGACCAGAAGCACCAGACGGTCCAGACCTCTGCAGTGAAAAAAATAAATAAAGGTGATACATTTGTCATACAAGCTAATGCCTTTTTTACATAACCTAAAAATATTTATAACACACAGCCTGTATTAAGTATGTAAAACTTTGTACTTTATAAAGATCATGATCAGAGTTTGTTAGAGTTCGTTTTTTGTATTTTCTGTCTAAAAACGTTCCAATCAAAGCCCTCTGTCTTACCTGATTATTAGGTGTAATGCCTAGCGTGGCCACTTGACAGTATGGCGCTAATTCATTAATTGGCCTCTCCTTTTTTGTATATATCCGAACGTGGATGCTATTAACAACAAAGTTAACACTACCGTCGTCGTTTTGTGTTGAATGCGTTCCATGGATTTTGTGCAATAAATCAACAAACTCATACGGATAACTTCGCTGTCTGATTGTAGAAAGTTGCTGAGTAAGTTTGCTGCTCACTGCACTGCATGACTGTGCTGTTACAAACTGAAACGAACTTTTGGGGTGTACAATTGCAAAACGTGAAATGTGGTGGTCGCTGTGTTTTTTCTGTTTGATAAGAACTCTTCATAATGTGTTGCACTTAAAACTATTAAACTATTGCATTTGAAAAAGGTACATGTCAAGAGTAAATTACCTGTCGTTCCTTGAACTCTGCGTGGAGGTCTGGGTGGTGGTCCTTTAAGTGTTTTGCTAGGTTGGAAGTGTTTCCACCCTTGGCCGAGCATGTTTTTAAACACCTTTTGCACAATGGTGCATCCGGCACAGTTGCCTGGCCTTTCTCGTTTACTCTCAACCCAAAGTACTGCCATATAGCACTTTGAGCCCCTGTCTTGTTTACAAGCTTCGGCGTAGCAGCAGCAGCCATTCTCGACTTCGTGCTTCTCTCTCCGTCTCCAGCGTTGTTTTTTTTACAAGCTTTCTCTTCGTCATCACCTGTAACGTCACGACGTCACATGCAGGTACCGGTACTGTCCAAAACGCAGTATAGTACCGTCGTAAGTGCCTCAGTACCGCGGTACTATACCAATACCGGTATACCGTGCAACCCTAGTTTGAACGATGGACTAACGACACTGCTGTTTCCCAACAGCATCGTTCAAACGACACAACTAACGATGTTTACAACAATGCTAGTCCGATGGATTGTTCGACGACGCAGGTGCTTCCCAACAGCAAAGTCTGGACGATCCATCGGAAGTTCCATCGTTAAACTGTGTCGTTCGAACGATTAGCATGGACCTGTCGTTAGACCATTGTTTATGTCGGTTTCTGTACACGTGACGTCTTGCTCGTCACCTTTGGCCTTCTTGGGTCGGATTAAGCTTTACCGCCACCCACTACATGAATGATTTTACTTTAAGTCACTTCATTTGCGCCATGGCACTTGCCAGATCATGTAAAAAGAAGATAGAAAATTCGCCCCACAAGACACTAAAAGTTATTGCAAAATGTTGTTGGATTATTAAAGTTATTTGCTGATCTTACAGATCATTTTTAATACTGTGATGTAGAGTATGATCACGGATCCACAATCAAAGTCATTCCATTATCTCACAGATCATTCCACGTGTTTCAAATTGTACGTAGTACGTAGGTAGTTGGAGAGTTTCGGGAAACAGTCGGAATCGGACTGTTGTGTCGTTTGAACCTACATCGGACAACGGTGGTTAAATGCTAACATCCGTCGTTGTTTGGGAAACGCACCCCTGCTACATAGCCTAGGTAAGATACGCAACAGCAAACTACAGCACTGCACACATATGCCTTCAGTGCATACAGACAACACGTAGAGGAGACTGGACTTTTCACCTCTCATTCCAGTTATTCCACATCGCAAAAAGTGGCTAAAGAAAATCTTACAAGTCAGTCAGTGCAAATGTATTTACATAGCCTCCTCCTTTCACCTGATATTATTATTGTTGAAGTTTCACGTCTTTATTAACAGAACTGCAGTTATACAGAGAACCACAGGTAGCAGTATTTCACATCTTGACCTGCATTGTCAAATTACTGTATTACAACACTCCCACTTAATTTTACAATTAACTTAGAAGTTTTTTTTTTTTTTACATAAATCACTTAGGAGATGTATTAAACTTAACCTCTTGTTAGACTATAAGATTTCCTTTTAAACAAAAAATAGCAAGACGTTTAAATTACCCTTTTCTTTTCTATCTTGCTTACCAATAGTCTCAATTTAGGCTCTATCAAACAATACTGAACATTAGCCTACACTTAACAGAGTTACACAGCACAAAGTCCAATCTCTCTCCTTAGATATTCAAACTTCTGCTTTGCTAATGGCTTGGTCAAGATATCTGCCTTCATATCCTCTGTTGGACAGTATTGCAGTTGAATCTGTCCATTCTGCACACATTCACGGATGTAATGATAACGAATGTCTATGTGCTTTGTTCTTGAATGATCAACTGGATTCTTAGCTATGGCAATAGCTCCTTGATTGTCTTCCAGAATCACAGTTGGCGTAGCATCCATTCCGAGATCACTCAGGAGTCGTGTAAGCCAGGTACATTCTTGTGCTGCCTGGCTGAGAGCAACATATTCTGCTTCAGCTGTTGATAGTGCAACAGTGTTCTGTTTCTTGCTGAGCCAGCTTACTGCTCCTCCACCGAGTAGGAAGATATTCCCGGTAGTAGAACGACGATCATCCTGATCTCCTGCCCAGTCAGCGTCTGAGAAACCGAGCAAGGTTTCCGACTCTGACCGCTGGTACTTGAGAGCGAGGTTGATGGTACCTTTCAAGTAGCGAAGTATCCTCTTCACAGCAGTCATATGTGCAGTGTTTGGTTTGGCGTTGAACTTTGACACAGCGCTCACCGCTTGTGCGATGTCTGGCCTGGTTGCCATTGCTGCATATAGCAGGCTCCCTACAATTGACTGATAGGTACCTGGGTTCACTGGGTTACTGACACCATCATCCTTTTGTAACTTCACATTTGCATCAGCTGGGGTTGTGACTGGATTTGCTTTATCCATCCCATATTTTTGAAGAACAGCTTCAATGTAATGCTTCTGGTGAAGGTACACACTGTTGTTTGTCTTGTCTTGAATGACTGAGATGCCCAGTATGTAAGACAGCTCACCCATGTCTTTCATCTTGTATCTCTTCTTCAGAGCGACTTTCAACTCAGTCATGCTCTCCAGTGACTCTGTAATCAAAATCAGATCATCAACATAGACAGCTAATATCTCTAGCTCTTGTGTAGCTCTCACGAACACACAGGGGTCTGATGTGCTCTGGTTGAATCCAATGTCTTTCATGAACTCTGTGAAAGTCTTACTCCAGCAGCGAGGGGACTGCTTAAGGCCATAGATTGACTTCTTGAGCTTGCACACCAAGTGCTCTTGGCCTGGTTTGATGTATCCGTCTGGTTGCTCCATGTAGATTTCCTCCTCCAGATGTCCATTCAGAAATGCAGTTACGACATCCATCTGATGAACATGCAGGTTGTTCTGAACAGCAAAGGACAGCAAGGTACGAATTGAGCTGAATCGTACAACAGGTGAGAAGGTTTCATCATAGTTGACGCCATAATTCTGTGAGTAGCCCTTAGCAACAAGTCTGCACTTGTATCTCTCCACTTCTCCATCACTATGGTGCTTGACTTTGAACACCCATCTCGAACCTATTGGCTTCTGGTCTTTTGGTAGTTCCACCAAGTCCCAAGTCTCATTCTCAAGCAGGGACTCATACTCTAAATCAGCTGCTTCCTTCCACTCTTTTGCATTAGAGCTCAACATTGCTTCCTTCATTGTAGTTGGTTCTTTTACACTACAGACATTTGCATAATGTTCAACAGTCACTATGTCTGCAAATTCCTCATAGCCATACCTTTTTGGGGCTTTTCTGATTCTTCCACATTTTCTCGGGGCTTCGGTGACTGGTGTCTCATTAGCTGATGCTCCACTCTCATCAGGAACACTGCCAGCATCACTGTCTGAACAAGACATTTCCACTTCCTGTTTCCAGTCAAAGTCTGTCTCATTGAAGATGACATCCCGGCGAATCAGAATCTTCCTTTTCTCCTCATCGAACAGACGATATCCCTTGGCATTGTTGGCATATCCCACGAGGCGAAGTTTTACCGCTTTCTTGTCCAGCTTTCTCCTCTCTACTTCTGGGACATGTGCATAGGCCACACAGCCAAACACTCTCAAGTGACTGATGTTCGGTTTTCTGCCACTCCATCTCTGGATCGGGGTCTCTTGCTTCAAAACTGATGTGGGCAGCCTGTTCTGCAAGTAGGCTGCTGTTGCCACAGCCTCTGCCCAAAACATTTTTGGCAGCTTTGCATGAGACAGCATACTCCTTGCTGCTTCAACTAAAGTCCGATTCTTTCTTTCAGCTACACCATTTTGCTGTGGTGTATGAGGTACAGACATTTCGTGGTGGATGCCTTGAGCCTTCAGGTATTCTTGAAATTCTTTCGATGTGTATTCCCCACCGTTGTCTGTTCTCAGTCTAGTCACTTTTTGTCCACACTCATTGGAGAAAGTTCTCTCAAACTCTTTAAACTTGCTTAGCACTTCACTTTTCTGCCTCATGAAGTATACCTTGCAGCATCTTGAGTAGTCATCAATGAATGTCACGAAGTACTTTGCTCCACCTATGGATTCAGTCTGTATGGGACCACAGACGTCACTGTGAACCAGTTGCATCTTGCGCTTTGATCGGATTTCTCCCACTGACTTGAATGGCTTTCTAGACAGCTTGCCTTCCACACATGCTTCACAGAAGGAATTCTCGTTTTCAGCAGAAAAGTCCATTCCACTTACCAGAGGTTTCACCTCCTTCAGCATGGTCGTGTGACCCAGTCTTTGATGCCATAGACTGGCTGCAACTGCTGCACTTCCTGCTGTATGAGAGGGTGAGGCACTCCCCATCACATCCAGCTGATATAATCCATCGGCTCGTTGGGTTCCCATTCCTCGAAGATCTCCATCTCTTCCACGCATGTAGCATCGGTTCCTCTTGAACTGCACTGTGTTTCCTTTTTTCGTGGCAGCTCCCACTGAGAAAAGATTTCCGGACAGCTTGGGAACATACAGCACATCATACATCGTCACATCTTTGACATCACTCATTTTGAAAGTCATTTTCATTTTTACACTGCCAAGTCCTTGGGCATCGACTACTCTGCCATCCCCCAGTTTCACTGCTTGTGGCTTAGTGAATTCCTGGTAGTCCTGTAGTATTTCTTTTGAACATGTCATGTGTTTTGATGCACCTGAGTCAATCAGCCATTCAACTTGCTTGGCTTTCTCATTCTGATTTGTTTCTCTGGCAGCAAATGCACTGTCAGCTGCACTCTCAGACTTGTCATTATCCTCACATGTCATGTGCTTAGCCTTGTGGGTTTGATTCTTCTTTTTCAATTCTGGACAATTTCTTTTTAGATGTCCTTCCTTCCCACATTTAAAACACTTCCATTTGGATCTGTCTATTTCAGACTGTGGATTCCCACGCACTTGTGTTGCCATTGCAGAAGCGCCACCTGCTGTTGTAACGCTGGTACTGTCATTTGCCTGCAATCGTTTTTGTTCTTCATTAATCAGTGACTGCTGCACGAATTGAAGAGTCAAGCTATTCATCTTTGTCTCTAGGGCAGTGACAATCGTTGCATAGCTGGAGGGAAGACTACCCAGCAATGTCACAATCTGATCCTCTTCCTCAATTACAGCACCGATAGCACCAAGCTGATCAGTTAACTCTTTCATGCGTTTCAAATGCACGGTTATCATTTCTCCTTCCTTCATTTCACATCTGAAGTACTTCTTCTTAAGAAACAATTTGTTGGCTAGGGTATCTCTCTCAAAATGTCCCTTCAGCGTATCCCACGCCTCTTTAGGTGACTGGCAACTTGTAATCAGGTACAGTTGAGATGTACTTACATTAAGCACCAACATCGAAAATGCTCTTTCCTTCTTCCTAGCGAATTCGGCTCGAGCTGCCGCGTTAGCATCTCCTGCTAATGCCTCCGTCTCCATTACCATGCCCCACAAACTTCGAGCTTTCAGTAGATGCTCCATTTGGAATTTCCACGTAGCCCAGTTGTCTGCTCCACTTAGCTTGTCGATACACAGCCTGTCCTCCATTGTGAATCCCACAATACCGAGTACACCTCACAAAGTCCGTGTGAAACCGCTGTTTTTAAGCTAAATTAGTAGAACTGACCGGACCTGACTGGGCCCATAACCTGTTGAAGTTTCACGTCTTTATTAACAGAACTGCAGTTATACAGAGAACCACAGGTAGCAGTATTTCACATCTTGACCTGCATTGTCAAATTACTGTATTACAACAATTACCCACTTAAACAATAAGGTGGTCTAAACAAAAACGTAATACTCTGGCACAGGGGCATAGGCAGAAATGTGTAATACTGTGGACTTTTGGGAAATAGAGTAGACCCCATTGTAAGCGGGGGGTCTGGGGGCACCGCCCCAGAAAAAAATGTATTTCTTAGGTTCAATTTCCTGCATTCTGAATATATGAGCAAATCCCATCTGATTCACAGCCCTCTGATTAATAGCAAGATTAAGAATTGTGTCAAGTTTCAGCTCAGAGCAGATCTTTTCTTTCAAAATACGGGAAGATTCCGTATTGTAAGGGATAGTTGGCAACCCCTATTTTGCTTAGCCTACTACTAAAAAAAACACAAAAAAACAAAAACAAACAAACCTACATTATAGACAATGGGTCTTTATTTTCTACTGTTTTGTAAGAGAGAACAAAATATATTTTCAACAAAAAGAACAAGAGATTTAAAAAAAAACATGGCCATTTGAAATCTAAATTTAATGCAATAGAATAAATGAAAAAAAGGGAATAGTTAGTTGCCCAATTATAGGCCTAATAAAAATTGTTTTACCATTGGCCAGAAGGGGAAACCATTCTTTTGACATCATGAATACAGGCAAGAATGACAAGGTTTCATCAGCAGACCTGAGGTGAACTTTTTTGCATTCAGAGAAGTAGGCTATGCAGGACCAGTTAGGCTACTTAAATACAGAGTGCACTTTTATGCAAACATCAATGGGAACAATATTGTACCAAATATTCTGTAGGTCCTTTTGAACGTTACTGATTGTACTATTAATTTCTTGTTTCGTTTAAGAAGAACTAGAACGTGATTCAATCTGCACTGGTGCACGTTTGTGCATATGGGAGAGAAGAGCCTGGACAGGAGCGAAGTCCGTTCTGACGATCACTAAATTGGAGAGAGAGAGAGTGCCTGATTCAGCAGTAATTGGTTAACATTAAACATGATTAATTTGGCTATTGTGGGAAAGTAATGAGCATACCTGTCTACACAAAGCGCAGACGCCTGGGCTTTTCACAGATCTTGAGTATTTCGTCGGGGTCCAGTCTCTTTGTTAATTCTCGCTCATGACAGAGGAGGGTCAAGTGAGACGAGATGTACCCATGGAGGATTGGAGTCTTGTGTGTATCCTCCCTGTAGTTGAGAAGATGCGCTCTGCTGTACACGAGGTGGTGGCAAGTGTCAATATAACCCTTAAGAGCGCATTGACACCAGGAAAAATATCCTGTGGGCAGCTGTCCAACACCTCCATCAGAGAGGGAAATGTAATTCCTGCCGTAACCTTCCTCTTGATCTGTTGGGCGAACACAGAGAGTTCAGCATCTCCAATGACGATCCCGTAATGCTGGCAAGGTGGATGGAGCAAGGCCTTTTCAAACGTTCCTGTAGGTGGACGGCAGGCTGCTGCTGCTTTCATGATCCCATACTGGTCGTCCTGAAACCGACTAGCCAATTCGGCCAGTTGACGGTCCAGTATTTCGTCCCACAGCTGTTTGAGATCCTCATCGTTCCGAACAGCTTGTCGGTTGCCAATAGTGGACATCACAATTGACTCGCTGATCCTCGCAGGCACGCGTCGCGCTCTGCCAGTGGTGACATCCCAACCATAATTTCATGTTTTTTCGTCAGATCATCGGTGAGGCTTAGAACTTTGCCGAATTCATTCTGGGGCTGTGAGTGATCCCGAAGACCGATGAATGATTCTTTGACAGATTCAATTAGATCGATGCAGTCCACAATGCTTAGCGTAGGGCTCTGCAATCCTTTGGTGGCAAAGTCAGTAATGTCAAAGAGCTTTGCGAACGTGACCAACAGAAAAATAAATTTCTTTGTCTCTATCTGATGTGCAAGAGACTGTGCCTCAAGTCTTGTCTGGCTATTAGCACTATCGCCATATTCTGAAAGGACCTCCAAAACAGCATCCAATAAAGTAAGCACTTTTTTTAACTGACCCAGACTTGGAACTCCAGCGCACGCCGGTGGAGCGCTCCAGCTCAAGGGGTTGACGCGTGGGGTTAAGCTCTTTTTGCATTTCCAGAAATCTGCCTGCTACTGCCTGTCATAAAGGAGTGGAGACTATTCAGTGTTTCAAAGAATGTGGAAACGTGTACGGATGATTTTGACACAGTGGTGAGAACCAGATTGAGACGATGAGAGTTGCAATGAATACTGCGCGAGGTAATGTTTCCTTCAGAATTTCCTGCACCCCCCCTTTGTTCCCTGACATGACAGCAGCCCCGTCAAAACTAAAGCCAACACAAAGGGATGGGTCAAGCTGCAGTGGCTCGATCACCTCAAGTATTTTGCGCGATATGGCTGTAGCACTCATGTCTTAACAAACCCAACCGCTCGCTCTGTAATTATTCCGTTGTGAATGTAACGAATACAGACGGCCAGAAGCTCACGTTTTGCTTGGTCTTTGTATTCATCGGCGATTATTCCATAAAACGCACTGTTGTTGTTTATTTCACTTTTAATATTGCGTAAAAGCAGCATTGCCGCAGCCTCCAGTAAGTCATTCTGCACCTCCGGGCTCAACATTGTGGCGTTTTTAGGAATTTGGGCCAATCTCTGTTCGATTTGGGGGTCAAATTGAGAAACAAATTTGAACAATTCAATCACGTTTCCCCTGTTAACAGCTTCATCTGTCTCCCTATGGCCGCGCAGGGGTATGTTTTGCTTTGCGCGCAAAACAGTAGGACATCAAGCACCACCTTGATATGTTCCCGGTTCTTGTTAACCAAACTGTCCATGTCACGATTCATCTGGCTAACCACACTCCCAGAAGTCTGACTAATACGAAATCCACGTAGCTTCTCAACAGCGTTCAGATGGTACTTACAGGCATTGTGTCTTTCGCATGCTTGTCGAAGGTGCTTCCAATCTTTGTATCCGTTTAGTGCTAAACATCCACGGTCCTGCATCTTGCCTTGCAGAATACCGCATCTTTAGAAATACTGTACTCTAGAAAACAAAATTCTTTGTACCATTTTGCCAAAAAAGACCTGGCCTTTCCGTTTATCACAGTCCGTGGGAACTCTTTCAGATCGGGCTGGGTAGCCGGTTCCAGGAGGGCGGACAGGTCTGCAGGGGGGCTGCTGGGCTGAGAGGCAGGAGTCGTGGGGAGAGTGGAGCTGGTTGCATCTGGTGTAGCGGAGGTCGAACTTGATACCGGATTTATGATAATGACGGCATTATCATTGTCCACATCTGTGTCTTCTAATTTCGATCTCTTTGGCTTATTGAAGAAAGAGGACAGCGATGTCTGTTTAGACATTTTCTGTAGCCTATTAGCGCAGCTAAACTAGCATTCTCTGTCAGGTCATCGATAACTTCCGATTGTTGGCATAGCAACGTTGGCTTCTTGCCGCTTATCAAAAACGCGGGCATTACCCAATCAAAATGATATAGAGAAAAGAACACTGACAAAAATATAATTTCTGGAAATAGGTGTAACATTATATTTAATTTAAAGTGTTTATTTTTGTGTTACATTTTTAGCCAGCTGTTCATTGAATTTCACGTTAAAAATACACCTCCAGCGAGCCAGCTGTCAATGAAGTTGGACACCTCCGATAGGGTGGGCCAGCCGTCAATCATAGTGGACCCGGCCCACTGTTGCCCTTAAGTGCCTACGCCACTGCTCTGGCACATCTTCTATGGGCTCTGCACTGTTCCTACTAAATAAAGTCAAGTCAAGTCAAATTTATTTGTATAGCGCATTTCATACATAAATGCACTTCAATGTGCTTTACACAAATTTTAAAATAAAATACAATTAAACATTTAAAAAGTAAAATACAATTTAAAATAAAGCAAAACCATTAAAATAATAAGAAGAAGAAGAATGAAAATAAAATAAAAATAAAACATAAAAATAAAAATTAGGAAAAGGCATCAGAAAAAAGTTTCGTCTTGAGTCTGCTTTTAAAACTCTCTACAGTAGGGGCATTCTTTACATCCTCTGGAAGCTGGCTTTGCTGTATGATAGCTAAAGGCTGCCTCACCACACTTTGTTTTTACAGTAGGTATGGGCAATAGATTTCTTTCCATGGATCTCAGAGACCTAGATGGGGTATATGACTGAAACATATCAAGTATGTAACTGGGACCCTTCCCATTAAGTGACTTGAACAGTAGTAGTAAGGCCTTAAAGTCAATCCTGTATCTCACTGGGAGCCAGTGCAGAGACCTTAAAATTGGGGTGATGTGATCAATTTTTTTGGTTCTTGTAAGAACTCTTGCAACTGCATTTTGTATTAATTGGAGCTGTTTGATGTTCTTTTTGGGAAGGCCAGTGAAGAGGCTATTGCAGTAATCGACTCTACTTGAGATGCAGGCATGTACCAGCTTTTCAAGATCTTGCTTAGACATTAGACCCCTAAGCTTGGAAATGTTTTTGAGATGGTAGAATGCGGACTTTGTGATGGCTTTCATATGACTGTTAAATGTGAGATCACTATCAATAAGGACACCAAGATTTTTGACTGTGTCCTTTGCTTTGAGTCCTTTAGTGTTAAGTATTATGGCAATCTTATGCCTTTGCTGATTATTCCCAAATATAATTATCTCAGTTTTATCTGTGTTGAGCTGTAGAAAGTTTTCAGACACCCAGCTGTTAATTTGGTCAATGCAGTTTGTGACGGAGAGCTCTGTTTAGCTCCTCCGTACGGCACTTTGTTAACTGGCCCTAGTTACTATGACGCGGGGGTGCACACCTGTTAATTAGTTAAGCTAGCAGTACCATCTCAGTTATACATGCCAGTAGTCCATATCAGCAGATTTAAAATACACACAGTAACAAACCGTAACATTCACATCACAATAATAAAAGTATACATCATAACAAGCATTTTCGGATATACAAACAGCCACACGCGACAACATACAAACATCCATACACGCGAACACAAACACGGAGACTCGCATTTTTTTCCCCTCTACCGCGGCCATAATAACACGATAAAATAAAGGTACACTTACTTAGTGGAACGGCTTAAGTCCGGTTTGGTTTTCAACTCTTTTCTTTGTTTTTCATGTAATGTCCATTTTTATCCCGTTGTTGAACTCGCAGCAGCATTTGTTTGGGGAAGTTTGAATGGTCTGCGCGCCGCCATGACAGACCAACCCGAGCAGTGGGGCTGAGGGCTAGTTCAAGCGCATCAGGTCTGCGCAATGCAGCGTGGGTATGGGACAAACTACATTGTACGGGGTTTTTATGAAACATTGGATTAGTAGTTCTGACAAGGGGAAATTTGTTGTATTTGTGATGCATATGGAGTGTATTATTGTCAACCTGTTTATTGTTTGTATTAGTATTGACTGGAGGTGCCAGTTTGGTGATTTTTAGGGTAAATTGAGATGATGGTATAATCTGGGGGAGGGGTTGTGCATCTGAAATACTGGGTCTGTTCATTCTGTGAGTGAGTGAGGAGAAGGAAGTAGCCTACCAGCTCAGGTAAAGCAATTGGTTTTTCAGATTGTGGCTGTAACAAGGAAGTATTGAATTATTTTGTGCTTATTTCATTGGACTTTTCTAGTTATTTGAAGGACTTCTTAAAAATTATTTTTCTTTTTCTTATTGAATATTTTTTGTTGGGCAAAATTATTTACAAGCCACAATTTTGTTTATTCACTGGACACTTTAAATTTTGGGTGCACTTCACAAATAAAAACACCCTGCACTAAAGTGCTGCTGTGGCGGAGCCAGTCATTTTTAATAGAGAACCCACCTGAGCAGTGCTACTCCGTGACATATGGTGGCAGCAGTGGGATTGGCCAGCCACAGGAAGTGCATCGCAAAGTGACAAGATGGCTGACAAGAAGGGCGTGAAAATGGAAGAGGATTTTGAAGATGCCTCTGAGGAACAGTTGGAGGAGTCAGGGCCTGTTGTACGGCCCAAGTTGATCGCAAGTACTCCGACAGAACATCAACCCAAAACCCGGTTCAAGGAGTCACCTGAAACACTAGCTACAGTGCCAGAGAAGGAGGCAGGCCGGACAATGGGAGATGTAGCAGGCCTTCTGCAAGAGTTCCTCACTGTACAGCAGCGGCGAGAGGAGAGCATCTTGGCGGAGATTCGGGGCCTGGTTACACACCTGGGACAAGGACCAGCCAGAGGACAGCGTCCAGCACCAATGGCTACAGCGGACAGTACCAGGGAGCCGGAGAGTCCACGGTTGGGCCTCCCCACACCAACTCCCCATCGTCGTCCTGGCACCAGAGAGGAGCCAGAAGATTCTTTTGAAGGGCCATGGGCCATTCCTACCCCAGGGCGAGTCCAGCCTACAGAAGACCAGCCTGCTACAGATCAAGCGCCGTCAGCCCAGCTAGAGAGGATGGTGCGTAAAGAGCCCAAGATGCCGCTGTACCAGCAGGATGAAGACATCGAGGACTACCTGCTGCGCTTTGAGCGTATAGCTAGAACTTGGGCGTGGCCAGAGAGGGAGTGGGCGTGTCGTCTGGTGCCACTGCTGACGGGGAAGGCGCTTGCTGCGTACACAGCGATGGATGAACAGCGGTCTAACACCTACAAACATCTGCGGGAGGCCATCCTGGAGAAGTTCGACGTGACAACGGAGACATACCGACAGCGCTTCAGGATGGCGACGACACCACCAGGAGAGACCCCGACGGAGACATACAACCGCCTGAAGAACCTGTATCGGCGCTGGATAAGGCCTGAGCTACATACCAAGGAGGACATCGCAGAAACAATCATCATGGAGCAGCTGATCAACGTTCTGCCGTATGACGTGCGCACCTGGGTGAAGGAGCATGAGCCAAAGGATGGTAAGACCACAGCAAAACTTGCCATGCAGTACCTCAATGCTCATCGGCGTGGCAACCAGCGATCTCAAGCATCCCAGCGATCACAAGCAACCCAAGATGTCAAAGACACACGGGACGGTAGAGGTACCACGGGTGGAGCGGCAAGATGGAATGGGTCGCAGAATAGGGGGCAAGACTTAATCTGTTTTTACTGCCAGCAGGCAGGCCATAAAGCCGTTGTGTGTCCTCTACGAAAATCTAAGCTTAATGGGTTTTGCTATGTACCGCGGGAGGGGGATAGGCTGTGTGATAATAATGATGATAATGGTCGTGATGATGATTCTGCTGAAATGAAATGTGAAGTGCTCCTGAATGGACAAGCTGTGCATGCTTTGGTGGATACTGGTAGCTCTGTGACACTGGTGAAAAAATCCTTGCTGCCGTCTGACAACATGAACTATGAAAAGAAAATGTTTGTGCAATGTGTTCATGGTGATGAGAGAGAATACCCGACTATGGAAGTGACTGTAACTGTGAAGGGTCAGATGTTTTTAATTAATGCTGGGGTGGTAGAGGGCTTGCCAACTGACATGGTCTTGGGTAGGGACTTACCAGTGTTGACAGATCTCCTGGGGGCACTTGACAGTAAAGCTGCAGGTGTGCATCTTTCCTGTGCAGTGTTCACGAGGTCCCAAACCAGGGGTGGACTGGAGCCCCTACCAGACTTGTGTGGTAGTCTGTGCCAGGGCGGGTCCAAAGGCCCCAGGAAGACACGTCGTCAGCGGCGTATAGAGAAACATATGGGTACCCCGGTGGTTAAACCGGAAACAACTGGGCTGGAATCTGAGGGGTTGTGGGAGGTGCCAGGGAATATGGGAGCCTTGCAGGCTGGGGATGTGTCATTGAAACCCTTGTTTGACAGAATAAATGAGAAGGGAGGTGATGGAAAAGGGGTGGATGGGGAAAAAGTGATGTTGGAGAACGGGCTGTTGTACATTGAAGGGGATAATGTTAAGCGCCTAGTTGTGCCAACCACATGCCGACCACTAGTCCTCCACCTCGCACACACACTCCCCTGGGCAGGTCATTTAGCCCTCCAGAAAACATACCTCAGATTAAGTTCCCGGTTTTATTGGCCCTCGATGTACTCTGATGTTCGTACATATTGTGCAACATGTCCAGTGTGCCAGAAAACAGGTGCTGTGCGGAGAGCTGATAGAGTGCCTCTGCATCCATTACCCATGATCTCTACCCCCTTCCAACGCATCGCAATGGATATCGTCGGACCACTGGAGAAGAGCAGCTCTGGATACCGATTCATCCTGGTGATCTGCGATTACGCGACCCGCTATCCGGAGGCCTTCCCCCTGCGGTCCATCACCACACCCAAGGTCGTCAGTGCCCTGGTTCAGCTGTTCTCTCGGGTTGGATTCCCGAAGGAAATCCTCACTGACCAGGGGACTAACTTCACATCGCGACTGATGCACCAACTCCACCAGCAGCTGGGAATCAAAGCCCTCCGAACCACACCATACCATCCGCAGACGGACGGACTCGTGGAGAGATTTAACCACACCCTCAAGACTATGCTGAGGAAGTTCGTCTCAGACACCGGCAAGGACTGGGACAAATGGCTCCCCTTCCTCCTGTTCGCATACAGGGAGGTGCCTCAGGCCTCGACGGGATTCTCTCCATTCGAGCTGGTGTATGGTTGGCAGGTGCAGGGTCCATTGGATCTGCTGAAGAACAGCTGGGAGAGACCAACAGAAGCGTCATCGGAGGTGGGAATTGTCCAGTATGTGCTGTGCATGAGGGACCGCCTGGACCAGTATCGGGAGGAGGCTGCAGAGAACTTGCGTCAGGCACAGAAGGCACAGAAGCTCTGGTATGACCAGTATGCCAGGCATCGCGAGTACCGGCCAGGTCAGAAGGTCCTGTTACTGCTCCCCACCAGCACAAGCAAGCTCCTCGCTAAATGGCAAGGCCCTTATGTGATTACCAAGAAGATGGGTCCAGTCACATATGAGGTACATCACCCTGACAAGGGCAAGACCACTCAGGTGTACCACATCAATCTGATGAAGGAGTGGAAGGAGGTGAAGAATGAAGACACAAAGGTGAAGGTGGAGAACACTGAGATGAAGATGGCGGATGCAAGAACAGAGACTGAGGAAATGAGGAGAAAGGAAGCCAAGGTGATGATGGTGCGGAAGGTGGAGGCAGATGGAGAAGATGGAGAGGATGTGCAGGCCTGGAAACCATGGAGAGAGGAAGCAGTGACCCTTGACCACCTGAAGGGGGACTTGGAACAAGATCTCTTGAAGGTCTTTAACCACTTCCCAGCGTTGTTCCAGCCTAGGCCGGGGCGCACGGCAGTGTTGGAGCACAGGATACACCTGAAAGACCCCACTCCAATACGGCAGAGGCCGTACAGGGTGCCAGAGACCCTGGTGTCTGGACTACGGGAAGAGATCCAGATCATGCAAGAGCTGGGTGTCATTGAGGCTTCAACAAGCGAGTGGAGCAGTCCAATTGTTGTGGTCCCCAAAAAGGATGGAACTCTGCGTATATGCATGGACTTCAGGAAGCTCAATGCAGTCTCGCAGTTTGACGCCTATCCGATGCCCCGAATAGATGACTTGCTGGAGAGGATTGGTCGTGCCAGGTACATTACGACACTAGACCTTTGCAAGGGTTACTGGCAAGTGCCTCTGGATGAGAAGTCTAGGGAGTACACAGCATTCAGAACACCTCTGGGGCTCTTCCAATTCACCGTGATGCCGTTTGGACTACACGGTGCTCCAGCCACTTTCCAACGGTTGATGGATAGAGTCCTACAGGGGTGTGATGATTGCTGTGCTGCTTACCTGGATGATGTGGTGATCTTCAGCCAGACCTGGGCAGAACACTGTCAGCACCTGCAAAAAGTTCTGCAACGCATTCAGGAGGCAGGACTTACCTTAAATGTCCAGAAGTGCGAGTGGGCCAGGGATGAAACCAAGTACCTAGGATACCTCGTTGGCCATGGAGAGGTGCGCCCACAAGTGGACAAGGTGGAAGCCATCAAGAATAGCTCTCGACCTCGAACCAGGAAGCAGGTCAGGTCTTTTCTTGGGCTTGTTGGGTGGTATCGGCGGTTTATCCCCAATTTCTCCACCATCGCCGCACCCCTAACAGACCTCACCAGCAAAACAGCCAGAAATCCAGTGCAGTGGACGGAGGAGTGCGAGAGAGCCTTTAACACCCTGAAAACCTGTCTATGTTCCTCTCCTGTTCTTCAAAGTGCTGACTTCTCTCAAAGATTCCTTGTGCAAGTTGATGCCTCATCTGTGGGGATCGGAGCGGTCCTGGCTCAAGGCAATCCAGGAGAAGAGAGGCCAGTACTCTACTTGAGCCGGAAGTTGCTGCCCAGAGAACAACGGTACTCAACTATTGAAAAAGAATGCCTTGCGATCAAGTGGGCACTTGAAAGCCTCCGGTATTATCTCTTGGGAAGAGAGTTTGACCTGGACACAGATCACAGAGCACTGACATGGATCCAGACCATGAAGGACCACAATGCCAGGGTGACCAGATGGTACCTTGCTCTACAGCCCTACAGATTTCAGATTCGCCACAAGTCAGGAAAACAGAATCTGCTGGCAGATTACCTGTCCAGATTGCCGATGCTCTGCAATCTAGGAGAAGGGGAAGGTAATGTGACGGAGAGCTCTGTTTAGCTCCTCCGTACGGCACTTTGTTAACTGGCCCTAGTTACTATGACGCGGGGGTGCACACCTGTTAATTAGTTAAGCTAGCAGTACCATCTCAGTTATACATGCCAGTAGTCCATATCAGCAGATTTAAAATACACACAGTAACAAACCGTAACATTCACATCACAATAATAAAAGTATACATCATAACAAGCATTTTCGGATATACAAACAGCCACACGCGACAACATACAAACATCCATACACGCGAACACAAACACGGAGACTCGCATTTTTTTCCCCTCTACCGCGGCCATAATAACACGATAAAATAAAGGTACACTTACTTAGTGGAACGGCTTAAGTCCGGTTTGGTTTTCAACTCTTTTCTTTGTTTTTCATGTAATGTCCATTTTTATCCCGTTGTTGAACTCGCAGCAGCATTTGTTTGGGGAAGTTTGAATGGTCTGCGCGCCGCCATGACAGACCAACCCGAGCAGTGGGGCTGAGGGCTAGTTCAAGCGCATCAGGTCTGCGCAATGCAGCGTGGGTATGGGACAAACTACATTGTACGGGGTTTTTATGAAACATTGGATTAGTAGTTCTGACAAGGGGAAATTTGTTGTATTTGTGATGCATATGGAGTGTATTATTGTCAACCTGTTTATTGTTTGTATTAGTATTGACTGGAGGTGCCAGTTTGGTGATTTTTAGGGTAAATTGAGATGATGGTATAATCTGGGGGAGGGGTTGTGCATCTGAAATACTGGGTCTGTTCATTCTGTGAGTGAGTGAGGAGAAGGAAGTAGCCTACCAGCTCAGGTAAAGCAATTGGTTTTTCAGATTGTGGCTGTAACAAGGAAGTATTGAATTATTTTGTGCTTATTTCATTGGACTTTTCTAGTTATTTGAAGGACTTCTTAAAAATTATTTTTCTTTTTCTTATTGAATATTTTTTGTTGGGCAAAATTATTTACAAGCCACAATTTTGTTTATTCACTGGACACTTTAAATTTTGGGTGCACTTCACAAATAAAAACACCCTGCACTAAAGTGCTGCTGTGGCGGAGCCAGTCATTTTTAATAGAGAACCCACCTGAGCAGTGCTACTCCGTGACACAGTTGTAGAGGGATTTAAGAGGGTCAAAATCGTTAGGTGACATCAGCATAACTATGGTACTTAATTGAGTTATTCCTAATAATTTGTGCAAGTGGCAGCATATAAATGTTAAAGAGTAGTGGCCCTAAAATGGAACCTTGGGGGACTCCACAGTTCAGAGGCATAGCTGATGAGGTGTAACATCCAATGGAAACATAAAAACTTCTTTGTTTTAGGTATGATTCAAACCATTTGATAGCTATACCAGTAAGACCAACCCAATGCTCAAGTCTATGCAGTAAGATGTCATGGTCAACATTGTCAAATGCCGCACTAAGGTCAAGGAGCACCAAAACTGAGGATTTGCCAACATCAGAGTTCAGTCATATGTCATTCATTACTTTGGTAAGAGCTGTTTCTGTGCTGTGATTGGAACGAAAGCCTGATTGAAAATCATCAAGGCAACCATTTGATGTCAGAAATGTATTCAATTGATTAAAAACTATTCACTACATTATTTTACTAATGAATGGTAAATTGGATATAGGCCTATAGTTGTTTAACACCAGAGGGTCATGGTTATTTTTCTTTAACAGGGGTTTAACCACTGCTTTCTTTAGAGAAGAGGGAAAAAGTCCAGTCAACAGAGAAGTGTTAATAATCTGAATCACATCATGTGATATCAGGTGTAGAGTGGATTTAAAAAAGGCTGTAGGCAGAACGTCTAGGTCAGATGTAGAGGAGCTGAGACTTAGTACAGTTTTCTTGAGAATTTTGACATCAATTAGACTAAATGATTCCATTTGGTTGACGTTTGTCTTAACTGAGGGAAAACCATCCAAGTCGCAGCCCCCGCACTCGCAGCCTCCACGACGCTCGCCACTGCAGGGATCTTATCAGCTCCGGTGGCAGTCGCAACCCCGGCGCTCGCAGTCTCGGCGACAATCGCGGCACTCCGCTGACGATCATGCAGGCCAGGAGAGGCAGGAGAGCAACAGGTAACAGCTCCCTCGGCAGTCACGGCCCTGGTCCTCGCAGCCTCGGTGACGCTCGCCGTAGGTGTTGCAGGAGCAGTGATGGTGTCTGCTCCCTCAGCAGTCACAGCCCCGGTGCTCGCAGCTTCGGTGACGCTCGCCGCAGGTGTTGGAGGAGCTGTGATGGCATCCGCAACTCCATCACCAACAGCAACTGAATTGGAACTGAAGTCTCCACTGGTCTCCGGCAGGGACTCCGCAAGGTGTCAGGCATGGGTTTCTCTCGGGCACTTTCTGCGCTTTCTGTTTCTGTTTAGAGCGTGTCCCACGGTGCACATAGCGCTTCCTTTTCAGTATTCCAGCATCACGGCAAAGTTGTAGTACATCCGTGTCGATTAGGACTATGGTCAATGAGAGCTGCCAATGTTGGTCGTTCGAGTACTTAATTCCTCCCATAAATCTGATAATCAACTGCATGCAGACATTATCGCAACGCAGAGGTTCCCAGGCAGGTAGTGCACTGCCGACAAAATGAAACAAAATAAAAGCAACAAAACTCGATGCTCGAATTCCACAGCAGTCTCGCTTTTCAAATCCCTCGGGAATTCCAACTAGCTTTAGATTGCAACGTCGGCGCTGGTTCTCAATCTCCTCCATCTGCATAGCTAGCTTGTGGACCTTTTCTCGTGTGGTGTCAGTGACTTCTGTGAGCGAGGAGATCTGGTCCTCAGCCTCAGTGAGTCTTTCAGAGAAGGTCCCTATAGCCTCTTTAATCTCATGGTTGGACGAAACCACTTCGTGCAACTGCGTGGAGAATTCGTTTCTGACTTCACCCAGTTGTGTGTTAGTCATTTCTGAGTGACTGAATAGCTAACAGGATTTGACTCACATTGCTAGCTTCGTCCTGACTTAGCATATTGTCAACTCCTTGTTCGTCTTCCTGTAAGAGTCCAACGTCTTGTTTTTGTAGTTTATTTGTCCGTTTTCTCCCTCAGTTCCTCAACATAATACGACGTCCACACCTTAGAATTGGTTTTGGTCACAATTTGCGTGATATTAACTGTTAAAGTTTACAATTTACTTCAGGCGGAGCCCTCTGCCCAAGCGACCCTTCGGCTGCGCGCCATAACCGGAACCGATCATTTCTGAGTATGCTCCCTGTCTACGACTAACAACTAGATTAGCCAGAGGACAAACAAGTTTTTCCTCTGTTTGTTTTTGGCACAGCCATGCTGTCCCAGCCATCACTATTACATGTTCTGTTTCCACTTTTAGGTGTGGTTCAGTAGTCACAGTCGAAAATATACTGTAGTATAGTGGACATTAATGTTTATTAATCAGGACAGGAAATGCCAATTTTGTTTTGAATACTGACTACACCCAGTGGCGGTTCTATAGTGTTTTACGCCCCGGGCGAGACCACCTCTCAGCACCCCCCCACCCCCCCAAAACAAATACACCAAACATTAAAGTTAAAAAAATACATTATGTTTTGGTTAATAAATAAATACCACAACCATTATTAAACAAAGATTTGTGCAATGACTGCAGACGGCTCTACATTCAGAATTAAAAGACAAAATATATAGGAATTCTACTGAAATACAGTTTTAAACTTAGTACAAAAAACTGCATATATAAATTAGATTTATGTAGGCCTACGTGTAAATCACTGGTACATTTAAAATTCACTCTATTTTACATTTATAAAGGTTTCATATGGGAGAACAAAAACATTGTGTACAGAGTTTGAAATAAATACGAATAAGGAAAATCTACGTAACAGTAAGATTGTTTCTTTTCATATTAGTTTCACCAGCAGATGTTGCCTTTGGCCTATGAACCTGCAAACCAACAAGAACTATGTACTTGTGACTGAGGGCAACCGCAGCATAGCTAGCTAGCAACCTAAGGAAGAAAGTGCTAGTCTTATCCGAACGTTAACTGAAAACAGTTGAGTGACCATGATGAATTGCTTTCAAATATCCATATCCATATTTATATCCACAACCTAAACTAGCTAGCCAGCACCAATCATTTACAACTTTAATCATTTGCAACACTTGTCAACACAGTCTGAACATTGCTAGTAGCCTGGGAGCTAACGTTACAAAGTTTGTTGACGGTAAGGAGCAAGGGCTACAAAATGAACTTTTTATTATTATGATTTATTTATTTAAAACACTGTCTTATCTGCAAGCGTGAGCTAAGCTTCATCTCGCTTTCTATTCTTTTTTTCCGCTCCCGACTTTAGATATCTTTTCAAGGCCCTGTCCAAACATTTGTCTGCCAAACTTAAACTAAGACTGAGCAATAATCGACCAGACCACTGAAAGGTGGGGGAGGGGGGCACCAGGAGGAGAATGGAGAAGGAGATTTACTTTCTGGAGCAAATTGACCTATGTTGCTTTTGTATTGGCTTAAAATAAATATTAACATGCTTTGCACATTTTTAAAATATCCTTACTAGCACGTACCTAGCCTATTGTGATGATTTTTTCACGAGCCAATTTTTTTGGTGGTGCCCCCACAAGCACTTGGTGCCCTACGCACTCTGCGTTATGTGCGTGTGCGAAGCTACGGCACTGCCCCCGAGACAGAGAGACACGCTGCTTCTGTGCATGCCACCTTCTCAGCAAGCAAGGGCGCCTGCAGTTCGCCATTGTGCCGATTGCAGCATTACAGGGGGAGCCAATGTGCCGATTGCAGCGATATGACAAACGGAGCTTTTTATTTTATTTTTTTCCCTAAGCGCTCGTGGCGCCCCCCACGAAATGGCGCCCCGGGCGGCTGCCCGGTTCGCCCGTGCCTAAAACCGCTACTGACTACTTGGTCGACTACTTCAGACACACAGGCACGGCAAATATAGGTTAGATGCATGTGTGTGTTTATGTGTGGGTGATGTGAGGATGTGAGTGAGAAAGAGGTATTTTTGTAATATGAATGTTCTGTATGTATATTGTAATTACAAAAATGTCATCAATTTGAAATTCGAAAATTGGGAGCTAAAGTAAATTTACCATTGTATGTATGCTATAGTTTGAACTTCTACCTTTGAGAAATATTTGTTTACTCATATAGTGCTGACTAGAAGTAGCAACAGAAATGGTGTTACTTTGCAAATGTACGACAGGTTTGGTTCAGCAGTCACAGCCGAAAATATACCTACTTTCTTTGTTCATTTTACCGTACCTTATGAAGACTTCAAAATAACAGAAACATGATAATATGTCTGGTGAAGAGGAAGGGAGAGTGTGTATGTGTGTGTGTGTGAGAGAGAGAGGGAGAGTGAGGTATTTCTGTAATATGAGTGTTCTGTATATTGCAATTTTAACAATGTCATTAGTTTGAAATTCGAAAATTGAGAGCTACAGTAAATTTCTGCCATACATGTACTTTTGAGAAATAGCTGTTTCCACGTATAGTGCTGACTACAAATAGCACTGGCAAGAAATATTACATTGCAAATGTTAGGCAATTTTGCCTATTTCTAAAAATAAAAAAAACATGTAATTCCGTTTTTGGCCATTTAAGAAAATGGCCTAAAAATCTATGTTTTTTGATCTCTTGGCCCTCAAACAAAAAAAATGTTCTTTAGACCCTTGTGGTGAATTTAAAAAAGAAAACATTTTTTACATCACTTTAAATCAGTTATATTGCAAATATAAGACCATTTGGCATATTTCCAAAAATATATATAATTACAATTTTGGCCACTTTTAGAAAATGGGCTAAAAAAAACCATTCTGTTTCAATCTGATCTTTTGGCCCTCAGACATTTTTTTCTATTGACCCGTATCTTCAATTTCAAAAAGAAAGCCAAACTTTTGCATCAATGGTAAATGACTGAAGGCCTGGGCGCCCCACTATATCCTTATACGTATACGTATAATAGCCCACAGAAGTACAGTAAAGTGTAGACTTCATTGTGCTGTTGGCAAAATGCTGTTGTATAGTGAGCAGCATTAAAGTTTTGTTTTGTAAAAATTAAAGAAGTGTCTCCAGGCAGCCAGATTGAGCAGTATCAGCTACATGATGTGCGTAGAAAATCGTTTGCATTTCAGTGCACAGTGTTGCCTACGTTTAAGTATGCATCAGTTTCAAATTCAAGTTGGTTATCCCGCATTTCGTTAAAAGTCTAGCCAGGGCCGCCCCTTCACATACGCAGAGTACGCAGCGTGCGTAGGGCCTCAGACCAGGTCCTAATATTCTATTGTCAAAAATGAAGCAACCGGAAGTTTACTCGCCCCCTGGTGGTGGGTTGCAGTACAACTCTTAATCCCGCCCACTCCCATGTATCTCTATGGGAAAATTGCAAATTTTCTGTGTCACTTTTAAAATTATAAAACTGTCCTTGAGTCTAACCCATAATGTTCAATAAATAGATTTTTGAGTCCTTCACATAACACAAGAATTTTTTTCCCCCAGAACCTCAGTTTTAGAATGTTATTCCAATGTTTTCAGCGTCCAATGGCCAACGTGAGTGGGTTTGATTGACACCTATGATTGACAGCTGCTAGAAAGAGGCTGCACCGGCAGCGGTGACTACATACAGTCGATGGTGACTACCTATCACGTTAGCTGTCATCATTAGCCTGACCTTGACAGCTGCAGTGGAGTTCGTCAGGCAACTTGTCCAACTTATTTTCTTAGTTGTTTTATAATATACTGTTATGAACATACCCATACGAACAAGTTGTGCAGTTGGTTGTACTACCAGAAGACCTTCAGTTGGAAGATCCTTTGCAGTTTTGCCGGTAAGTAAACCGTTTATGTAAGATAGCTAACGTTAGCTAACCGTTATCTTAGTTCCCCTCAATATCTACTTAAGCCTTTTCGATATCACCGCGCAAAGATTGTCATAATATGTTAGATATTAAACCGTGGAGACACTAATAATACAGCCAGTGAGACATTTTATTTGAAGAAGACTCGAAAACACAGACGTTTGATCGTTGAAAACGTAACGTTATCGTGGGGCATAGTTAGCAAGCGATATCTAACTAATCAGTGTCTAGCCGTCGGTGCCACGTTATCTTTACATTTTACCAAGATCCAGATGAGTTGACTATAAACACGACATGATTTTTAGTGCCGGCCACATGAAGAGACAGAAAAGGACAGTACAGTTTAAGCTGGTGCTGGGTAAAGCGATTGAGAAAAAACGTACGGTGATGCAAGGCTTTAGGGATGTCGGCTCGGGTTGTTTTTACTGTAGCTGTTGGTCATAAATGAGACAGACTCGTGAGGACGCTTGGTGTGTTGTTCGTTTACCATTAAGGATTTGTGGAGCTTGCAGTTTTTCAGCAAACACTCAGTTACTAACAGTTTTTCTTTTGCGAGCACGTCGATTTGAGTTCAGATAGAGGCGAAACTCAAGCACAGATGAATAGATTACTAACTCACCGTTTGCTTTTAACTACGACTACAGGTGGGCATTCTCGTCTCGTTCTTCTTCCACAATTTCGGTATATGAATAGGTAATAGGTAAATAATGTTTGAGTGGTAATTAACATTTAACTGTCGCTTACATTAGATTGAGATTCAAATGTTCGTTCTTGGCACAACACTGATTATTCACAATAGCTTACAATATACAAGGCAAGCATATAAATGTGTATATATAGGGTGCGTTTACCTATAATAGCGAAATCTTTGCAGGTATGCCTAAACATTAACAATATACAACAGTATGTCTGACATTGTTTTTCACTCTGTTGTAGATTTAAGCGTCATTTTACCATGGAGCACCGAGCTACACCAGCAGGTACTGTACCTTAGTCATGATGCTTCTACTAATATAAATGTGATTTTAAATAAAGCTTTTGAAATAATTTGATACCCTTCCTAATTCGCATGACCAATAAGAATATCAGTTGAAAATACCTGAGAGCTGCTCCATTGTAAAGCTGGTATTCCCATGTTTTCAGCACAGTACATTAGCAAGTGGGCCTTTCAAAGGGCTGCTGTAGTTTTAACCGTGTATGTGTTGGCATGTCTACATTTGTAAGGACTGTGGGGGAAGGATATTCAGTACCACTGAATGAAGCATGGTTGACCTGGAATATTATTAGATGATGGGGCCCCATGTAACAGACAACAGGTGCTTTAAGAGAGCACTTCTAAGATAAAATATTTTAAATATTGTATTAAATGTATAAATTACTGGTTTTGTATTTAGGTGGTTGTGCTGGAAATGGGGTCCTGTTCTCAATTCCCTTTCATGTACCATTACTTACAATTTCACAGCTGAAGATCTACACTCCAGGTTGCTGCTGTTACTTTCGCCACCAGCTTAACAGCTGAGGTGCTACCCTCCAGCCTGCATCATGTGCCACCACCAACTTCAGAGCTGTGAGGGTCTACTCCCTCCTAAACCATGACCATTGTCTTCACACACAGTAACTTGTCTTCACATAACTGTTACACAGCTGCCAATTATGTTGTTATGAAACAGAAACTTAATAAACTGAAAAGAATAAAAGATGGCAAAGCTCATGTTCTTTTCCTAGTTTAAAAAGTATATGCATACTGTATTATATGTATAACTGAAGTGTAATTCTAGTACAAGCATAACACATCTTAATCAGGAAGGTAAATAAATAACTGATACTACACACCTAGTAATTAGAATGTGGTCATGTGAACATGATTATGATGACCATTTTTTATTTTAAGATTTTATTTGTTTAACATTATGGGTTAACATTATAGTGTCACACCCTTGGTTTTAATTAATGGTTAAATTGATTTTAAATACTTGCTTCAGATGAACACTTTGCTTTAGAAGGATAAATCCATTGTTACTTTTTTCACGTTTCATGTCAACTTCAAAACGGGAAACATTTTGAACATACCAGCGAGTTGGGAGAGATATCACTTTAATCTGAATTTCAAGGGCAATGTTTCGCTTTGAATTCTGCTACAAGTACACTGAAAACGCAAAGTCTGACATCGTGACGATGACATTTCTGGAGTTACGTTGTGTCTGCCTTAACCGCATTCTTCACTTTTGGTTACTTTGACTGGAGGCCAGAGGACAGCGAGATGATGTCTTCAACCACAACTTCATATAGCTATTCCCCCGCAAGGTTCGTTCAGGCGGCATCTGTCGAAAATAAAAGTTTAAGTCTTGTTAGCAACTTTTTACAGTTGCCATTTGCCAAAACTTCATTCCAAGATCTATAAACATTTCCTAGCATCAACACTATTATTTTGATCTATCGTATGCATAGCAGTCTGTAAGTAAACATTCCTCACATTTTGTAAAGGCAACAATATGGTACGCCACATACGGTAAAACAAACAAACAAACAAACATAACTTTGACATGACAAAAAACACGAATCCATACTTGTTAAGTGAAGATCACATTTAATCCCCCCGTGACAGAAGATAGTGTGTTAAACGGAAGCATTGGTAAACTGCCCTGAACTGTTCCACTCTCGTACACAAAACGGTTACTGTTGTAGTACTTAGTAGACGCTTTTCTCCAAAAGCGACATAAAGAACAGCAATATGGAAATACTGCATTATTTCGCCTTTTCCCGACAGGGTTGTAAATTTATCCAACACGTCTGTTATTAGGTTACCTAACTGTGTACAGTCATTTGGATTACCTGTTATACACTAGGCTAGGCTAACACATCAACTGTCTGATGCTAACGTTGGGCTATGTAGCCTAACCTAGGAGTTGTTCTCGTTTTCGCTAAGATCTAGTGTATTTTTATTAAGTTGACATTAATATTTACCAGACTTAACGATCATTGTCTTCATTCAGAAATTGTGTTCGTATTTCTTTGGTAGGCAAGAATTTTAACAGTGACACATACCTGAGGAAATAATCAATCCGTAGTTTTTCCCCGCTACCGTCAACCTGAGGAAGGCGTAGAGTTGTAGGCGGGACATGACATCGAGTGGACGTTTCTGATTGGGCGACTGTCCTCCTTACTGCGCATGCTCAAGCGTTGCCAAGCAGGAAGTAAGTGGCCCTGGTTGCGAAATTGACGGTTGCGAATGCTTCAATTTTATAGAACGGAACTGAATGGGCCCGCTTTGTCCATCTTATATACAGTCGATGCCTCAGACAGTCATCGATCGGGGTTTGGCAAAGTGCTTTCAGCACCATAGACACGTCCAAGAGGGAGAAGTAAAGCGTGCGCGGAGCGGAGTTTCACGCTCTCGTTTGTGCCTAATACAAAGCCCCCCACCCCCCTCCTCCTCCCTGAAATGGTACAGCCCAGTTTGCATCTTTCTGTCAGTGTTCGCTGCAGCTGGCTACTGCTAGCGCCCAAATTTTCTACATCGGACCCCAAGTTCAAGTAGCCAAAAATCCAAGAATGAAACGGCAGTTTGAGTCTGGAGCTGGAAAAAGGAAGAAAAAGAAACAAAAGGATGATTCCCGTTCATCCCTCGCTAGTAACTGCTTGTTAAAGATTTGAATTGTTCAGCATTAATGCTAGTTTAATAACCAATGCTTACTTCAGGCTAGGTTGCGTTGGCTTTGCTGAATTGAGGTAAACACTAACTTATAGAAACGTATTAGATTTTACAGTGCACGTGGCACACTTGCAAATAGCTGAAAGCTGAAATCTAGTTTGTAGATTTTGACTGTCTTATAAGTCACCAAAAGTCCTTATTATCCGTCAGTGTACACTACTTTAGTAGCTGATGACTCTTATTAGCCAATGCATTTCCAGGCTAGGTTGCGTGTTGGCTTTGCTGATTTGATGTAGTTGTAAACTCTAAATTATAAAAACGAATATTGTACAATGCATGTGGCATGCTTGGAAATAGTTGACAGTGTAGTTTGTAGTTTTTGAGTGCCTAATTAGTCAACAGTCTAATTAGTCCTGTTTGCGTCAGTTCACTACTTCAGTCCAAATATATTCTGCCTGATGATCAGACAGCCAAGGCATTAAATTAACTTTTCCCTCACCAGACAGCCAAAATGGCAAGTAGATCTTTACTAGCCAAACACACACACTAAAATGGGTCAAAGTGGCAAGTAAACCTGCAAACCAGCAAAACTGTGCTTAATGTGTAGTTTTACAGCATGCTTCTATGTTTCCCTAATTTTATATAACATACTTTTATAAATTGCATTTCATAACGTTTTCCCCTCATTGTTGCTCTTAAGAATGTTCTAACACATATTTATTATTTATACATTATTAATGGTGCTGCTCTTCTTTACTTTTACTGTTATTAGCCTTATTATAATATTGTAAATGTTCAGTTTTAAAATGTGAATTTTAATAAATAACGGTTTCAGTACAATTTTGTGTGTGTGTGGCATGTGCGCGTGTGTATGGTGAGGTGGTGGGGGGGCCTCCCTGAACAGTTATGCTTAGGGCCTCCAAAACCTTAGGGGCGGCCCTGAGTCTAGCAGAAAAGCAGCTGTTGAATTGGCCTATATGGTTGTTAATTAGCATGAAAGTTTATGCCAGAATTTTAAAATATAGAAGACAATATATTAATACATTACACTATATATAGGGTGTAGTTTTAAAAGATGGAGTTACTCTGATGAAGGTCTGACTGACCAAAAGCAAAACTTATTTTAAAATATATCCAATTATATCCAAATCAGTAGCTGCACCTGTAAGGCATAACTCATCAAGGTGCGCAGGCACCCTTAAGCCTTTGGATAATGAAAACAAAAAAATAAGGTACTTAAACCTTTGAGGATTGCAAAAATCTAAGCAATGAGAAAATACACAAACTACTTGACTGAATGGAAAATTAACTTCTGAACATGCAACCAGGCCTAATGCAACCTTAACACAAGACAAAAAGACTGTTGTCCCAAACCTTTATTGCAGTACTCAAACAGAAATTTACAGTTGTGACATATATGTGAAATTCACAATAACTTAAAATTGGTCAGCCTTTACAGCAGGATTCTATGTAAACCTCTGACACAGGAAAATGCAGAGTTTATTGACTAAAACTCCTGTTCAAATATGGCTGCAATGTAGAACTACATACTTGGGAGACTGTTATTGCTAGTTTTGTGATGTGTTTCCCTTGTAAAATCATCCATTCTAAGCTGCTAAACACCACCTTTTCACATATGGCTTTTTTAAATTAACACTTTTTTTTACAATTAAATGATGCAATGTATGCACCCAAAATTTAAAGCAGACCCATTTTTGTCTTAAGTAAAATTAACCACCACATTAAAGTTCACATACTTTCGGAAGTAGAAAAGATCCTATTTATGCTAGAAAATCCGGAAGTTCCTAAAAATATCATCATCATAAATCATCATTCTTTGTTCTGAGTTGATAGTTTAACTGACTGGAAGAGATTTTGCCATGCAGTAGTTCCTAGTCTATCACTCAGACAACATTTATTCTGGCAGGCCCCATACAAAACACAATGTGGATAAAAAGCTAAAACTAGAGGGTACATAAACTAAAACCACACCAAAAAGAAAAGAAAAGAAAAGAAATAAAGTCAAGGGCCTGTGTATTAGAATTTCCCTTCTGCAGACAAGACAGACTTTGAGGTCAAGTCTTACCAAGTGGCCCAGAGTAAATTTGGCAACACTATTTCAAAGTGTCTACATAAGGAGAACATGAGCCCTTTATGACATAACAAATATCATGAATATTATGACGGTTATATTATGAATTTATGATGGTTCATTCGGCATTTGCAATGTCTGCATCCCCCAAAATATCAACATTACAAAAATTAATGATGCTTAATGACAAGTCATAACCATGAATAAAGTGTAATTAATGTGTGTAATTATAGTGTGACATGTCTCATGTCAAGTTCATAACATGCTCAAAACTCTTATGTAGACACCTTCAAATAAAGTGCTACTGTAAATTGAAAACTTCTAATGCTGAAAGCTTAAAAAATATAAAATACCAGGTATTCTGCCCTACAAAGCCAAAAGGCAGTCACTACATTTTTTCAAAACTGAGTTTAGACTGGAAATTCACTGTACAACACCACCTTTGTCTTGCGACTACATATCTTGCTTCTTCCTATTGAAAAAAAGTACATAAAAGCATCACCACTAATATGCCTACATGTTTGACTGGGAAGTATGCCAACATTGAAGGCATATTTCTCAGTTTTAGTGTTACTGCACTAAATTATTACTGGCTTTGTAGCGCAGTATTGTTTTCGAGTGTAGTCACATTACCTTCATTTTAAAAAGTACATTTTCTTGTTTTTATGCCTTTTTATTTTGGATAGGATAGTGAAGATGGAAAGCAGGAAATGAGAGGGGGAGGAGAGATGGGGTAGGGATGGGAGACTCAGGCCAGATTCAAACCTGGCTCTCAAACCTAAGTTCCTTTGGGCACCTGGATTCATATACTTTGAAGCACACACTGTAGCCAGTTGCCCCTCCCCCCATTTGTTTAAAAGTTTTGTTTTAAATTGAATAACATTTTCCTTTAGGAAGGCAAACATGCAGTACCAAAAACATACACAAAACAAGTGGACTCATCTGCTGTTGTACACTGAGGGTGTTCGCAACCCAGAAGGAAATGGCCTAAAATAAGCAAATTAATGGCAGTTGCACACCTCAAAGATTTTTGAATGCAAACTTGTGAAAACAAACCCAGGTACTGCTAACTTCAGCATATTTTCATGAGATGTTACGAGAAAGTATGACTTTCTGTATTAAACTCTTACAACTAGGGTAATTGAGTCTGTGCCTCCTAACCACAAAAGCGTCATTTTCAAACAGTCCACTGTGTAAAGAGGTATTGTTGAAGTCTCCATATCCATTCTCACACTTACAGAAGACGTTCGGTGTAAATCAATCCATAGTCCTGTTGTTCGAGGTCCCAGAGTTCTGCTGGTAGGACAAAGAATGCAAAAATTTGATGCAACATACACCAAACAATGAACTAGTAGCTAACACTAACTGAATGGGGCATAGGGAAATGAAACTGAAAGTTTTAGTTTCTATGCACTATTTAGTTAGTGTTAGACCAAATAATGAGCTGGTAGCTATGTTGAATCAAATATTCTAGTTCTTTTTTCCTACCGACGGCACTCTGTGACCTTGAACAACAGGGCTATGGAGTAATTCACATCATACTTCTCCTTTAATCAGAGCAGTGGTATATTCAACATTATGACAGATAAAGGTAAATTGAATCAGATCAGAGACAGAGGTAATAACAAAACACATAGTGGGCTCTTTGATAGGCAGTATTGATAGCTTGACAAAACAATGAGCACATTTACTAAGAAAAGGCTGTGCTGAGTTTTTTTTCCTCCCCTGTATGTACATCAAACTCTTACAGTATTGAAAAAGGCTTAAGGATGTCCAAGGAGGTTTAAGGTGTTGGAAAAAAATAACACTCAAATCACAAAAAAGGGTGTCTGTCACTGACCAACACACAGACTCTCCCGCACACGCACACATTATGCCTGAAATGGATTTTCAGGAAAATATTAACTCACACTCTTGTACATACACGCTCATACATAGAAAACCTGAAAACCTGCCAGCATAAACATGCCTATGATATGCATCAACATAAAGTGTAGACTCAGTATATACCAGGAATACCTTAACATCACTGCTGAAGATCAGTGCAGCTTTGCATAGTAGCTTCACATTAACTGGACAAACCTCGATATAACATTCCAAAGCGAGACTCAGCACAGTTAAGAAATTTAGCTGCTGAACACTTTTGGGGTGATGTGAAGAAACAGTAATAGCAAAGCAACATGTACCTCTGCTGTATACACAAAAAACAAAACAAAAAGAAGGAAACTATATTTCAGGTTCCACAAAAATACTACTGCCTGAGGGGAATGTTGCTAAACTAACAGTATGGGTGATGCGTTTTTTTGAGAAAAATATGTTAGATGCTACAGCAAACTAAACCAAACTACAGAGACCTAATCAAATAAAAATTAACAAAAACCCTCATCTTGGAGAACTCTGAATTATAAAACAAACAAATGCCACCCTTTGAAACGGTAATTATGTATAAAAAATATTCAACAGCATTCTAGTTTCCTCTTGTTTTGTCTACGGTGGGAATTGGCAGCTACTCCGGTTCAGTGGAATGTGATGTGGACAGGTCCTCATGCCTTCTGACCCTCAGCAGGCAATCAAGCTTTACGTTTCTGCAAACAGAGAACAGTTTCATAGTTGTTATAAATGTCTATTACAGTCTGCTGACTTTTCTGTTGGTGGTTATACAAAAATGACAGCAGTAAGCCACACCTCCACCAAGCTTTTCAGAGCTGTGAGAAAAACCTCATCGGCCAAAGGCTGATATGTGATTTGATTGGTAAAAATGTGTAGCTCTAGCAAAGCATGCCTTGAAACCTTACTGAAAGACCATCAGTCTATTAGTGTTGTGTCAGATCAGCCCAAAATATGCAAGAGTTTTTGCAGGGTCTGAAGGCTGCGAGGGGAGTCGTTTGGCTTGCCCATGTGGACACCTAATCCTGTGTCGTTCAGTGTGAAAGGTACAGGTACCATGCAAAATTAGGGTTATAAATGCGGCATATTTGACGGTGTGAAAAAGGACTTCTGCTGGTGTTAACAACCCCCCCCCCCCCCCCGCATAAAAGACAACTATGTGGAGAGGGTGTCCACCCTAAGGTTCCTCGGGACCCACATCTCCAAGGATCTGTCTTGGACAGCCAACACATCTGCCCTAGTCAAAAATAGCCCAGCAGCACCTCCATTACGTGAAGATGGAACAGGCTGCAGTCTGACCTGCTGCTCAACTTCTATCGGTCCACAATCGAGAGCGCCATCCCTGTGCAGTATACTGGCTGCACAGTGGCCAATAGGAAGAGATTGCAGAGGGTCACCAGAACTGCAGAGAAGGTGATCTGTTGTCCACTACCCTCCCAGGACACCACTGCCAGCTAACCATCATCTGTTCAACATGCTGCCCTCTGTGAGGAGGTTAAGATCCATCAGGACCATAACATACAGAGTAAAGTACAGCTTCTTCCCACAGGCAGTCAGAACTTAAAACACACTGGAAGTGATGCTGTTTTTTTAAACAGTCATGTTGTCACTTTACTACTGCTGCTAACTAATGTTGGATAATGTCAAATTTGGTTTTGTCAACCCACTGCTGATGTTGACAAAACACCATTGAAATATAGAATAAATAGAAGTGCAAGAAAAGATAGAGAATAAAAATGGGGAAATAAAAAATAGGGGAACTGTGGGGGAGCACAGATCTGAGGCAAATGATGTTGCACGTAATTTAACAGTAATTGCACATGGATTTAATATTGCACAGTAATGACTGTCCAATATTTACTACACATAGCAGGGGACAAAGATAGTAATGATATTTCACAGTATAAAGCACAGATAGTGCACAGTATCCCCATAGTATTAAATTAAATATTACACAGTAGGTGGATGGAAGGAATTCTGGGGGTCAAGGGGTTAGGCTGTGGAGTCAGCGGTAGAAGGTCAGCAGCAGGTTGGTGTCCAGGTTGTGCTTTCTGAGGACGCTCAGAAGGTGTAGTCGCTGCTAAACTTTCTTGATGACCGCTATGATGTTGTCTGTCTAGGAGATGTCTTCGAAGGTAAGGATGCAGAGAAACTGGAAGGTGTGGACCCTCCCCACACACTCGCCGTTGATGTAGAGGGGGGCCAAGTTGGCGCTGTAATAATCTCCTTTGTTTTCTTGGTGTTCAGAGCAAGGTTATTCTCTGAACACTAGGTTGCCAACTTCAGAACCTCCTCTCTGTAGGCCATCTTGTCTCCCTTTGAGATGAGTCCAACCACAGTGGTGTCATCGGCAAACTTCACGATCATGTTGCCGTCATGGGCTGTACTGTACTACAGTCGTGGGTGTAGAGACAGTACAGGAGAGGGCTCAGCACACAACCCTGTGCAAATGGAGCAGAGGTGGGGGCCAAGTCTTACAGTCCAGGACCGCTTTGTGAAAAAAGTCCTTTATCCAGGCACATGTGAGTGGCGAGACAAAGAGTGTCCAGTTTGGTGATAAGAGTGTGCGGTATGATTGTGTTAAAAACTGAGCTGTAAACCGCAAAGAGCATCCGGAAATAGCTCTGCTGCTGCTCCAGGTGGCTCACCATAGAGTGGACAGATATGGCGACAGTCCTTTGTGGATCTGTTCACACGATATGCGAACTGGTAGGGGTCGAAGTTTGGGAAGAGGTAGTCCTTCATGTGCTGAAGAACCAGTCTCTTGAACCACTTTATGAATGCCGTGTAAGGGCCACAAGACGGTAGTCATTGAGGTTGGTGATGGGAGACTTTCAGCACTGGTATGATGGTCATTTTTATTCTGCCTAAAATCAGCCGCTGACAGGGCTAGGGAGCAGCTGAAGATGAGGTCAGGCTGGTGGGCACAGCCTTTGCTGTGGTTCACAGCTAGGAGGACCCATCTGACAGTGTGCTCCCTTACAGTGATTGGAGTGGTGCAGAAACTGGGGGAGTGGGGGTGGGAGCAGGGCTGGAGCAGAGTGCTGTTGTTGAGCCATCTCAAAGCAAGCAACAAAGTAATTTAGCTCCTCTGCTAGCTGCACACTTAGGTCTTCTGTTGTCACTTGTAGTTGTAGTACACCTCCTGTGTGTTATGGTTAAACAGGTGGGACTCTGTACTCCATCTTGGCTTTTTAAATTCCCTTTTTCAGGTTGGCTATAACCCTGTATAGAGCTCGGTCGCCTGACCTGAGGACATAGTCTTGTGCTCTGCGCAGTGTATGGACCTGGCTGGTCATCCAGGGTTTCTGGTTCGGAAAAACCAGAAACCCTGGTTGGGGTGGGGTTGGGGGGTATGGCTATGTATGCATCCTTAATGTTGTCACATACAGTCCTGCGTTTTTAACCATTGATATGTGAAACTTACCTATATATGCGAGTCACTGTAGCTACACAACAACCCATTGCCAAAAAATAAATAAAAATGCTGTGCTATCTGTTAAACAATTCAAACAAATAAACACGTGTTCCAAAAGTTTATCAGCCACTATAAGACTACAGTGGAGATGTATTTTGTGAAATTAAACTTGCAACCCTTTAATGCAACAATTATTGTGTTTTGCTGCTGGGCTCTTTATGTCCTATAAGGTTTCGGACATGCTTCTGCATGATTGCGAAGTGCATGGTGCATGCCATGCGCATGTAACAAAAAAAAAGACAAGAATTGTTGTCACCTGTGTCGACCAAATTTTGTGCCAAAGTACAAATTGGTGCTCGTAGACAGCGCATGCGCAAAACTTAACTCCCGCATTGTCAGCAACATTCCTTCATGGTTTTTGGGATGATACTACAATAAACTGTGGTTGAAAACTTCTTAATATGTGTCCAGTCATGTCATCACGGATGTATAGAGTGCCAATTGTTCTTGACACAAACTGGAAAAACTAATGGCTTGGCATCTACTATCTACTATAGTAATGGTTACCAAACATCTGAAAGACATTGTTACATAATCAAAAGGTAAAACAGATTTCATATGACCATTTCACACTGCATGTGAAACTGTTCTTTGACCTATGTAGACTTCATACACAAGCATGCATGTCGAACGCCACAAAAAACTATTGATTGCAGATAACAGCACAGTACTGTACCTGAGGGTTCATCTTCAATCTGTTCCTCTGGCTGAACAAACTCCTCTATAAAACACACACAAAAATAAGCACAGACAAAAAACAAACGCTTAAACTCTGCTTAGCTTTTTAAAATGGATCACTATTTCTGACTTTTACAAAAAATGATTCATAGCTCCTACAACACATTCAGCAAGGGTACAGAGAACAGATTTGTGATAAGAACCATTATACCCACCCATGACATCCTCTTCGGGCTCATCCGCCATCTCCTTCTCTACAATATCAAGTAAAAGTCACATCAACTGTATTCAGACAGAAATGTTGCCTGAATTTCTTTTGCAGTTGAAGGGAAACTATTTTGGGAAATTCTCATTTGTAAATCCCCCCTAAAGTTAGACAATTAGATATTGTCTTTCTTTTCTATGTTGGTGATGTCCCTGTCAGACATTAGCCTCATCTTATTTTAGCATATTCCATTGCCATATGTCATTAAATATTTTGTACTTTCTGTTTACAAGAACATCAACACAAAACAACAATAATACAATATTGCAACACATGCACTGATGTGAATGCTAACCTGCTTCCTCTGTAGGTTCAGAATCTGGCACAAAGTCCTCCTCTTGTGCTATATCTTCTATTGATTGGTCTGCAAAGCACAAAATTTGAACCAAGTCAAATAAAATGTATAAGAAATTAGCATTTTACATTTCAATACAAAAATGAGTCGTTTTAAACCTGCTTGCTCAGTTGCTGCTTCTTCAAAAACATCTTCACTGGCAGACTCTTCCACTGGGGCCACTTCTACAGCACCTTCTGCAGGCACTAATTCATCAATAGCTTCAACTGGTTCAGTTTGTTCACCAGTCTTATCCGTCACTGCCTCCTCTTCAACTGGTGCAGCCTCCTCTTCTACAGGACTGGCTTCTTCCTGTACTGGGTCAGTCTCTCTCTCTAGAGGGGCTTCATCTTCTACTGGAACAGTCTCTTCTTCTGGAGCAGTCTCCCCATGCTCCACTGCCACTACCTCAACCTCTGGAGCAGCCTCCTCTGTAACTCCCTCTTCCTCAGATGTAGCCTCCTCCACAGGAACTGCGTCAACCTCTGAAGCAGCTTCCCCTTCCACTAGGACTTCCTCTACTTCTGGAGTACCCTCCTCTAATGCAACTCCTTCTTCTTCAGAAGCAGCCTCTTCTACTGGGATGACCTCTTCTTCTGAAGAGGCCTCCTCGACCAGGGCAGCTTCCTCAGTGGATACATCTGCTTGCGGTTGTTCAACAGGTTCTTCTGGTGATGTAGCCTGTACAAAAGCCTCCTCAGTTGATGCAGCATCTTGAAGTGTTTCTTCCACTGTCTCCTCAACAGTGTCTTCTGTAGTGACAGCTGGAGCAGACTCCTCAATCACCACCTCAGTGGCATCCTCTTCTTTCAACTCCACCAGAACGGTCTCCACAGCCTCGGCAACTGCTTTGTGCTCCTCCTCTGTAATCTCTTCTTCCTCCTCCAGGACAACAGGTTCTTCTTCTGGAACCTCCAATTCATCTTCAGCAACTTCTGGCTCATCTTCTCCAACCTCAGGCTCATCTTCCACAATGTCTGGCACCTGCTCAGTCTCCAACAAAATCTCCGATTCTGGTATTTCTGCTGACTCGGGTTCTGGAACTAGAGTTACATCACAACATTGCATACAATATATAATTAGGAAGTGAATATAGAAGTGAAGGGAACTCCAAATACTATTTATTAATTGCATGACAAAAGCCATTTACCTTCTTTACCTAGTTTATGTGGTTTAATATGTATATAATCCAAGATAATTTACTGAGAATTTTTGTTTTTGTTCTAAAAGTAAATTCCCATTTAGAATAATCCCAACAGACTCGTAACTGCATACTTACCAAGTAGAGGGGCAACTACCTCCTCTTCTGTGAAGCTGCTCTCCTCCTCTTCAACACGTTCGGTCTCTGGTGCTGTTAGTAAGCATGACAGAAAGTAGTTACAGTACACTACTGGGGGAAAAAAATGAGGTGGTAACAATTTATCACATTAAATGACTATTTGCAAAATGGCAAGAAAAAATGCAATGACAGTTGAAAGAACTATAATTCACTGCGTTCACATGGACAAACTTAATCCGACTGTAAATGGATTGGAATCGTATCGAATTCATGTGCACAGGCTTAAGATTGTATAGGGCCTGGATTCACGAATTCGATAGGAACCCTGTCTTAAGCTGATGGTAATCCGCCTGGTGCCTCCTTGTGCAAGGTATCGTATCAGATTTGCGTACTGCACATGCATCAACGAAAACAAAAACGCTGTTTGCTCAATCATACAGACTTCCAAACAGCAGAATGCACATGTACGCGAATGCTGCGCTGTCAAACTCCTTGAACGCCTTCTTTGTTTGTAGGTGGCCAGAAAGTTTGTTTATTTTCTTTATTTAGTAGCCAGTTATTTTCTTTATTTTGAGTCGCCCAGGTCTCTGAACATTATCCGATTACGCAAACTCAATGTGCACTTGGATTTTGAGACAGACCACTCGCTGGGAAGCAACACTGAATTTGGAGAAATCCAATACGATCCTACCATGTGCGCATAGTGACTGTTTCACAATATTGTATGAATTGTCTGCAGGCTGTGTACAGTTCAGAAGGGGACTGTTCTCCGTTTTATATCAATTTAGCAAAGCTTTTTCAAAATAGGCTGCATTCATGATATGTTCCATTAATGATTATTCAGTGTTCCCAAATTATCTGCCAATAACTGGGGCCCTAATATGCACCTATGGTCTGTGGCACGGAAAGCATATTTTGGAAGACCTCAACTGATGACAGAATGATGAAAATGATTCAAATTATATACAGAAATGTATGAACTGCACAAAAAGGTTTGCTTTATACATAGCTACAGCACAGCTCAAGAAGCCTTATTTTCTTCATCGTAGGGGTGTCCAATGAAACCATTGTTATCCTCAATAAATGTTGCAACTGGACTATCATGTAAGGAATAACAACGCCAAGGTGACAGGTTCTGTGGAAATAATGGTCAGAAGAAGGGAAAGAATTTCGTGACACGAAACGGAATGGAGTTCCCTCCACTGAGTCATTACTATACAACATCTGTTAGGAAAATGTACAGTGTGGAATAGACAGTCATTTAATCATTAATGGCTCCCAGAGTTGTGCATTGATATGTAATGGCAATTTAACATTTCTTTTGAGATTTACTTTTAAAAGGTAGCCAGTTCCTACAACTGTAATGCCCACCCCATCAGCCAATCAGCAAAGATACAGAAAACAGTGAGAATTATGTTGTCTCTTAACAATGGAAGTATGTTATCTCACTGCTTTCTGCATGTTCTCTTAAGTGATGACTCAAACCCAGGACTGCATGCAGATGCTTACACAACATTCCTTATGTTGCAAGACCCGTTTATCAACACAGTGATTGTGGAACATGCTTGTGTTTGAACCCTTAAGGATGATATACATGGCTTTCTTGTTCATAGTTTATAATAAGCTGCAAGTGTGATATGTAGCTTGAGTGAAGACTGAAACTACATTAAATATATCTAAAGTTAGTTAATACAATTGCCAACTTTTTAAGGGCTACAGTGGCTAGTCACTTGACAACAGCGAAGCAACCTATGTATGTAGTGTGCATGTCTTTAACAGTTGAGCTTTTCTGTTTCTGAATCAATTTGGCCAATGTTTGGCAGTCAGCTATTAGCTTTGCAAAAATCTTTGAATCGGATTGAACCAGTTAGCATATTACTGTTTCTTTAGATGTTGAATACTCCTTTAGCAAGTTCTGTCTGAATTACTCCTCATGAAAGGGAATCAGCTCTTGGTCAGAATGTTATCAATGTGCACCCTCCATTAAAAATTGTAGAAAAAAGTGATTTAACAGTAAATGTCTCAATTGTGGACAATTAGGCAACATGAACCCACACAGCACCTGCAGCTTTTAATTTTAACATATACATAACTCTAAAACTCAAGAAATTTGTACAATTCAGTGACAAGGTGTATGTTATATGTTAACCTTTACCATGTTTGCATTGATTCAGCCAATCTCCAAATTTGGCAGTAGCACTTAAGATATTATCTTAGCATAGCATTCTACTCATCTAATCTGAGGTAAAGATGTATGCTAAGCTAATATTTAAAGTGTTACTGCAAGATTTGGAGATCCTACAGACAAAAATGAGCCTATATCTCAAAAAATGTTCCATTACCTTTACTAAGTGTTCCTTTAAGGAGACTTACAAAAATGCTGCCAATTCTGTTTTATGTTTGGAGTCACATACCTTGCTCCACAGATGCAGCTGATGGTTCTTCTTTGGCAGGCTCCACCATGGCAGAAAGCTTATCTTTCAATCCTAAGTGTTGCATAGGTGGGTGTGAAGTTTAGTAATATGTCACTTTCAAAATCTAAGTTTTCAATAGTGTGGTAATGTTCACTTCCTACCACTTTTACAAATTCACAAAGTTGAATACACATCACTGTTTAAAATAATACTTAAAAAAAACACGAAACATCTTCTAAGGGTCTCCAAATCAATTATGCAAGTGAATGTAAAATAAACATGCCTGTGAAGTAGAGGTGAAGTGTTAAGATGAATCATTAAATTATTTGTTTGACTTATTTCCTACAATTAAGAAATTCCAAAACATGTGTATTACCATCCCCACAAGAAATAAATAAAATAAAAATGTTGGCCTGACAAATCCATACACAACATCCACGACACCTGCATTCTTGTGGAACTGTAACTTTATTGACCATATTATATAGTATTGTATATGCAGTACTGTATAATTGCATATTGACAAACAAAAATGAGATCCAACTTCTAAGACAAATCATGATAAACTATATTCTGCATTGCAGAGGGAGTGCCTTAAATGTGTCAATGAGTGGGAAAGAAAAGATGACAGTAAATTCAGGTTCCAGACATCAAAACCACATACACACGCACACACGCACGCACACACGAAATATATTCACAACGAGGTTTTTGTGGTTGAATGACAGCATGTTGCTACAGAGTAAATATTACAACAGAGCAGTGCTCACATTCACAAAAAGGCTACAATTTCAGATTAATCAGAGGTTTATTTACCAGACAGACCGCTTCATCAACCAACCACAATATAAGTGAAAATTGTTTTGTTTTCTACTTTTGTATACATCTGTTTTTTTACTTGTCCTTATGAACCTAACTAATTTACAATGAGGAAAACAGTGAAAACAAAACAGTGAAGAGTGGAAGTCAACTAAAACAGGTGAAAAAATACTTTGATCTGATGTCGTCAACCTGTTTAACTGTCAGAGAGATACGTTTTGTTCGAAGCACTTTCTTCTTTTTTATTATTGCCATTTCAACCTGATGAACAGCTCCAACTGCACATCTCTGTGATCGTGCTAAGCTTATTAGCACCTCATTGTCTTGTCCTAAAAAGAAGGCTTGGTTGACTTCTTCCTGGACTTTGAATGTCCCTTACTTTTGCCACTTTTTGCTTCCACCTCAACTTCCATTGTTGACACTGAGATTTTCTTCACTTTCTCTAACTTCTCCCTTTCCTCATCATCTTTGTTTGACTTTTTCACCCCTCTCTCAGTCAGCCCATCCCTTTCAATCTTTGTCCCATTTCTGTTTTTTTCAATCTCTTTCTCTATTCTCATATTGTCCTCCTTTAAATGGCCCTCCACTCTCTCCCAGGCCTTAGCCAGCACTTCCTCTCTTCTCTGGTCCATTAACTTCTCTTCTTCCTCCTTGACTAGGATGTTTCTAACCTCAGCAAGTGCCATCTTGGCTATTTTTTTCGCTTCTACACGCTCGTGGATGATGGCCAGCTGCATTTTCAGAGCCTCTCTCAATCTTGTTCCCACATCTTTGGCCAGAGCGTGGTCTGGAGGATTGAAGGAACCAAAGTACACCAAAATGTTGAGATTTATGACACACAAATTGAACTAATCAAACTGTTTGTATTATTTCACACATTTTTCCACATTTTAGTTGTGTAGTAATTCCTAATAGGTAGTACAGTCCAAGCTTTGCCACAAAACTATAAAGAGCTATGTGATAGAGCACATCCTTAACCGTAGTAATGGCAGTCCAACTGCCATTCCAATGAGCCTGGCTCTTTGGCATTGCATTGCTCTTTGGAGTGCACTCCGCGTCAGGTAGATGCTCTCGCCTTTCACTACAATTGGTATCAGAATTGGGATGGCTTGTCGCGAGGCAGTCGGAGGTGCATCTACTGTGTGAACCATATAAAAGACTCCTAGGTTAGGTTGACCACAGTGTGAGGGACCCCAGTGATGGGTAAAGCATGAGTATGTGGGACACTGGATCAGAGAAGTATGGTAGGAAATGCATAAGGGACATCTGAGTGTGTGTGAAGAAGCATGGGTACGTTTCCTAAAGGGTGGTTATTTGTTACCACATTCTCCATAACTAGACTAATTGTTAAAAAAAAAATCCCAAGCATACTGTATGTCATCTGAAATACCAACTCCAAACTCATTGTAATTATATATAAATAAACGAATTCTAAAATTAAATATCTAAATTACAAAGGTTGAACATTTGTGCCTTTTTAAATAATACTGGAATAAATTAAGACACGTCAGACAGGTTATTTCAGTAGAAAATATGTTTTCCATACTGTAAGCCTTCACTGTTAATTAAAGATACACTGTTAGTACAATACAAACTTGCAAAACAGCAAATATTTTATCAAGAGGTGCAAACCCCAACCAGTGTCTACATCATGCAGCTAATGCAACCAACTGAAGAAAACTTTAGTAAAGCAACCTCAACCTTCAAACAGCCAAGCCATAAAAAGTTCTAAAAACTACTTTTAGAGTATGTAAAACAAGTACCTGGTTTGCCATGTTTCTTGGCTAAGTCTCCTGGTTCATCTAATAGCAGAAAAACAATCATTGATAGTCTTTATGGTCAAAGTAGTCTGATCTGGAAACTATGATACAATGCACATGACTCGAATACAATTGGCTTTAAATTAAAGCAAACACGCAAGGTAATCACAGGGTAATCACACCAAACACGATGGGAGGTTGCAGAACTACAACCAAATGAAAGCCACTGTCAAATTTTAACATTTAGACAGATATTTTCAAATTTCATTTGATTATTTACTGTAGGAAGTGTTGTTTAGAGGTGTGCCATCCAAGGCACCTAACGATTCGTTTGCGATTCAGGGTGCTACAATTTGATTATTTAATGATCATCATGATATTACAATTGTGTACAATTGTAATGGTCATATCCATTATAACGGTTTTCAATGCATCTTTTTTCTCCATTCAGAATATTTTTGGCCACTTTATACTTTACACAAGGTATATGTGTCATTATCCATTCATTTAGACCAAACCAAACATAACTTTATATATATCAAACTTCATGTATATCAAACCACGAAATGATGCGGTTCTGTTCCTGTCATTTAGTTTATGGCAAAATAGTCAGCAGCGGAGCAGACAGGCCAGGTAGTTTCCAATGAAAATAATTTCTTTTTTTTTTTCCAAAAAGACCTTCCCCTATCAACAGACCTTCCCCTATCAACAACACTGACATTGAGGCCTTTGGGCCTAATACAATGGGTGGACTAGTCCCTTGGTTTCTCGTCTGAAACCAGGAAGTGTACACATATAGTTTGTACGTTGCATTTTTGATAATAGATAAAGTTTACACAGGTGAGGAGATAATGTGTTTCAAAGGTACAGTTTGAATGACTGTTTGAACAATTGCCATTAAGTAATGGCAGTAGGCTTTTCTCTGCACACTAAAAGCCAAGTTCAACACAGCATGTTTGTCATTCCCCACCATTTGCCATAAACCAGTGTGAAAATGAACCAGTAAAGTTCAACAGTACATACGGTAAAGTGAATGGCTAATAAGACAACTGGTGTCAGGACAGCATGGTTGTAAGTGCTGGCAAATGGCTGCCTAAACATTATTGGTTGTGTAAACGCCACAGCTCACCTCGTGACATAGCTATTAACAATTATTTAGAGTTATAGTTATTTAACAGTTTTTGAACATTTATGAATTGTAATCATTACATTACACTTAGCAGATGCTTTTATCCAAAACGACTTACAAAAAAGGAATCGTAATCGTATCATATTAATCTAATAATCGTTGTATTGACACACCCCTAATGTTGTTGTCACTCAATCATTACTCTTCAAGCAAGGGATAATTGACTGAAAAATTCATCAAGGGACAGGATCTATGGGAAAAGTATGTACCTTAAGATTTTGTGTAAGTTATGACTTAAATGTGTGTAATTGTTGCTAATAATATGCTATAACAACCATGCATTTTATTATTATAAGATTTATAAGATTTTAAAATTATAAAATAAGACTTGAATGCCAAGACAGTGAAGATAGCAAAACAATTTACATAATATTTAAATGTACATACTAAGATGTGTGTGTAAACATGAATAAAACACGAATACAATGAATTTTTATATACACTGCTAATTCTACAGTTGTCTGGAGGAGCACTCTTATTTAATTAATGGATTATTGGAGGACAAGGTTTACATGACAAAGTCATAGGCAAGGTATGTACATTGCTATCTGGAGTAAATGGTTACAATGGCCTTTTGGTGTATTAGCAAGCATAGTTAATTATCAGAGGGCATTAACTGCATGATATGGTACACATTTAGATTTGTAAGTGAGAGATGACTTTTTGTCTATGAAAGTCTTTAAAAAGTTGTGTCGCTTACATTTGCGTAAGCTCCACTAATTTATTGGTTTCTACACAGTGCAAAACATGAAATACAGAGCTATGATGTAAGGCTGCTCGATTTTTGAAAAAAAAAAATCACGAATACTGGGGACAAAATTCAAATCCCAATTAAAACGGAAATAATTATTTTGTTTTCCTTAGAAAATTCTGCATTTAATGAAAACTGAATGTTAATAGCTCACTCAGTCTGTATTAAACTTCAGCTTTGAACTGATGTGTTTTCACAAGCTAACAAAAAAGCAAAAAAGACATGGCAATGCATTTTAAAGCTTCTGTGTAATTTAAGTTGTCTATTAAGAGTTACATTTTTCGACGTTTACAAGTATTACCTCATTAAATATAGCTGCAAGCAGCAATGAGGGGGCCAAGCATCTGACCGTAACATGACCTATACAATTTTTCCTCTGGCAAGTGCATCTATCAAGTTTGGTTGGCATGTGAAGTTTTTCCTGTGATAAGACCTCAATTCCTGTTTGAAAGCTTTGCTGTTTTGGGAATTCTGGACAAAATGTGTGACTTGTGAAAATATAGTCTCACTTTCAACATGTTCTAAAATAGCGGGAAACTTTAGAGGCAGAAACTGATGTCATGGGGGTAGTTGAACTTGGCTTAATCCAAGGACTCACAACACATAATAATTTAGTTTCGAACTAAAACACAGTAATGGGTATGAGCCTAAACACAATTTTGCTTACTACAGTGCCCCCTTATGGCCAAATGACACCAATTTAATTGTGATTATTCAGAATGTGGTCAGTGATGTGTTCAAACGTTGGCAAGATATAAGCTTACTTCCTGTTTGGTGGCCTTCCTGCTGAATTTGATTTGCCAACATGAAAAGCATTAAAGTGCCATGACTGGGACAAGCTAAGCTATGACCAGAACTCAAAATAAAGTCTAATATCCAAACACATTAAAATCAAATGTGTCAAAATACATTTTTGTTCAATATAGTGCCCCCTAGTGGTTAAACTGCAACACATTTGTCATGACCTCTTGACAGGTAGGTAACCAAGTTTGGTTATGATACATCATAGCCTTGCCAAGATGTGAGCTGACTTCCTGATTTGCGGCTTCGCCGGCCAATTCTATGGGCTGTGACACGCAAATTTTTACTAATCAAATCGCCACATAGGTTCCTTTATAAAGCTTGGTCAAAAGATTATATTTGCCAACTTTTGGGAAGTTTGGACAAAATCTGTGACATTTTTAAAATGGTGGGAAAATTTGGAGGTGGAAATTGACGTCATGGGGGTTGTTGAACTCGAATTGATCCAAGGATTCACAACACATGATCATTTAGTTTTAAACCAAAACATATTAAGAGATGGGCCAAAACACATTTTTGCTCATTACAGTGCATCAAAATATCGCAGTCTTCTGATGGGATGTATATTCCCAAGTGAAGACAGCTTTGCCTTTTCTGTTTTTACATTCACTGGCAGTATGCAAGCGGAAGGCACAAACTCACAGGGAGATCACAGGCTAGCGAACATATGATGAGCAGGTTCCATCGCCAAAAAAACGGAAAAAAGAGAATTAAACCAGCGACACTCTAGAACGAGTGAATATTGGAGTAGCTTTTCCCAAATGCAAGTAGTTAATGAAGGAAAGGAACTTCCAATGAGACACTGACGTTGCCTGCTTTCTTCGACAAGTAATTCAAACTAATTAAATCGAAAGTTTTTATTTGCCAAAAGCTTAAACATGTTGGGCCGATATAGTGCTGTGTATGGTGTAACGCTTGCTGATTATCACAAGATGGTAGTTCTGCAAACTGATCGAAAAAAAAGTGCAGAAAGGCTTATGTTATCCATCTTTTTTGTCATTGCTTACTGACAGCGTTACAAAACAAGGAAAACCTAATGGGATGCTAACTTGGAAGGAACTGTTCAAGGTTGCATTCCCTTTATGTCGAATACAATGGTAGCAAGTGTACTGTCTTGTACCTGATATTATGCACTGTAATCTTATAGTGTCTTGTAACACAGACATGAAATCTTGATATCTCTCCGTATCGCGTATGTTCTGCTCTCGGCTACTGCAGAAGGAAATGAGCACTGGGAAAGGGCTGCTGGCTGAAGAATATTGTTCAATTGTTTGCAATATACCACCTCACCACTAGATGGGAGAAATTCTTAAGAGACAACTTGGAATAATTACACTGGCGGGCTTTAAAGATCTAGCATGAAAGATAAATAATACTATGGTTGCTGATTGCAGGACTCGTGCCAGTTGGTGTTACTACTTAAAAGATTAAATCTATCTACCACTGCTTACATCATCAGGACAAGTAGCTTACATTACATAATGTACACCATTTTCTATATTGATTTTTGTCACATTTTTCCATCAATACAAAATTTGAGAGCATCTGGAGCCATTATGGATTGTTAGATTTAAGTTTAGTTTGATTCAAGATGGAATTTCTTACTGCATTTAATGAATACTATGTTCCATATTTGTGAAGGAACACCCGGAAAATATTATACTGTATATTATTATACGTCTATGCTTTATATGTGCTTCACCTTGCTCTTGTTTATTTCTTTTTCATGGTTAATTATTTAGTAAAAAGCACTATATAAATACATCTTACTGCTTTCAACCTAAAAGAAACTGGACAATTTGACCATTTATGGTCATGAAATCTGGGAAATCTTTTTAAGCAATGTTGGTGAGCAACAACATAATAGAATCCTTTTTGAATCACTATCACACTTTAAGGTATTGGTTTTAAGCTTTCCCTGATAAAAACGCCTAATATCAGTGGGAAAGTGCTCCAGCAGTATTTGTTAGTAATGTCGCAAGGCATCATTACTCAAAAGGTTGCCCTGTGTATCAGCACTTTTAACTGTTAATATCACCCTGTTAAAGCAATAAGCTATGACAGGCTGTGAGTTTACACTGTATTTAGAACAGCTAAGGGGTGTTAGGCACGATGCAAAGGTGAGGGCTCTTACACCCCCTAGCTGTTCTTGATGCAGCGTAAACAACACAGACTCAAGTGGCTTATTGCTTTTCTAAAAGCTTACTACTACTGTTTAAACAGATTTTATTAAATAAAGGTAACTTGCATAAAAAAAAAACAATTATCATAATTTTTTGCCAATACATATAGTTACTTTGGGGCTTGGAATGAGATTCAGCCAATCACAATCAAAGAACCAAACAAGCAGTTTTAGAATATGTAGAATTACTGCTTATAATAAGAGCACCAATGATTAGCTGTATTAACGCGATTAGCTGCATGCTTGGCTTGTAGACTTGGAAATGCTTTGGGGGTGATTTTGATTCCAATTTACAAAAGCTCCACATTGCTTTTTATCTCCCTTAACAATGCAATTCTATTTTCCGATTGGCTGATAAGGTGGGCAATAACCTTCTATAACTGGCTACCTTTGAAATAGATCTCAAATTTTCCGTTCCATATCAAAGCACTTATGAATGGTAACCATAACCACAAAACGGTTAAATGACTATTTCATGCTCTACCTTTCTCTAACGGAGGCTATAAAGTGGCAAATCAACCGGGCATTTGGTAGTTTATGCTTATTTTACCTTAACTATGAAAGGATTTGTGGATTCATTATTTATTCTAGATGAAAACAGGAGAAAAGTAGGATAACGACCCTTCAAGGCAACCGGTTATGTGGAAATGATTCAGCGGAGGGAACTCCCTCTGTTTCTTGTCGTGTAGTTCTTTGCCTCCAATTCGCCATTATTTCACAAAACCGGTCACTTCTGTGGCTGTTATTCCCTACCAAGCTGCCTACTAAGCCATCTAAGAAGCTTTTTTTGTGGTAAAATGTACCATTCAGAACTGTGTTGTCGATTTTAAGGAACAGGAGGTAGGAAGTGTCTGTTGCAGCTTGATAACTAAGGCACTTAGCATAATTCCACGCATGGCACGCACCATAGGCATATGACAAAAAATGAAGAGAATTACATTATTTTGTACGTTGGTGTGTGTGGTCGGCACAGGTGCAAAACTGAATTCCATTGCTTCCTAATTTCCTCAAAATCCTCAGCAACATTTTAAAATTGTTTTTGGGATAAAATCAAAGTTTGGTTGAAAACTTCTCCATAAGCCTTGACACACCCTGGGAATCAACCTGTATACTACGCCTGTTCCCAATTTGTAGCTATGGGCTATGCTTTGTCTGGAGCTTCCAGAAGCCAGGCCTCTGAACAACATTTTTGATGGTAGGGACCCCAATGCAAATCAACCCAAATTAACAAAATGAAAAGTGTTTAGCCTACACAATGCGCATTCCACTCGCCGAATGCATGTCCAAGAGGCTTCAGGGCAAGTCAAAAGATCACAATAGTAGTAACCTAATGTTTTAGAGTGTAGCACTATAGAATCTTGGATAACAGCACCAGTGATGGTGTAAAAAGTTTAACAGTCTGACAGCACACATAAAACAAACAAACAAACAAACAAAGACGCTTAATGCTTGGTCCTTTCCTCATAGCAATAATCACATTATCCTAGACTGCCCTAGTCCAAATCATCAAATTTCCCTTTGATCCTCTTGTTCAAGGGTATAGACATTGTTTCTAATCCACCCGTCTTTGGTTAAATGCAGTTATTAGGTCTCCAAGGTCCACTGGCTGAGATTTCAGTGTGGACATCCATGTGTTAATGCACATTAAACTTATTACAGAGTTATACTACGGCTTGGTTCCACAGAATGTATCACAATGATAAAATGTAATGTTAATTACCCCTCTGTATATGCACACCACAAATAATAAATGGAAGTATACAGACTAGCAACATACGAAAGAAATCAATCTCCGATGCATTTAATATCACAATGCATTTGGACTGGATTTTGCAAAGCTAGGCTCAACAGAACATTGGAATGACTAGTTTGACAACCAGAGGTATAATTAACAGCAGTTTGTGTAGTAAGAGAAGACTTATCTTGTGGCAAAAAGAAGTATTTCTACAAACAAGTTTGCTTTAGTAATTAAAACATGGACATGAATATAAGGCAAGTGTGGTAACCATGGTTAAAGCGAAACAATTGACTTCATAGCATTTATACATCAGAAAATGAATACACTTCAAGGTGTACTGACCACTCTGCTTCACAACGTGTCCGCACTGTCACCTCAAATGTGCATTAAATTTCTAAAATACAAGCACTGTGCCATCCATTATCCCTTACTTTAGAGGATTATGCCTATTTTTCCTTTGTATTTTAAACCTGAATGTGAGGGGTGTGCTCAGTAATATTTTAAAGTGCTTTAAAGGTGGAAGACATTTCACCAAAATACAAAGCAATAATGTAGTGTCCAATAAACCACATCCAGTAACTAAGAATGTAGAATCGCCAGCAGTGTAGAATCTTCAGCAGTGCTGCAATCTCAACAATGCTTACACTTACTGACTTCTATTTTTGTTATCCGACACAACTATATGATCTGTGACCTAGATGTTCACGCTACAAGCTTAAATGATAAGTGAGATACACCAGCAGTGAAAACCATCTCAGTATCAAACACACATACCACGTGTCACTATGTGGTGCATCTAGTTTTTAGACTGATTTCTGCCAATTGTCATGACTGCCACAGTGTGCTGGAAAGTTCAGCGCAAAGGTAATAAAATATTTTTATCTGCTCACAGATGACGTACACCAAATTTCTTCACAATCGGATGAACACCCTCAAAGGAGTTAGTTTGAAGTAGTGTTTGAAAAAAATGTGTAATGTGTTTGATGCGGGTCGTGTCAGAGAATGTGAGGAAAAGTATTTGTGTTTCTATGCCTTATTGTTTTGTGGTTATTAGCAAAACATTTTTTGGGAATTATAGAGCCCCCTATGTAATAAAGTTTATAAAACATAATGTGCTTCAAGAGGTTGAAGTGGTGGTCGTATATTACAAATTTGATGCTATAATGACTTTCTCCAGCCAAGACACTGATTGAAAACCTTAAATTTTACATGGCACTACACACCAAATGACCACTTATATACTGAGTTTATACACCTTGTCGGGCCCAAGGTATACATTTTTTTATGCCTTCTTGGTTGTGACAGTTGGCGAGTTATTCCTCAAAAACTGATTTTAGCTTCACATTTCATGACACCCCAGTTTTTTTAATTGTGTGAAATGTGGCCACACAAATGGGGCGTGGCCTACTGTGTTTGATGGGGCAAAAGGAATTGTGTTCCTATATTTCATTTTTTTTGTAGTTATTAGCCAAAATGTTATTTTTCTGTAATCATAGCGCCCCTTATTGGACAAAATTTGCAAAACATATTGCGCTTCAGGAGGTTGGAGTAGTAGTCCTATATGTCCAATTTGATGCAAGAATGACTTTCTGGCAACTAAAAACTTTAAAAATCATTTGTGTAGTGCAACCTAGGGACAATTGTACATGTAAAAATTTAAGACATTGTCTGCAGATGGCATACACCAAATTTGCTCATAATCAGATGAGCGCCCTCTGAGAAGTTAGTTTACTTGCGCTTTCAGTTTTTTACAGTTGTTTAAACACATTAAGCCATGCCCCCTTCTGTTGGCCACATTTTAAAGTGGGTCGTGTGAGGGAATGTGGGTAAACAGGAATTCTGTTTGTATACCATATCGTTTTGCAGTTAGCAAAAATGTAGTTTTATGAAATCAAGTTTACGAAACAATATCCTTCAAAAGGTTGGAGTAGTGATCCTACATGGCAAATTTGATACAATAAGGACTTTCTCCAGTCAAGATACTGGTGATACAAAATATTCGTTTTTACATATACAATATTCCCTAGGTGGCGCCACACAGCAAATGACCACTTACGGACTGAAGGATGCATAGTTGAGTCCGAGGTACACATAAATTTTGGTCTTAAGTATAATTGTTGGCGAGTTATTCCGTGATAATGTTGGTCTCCCCACATTTTTGGAGGGCCAGCACAGAAGAGGGTTGGCCCCTGAGCACAAAAACAGCTTATTTCGTATCATCCGTATAGGGCTACATTCCCAACAAGTTTCATATTCCCTGGTCTTTCAGTGTCCTGGGAATCCTTGACACAAAATCAGTGGGGAAAAAAAGACTAAACCTATATGACCCTAAAGCTATGCTGGCGGTGGTCATAATGTTCTTGTGGACCTTTCACTAGTTGCCCATTGCCAACCCTATGATTTCTCCTAATAGTCAGCATGCTATTTATCAAGCCCCAGTTGCTGACAAGACCATGATTGCCTATAAAACGCGCCAGTGTCACAGATTAACTGAGTATTCACAACTTGTCTGACATTTTCAATACGACTCTGAAACCAGAAAACGCTGGCCAAATTGAAGTAGCTGTTGTACATATGACTGCCATAACGTTTGAGATTCCCTATAATGATTATGTTAAGCTAGAATTTAAACTGATTTAGAGCACTCTTTTTCCAAAGTGTAGATTGTCTGTTAGTACACCTTTTTTAAAACCAGATCCAAACATTTTAAATACTGTCCGTGGCACAAAAAGAAGTCAGCAGACAGGTTGGGCAGGTTTTCAAATAACAGTAGCCGAGTAGTGGGTAAAAGACATTACCTTGAAGGTGTTTTGTTTGCGATTTTGGATGTTTTGTTGAAGATGGATAAAAGTAGAAAAAAGGGTGAAAGCCAGTTAAAAGCAAAAGTGAGTTTTTCATAAATAGATTCCTAAAACGGTGGTTTTATCTACTGTAGGCATCTTTCCCTCAAGCACACTTAAGTTTCTTTTTTACCACCTATTCTACAATTGGGCCACACACACAATGAGGGCTCCACCATTTCAATATAAAAACAATAGCTTTTGTACAACAGCCAAAACTGCAGATTATCCCAAGATAACTCACCACAGCATATATTTGGCCCTCTTTAACTTGGTGATGGCACTAATGTCAGCACATGTGCGCCCACACACACATTAGTGCCATCAATCGATTAAAAAAACAATTTGATTAATCATGATTAACTTTTATACTCCATTGTGATTAATCAAAACTAATCACACATTTAAAGTTCCAGAATTCTCCTTTTTCTGTAAAGAAAGAGTGTCACACATGCACCATCCAAAGGCTTGTGCATGGGAACACTTTGACAAGAGACTAGACACGGCAACTTGCTCTTTTAATTCACGACATCCTTGTGCACACATAAATATCGTAAGCCTACCCATAATCCAAATAGACAGAACAGGAAAAGGCAAGGCATACTGCAGTCTGCACAACGGAAAATGTACAGTTTAAATTGTACTCTTTGATGCCACCATGGTGGACTTGACACTTGTTCAATAAAAAACTGCACACTGAAAGTTAGTGAACCGATTTGTTTTGTAGCATACGGTTATAAAAACAAAACAGCCTATAGGTCTGACAAGATTTTTTCTTTTTCTTTCAAAAGGACTTAACATAGTTATTGTAACTCTGACCTATGTCGACCACACCCATTTCCATACATACAGTCCTTAAAGGCATAGCCCCATGCTACAACAGCAGCTTTACGTAAGTTACCTGTGGCAAATTGGATCATGTCTTTGAGGCCTTTGTCCTTAATGTGCGCCTGATTAATTTGCGTAAAAAACAATTTATTTTAAAATTAATCACATGCGCTAACGTGTTAACATTAACAGCACTAATACATACACACACACATATATATATATATATATATATATATATATATATATATATATATATATATATGTGTGTGTGTGTGTGTGTGTGTATGTGTGTGTGTGTGTGTGTGTGTGTGCGCATGCGCACACGCCAGCTGGCCGTTACAGAGATCTGGGGTTCAGGAAATTTAAACTTTTACTCCATCTACAAAGTGGGTTTATGTCATAATTGTCTTGCAGAGGGTAAATTTTATGTCTTGTAAACTAGTATTTGTGTAGTCGTGTTATCACAATTAGACAGACCCTCCAGGATTTTGCAACTTTCGGTCTTTCATTGACATTTCTTCCTAGATTTGAGTCTCCTTGCTTTGTTTAGAAGATATCTGTGATTACAAACTGCTCAAACTTGTGCACTTAAAGGGGTCCTTCCGCTAAAAACCACTTTGAGTAGCTCTATTTACAATGTGGTGGGTCACAACAAGCAGTATATGCACACAGCACTCCAAGACATGAAATTCGACCCTCATGGTTTTACTGGTCATTGAAGGGTTGAGCTAACCAGAACGAGCAGACCAGAGCAGGCTAAACCTATCTACGTCACTAGGTCGTAAGCCCTGCCCAGAGCCAGAACTCCAGAGAAAGAACAGTGGACAGAAGCTAGGTGAGTGAAAGACAGCAGATTTGCCCAATCAGAGGTGCCTTATTGACACGTCATGGATATTCACGAGGGACACCGGAAAATCCAGTCATTCAACCACTAGACCTGTTCTAGCTTACAGAAAACAGTGTCAAGCAAGAGAACTAGGACATAATTTTTCACAGAAATGACGCACAATGCATTCAACCATAGTAAAAATAACAATAGAAGTTGACCTTTAAATAACCTTCAATACTCACAACAGTGTCACCTGCATATTTCACAGAAGCGGAGGAAAGCTATTTTGCACTGTGCATAATATTGTTTCAGAGCACAGGGAAGTCATCTACTTTGCTGCATTTTGCCTTTGCATACATTTTGTATTTACAGAAATTGCAACCTGCAAAAAGTTACCAAGGTCTCTCTACATAAATATAGGCTACACATGTGAATAAAACATATAAGTAATGTTAAACTCACCTAAATATGTAGGCTATTTTGCAACCATTTAGCCCACCGTGGGCAATATTAATTAGAACAGCGCACAACACTGACACTCTCTCACAAGTTCCAAATATTTTGTGCAATTTAATTAGATCAGCCACCATAAGTTCCAGGAGGACATCAGATGTGATCGCTCATGTGTACGTTCTTAAATGCGGTTGTACCCCTCAGTTGCACATGTTTGTGTATCAATAAAGCATATATTGTTACATGGTCTATAAATGATATTAGTACTGTTTTTGGTGATATTAGTACTGTTTTAGTGGTTTATTTCCCATTCATGGTTAAGTGCTTGTAAAGGCATAATTTACAAATTTGGGGGAAATTACAACTTTGCACCTTTGATACATTTCCGCAACTTTTTTGCACCAAAATAGCTAAAACTGTACTGCAACTTTTTCAGAAAAACTGCCGCAAATTCGGATATTTAAGGCTGCAACCATCTCAAAATTGGCCTGTGAAATCCTGGAGGGACTAATTAGAATGAAGTAAGAATTATCTTTCTGTATTCCTGTTGTTCTTAATAGAACTACAGAGAATTTTGGGGTAAGATATGTGGAAGTTAAGACATTAATATGGTAATACGGTGATGCTCAAAAATTAATGGCTTCAGACTATATGTAGCAATTATGTCATTAGTAGTACTGTGAATCTGTTGTTCTTTTTACTATTCCTGAATTGACACCAAACTACAAAGTATGGCTTCTATAAAAAACAATCATAGTCACATACTAAATTAGTACTGACAGAGATGAGTGAAACAGACATGTGTATACCTGAAAACTAAAAACAAATTAATACGATTACACATAGTAAGCCCAAAACCCCAGTTGATGTTAGCTTATGCATAGCTCTCTCAAGCATTATCTGGAGTAAGTTTTAAGGGAAATGTGACATAACAGGTTGGTTGCTGTTTGTTATTTCTATTCAACCTCCAAATAGAGCTTACAAAAAATAACTTGACCGTGCAGAAAATTTGCACCTGTTGGGGGAAAAAAAAAAATTACGATTATTAAAAAAAAACAGCATGGCATTGTCCTTTAGCCTCTTTTGGGGAATAGTCTATGCAACTGAAAAGAAGATGCCTCTTTCATTTTCAAGCAGTACTGTCCTGACAGCTAAAAAAGAATGTCATTACTGATTTTGAAGACCTAAGATTACACATGTCTTTTGGCCCTGAACCCCTTCAGTCTGTGACGTGCCAGCAACATCTTCCACCGTCGCCTCAGCCTCCTCGTCCTCTAGGGTCTCAAAGGGACTCATTACATCATAAAGGAAGGTGAAGAAGGCTTGAAACCAATCAGAGCTTTCCTCGGCTAAAATATCGAAGACCTCCTCGAGGGAGTCTGAGTTTTCTTTGCTGCCATCTTTGGTCAGCCCTATGCACACGCACGCACACGCACACACACAGATAGACAAAGACAGAGAGAGAGAAAGAGAGAGATAGAAAGAGAGGGAGGTGGGAAACAGGAGGGAGGGAGGAATAGGTACATGACAGAAAGAAGGAGATAGAAAGAAGGGAAACAATAAGAGAAGCAGAAAAATAGAGTGGAAATTTTTAAGCAAGGTTATGAAACTATGTAATGTACTGTACCAAATAAGGACAACAGGCCCAATTATATGAGGATAAGGAGAAAGGAAACATGCAATGCATTTTTTTTTACCAATTCCTCCTTTTAGTTTTGATATTTCTGGATGCACTTGAAGGAACATTCCACTCTTTGGGAATTATGCTAATTTTTCAGCTCCCTTAGAGTTTAACAGTTAAGCTTTACTGTTTTTTTCAGCCAGCCTCTGGATCTGGCAGTAAAATTTTAGCTACTGGCTCAGCAAAAATCACTCAATCAGATCAGACCAGGATGTTACTGGTCTAAACTGATTCAATTATTTATGCTAAGCTTATAGCTAAAGTGCCAGATCCAGAGAACCAACTGCCAAATGTGAAGATCGGTTGAACTCTGTTAAACTCTATGGTACTTGGAAAAAAAATGAGTGTTCCTTTAATCTTAGGTGAACGCCAGAGACTAAATTACAGAAGTAGGACCGCTGTCAATACAAAATATCCCTGTTTTTCAAAACTTCCAAAATGACATCCTTACAATGGTTGGTGGATTTCCACCCTACTATTTTTTTTAAGCCGTACTGCATCCACTTGGTCACATTATAGAATGTCCTGTGGATAAATGGTCATGTAATGAGTCATGCTCATGCACCATTTGACATCATCCAAAAGACTTGTGACAGATAGGAAACAGAAGTTAACCAAATTCATCATCAGTCATGCAAGACAAATATATATGTATTATATATATATATATATATATATAAACATAACATGCCCATGTTAATCACATGAAAAAGATAATAATATTTCACATTATTTCAACTTGCCTAGAAGCACTTTAGCGTCCTCCACATCAAAGTCCCCATCACCATCAGCATCATAGGATACAAGTTTTCCTGGTAAAATAATTAAACATGACTTTAGGTTCTTGTATTCTACAAGGAAGGTTCTATCTGTGTACATCTGAGGTTGTACAGTTGACTAAATCATCTAGTATTTAAACCATTCACTTAGTACGAATTTTGCCTCTATACATAGATACAAATGATGACATTGTGGCAAATTCAGAAGGCAGAAGGAAAGGCAGAAGGAAAGTTGGTAACACCCCAATTTGCCAATCAGTTGTGTGTGCATGTGTATAGTGCATGACGTGTTCTGACAAGGCTGGAGTAATAATAATCTGAGCAACACTGCTAATGCTTGTGACGTTTCTAAAAAAGTTTCTGGTTGACCAAGTGATGGTATCATCATCATTTGTTTGGATGTAACACGAAATGATTTGAGACAAATACACTGCAGTAGCTGTCCATTAGCACTGGAAGTTTTGAGCTGAGCTTGCTAACGAACATCACAGTCACAAATAGCCTACACTTCTCAAACTCGTAGTCATATAGAAAATAAACCATGTAAACTGTTTTAATTGCAGTTCTATGTTCAGTTCAAATCTGCTGCCAGGCTACAGATAGCTGTAGGATTGCTAGCTTGACTACTATGCACTATGCCATAACAGGCTTCCCAGCAACATGATTACCAAAACCAGGCATGGTGCATAGAAGATTGCATATCCTAGCTCATATTAAAAAGCCTATTTGTAGAATACGGAGACAAGCAGTAACACAACATACATTTCATATCCACAAAATTACATGTACAGACTTATTATAGTTATTTTGACCATTCTTATACAAAATATTCAAGACTTTTTACTCAGTTACTCTAGATCATTTCCATAATTAGTTTAAATGAGAGCAGATTGCATTACCCTAAAAACTTGCTGTGTACATATTGTAATGTGAGAGATTTTTACTGCATTTACTGCACTGCCTGACATTAATCTAATAATAGATCACTGAGAATGCAGAACTATTAGATGAATGGACTACCTCCTGATCTCTAGGTTATTTGAATTGAACCACCTCTCCCCCTGTACTAAAAAAACTACACAGACTACGGGATTGCTCAAAGCAAAGTGAGTTACTTCTTGTAAGGTAATCCACATTAGCTTGATTGGTTTGACATTAGCTTGATCTGTACCTAAATGTATACACTTCAATAATTAAAAAAGTTTATATAAATATAATGTATATATAAATATAATGTATTTAATGTAATGTATTTAATGTATGTATTTATAATGTATGTATTTATATAATGTATAATATATTTATTTTATTTTTTTAATATGTGGCTGAACATGTGTTAAGGTCACAAGTTAAATTTACACAATATCCCCAACCCTGCTATTCAGATTTTTCATTTTTAAAGTATGGTGCCCTATAATAACCAGAAAATAAATAACTCAAGAACCTCAATCTAAGTCAAGAAACGTATTTAGATGTTTTTCTTTGAGATTGAGCTTTCCCATCTCTACGGTTTTGAAAAAGCCCCTAAAGATGCATACTATCCAAACACATAAAGGCCAACACAGGTCTAACATTTGAAGCCAACAGTGCTCTTTTGATCTACTCTCAGCTAATACATTTTTATTTTAGTTAGGCACATCAAGAGATTCTAGATGCTGCACCTATTTCTCTCTCTGCAAAGCCTAAATAAATGTTTGTGGTTTTGAATTCAAAATGAGTTAAAAGGTTTTAATATTACATAAACATTTTAAGTCACACCTTGTAGCAGAAGAAAGTCCAGGCTATAGGCTAACAAGGGGAAAATGGTCTACATGAATAGCCTGTTTGATCAGCAGCCATTAAAATTCTACTTGCACAGGTAGCAGAAAATATTCTGGGAACGATATGTAAAAGGGAATGTCCAAAATTGATAAACATACAACCTTGCCATTTTAAGAACTCCGCATCGAAACTGTCTGAGAATGTCGTCATAGCGCTACATTTGTTGCATCACAGGAGACGTTCTAAGAATGCCATGGGAACCTAAAATTTCTAGCTGGGGACATGCTGCCTCAAATTGGAAAGATTACAATAAATGTAAACTGGCATGACTGTGCATTTCACAACTAATTTAGGAGCAAGGCAACACTGTGCTGTAAATGTAATCAGTTGCTCAACAAATGTCTGTAGAGGGAAAATGGACAAGAGCTGCAAGCGCAGAAAGATGAGAAGTTTGGGTTACAAACACTGCCAACCCAGACACAGGACATATATATCGGAAATGTTTGCTCATTCCTTACATACACTGTAGTTCAGTGGGCTCTGTAATAAATAGTGTCATAAGTGATGCATACATGTACTGTACAATGAATGAGTGAACCTATTTTACCTGAAGAAATGTTTTCTTGGAGAATGCTCCAGAATGCACCAGAATGCTCAATCCCCCATACAATGGTTTAGTCTGTCACCTTTGTCAACCCTAATAAGTCTACAGGTAGGCCCATGTTACTGGCACGGTTAGACAAAATCTAGGCTACTGGTGCTACAATGTCATGCTGGTGGTTTTCTACCCTCGACCCAAAACTGACAATGTGTATCGTAGATGACTGGTGGGAATAGTACTTGCATTTATCTACCATTTGTATGACCATGCCATCAAAATGAACAGTCTAAGAAAAAAATGATACCTCAAATAGTGGTGAAAACTTACATACTGTAGAGATACTGTAGAGATATGTACTAGCCTAGAAAGTAACTTTAGGGTCCACCTCTGCTTATGTCCCTACCAGGGCGTTGTGGTTTGGCCATGCCCCCTCCCTGCTCCAGAAAACTTACTTAAGGTACATGCATCTCTGTTTATGTTCCCTCCTGGTGTGAACCCTAAGCTGCTCTACCTTTGCTTACTCTACACAAAGCCTGCTTATGTCCTCCTTTTGTAAGTCGCTTTGAATAAAATGTCTGCTAAATGTAATGTAATATGATGACCCCCCCCCCCCCCCCCAAACTATATAAATCCATGTCCTCCATGTCAATCACTGGGGAAGGGATTTCCCCCCATTTTGCAAAAAGAAATACAGGCCCTGGTTTATATAAATTAGCATGCTCAACAGCTTCTGATGTTTAAACCAACCGCACTTCAATGCCAAAATGCTATCAAAATCAAATTCATTCATGACATTATGTCGTCTCCTATGCTTTTTATTTATGACAGAGACTTGGTTGAGCAGGCACATGCACACATAGGGTCCTTGAGCCCCTCCCTTTTTTGCCTCGTATTAAAAAGTGCACTCTGTGTATGTGTGTTTTTGTTTTAATAACGTTAATAAATTCCTGCAAGGATGTAAACAAAGGCAGTACAAAAACTGCACGGTATTCCACCGTACCCATGGTCTTGTAATACAGGGTTGCGGCTCTGTTCCACCACAGAGCCACCAGAGAGAAAGAGCGGGCAAGTGAGTGAGTGAAGTCGCTGCACGGTAAGGTCTCGGAGTTAGCTGAATAAAATTGCATGTTCACATAGGCTTAGAGCTACAGAATAAAACGTTTAAGGATGTTTAATGTTCAATGAAGTAGGCTATCATTTAGCCCGTTTAACCATATTATGCTCCATCCGTTTCCATAACGTGGCAGCTTCAAAAATCTAAGGCTGAACGTTAACATTCTGTTCTGCAGTAAATGTGTTGCTTGTGCATTTGTTGGTGCTAGTGGAATTCCATGCAGACAGGACTGATTTACAGTGAACAATATGTCTGCATTCAACCATGTCTGAGGTAAACAAAGCTAACAGGAAACGTTACAAAAACTTTAAATAATGTTGCCTCATGGTTCTTCTATGGTTATTTTAAGAAATTTGCAAATAGGCCATCATTACAGCATTTTATACGAGTACCGTTTTGAAATATCAGAAATGACAAAAAAACAATACAGTTGTAATCTACAATAGTTATTTATTAGAAGGCAAAGGGTTTTTATTTGTCCATCTCACGTAGCTGCTTCAGTTTTCTTGGTGCTTTAGCCATGACAACTGCTCGTTCTCGTTTCTTTTACTGTCTATGGTTCTAACTCTGTTCACCCATCATCCTTTGCAGAGGGAGATGTGACGTGTCATAAGGAAGTCAAATTTTGTAGTTTTTATGGTGACATGGGGGCATATTACAGAAACTTCCTATCTTAAGACAAAAGTTAAGATAGGACGAGTGGAGATAAGATTTTTTCTCATTTGGTATTACAGAAGCAAAATCTTAACTTCATTTAAGAATCTCATCTTATCTTTGGAAATCCTATCTCATCTTGAGTTAGGAATCCTAAATAAGCGATCTACACACATACAATCGATTTTTATGTCTGCTACCTAGCAACTAATGCAACGCTGCGTCTCGTGACACATCATCAAAACAGCTGTCATAACAGACCCTGAGTAGTTGACGATCGTAGAGTAAAACTAAAGTTCCGTTAACCGTATTATTAAATGACGGGGTAAGCGGTACCGACTAATGAGAGTTTTATCGTCAAACCTCAAACGTCAACGGGGTCCATCCTTGCCCTTTCTATAAATAAATTCCTCTCATTCCGGCGACATTGAGCAAACAAAATACCTGCCATAATTGTCTGACAAAGGAGTGGAAGTTAAGACACCAAAGAGGCTGTTCTAAAGTTAGGACCGCTTATTTAAGATTTTTCAAAGTTAGGATGCTTCTGTAATACACTTTTCTTAACTTAAGATGGGATGCGCAAACCAGGTTAGGATACACTGTTCTATAATAAGCTTTTCCTAAATACCATCCTAAAGTGCTGTTGCTACGGTAACTAGAATAAGATTCTCAAGTTAGGAAGTTTCTGTAATACGCCCCATGGTTCCTACCCGAGCCTAGAAGTTGCATAGTGCCAGTGTAGACGATACAGGCACTCTCAAGCGATGACAAAGGTGTAATTAAACCCATTTTGAGTTGTTGTACCATCAGTATGATTTAAATGAGTGTTGCTTTAATTTCCATATTGTGTAAAGGACCACAAAAAAATTGCGCACATGCTGCCCTTTTCTGACCTTGAGCCCCTGCCCCTCTAAAGTCATGTGCACGTCCTTGTGGTTGACTGTTGGTCACATTTCTCCATACCTCTGTCCCTCCCATTGCAGCTTCCTAAATTTACCTAGGAAATCAGGCTGTGGTGGTGGAATAGTGTTTTTTGAAATGCAAGCCTGTGCCCACCGATGTCTACTCTTCTTTTGAAGTTAAAGTTCTGAAATTACATAGGCCTACCACTGTTCCTGTTTATTGTGTGGTAGTGTACCGACCACCCAACTTTAAGAGATTTCAATATTCATGTATGCCGTGCATGTCATGGTTCAGGATTTTTTTTAAAGTCTAATTGGGTCCTTTAATCTCAGTCAATCAGTCTCTGGTCCAACACATTGTAAGGGCCATCTTTAGACCTCGCCCCTATCTTCTTGACTCTCTCTGTCTAGCCTCGAGTTGGTTCATATTGGTGTCTCTGATTACTCCTTGTTTTTATCTGAATCCTCATTACCCCACCCCAGTCCCTGCCCCTCGCCTCTCTCTGACCTGGCACATTAACTCTACCACAGCCGTACAGTTCTCTGACACTTTCTTAGCATCCCAAGCTTTGTACATCTCAGCTTACCCTCCTTGTTTAATGCTTCCTGCTCAGTCACCCTCAATTCTGTGGCACCTTTAAAACTCAAACTTGTTCAATCTGTGCCCACCCCAATGAGATCACCTGCTCCTCAAGACAAAGGGTTGAGAGGAAGTGGAAGGACAAGTTGCGAGTGTCTTTTGAGATGTTTAGAGAGTTTAAGACTGTGTCCGACATGCTGCCAGAAAAGCCAAAGAACAATACTATTCTGATTTAATTAGTACTAATGTTCATAGACCTAAAGTACTGTTCAATACAATTAATCCAATCCATCTATGGGCCTTTATCATTTATGAATAACGCTTGAAAAAACAGCTTCACCATGCTATACCATGACAACTAGCATAGGGCTTGAAGTGCCCCCCTCATGCCTCAAAACTAAAGGGGACACACAGCCTTCTCTATTGCTGTCCCTAAGCTCTGAAACATCTAATTTAAAGACCCATCTTTTTCCTTTATTTTATCTCAGTCTTAGGTTTTTGTTTGATGCTGTTTAGTACTATTTATTTGTTAACCTCACTTTTTTTGCCTTGTTAGTATTTTAACACATTTTATGGTCCTTGTTTCTTGCTGATATATTTTTATGATTGTATTCTAAAGGACTTTGAGGGAATATGTTATAAAAATAAAATGACTTGACACTATACCCCTTAGTACACCACAAGGTTATAGTACATCCCTGTACTGAAAACAGAAAGTAAGCTTAGCCAACCTGCAGTTAGTAGCCACCATGAATATTTGAAACTTTTAGTGAACTCTAACGAACTCTAACAGCACTGCACATCAAGCACATTTAGGTGAAAATATATATTCAGTGCATGGCACAGTACATGGCATTGTGACAATATGTGTATTCTGAGCTATGAACTTTATAAAATGCTTATGTGTTTCAAAGTGGTGGTTATGGAGATGTGAGTACTATAATATTGGGTTAGACAGTTTGGATATAAACATCATACCTTTTAAAACCTCTGTAAGATTATGGTGCAAGTCCTTTGCCTTGGCTGCATGCAAGATTAACATCAAAGATTACAAAAAAGGTGAAACAGAAACAACCATGTGTGTAACACTAAGCAGAGTCATAATTTCCTACCAATAAACCTTCAACATAATAAATGTTTACCCCAATTCTGCTCTTTTTAAACAAAATCATTCTACCAATATAACATTGACAAAGTGGCCAGAGCACCTGTCCCATTCGGACCCAGGGTCACCTCCAGCCTGGGTCATTTCCCAATCCAATCTGTCCCCCTTACATCTTCACTCTCCTGTCCAATAAAGGCACTAAAGACCTAAAAATATACTTTAAGTAATAACTGTTGCCTAACACCAACAGAATCACTTTCCCACCAACACAATCATCATTATGTTAGCAGGATGTCATTATGTTAACATCCACAAATACATCAATAATTTAGTGAAATTCTTTTTTTTTCCCTATTATCTATTGTAGAAGCATGTTGCTTAGTTTTTATGTATAGTGGTGGGCAACAGGTATCACATTGGCAGGATGGTTTACATTGGTGAGATCATCAAGTGCAGAATTTCCGTATGTTGAAGGTTTATTACATCAGAAGGAAATTATTTTGGTGTTACATATATACTTTTGACAGAATAGGACATTCACATTCTAATAAACATACATGTTCTTGAGCTTAAACACAGCCATCCCTAACCTATCTCTGTTAAATGGTAAAACAAAAGGCACACTTACCAATGACACCTTGATAGTCTACAAGGTCAAAGTAGACAACTGCCACTGAGGTCCAAACACCAAGGAGAGCCAACACCATGAACCAGGTAAAGAAGGATGTGGCCCCAGCTCCATCTGACTTCTTCCCATTCTTGTGTGTCGACTGCTGCTTGGACTCTGGTCCTGGTAAATACAAATCATTCAAGCTCACATGAATTGCAACCATAAAAGAAAAAGGTACAGTGCCCAACTAACACAACTTCATTGAAAACTGAGATTAAAAGAGTTTGTAGTGCTCTCCAAATAAAAAAAACATGCAATCAAGCTGTTGTAACACACAGAACTGGATTAGCTAGGCAAGGTCTGAAGAACACGGCTATTCCTGGTGCTGCCAACACTTTGCATCAAGCTGCATGAATCACCTTTGTATATGGGTAATACTTTTGAGTAGAATGAACAGGTGTTAGAGCTAGCTACCACCTCTAGCAAACCTTTAACTTGTGTCTTGTGTCATCACCATACATAGCCACCAACTGCATGCACACACAGACATGCACACCACCTGCTGTAGCTTGATTTGTGTCCTCTATTGTAAGTTGCTGTGGATAAAAGTGTCTGTTAAGTGTAAGCTAATGTAATGTAATGTCAACAACTTCAGTTCTGCCAATAGCCAATATCCACATGTGGTCAACAGGACTTATTGAGTTTAAATACATTTATCTGAAGAGTTTTGCTCATTACATTAGTTTCACAATAATGAATATATTTTTGCGAAATGATCACACACACCAAAACAGAATATCACTTAGGCCACTAAAGTTTTAGAGACTTTGCATAATTTATCATACATCTTCCCCCGCTTCAATCACGGTTATCTACCTGTGTCCTCAATCAATTCAGTTACTTCAACCTTTGGCTCACCCATCCTTTGCAATGTAGTGAAAGACACAGGAAAACAGACGGTGGTTTCCGTTACTCTTCCAAGTCTGTATATGCAACAACAGTTGTCCCTAGTCTTTTGTTCACAGAGAGAGCAGGCAAACTTGATATGGGAACCTAGCTGACCCAACAGATTATTTTTAGAGCTGCCACCTTGATGGGCAGGAATATAGTCAGCCTCTCCACATGGAATGGGCACAAATGGAAGGCCAAGCCCAAAGCACTGATCGTAGTTGCCAATAGGATGTCCTGAGTAGAGGTGGGAGTAAAACCAGACTATATATGAACGGACTGGACAAACCCTTTGTGATGTCACGCATAGAGTTTCTTAGTGGATGAAGCCAAATTTAATGTTATAGGCGCTGTCATTTTGGCCAATTCATTCTGTGAATTATCAGGGGATTAAACAAATGAATTCTAACCCTTCCCCCCATGCATGTGCATATGTGGTTCCAAATGGACTGTGAATATCACAAGGACTGGAGAAAAGTGTCCGTTTATCGATGGTCATCACTTATGTTGCACTCAAAATGCCAGCCTATATAAATGCTAAAATATGCGAAAGACACACATTATAAAGCTTTGAGATCCTCTAAAAAAGTGTGAATAAATAGGAATTTTTGGCAACATAGCCACAAAAATACTGACACAGTGGTAAAACAAACAATGGTTCTTTTAAATGAACACAACCCTTACCTAATGAAGTGGTCTATTGCTACAGTCTGAGGAATTCTTGGTCCACTATTGTATCTTATCTAAGATTCTCTTAGACTGCTCTCCCTTCTTATGTGCAGACAACAGTTTAGTGCATTCCAAAGTATGACCACTGATAAGTCAGTGGGCTTAAGAACCTCCTCCACTCCCTTGATCTGTGATGTTATCGGCATCTGGAGAATAAGTGTGGATTGAAATTCCTTGTGCCATTTTTTTGTTTTATTCACAATGACCGAGTCTGTAAGCACTGCAAAAGGTGCAAAAAGACACAAAATGTTAATATTTTGTGACATGTCATGCAAATGATTAGCGACAGGTCGCTAAATTAACTACAAATTTTCGTAGATTAGAGGCTTTAAAGCAAAGAGCCCCCGCGCACACACGCATTTATTTTAAATGAACTTTGTTATTTGGTACGAGTTTGTTTCAGGCAATCACGAGCAAGCATTCTCAAATAATCCAATCTTTTCAACATTAGGCAAACAGCCTATGCCTACCTCCAAAGTGAAGAGCACATTGCCTGAAAGATGTTCAAACAAAGATCACTGACCAACTGACACAAAGCGGTGAAATAAAATTGCATTGAAAACGAGGTGTAAACAAGGTTATAATGTAGCCTGTTACAAGTGAAAGCTACGCTGTAGTAGTAGCCCTTCACCACTCTGCATGTAGTGAACATCGTGTCCCTGACGGCCATCATCACTTTTTGGTATAGCCTAGACGCGGCCATTAATAGCGACAAACATAAAGAATAAGCGGATCTGGCACTACAAGTTGTAGTTTTCAAACGATTTTAATAACAAAGGCAAGGCGTAAAACATACTCCTGCATGATTATAACTCCCGTCGAATGGGGCTTAGCTAATCACGAAGTGGGCGGGGTGAGGACGTTAGACTACAACTAAACTTTGAGACTACATCTAAAGTTGTTTTATACTTTTTTTTTAACTCGCAAAAAGGTCATATCGTACAAAGGTCCGAATTACATAGCACTAAATTACAGGCCTGCAGCAAGTCATGATCGACCTTCTCCGGGCTTTGTTCACCAACAGAGTACAATGGCACAACTTCGTCGTCGAGTGTTTTAACAGCTTGTGCCATACCAGCCACGTGTAAGCCCTCCCCCGATATCTCATAGTTGACACGTGAGCAGTGGCGAAAACTGAGTAATGTTGCGTTGAAATTGCGGAGCTCGCAACTTTGTAATCAATTAGGCCTAATCTGCCCCCATGAAGTGCATTAAATTATTCCTGACAATCTGGCTACAAAAGGAACGTGTTTTAACGTTGCTTAATTTACTGGTGAGGCGAGATCTGGGTTAGGTTAGGTTAGGTTATATATATACGCACATATATACACACACACGTGTATATATCTGGGCGTCTTAGCACATAATAAGCAGACTACTACATTGCACTGCAAGAACTGCATTAAAATACAGCCCATGTCCAAATGTTGTCTAAAAGAAGCAACTGGTAAAAGATTTGTGTATGCCATTTACACCTAGCTAGGTGCCGATGACAGGAAAACAGCAGGAATGTATTTTGAGTTCAAGGAAAATAAGTTTGTTCTCCTAGTCGTTTCAACAAATGTGTAAAATCGGCTGCATCTTTTTAACTGTAAGGCCTTCGGTTGTTACTGAAGGTTGCTCGTGCTATATAGCCTAGCCTGTAGAGCAGAGGAATTAATACCGACCTTTTTTCTGTCCTCGTGCATTTTTCTTTTGAGCCATTTTCGCAAGTTTGACTGCACTTCTGGATACTAAGAATAAATACAAGAAAGTGTGGTTGTAAATTCTTATGTTAACGTAATGCCTAAAATCAAATCCCTCTGCCTTCATACACCGATGCCCATAGCAACCCGTTCGGCTTTGAGTGACTCTGTCGATAGCCAGTGTTAATCTTACGAAATATCTGTGGGCGGAGAAAAGAGCAAAGGTGTCCAATCCCAAAATAGATATAGCTGTCTTATTCAATCGTGTGGATACCCGCAGGTTAAGAACCGCCTCCTTTATCGCTTTCATTTCCAATACTGGAACGTGGCAAGATGGAAGCATATATCGCGAGAGAGCCAGATTGTCTCTGCTAGTCCTAATTATGTAACATTGGCTGTTCCAAGACCTTGTTTTCAACGTTAGTGTTTTGTTTACCGAGACCGTTCAAACTTTACCAGACATTGTTGGAAATATTCATTGTGTTTTATTTTCAAAATTGAACACAGTTGAGCCATCAGCTTCTTTAAACAAAGCCATACAAGAACATGTAGATTATCTGAAGTTTATAGGGTAGCCTACCACATTACCAATTTCTCACGTAGATGACTAGCGACACAGGACGATTTTTAACCTCGCAAGGCTTTCAACATTTGTACGGCAGCTCCCGCTGCTTGGGGTGGGGAAAGTCATTGCAGTTTTGTACTTTTTGTACAAAGAACAGTATGTTACAGATCGTGTCCATATGAAGAGCCCCTCCCCTTTCCCTTGTGAGTGGAGGGTTAGTGTACTACAAGATGCAACCCTTCTGAAACCGAGTTACTTTCTGCGGTAAAAAAAAAAAAAAAAAAAAAAACATTGTTTGAACCGAGGTCAAGCAGTGAGTTCCAACGAAACAGAAGTTGCTTAGTAAAAAGAGCTCAAATAAGACTCGGTGTTGGGACGGATGCTCAGAGGTGATCACTAAACGCGTTTATGTGGCGATTTTTAAAAAAAATATAGCCTACGTAAAATGCGCAAAAGGTCAAACTGCAAGTATCATATGGGTGAATGAGCCACATAGGTATAGGCTATTCTCATCTGTCGGTCGTCCTATCTTTGCATTACGTGGCCTATGTAAGGCTGTGACGATAATTTTGTACAGTAGCAACGTGTACACGTGGACTTCAGTACATTGTATATTATAATGTAGCTTGATTGTGCCCTCTATTATCATAAGTCGCTTTGGATAAAAGCATCTTCTAAGTGTGATGTAATGTATAGCCTAGGCTACCACAGTACAAAAGTACATAGGTTTAACTTACAACATTGGCATATCTGGAGCTATAATTGTTCAAACTGCTTATAGGGCCATTTAAAAACAGACTTATTACACCAAATGCAGTGACCTCAGATTTTTTTGTGCCTTTTTGCATATATGCTAAACAGCATAGGGACCTACAATATGACCGTCTTGATGCTGTGGTAGGCCTGTGCAAAGAAAGAGCGATGCCTGGTTTGTAGGCTATACCTTCAGCCTACTTTTTGATTACGTCACTACTTTACTACTTCATACCCATTTTAATAGAATTCAGACATATACTCAAAGTTAAGAGCTGTAGAGTAATTCTGGTATTTTAAATATTGATTGATATGCAGCTTTGAAGGAAAAACTACACTTTTTACATTTATTTTCAAGACAGGCTATGTGTTTTTAGCTGATTTATATAAGGTAGGATCCACGGACAAATTCTCTGTGAACTCTCGGGTGTAATCTTGCCTTTCGCAGTGAAGGACCCTCCCCACCCCCCTTATCATTTGGCATCATAGTGTCAGCAGTTTTTCTTTTAAAGCTGCTGTCAGCTGGCCTTCAAAAGCATTTTGTTTGAACTGTCAGTGTTCTGACAGTAGTACATAAAATAGGCAGTTTAGGAATAGATACAACCCATTTGGCACGACCTACAGTCTGTAGTGGGATTTGCAATATTACCACACTTACATCGATTGGGAACCTGACAGAGCAAAGAGAGGGTGGAACTCACTGTTGAAAAGGGGCTGAAAATATAACACACACACACACACACACACACAGACCTGCTTCCAGAGGTTGCAGCAGTGATAGTACATGACAGACCAGTAACACTAGCATAACTACTCCCTATAAATCACATATAAATGTATTTGGTAACTGTTAATTAACATTTTGTTAATCACTTGTTAACGTTTTTTACATTATTTCTCATCAACAAATCATTCATACTTATATTTATATAAAAGTTATATTTAGATTCTGTCTGCTTTTCTGTTGACCCCTAACCCTAACCCTATAAAAGAAGAAAGGAAATGCACACAATCAAAAATATATAATCAGACAAAATGAAAACTAATACCTTTGTTAAAATCACATTTTCACAACTGGAGGTTGTCGTGTCACGTGACTTCGTGACATCACGAGGACTTGAAAATTTCCAAGGGGGCAGGAACCATAGACAAGAGAAGAAATGGTCTGAGGAATAGCATCATTTTCACTGGGAGCTGATGAAGCCTATTTTTCAATTTTTGGCTTGGTCATGTGTCCACTTTGGTCTACTGCACAAACTCCTGCTGACATCGGCCAACAAATTCGAGTATGATAAATTGACAAGTAGATGCTCAACACAAATAAGACAGCATAATGATTTTCATAGTGAGTCTTTTTTACCGTTATGGCTGCAATCACTTTTATTAGAGTGGAAGCCTAATACTGTACTTGGGTATTCTACTAACTTTCTGTCACGGTGTTCCTTCTGGGTTTCTTCCCCTAGCGCTGTTTTTTTCTGTGCCACCGCTATTTCACCACTAATCACATTATCAGTTTTAATCATTCACCGTACACTCCGCTTCCCTCTCACGGGCACGCTCATTTCCTTCACCTGTTTCCCCTCTCGTCTCCGTCCTTCTGATCATACACTGCACCTGCACTCCCTCGTTTTCCCCTCACCTCATTATCACACTCACCTGCACTGCCCTTCTATTTAAACCCTCACGTTTCACTTCTTCTTTGTCAGTTCGTCTGCTAACCACAGTGTGTTTTTCTCAGACTTCTGACTACTTTGTTGTAACCCCAGTTGTCCTGTCTAGTGCCTGTGCCTTGTCCTCCTGTTTTGTGAGCCCTGCTTCCTAGTGTTTCCATCCTGACTTCTCGGATCGGTCCTGGTTCTTCAACGCGGCTCTCCCCTGACTACGCCTGGCTCTCCTACCCTGGTGCTTCGACTCGGCTCATCTCATCTCCTGACTACGCCCGGCTCTCCTACCCAGGTTCTCTGACTCGGCTCATCTCCTGACTACGCCCGACTCTCCTGTCCCGGTTCTCCGACTCTGCTCATCTCCTGACTTCGCCTGGCCCTCCTGTCCTGGTTCTCCGACTCGGCTCATCCCTTGACTCCGCTCGGCTCTCCTGTCCTGACTCTTCGACTCGGCTCATCTCCTGACTACGCTCTACTTCCCTGCCCCAGGGGCTTCCTGCCTCGCTCCCTATTTTTCCCCAAACCCTTAATAAAAATTTCCTTGGTTGCGCTACACTATTGAGTCCACTCCTGTCTGTCTGTCTCTACCCGTGACACTTTCGTTCCAGGTAGTCTTGCCAGCTACCATGTCAAGGGCTCTAGCTAGTTAGCACGTTCATACCGAGCTGTAGTGTGTAGCAGAGATTAGCCATCTTTCTGTGGGCTTCACTTGTATCGAACAGTAAAATCCACAAAGATTATGATTCCTCTTACAAATAAATACCAATTATGGTGCTTGTTTTTCTGGAAACACAGCTGAAAATGTTTCCCTGACATGAACAGAAAAGTAAACGAGCATGATTATGGGTATGGCTTGTTATTGAAACAGTTGGGTAAAATTACTCCTGTGTGACAGAAACTCACTAGCCGTCACTAGCCACGGGCTCTGCACGCATTGTCGCCTGTCTCTCTGATCTGTCCACTTAGATGACACCATCTCCAGCTTAATTTGTCAAAAACCGAACTCCTGGTAATTTCTGCCCATGAGTCAATCCTATGACATCAACTTGAAAATTGGCACTGTCACTATTGCCCCGAACAACGTTGCTAAAAACCTGTCTATCTTTCTCTGAGCACATTTCCTCTGTAGCGCCGGCATGGCGCTATGCATTGTACAATATTAGAAAAGTCAGACCGTACCTAACCCAATATGCCGCTCAGCTCCTGATACAAGCTACGGAACCTCCAGCTTCGACTACTGCAACTCCCTCCTAGCCGGCCTACCTGCTTGTGCAATCAAACCATTGCAAATGGTCCAGAACGCAGCAGTGCGACTGGTTTTCAATCAACCCAAAATGACACATCACTCCACTTTTCAGCAACTTGCACTGGCGGCCAGTAGCTGCCCGAATTTAACACAAGGCACTGACAGAGGTGTTCATCTACACCTCTGTCAGCTTATGTAAGTCGCTTTGGATAAAAGTGTCTGCTAAATGTAATCTAATGTAATGTCATTTCCAGTCAAAGCAAATATGTGGGTTCTCCAGTGTCCAACAATACCAACATCAAGGTATGGCGTGCTTCCTATGTAAAGTTATTTCATGTCAAACCAATGCTAAAATGAATGAAAGTCTATGGAATGATAAAGGCTACTAGGCCTTGGCAGGAACATGCACTGAAGTTGAAACACCGATGGGGAGGAAAAAAAACTAGCTCCATTTTTAAATTAAAAACTAAGTTATTTGTGGATGCCTTTCGCCAGCTCACATTTGCTCACATGTGTCACTTAGGTTTTATGCTTTGCATTTGTGCTTTTTATTATGTGCATTTGTTTTAATTGTTTCTGTGACATTTTGGCGCTCATATTCTTTATCTTCAAGCCTTCAAAGCCTTTATTGTCATTGAACAGTTGCCTGTACAACAAAATGAGTAAAACAGCCACAAAGGAACAAGGTTAAAGTAAAGTGTCAAAAGTACAAAAAGAGCAAGTAAGAAGGGAGTATGTACAAGGTATAATTTAAAAATAGGCATTGATAAATGGCCTATGTATAGACTGTGAGGAAGGTATTGCACAGTAGGGGTTTGCGGGGATACCCCATTTCGGTGTATTTCAAGTTCTGACTGCCCATGGGAAGAAGCAGTTCTTTGCTCTGTTTGTTTTGTACTTAAACCTGGACCTTCTCCCAGAGGGCAGCATGTTGAAAGGGCTCCTTCCGCTAAAAAACACTTTGAGTAGCTCTATTTACAATATGGTGGGTCACAACAAGCAGTATATGCACGCAGCACTCCAAGACGTGAAATTCGACCCTCATGGTTTTACTGGTCATTGAAGGGTCGAGCTAACCAGAACGAGCGGACCAGAGCAGGCTAAACCTATCTATGTCACTAGGTCGTAAGCCCCGCTCAGAGCCATGTATGGCACGCCCACATCCCAGAGGAAGAACAGTGGACAGAAGCTAGGTGAGCGAAAGACAGCGAATTTGCCCAATCAGAGGTGCCTTATTGACACGTCATGGATATTCACAAGGGACACCGGAAAAGCCAGTCGTTCAACCACTAGACCTGTTCTAGCCTACAGAAAACAGCATCAAGCAAGAGAACTAGGACATAATTTTTCACAGAAATGACACACAGTGCATTCAACCATAGTGGCGAGTGCGACACAGCAATATGAATAAAAATAACGATAGAAGTTGACCTTTGAACAAGTGATGGTTAGCATGATGGTGGTCGATTATTCATGTTTACATGAATTATCCCACAAACGTCACGCATACACCTATTCACACACACACACACACATACAAAAAGCAAGGATAACAACAGGAAAAAACAGATGGAAAAGAAGGGAAAGCACAACCTACATCACAAGGAGTGCAGAAAGGACACAAGACCACAAATTAGTGGTATTCCACGCTGACCTCTAGGGCCACTGAGAGGATCAAACTGGATTCGAATCTACTCCATTACTGCACCTTCAATGGCAAAATCAACGTCAGGCACAGCAACCCTCCCTGGCCAGTCAAGCAACAAAGCAAGATCAGCTGGAACATCATCTCTAGGCAGCGATGCAGCAGCTGTCACTATTTCACGAAACACATTTTTCATGTGAATTAAAATAGCACATTACATAGAACACAACACTAAAATAGAACACTATAGAACAAAACACTGCAAAGCGTTACATTGAATGTTACAATATTGTCCTCTGAAAATAACTTTAACCACATACTTTACTCACACATGCAACTTGAGTAATAACTGTACATATCATTCAACCATGCAAAGACACTTTGACGATTTATCGTGTTCGTGTTTTGAACCATAGGCCTACACTTTTGGGTATCATGTATTAGAGCTATTAATTTAGTGCTTTGTCTACAATTCTTTCATTCTAATCACCGAATGTCTAATACCACACCTTATGCCAAAAAAGTGAGGGTTTGAGAAATATAGATTTACTCTTTTCTGCACTGGATTATGCTATAAAAGATGAGTAACATGAATCTGAGCAAAACACTAAACAAATAAGTCAGTCGCCACATTGTGCCCTAATAAATATATTTTTTTATTGCATTTTTTATTAGACAGGTCCACATGAGAAAGGTACTGCAATATGCCAATTTATCTGTTGCTTGACTGGCCAGAGAGGGTTGCAGTGCCTGATGTTTTTCGGTGGAGGAGACCGATCGGCTGGTGCATGAAATAAAAGCGTGTGAGTAGTTAATCATGGATGGAAAGAATCCCCCCAAACCTCCGTGGGTCAAGGAAGTATAGGAGGAAATATCTTCAATTGTGTTCTCCTTTGGTAAGAAGAGAACTTCTGAACAGTGCCGAAAGCGGTACAAAGACATTAGAAGACGGGGAACAAAAGCTTTCAACTCAAAGGAAACATCATGTATGGCCCGGAGGCCGCAGTGTCATCTGCTATCTAGACAACGTGATTGTTGCCTGAAAAAATGAACGATGCGCTGGCACATAATAGTAATGACAGCATGTGCATGTGACGAATGCACAGCGCACCGTGGCATGATAGGGCCCAATGTGTCTATACCTTAAATGATCATCTGTGTTCTGATCTACACTTTACAGTCCTTTGCGCAGCGAATTATTTTGTTGTTATATTGTTTTTTGGAATGCTGTGTTCCAGTGTGCCCAGCATGACCCAAACATTCCAGCTGTGCAGGGTAAATGGGCGAAGAGAATCATTCCCTTGACTAAGCAGTGCCCTTCAGAAATTCATTCAAGCAGGACACTGTAAAGGCCAGGTTTGTATATTTGCACCCAGGTAAAGTAAACAGACTATTTCAGCACACTAGTTCTCAAAGTCTCCACTGTTGAGTACCCTTGAATTCGACTATTACTCTAGTAGGATTATGTAGGATGTAAGAAATAATTTCTCCTTCACACAATCAGGTTCTTCTGGCTATGTATTCTTAGGTTCTATAACCTTTTATTAAACTGACCCCATTCAAAAATGGTCAACTGACTTTGTTGTATTTCTGTACAGAGGAATAGTCTGATACTACCTTCGAGGACTTCCTGGTCTTTGTAACTGGGGCAGACCATGTCCCCACTCTGGGCTTCCCGTAGGACTGTGGCATTGACTTTTATGACCAGGAGCCAGGCGTCACAAGAATCCCCATACCCATCCACCTGTATCCAGACAGTATTTGTCGAGAGGTGTTGCGACAGAGAAGAAATTTTCTGATTTAATGTCCTTGGCATTGAAGTGGTTGTTGGGATTTGGGAAGGTGTGTGAGTGTGTGTGTGTAAGTCTGTGTGTTCGTGTGTGACTTTGTGTGTGTGTGTGTGCATAATTGCCTGTGGTCTTTTTAAACAGCATACACTACACATTGTTTTCATAGACAGAATTAGCCTGGTAAACCAGCCTTTGCTGGTTCGCAGCCTTCACTTCGTTCTGTACATAGGGTCTAGCACTGCTGTATTGAGAAGCTCTTTTTTTTCCTGGTGAAATTTAAAACAATTGGATCTGCTTTTACACAAAAGTGATACCTAATCGTTACATATGCAATGCTCCAGATTGTAAAGTAAGTTAGGAAGCTTCCAGAAACTAATGAACTAACAACTAACAGAGCAAACTGGAAGATTAAACTTTTCCCTAACCCCGTGGGCAGTAGGGCGAGGACGTGTCTTTCATTCTTCGTCGAACATTCTTCTTGCTCCGACTTCAATTCCTCGATATTCCGAAGTGTTGCAACATCAGACTGAATGGCCTTGCTTACTTCGTTCTCTGCTGCCATTGCTGATCTACATCCACAGATGAAGACAAGTGAAATGTAGCGCACACGACAACGTCATCGCTCATGAACACTCTGTTCGATGATGATCTTCGAGCTTCTCAATACAGCAGTGCCAGACCCTATGTACAGAATGAAGTGAAGTATGAGGGGCTGGTTTACCAGGCTAACACAGCATGGCTATAGCAAACCTTTTTTATATTTCTCTCCCATTAAGCCATTCTTACAATACAGCCTTGAATACAACCTGTTAATGTGCACTCATGATTTTACAAAGGCATCCTTTAGTAATGGCTGTTATCAGTGGTACACGCAAAAGACCATATTTGCACTGTCTCACTGAAGTGTAGTCTATTGAGATTTTCATTGTCCCACACAGCAATTAGGCTTATCTGTGATGGCCTATCTACAGCACCAGAAAGAATTCCAGCAGTGTACGTGATACAGTAATGTTGGCTTTCAATGAAAATCTGTGAAACTGTAGATGCACTTAGTTTTGCCCTACATTACGTAAAAACATTGCATGACAGGGTTAAAGCAGGGGAACTTTGTTTAGAATGTGAATCTCCCATGTCAATTTTTCTTAGTTTGCAGCATAGAGACACACCAAGGTTAGCATGGCTTTGAGGATGTTTATCTCAGACGTTGTAGGCAGTTTATTATTAATGATTGCAATCGACGACTCCTGATGGATGATATCGTTGGCACAGATGTGCAGAGTTCATTAACCAGGTATGCATTGTTGAAATGATTCTGTTTGATCTAGCAGGGATTCCCAACACTGGTCACACAGAGCACCTCTAAACCTTAACCCCACCCCCACTCTAAATTATTTGTTGTTGGCTTTACCAGGCTAAAGACAGTGCAGAGGAGCCTCCAGTGGGCAAGAGGAACATTGGTGCCCACTCCACAGTTCAATTGATACTTTATAACTGTAAGGCTCTTTGGGTAGTACATTGAATTAATATTGAGAAAAGATTCTGGAGCTAACTACACTGTGTGATATAAAAGCTGTTATGACAATCATCTGTTTGGTTGCTGTTTGTGGTTTGGAATGGCATGGTTTTAGCAAACTGTTATCCTACATAGAATAATTTAATGTGGAACAGCTTTCCTTTCTGCAATCATGTGGTTTCACAGCAAGGCAGATGGTAGATATTTTAAATGTGTCTGTCAGTACTGTTACATCACTATGGTTATTGACTGTTTTATGATTTTATGCCCCAACATGTTGTAGAAAATGCTTAGAAAATGACACACTGCTATTGTTTGCTCTCTTGAATTAGGTGAAGAATGGTCATACATGGAAGTATAGATAGCTACAGCTGCCTTATTGTTTTCCTCCGTGCATCAGCAAACATCTCAGTACAACTGTGTTGGACAATTTTGTTGGTGCTGTAGCCCGATATGGAGTGCCTTCCAGGGTCAGAACTGACAGAGGTGGGGAAAATGGTTCAGTGTACCTCCTGATGAACATTTCAAGAGGTTTAAGGCAAAGCAGTGCCATTCAAGGCCGGAGTGTGCACAACCAGCGCATTGAGAGGCTCTGGGCCAACCTGTAGCATGGATAGTGTTTACTACCACTTTTTCCACTTTCCATAGACCCTGACGATGGGTGGCACACACAGTATGGACTCTACATTACCTGTACCTCCCTAGGCTAAACAGGGATCTGGCAGACTGGCAGTGGAACCACTTCTTGAGGACCAAGGGGCACTTGAGCCCAAGGTAGATCTTTGTAAGAGGATGTCTCCAGCAATAGGAAAGAGCATGAACAGCTGTGCAGGACATCTTTGGGGGTCCTACAGCTGCAGCAGTTCATCCACCTGCTGCTGCATCTCTGCATACACATGATGTTCCAGCGGATCTTGCTTTGTTGCTTGACTGCAGTAACAGAGCAGATTCAAGCCCAGTTTGAGCATTCTCTCAGTGGTGCTATGCGCTATAGTCTTTGGTGCCGTCCCTTCTTGTGCTTCTTGCCTTGTTCAAAATGGCTCACATGATTCTTCCTCACCACCTTTATTACCTTTAAATACAATGGTCACTGAGATTGGCCAGACATGTTCCTTTTCTATGTTCCTCTGTGCTGTGTTCCAAAAACATAGTATATCTGTTCCAAGTGTTGTCTCTTTTTGGAATAACCTGTTTTTGACTTGGAATGGAGAAATATCTTCCAAATATCTAATTACCAATAAGGCTGGTGTCTTTTAAAATAATCCACTGCTTTTACCCCACAAAAACTTTTTTTTGGAAAGATTCAAGGACATGGCCCTGGACTGCACCTTCTGTGACCTTCATTCTGAGGACCATGACCACCTAATTTTGGTCTTATCAATACACTTGTCAGTTTTTGGAGATCTGTATGTAATAATACTTTCAAACACATTCTGTCAGACTTCTTTTCTTCATTGTCCTTTAATAATGCACAGTTTGGCTTCACATCGTACACCTTATCTAAGTCTAATCACTTCTTTATTATTAATCTAGTAATACTTCTTACAAAATTTCACATTCATAAATCTAAGTTCTCTGATCGAAAACCCTCTTTCACAACCTTACTCAATGAAGTTGAGCAGTACATCAAAAAGTGTCATAGGCTAAAAAAAACCCAAAGCTTTGAAAACCATGGATTTGTGTGTACTTTGATTTATTTCTGCGTATATGTTCGTTTTGTGCACTCCCTAGCATTGTTTCTAATCTTTGTATTTTGTGTTACCTATTATCTGTATCTACTTTAATTGTCCAATTAAGAAAAAAAATCAGAACGAAATGTAGCCACAGTCATGCACATTTACTTTTCTGTTTACGTCTGTGAAACATTTCCAGCAGTATTTCCCACAAAATAAGCATCAGAATTGGCATTTGTTTGTAAGAGGAAACGTTATCTTAATGGATTTTACTATTTGATGGAATTGCAGCCCAAAGGAAGATGGCTAAGCTAAGCGACACGTTATAACTTGGTATGTACAAGCTAACTAGCTCGCTCCCATGACATATTTAGCCTGCAAGACTGTCCCAAAGTATAGTATTAGCCTTTTAACTCCAATAAGCATGATTGCAGCTATAATGGTTCAAAAATATTTATTAAGAAAATTATTGTACACTGTCTGATTTGTTACTGAGCATCTACTAGTCAATTTATCACATTCGGGTTCATTGTCCAACGTCACCAGGCTGGCTCCCGAGCTTGCGCAGTAGAGACATGACCCACCGCCTGTTCCACTGCCAAGAGCCAATTATCTGCTGAACTGTACAAAAACAGCGTTCCAACCATCTTGCAGTGTCATCATCATTAATCATCTCACTGTACCGCACAGTGAAACACTGCATGTGCAGAGTTCAAAATAACTTGTGAGAAAAAGGGCTTTTAAAGCTTCATGTTGATACAAACCAGCAAACATTTCCAGCCGATACAATCACAACAAAGTTTTCATTGTGATTACAACCATGTATTTCTTAAGTCATTTCAGAGTGCATCTACATGTCTTGCCATTCATTTAGGTAGAGTCTTATTAACCCAGAGATGTCTACCAAGTGTGTGGACTTGTCTAGAGGTCATGGTACCACAATGCCCTCCTAGCTGGCTTACCAGCTTACTCAGAAAAATGGTCCACAATGTATCTGGTGCGCCCGGCCTTTAATCAACCCAAAACGATCATTGACAATCATCTGTTCATTGACCTACACTACCTTCCCTTGCTGCTCAAAATCAAACACAAGTCACTGACACTAGCCTACAAGTGACTTCTTGAATATTTCCTAAAAAGACAATAGATGATACAAAGAATCACAATTTTATTTACTGTTATTTTGTATCTCTTAAAATATGCATTAATTGTGGGCGCATATGTCAAATCCCAAACTTTAAAGCCAATGAAAAATGTACAATGTTTGAGGTTTATTTGGTCAGAGGTAAGGTCCCCAGCCAAGGTACATCTGACACAGGCGATTCTCATCTGTTGCTTCCTGGATGAGGTAGTGTACATGTCCTTCAATAGACAGAGGTAAACCCATAACTTTGTTCCTGTTCTTGATCACCCCTTGAAGTCTTTGTTCAATGTCTAACACATGGGTCTTGGCCTGTGGGGGATATAAGACAGAGTAATCTAAAAACCTTACATTAACATTACATTTCATTGCATTCAGCTGACCCTCTTATCAAGAGCGACTTACAGGGACAGCCCAAGTAAAGCAGCATGGGTGATGAATAAGGGTGCAGGAGAGTAGTGGTTATCCCCCAGCCACATTTGTCCTACTATTACAAGAGTCAAGCTGAAACCCTCTGATCCCAAGACCGGCTATCTAAACATTAGGCCACTACTGCCCATAATTACACAACGAATATATAATTAAAGTACCTCTTTTATTAATGAATGAGGGACAGTCTCAATGTATGAACTAATAAGGATGAAGTCTGACCAAAAAATCTATTCTGTGTAGACAGTACCTTTTCGTTGAGTATCTCTCCTGATTCGTTGACCTGGGTCTTGGCGACACCTTTTGCTGGTTTACTCCATTCCACCAAAGGGTCGTGAAGAAATGTCTTTAGGACACTGTAACAACGGAAAGGACTGGCTTTTAATAGATGTTTGTTGTACCTTCAATTTAAAGCACTAAAATGTCAGCTCCTGGACTTCTTTATAAAAGATTAACTTTTTTCTCTTTAAAATATTGATATAACGCCAGAGTGTTTGTGTTAACTCAATGCCACGAGCATAAAAACAACACAACTGAACTGACTTCTAAGTCTGTTTCTGAACACTCCCCTCATTTGCCCTTATCTGGGTGCCTTTATACTTACAGCTACACTCAGGGGCACCGCTAAGGGAAGGTAGATCAGGATGATTCAGAGGGCCTGGAGCTTTACAGGGGCCCACAGTGGACTATGATATTGTTGGGGTGGAGGCCCAAAATTATTTTCTTTCAGGGGCCCCACATTTTGTAGCAACGCCCCCCTGTCTACACTACCCTGGACACTCTATTGCACTATGATAACATCACACTGCACCTTTAATATGTCAAAACCTTACTTTGCAGTAATGGTTTACAATTAATTTATTCGTTGTAGCCCTTGAGTATGTCTGTGTGCCTATGTGTGTATATGTGGCTGAGGGTGTATGTGAAGTGTCCCTGCCCAGGGAAACTTACTTACTTATGGCACATCTATCCCCTTGTGTGTCCCCTCTTCCACTGTGACACTAAAAATCCTTAATCCTTGAATGTATGTGATATATGTATATGACGATGTGTATATGCTGCTGGACACCTTATTTCCTTCGGGATAAAGTATCATTACTGCAGCATCAAAAATATTGATATGGCGATATTGTCTAGTGCATATCCCCCTAAAAATATATTGATATTACGATAATATCGTTATAATGCCCAGCCCTACCACCCACACAATTTCTCTCTCTATGACATATGACTGTAAACATAAAAAACAATCACAAACCAAAAAAGGGTTACCGGTAACATTAAAGATGCCAATACATCAATACATGGACTCCCATACTGGAATGAAATAGTGTGAATTTAAAGTTACTGATCTTTGTATAAAAGCATCTGCTAAGTGTAACGTAATGTAATGTAATGTAATGATCAGTCTGTTTTTTTTGCTAAGGACCTTGCAGAGTAGTTAAGTGTGTCTTTGAAGTGCCTTTTAAAATTTTATTTGAATAATTTAATTGATCTCAATAGCCAGAGGTGGGTAAGGCTGCTGTGTATGTTCCCTTGTGTTCTCCCTCTTTGTCTGTGTGTGTTTGTATTTTGTGCATGCGTGCATGTGTGCGCAAGTGCTGTTTCCTGATCCCTCCTGTGTCTTTCAGAATGTGTCAATAATGTCAATCAGTTTGTGATGGGTTTTGTTTAGGGGAGGTGTGTCAGGGTGGTAATAATAAGGGGGGCGGTGATTGATAAGGGGTCTGTTTTTGATAGGGGTTGTAAGGTGTTCATAAAGTCTAAACACATTTCTTCCGTAGCGAGGTCATGTTGCTATGCTTTATACAATATTAGAAAAATCAGACCATATCTGACCCAATATGCTGCTCTGTCCATGTCCATGTGTCCCTTTTGTACAAGTGTATTGTACAGTGTTGTGTACAGTATATTCTACTGTACTGTAGTGAAGGGTAGTGTATATAAGGCTTTAAGAATTTTAGTGTATCTAGTGTATATGAAAATGTAGTGTTTTTATACAAGTATACGTGTTTTTAGAGTACCAAAGACAGGTACCAGCGAAACACCATTTCAATGCACTGGATTACTTGTAATATATTGTACTGACAAACACTTGAGTGTCGAGTCTTAAGAAAAGCTGGTGGTACACTATGTGTGTCTTTGGGTTTACCTCATGAGCGATTCACGTTGATCCCTCACCAGACGGAGGGTGACTTCACAAGCTTGTCTAAAGAGCCCCTCCACACCCATAGGCCCCATGGCATGCACCATGTTCTGAGTAAGCCGGAATGGGACTACCTCTGGGACATCAAAGCTTTCTCCCTAAAAAACATAAATATGCCAAGTCACATACATACACATGAATTAATGAAAACAATAACACAAACACCTTGCCTATTGCTTCTACTGAAGTCACTTGAATAGATCTACAGTTTCTTGAAAGCACAGTGGGAATGTTTTTAGTTGTGCATTTATAAAATTTGTGTTGCCTGTTCACAAACCTCTTTTCATGAATACCCTAATTAATTCCAAGCATTCATACTGGCTAGCATGCTACTGGTCTAATCTGATTCAACGATTTATGCGAAGCTAATAGCTGAAGATTCAGAGGTCCTATTCCAGACCCGGAGATTGGCTGAATGCATTTAAAAATGGTAAAACTATACTGTTAAACTGTTGGAAAATGAGCCTATTTCCCCAAAAAGTGGTGTTTTCTGTTAAGCATGAACCAGGGTAGACTCCATATTCATGTGCCATCTTGAAATATGTTTGCAGGTAAAGAACATAGTGGCTTACTGCTCTGCCTTTTACATTTTCGCATGATAAAACTCACAGGTTTTGCTAATGGGTACCAGACCTGAGTATTGCCAACAACCTCATGATAATATACATATCCTGATACAGGGCTCACAATACAATATGTATCTCACAACATTTAAAAAAACGGTCATTTTCTGAACAGCTTCTGACCAGGTCAGTGGGGGTTCATTTTCTGATCCCCCACTGACCTTACAATTGGGAACTGTTGAAAAAAGAAATATGTGTATGTACACGTGTTTCCTAGTGTGTGTGCATGTGTGAGCAGGCATGTGTGTGCGAGTATAAATGTGTGTAGAACTCTTAATAGTGTGTGTGTGTGTGTGTGTGTGTGTGTGTGTGTGTGTGTGTGCACTATACTGTATCCGTCTCATGTCTGTTGTGTTTTAACGGTTGTGCCAATTGTTACCAGTCAATGCTGCTTGGAATTGTTGACAAGTTGTTGCTATTGAGCTGCTATTAATGTGTTATTAACTTACCCGTCAAGTGTTCCCATAAAGTATTACTAAATATAATTTACAAACGTGGAAAAAAAACAACCTTTTTGCAACTTTGACTTATTCCCACAACTTTTTTGCAACAAAACACCTAAAACGCCTCACTTTTTATTGCAACTTTTTAGATAACCTGCCGCAAATCAGGTATTTTAGACTGCAACTATCTCAAAATTGGCCTGTGAAATCCTGGAAAAGGTGGTTTATGGAACAGGTGCTCTAACCACTGTCACAGCACATCCATATCACTTCCAAATATTGAGAAAACAAATGGTAATAACTGGGATGGGATAACTTTTCCCAACACCCATTCAAGAATGTAAAATAGGCTTTAAACTCCATCATCCATCATCATTTTGACTTGCTAGAAACATTCAACTTAAGCCCACAGGACAGATCAAATTTCCAAATGGGTGTGTAGTCAGACCAGACCTTGGCAATCAGTGGCGTTTTCTCCTGGAGAAGTCATGCAAGTCAATAGCAGCCATTGGTGAAACAGAGTATTACACTTCTGTTGTGGCACCCAGCCTGAATTGACATCGCTATCACTGCAGAATGCTGAAAAAATGACCAATCAGATTGGTGATACTCACTGATTAGTGATTCTCAAGTTAAGATCTGAACTCCTAAATACTGCTTAAAACGTGTCTGTCAAACATACTTGAATATGCCTTTGGAACCTCAATCACTAAACATAAAAAATATGCTCCTCTCTTCCTCCTCTACTCTTCACACACACCAGGTGTGGCTCCTCTAAAGATATTTTTTCAAACTGTCGAGCCTTCTCTAGTACCTTTGTTCACTATTAACCCACCTACATGTGGATTTATTTACAAGCCAAAGGATAGTCTAGCTCTGATAAAAATCATCATTGACTGCAATTATCCTAATTATTATGACCGCTGCTAGCGAAGTGATTTTTGTACTGGAACTCTGGGGGACATGAATCTTTGTAGGCCTGTAGCCCTAGTAGAGTATGAATGACTAGAAGCTTTTGTCTCCCAATCTATTGACCCTTACGCATTGAAAACACTGGTTGACACCCACTTCCAAAACAATTTCCGTGAAATTTTAACATTGCAAAAGTGAAAGCAACCAAAGTCCATTCATGTGGATCTCACCAAATTTGGTACCTGTCATCTACAGACAATGCTGACAAAAAGTTATCAAAAGATTTATTTTGAGATGAGCCGTTTCAAAGTTACATGTCAATTAAAATTCAAAATATAGCTTAAAATTCTTCAAAAGTCCATATCTCGGCTTGTAATTGCTCAAATTTCGTCAAAGTTGACATGCCAACTCTAAACAGCTTTCTTTTCATGTGCACCACGTTGTGACATTTCATCACAGGGTGCGATGTTTCTCATTGAAGCTAGGTGTCCTAACACAGTTTTTGTTAAATAACTCATCAAAAATGTTGTCCAAGACATTTTGTGCTAGTATGCCGGTGTTACAGAGGCATATGGATCCAGCCCATAAACACTCACTTGAAACATAGCGCCACCTAGTGATATGGGTAAATTCAAAAATTGGGATTTTGTATTGCCAATATCTTGCGCTGAGAAGGTGGGGACTGATAACGCATGTAGGCGACATACATACTATGACAACATGTATTCTTTTTACAAATCACTCCTACACACTACAACACACAGAATGTCATTCATTCAAAACCCACATCCATGCCCACTTCCAGGAAATCCTTTCCACACAAATTCTCACCTCACAACAATGCTCTGCCACACACTCATCATACCAACAGTTCCCACATGTCAGTACACTATGGCGGTCATACTATGTACCGCTATGTGGTACACCTAGTTAATTATTATTATTCTAAGTGTATTTGCAACTGAATTTTTCATATTAATCCAACAGATAAAAACCTTGTATAGATCTGCTTTAACAGCAAAATCATGAAATCAGGTAGGCCCAAGAATAGGAAAAAAGTGATGTAGTGCATGAAGTCCTAGTGATCTGTCTGTGGTCCCACATTATCAACAAGAAACACAAGAAAAAAAATGTAATTTTAATACTTAAGTATTTTTAAAAACAAGTACTTCTGTACTTCAACTTAAGTAAACATTTGGCACTTATATTTACTAGGAGTATCGATACTTCGAGACTCAGTATAAAGGAATTGTGTACTTTGCCTGCCTCTGCAGCTGTCAGTGACACAAATATCTGTGAAGGCATAAATACATAAGTATACCAACCTTGTTGAAGAGGCAGTTGAAATCTACATGGACACATTCACCAGTCAGAGAGTCAAAAAGTATGTTTTCTCCATGGCGGTCTCCTAGTCCGAGGATGTAGCCTACCATAGACATCACTGCAACAGAGCGGCAGTAAGCAGACCTGCTGTTGTACCTGTAACAATTTAAGACAATGATTTCTAGAGATTACAACATGACTATAGATCTATAAGATTAATATCAAGTATAAGTACAGCGAGGAGGGGGGCAAGCATTTGCCCATAGCGGCATGATGATGATTTTTTCTTGCACCCTCCCAATCATGTCTCCATTGCATAATTTATGTCTGGCTAATAAGTCAAAGCGTTGCTCAGATAATGGTCCCACTTCCTGTTTGAAGCCATCACCATGAATTTTGGTTGGCTGTGATGTGTGCATGATTTTGCTGCATTAACCCACTCAACAATTATGTTTTCAATGAAAGAGCATCAAGAGCTATTAGCCAGAATCCATGCATAATGGCACAACCTACTGGCCAAAAGTTGCCATGTTTTGTATACCATCCCCTTATTGGGTCTTAAGTGCCTCTATCAAGTTTGGCTAGCATACGTCAAAATCCTTCCTGAGATGACCTTGCTGTTTGGCTGCTTTGCCATGAATTTTGGTTGGCTGTCACTAAATCTGTTGTCACTGTCTTTCTGCAATTATGCTAAAAATGATGTCACAAACTAAGCGACGGCTAGTAACTTTCATTTGCACAGGAGAAAATGTATCATACTGTTAGAATAACAAGTCGTAGCCATACTCATGCCCATTTAGTTTTCTTTTTAGGGATCTTTACCATTCAATGCAAGTGAAGCCAAAAGAATGGCTAAGCTAAGCTACACGCTAGCCTTGTATGTACATGTTAACTAGCTAGCTCCCTCAACATGCTAACTTGTAAGATTGCCTGGAACCAAAGTTAGTAAAGAAAGAAACATGTTCCGAAGTACAATATTAGCACTCCATTTAAGTTGGCGTGATTGTACTTATGATGGTAAAAATATATTCATTAAGAAAATTATCGTATGTTGTATAATAACATCGTAGTCAGTTTATCGTATTTGGGTTCGTTGGCCAACGTCACCAGGCTGGGTCTCGAGTTTGCGCAGTAGCCTGGTGACCAATTTGAAAAACGATGCCATCACTCAGTCCATTTCTTCTACTGTCTATGCATGAAACAAATTGGTAAGATTAATTTCCCTTTTTAACATGTGCATGAGTGTACAGGGAAGCTTGTTTGATTGTTTAATTACTTTTGTTTATATTAATATATTAAAAGTATGTTTTTTTATTCATTCATTCAATTTTATTTATTGCATTGGTAAGTATGTATAAATGACCACAGTCAATGTTTTTACTTAATTCAAAGAAATTATTAATATCTAATGATATTTATACAGGACATGGATATTAATACATTTTACGGAAGGAAGCAGGAGGTTGTTGAGGTTAAGGCCATTCCTTCAGACAGTGAAGATAGTGAACTTGACAGTGACAGTGAGGAAATGGAACTTCAGGTTTGAGGGACACTTCATAGCTCAGGGGTCAGTTAGAAAGTAACTGTCTGTGTGTGTGTGTGTGTGTGTGTGTGTGTGTGTGTGTGCTTTCGTGTGTATGTGCCTGCGTGTGTGGATGTCTGTGTGTGCATACGGGTGAGTGTATAGCTGTTCTGTTTCTAATATGTACTTCCTTTGCTTCTGTTCAGGAGAAAACCAGCCTCAATACAGCGAGTCTGACACAGAGAAAGACCAAGATAAAACTGAAGAGGTGGGTGAAGGGTCTCACCTACCAAGATAGAAAAAACCCTACACCACCATCACTGATCCCTACCCAGAATGGCAGGGTCAGCTGCCAAGAGCTGATGACATAATGTCTCCCCTCCAATACTTCATAGAGTTCTTCCCAAGTGGCTGACACGATGACCCTAAACAGATGGGAAGCCATCAAGCACTCCCTGCACTTTTAACAACAATCAGCAACAGGAGGAAGATGACCCACTCTTCAAAATCTGTCCATTGGTTAATCACCTGACATCTAACGTGGTATACATCCCCATGACCAAAAAGCTGTCCATTGATGAGCAGATGGTGCCCTTTGAGGGAAGGCAGGTTGAAGCAGTACCTGCCATCAAAGCCGAAGAGATACAAGATTCTCATCTTGGCAGGTTCGGTTGGAGTACAACATAATCCGGAGATATACACTGGGAGAGTAAACCAACCTCATAAGCTGGCAGATTTTGGAGCTAGTGGGAACATTGTTCTCCGTCTGGCACAACCAATCTCCAAGAAAGAGAACTCTTCTTCGACAACTGGTTTACTAGTTTACTGCTCACACTGGTGTTCCACTTTCTGGGTATGATCATCACTACCAACCTGGCTACTGTATTGAAGAGATTGCAAAGCCAGTGGTATGGGGAAGAAATTAAAAGAGGAAATTAAACTTTTTATACTTTCAGGAAATACTTTGCAGAGGGCCTCTGCAAAAGTGGAAAGAGTGTAGAGAAGAGAAGAGGTCATCAGGACCCACAGCTTCCATGCCAGTGCCAGATGTCTACCTGGATCAAATAGCTCACTGGCTCATTATGACCGGGGACAAGGGGCGATTCAGGGTGGCAGGGTGCAATGCTACACCAAAAGCTATGTGCCGGAAATGCAATGTGCACCTCTGCTTTACTCCCACTCGCAACTGCTTCTTCAAGTTCCACACAGAATAAACAAGACAGATTCCTCAATCAGGTGTGTGAAATACTTCAGAGATCAGGGGTCAATTGTGTGTTCATGTGTGCGTGTATGTGTGTGCATGTGTATGAATGCCAGTGTAACAGTTTGCAGTTTGGATAAAAAATGTGCTTTCTGATTCTTCTGTTTAAGAAGGTTCGTCTGAGACCGGAGTGCAAGCACCACATTGGAGCAGTTAGAAGCCAAGATATGGACTTTTGAAGAATTTAAGCTATGTTTCAAATTTTCATTGACATGTAACTTTTAAACGGTTTATCTCACGATAAATCCTTTGATAACTTTTTGTTCGTTTGGTTTTGCTTTCGTGATGTTAAAATTTCACGGAATTTTTTTTTGTTGGAAGTGGGTGTCGAAAAAACTTTTCAGTGTCTACCCCTCTTTGATGGACACTGGCACAGCAGGGGGGGGGGGGACCCTTGCAGGGCAAAAAGCTTCTATTCGCTCAAAAAATTCTAGGGCAATCATTGACGGAAAATCGGTGAAAAAAAAAAAAAAAGGGGAAAAAAGTCTCGGCAACACTATAATGATAATAGATAATACGACACAGAAAATCTTAACAAAAACATTTAATTTACAATACTGATTTCTTTGTTTCTCCTTCCATTTGTGCACCTTGAAATTTTGAAAAGTTAAAAAAGGGTTGAAAACCCTTATCTAATCATGCCATCAATCATGGGCAAAAGTCATAATAGACACTTCTGTCTCACTTTGTGCTCACCTCTATAAACTGGCCAATGGAAAAGTGTTCAACACTGCCAAATATCATTGGCCGACCAATATATTAGTCTATCTCTGGTATATACTGTACATATCACACTTGCTGCTCTTTGCACTTCTGATTAGATACTAAACTATATTTCATTACGCTGTATTTATACAAGTGTGATGGTAACAGTTGAATCGAAGGTAATTTTTTTTTCAGTGCTTAAAAAAGTGTGCTCTAGGTTGACTCTTTTTGGTGTTCTAATATAACAGCCAACAGTGCCTTATTTGTGTGCTATTTTTAGTGTGTATAATTTAATTATTTAATTAAAATACACCGCTATCGCTTGTCTGCCTTTTGGCTAAGATCAAGTGTAGTTTTTCTTAAAGGAGCTAAATTGTGGGGCAGTCATTCTTGATACTGACAGATGGGTGTGGGCAGTGACTGACCAGCGCCCTCCTCCATCCTCCCCTGCAGAAGCTGAATTTCATTGTGTGCACGGTGCTATGATGTGCGTGTAATCACAATGACAAATGGGAATGACTTTCACATATTTTGGTGAGCTGATATTTTGGCCCAATATTTGGACATTTTGGCAGTGCTCTTTAAAGTAAAAACACAGATCATAAAAGTGTAAAACAGGTGAATGCTACCAGGAGGTTGGATCGGGAAATGTTCTCAAGAACCACTCATGAAAGACTGGAGGATGGGAGGCACACAACACCTCCTTGAACAACTTGTACTTTTCCTGAAAGGGTGCAGTCTTGGGTAATATATATTTTCTCATCTGTTTTCCAGTCACAAAAAGACCTAAAAACCAACACACAATAAAAGTGTCACAATAAAAAATGCAATGTAAAAAATGTAATGTAAAAAAGTAATGTAAAAAAGTCACAATACCAAAGACATTTGAATTTTGTTTCAATATAGGTAATTAACTTAACTGAACAAGTAAACAAGCCACTGGATAATGAAGTTTTATTTTTAAGGCATTTCATTCACTGCAAGTTGTTACAAGTTCAAAGCTAAATGGTTGCCATTTGCGAAACTTGCCATTTAAGTATTTTACCTCTTTCTTTATAGAGTTCCATTAGGATGTGTCGCAGACCTGCTGTATTGTTCACCCATTCGATAAGGCCACATTCTTCACTCAATGGGATGACTGCATATGTTCGAATACGCAAGTCCCGCCTCCGGGATTCTGCATCTTTCCGCAAGCACTACCAGAAATAGGTATAAGGTTATGAGGTATCGGTTACATCAAACTGCATTCCAGAGCATACCTACAGGAAAATCTTTAAAATATTGAAATGACACATTTGAAATGTTATTATCTAAGCAAACTTACTTAAATAGGCTTCATGATGAATAATAGATGTATTTATCAAAATGTAAACACGATAGACAAATGGATGCAGAATTCCCACAAATGTTTAATATGTGCACCGCCTCTGGTTGAGTTATCCTAGGCATGTAGTAAGAGTGGGGATATAGACCGGCTCTTTCATATACAAGTTGTCAAATCAGCTAAATGTAGTACATAACTAGTCAATACAAATTTTGTTAGAATATTACACATTTCTAAAGCTTTATGAAAGCGTCTCTGGAAGGCATTCCCTGCCCACAATGGAATTTGCATATTTTTTGTATTGATATTAATTGTATTGTATTGATTGGGGGGCACAAGGGCTGTGTTCTTAATGCTATTGGGTGGTGGGAGGGGGTGGCCGAAGTGAGAGCTGTGACCCATTAGCGTGTGTGTGGGAGGGGGGAGGATAGGGCTGTCTTCAGATGAGGATGGGGTAGCGTGAGGGGGAGGGGGGTGGGAATTGGCGGGACTTCTGATGACATCTGTGTGTGTGTTTAGGGGGGTGGGTGGACTTCATTGGGCCCATTTGATTTATGTAATCAAAACACGGCTCTTGGAATTTAATTTTTAAATTCCAATAGGGCCTACCACCCTATCTTTCACTGCGTGCACATGGACGAGTTGAATCCGATTGGAAATTGTCTGGGATCGTATCGACTTCATGTGCACAGGATAAAGATCGTATAGGGATTGGTTTCGCAAATCCGATTGCGACCCCTGGCTTAAGCCGATGTTAAACCGCTTGGTGCTGCCTTGTGCACGGGATTGGATCAGATTTTCGTACTGCGCATGTATCAACGAAACCAAAAACGCTGTTTGTTCCTTCATACGGACTTCCAAATACAGCAGAATGCACAACATGTACGTGAATGCGTCAAACTCCTCGAACACCATCTTTGTATGCCGCCAGATAGTTTGTTTATTGTCTTCATTTAGTAGGACTAGTGCAGAGCCCATAGAAGATGTGCCAGAGTATTATGTTTTTGTTTAGGCCACCTTATTGTTTGTGGGTGAATAATATGAGGTGAAAGGAGGAGGCTTACATTTGCACTGAGTGACTTGTAAAATTTTCTTTAGCCGCTTTTCTACGATGTAGGATAACCGGAATGAGAGGTGAAAAGTTCAGTCTCCTCTATGTGTCATCTGTATGCACTGTAGGCATATGTGTGCAGTGCTGTAGTTTGCTGTTGCGTATCTTACCTGCGTAGCAGCTTTGTTGTGGGCAAATGTTTAGTCGTGTTATGTCCATTATTGTAGTTATGTCGTTAGTTGTGTTATGTCCCACATTGTAGCAGCTAGATTTGTAAATCCTATCTGCCTAGGTTGTCATGGCTATGGTCAGAGCGCCACAAGACAAAAGGCTGTCAAGCTTGTTTGACCGAAGACTTGGCACTGCACACACTAGTAACATTATGCTGACGCCCTCCAAATGTGAGATCAAGCAGATGAGTGGTTCGAGAGTTATGCATGGAGCAGACGTTTCTTTGCATTAAAAGATAATAATAGAAGTAGTTACTACACCACTGCTTGACTACAGCACCACCCACCTAGCGTAGCGGAAAGGGCCAGGTCTCTGACCATTATCCAATTACACGAACAGACCACCCGTTGGGTTCCTAAAGGGGTTATATATGTTCCTAAACTGCCTATTACATGTACTACTGTTAAAACATGTGACAGTTCAAGGGTTAGGGTTAGGGTTTTGCCGATGGCAGCTTTAATACATGTATCTACTCTACTATATTCATTTATCACTCTGTATACCTAGGGAAAGTTGAATTCCAGGAGCAGTGTGTTTGATTGGATAAGACTGTTGTGGGCAGGGAATGCCTTCCAGGCAGCTCTGCCTCTAAACCAATGATGAGGGCACAAAATTTCATCAAGCCAAATTACAAGTTATTAGCTAATGCCCAGACTGTACCTTGTTTATCAGACAGTTGACCTCCATTAGCCTGCAATCCTTCCTAAGATCATCCTTTGGTTTGCACATCATGGTGTACAATTTTCCATCAGAACCTTTCAGACAGATTTTTTTAGGTTTCTGCAGTGATGCCAGTATTTCCACCTTAAAAGAGCAAAATTCAGGTTTGTTTATATATATATATATATCCTTTCATAACTTACATACCAAATTTGGTAAGATTTACATTAACACCACATGATGAATTTGTTTACTTACACTTTTGTCATTTCAAACTTTTACATAAATTGATTTCGTTGTAAATGGGTGTTGACCAGTGTTTTCAAATGCATGAGGTTCAATGGAGTTCAAGACAAAAAAAATAGTTAAAAACTATAGCACTTTGTAGATAATAAAAAATAGTATTTTATACAATCACAGCGCCCCCTTTAGGCTGAATTGTAGGGTACTAGTCATGCTTTTAGAGGTTATTGTGCTGATTGTGCATGACATATTTTGTACACTTCCCACCTTTTTGGTCTAAGATATTGGCAATTCCAATCCCCACTAGGTGGTGCTATGCTACACGAGAGTGTGTATGTGCTTGGTTGATAGTCCCCCATAACACAGACATATTACAAAAATGTGATTTTGTTGGATAAAATTCAATGAGCAACATCACAGACATGCAATTTCTCTTGCAGAGCTAAGAATTGACCACTAGGCTTCTGCTCGGTCCGTGTAACGCTTTGCATTGCTTTGTTCAATTTATACCGCTCAAATGAAAAAAAAAGAAAAAGAAACTTAATTCATTATTCATGTGTCAGGGCTACTCTGTAATTGGGTTACTGGTGCTATTTTTAATTTTCACTTGGGCACATTTGGTGCTTTCTGTTGAGAAATTCAAAAGTGAAATGAACCTTTAATATTTTAATTTTACATTTTTATGCTTGTAGTTGGACTGAACCATGAGCACTGGGAGCGTGTGGGTTGGCTAGAAGATGGGCTATTATATGCTAGCACCGGAAGTTAGTTAAGTTGATCACTGACGTGCGTTCCCTGTGAAGTACCTCGCTTCAAAATGCTGCTAAGTTGGGTTACGAAATTTCATAGATGCCTGGAATGCCACCACTACCCCAACTGAGGACCAGTCGATCCCACCTCGCTTTTTCCCCACTTGCTGAGGATGTTGCTAATGTCTTTGCTTTTGAAATGAAACTTACATTCTCACTACTGTATCTTCGTTCAGTGAAACCTAAGCATGTGTAGGCCTAGCATAACGTTTTGAATCGCCTAATTTTATTGAAAACAGAACCTCTGAGCCACCCACATCCCTGTCAATCAACATACTACAAATCACCAGTATCCTTAGGCGGCAATGTTCTAGCCAACAACTGTCCCCCCGTGCTTAGATCAATCCAACCACACGCTTAAAAATGTAACATCAAAATATTGATGATTTATTCTTTTTACCGATGCATTTACTTATTAGCTTGGTCTACCTGCGCAGTTGCACACCTCATGATCACCCGACGTCACTCCATCCAAGCCTCCCCTACATTGGTAATGGACCAGTCCAGGTGCAACATTAAAATGAAAAAAAAAAAAAAAAAACAAAAAAAAAAAAAACAATTTACTTATTTTTTATAAAGGCATTTTCCATTGCAAAAAACATGCCTAAAACATTTTTAAAAATCCAATTCTCCATTTGCCAAGTATACCAGAAAAATTTAATATTGAAACGACAACTCAATTTTTGATTTGCAAGCGGAACAATGCACAGCAAAGTGTTACACGGACCCTGCTCAGTCACATAGCTTTTGCGCAGTACAAAGTTAAGGACGTATACTTTTTTGGGCTGCTTTTTCTTTTGCCTCAGTTTTGATGTACAGTAGAGTATTGGGACTGCTGGAACTGTTATCTGTTTTACAGTTCAGAGTTTTGTAGCAAGATCTTGAAAAGTGGACAAGTGCCATAATACTGCCAGTTACTTCAGTAGTTTGAATAAAACATTTTGGGAAAAATAAAATGAAAGAATGTTTTCATTATTTGAGAATACTCACAGATTTCATTTTATTCTTTACATGTGGGTTAGGGTTAGGGTCTGAATATGCAAACATATACATGTATGTCAGTACCAGAATTGCTAGAAGCTTATATAAATAATTGTAACCACCAAGTTAAATAAACAAATAGTCCTAATTTGTAAGGAAGAAGAGATATATCAAAGAGGTGTGTAAGTCCATTGTGTAAGTGATCAGGTATTTAAGCAGCTATTTGAAAGAGACAAAATAAATAATATATCTTAAAGTGTGACACTTTAAATCCAATTAATACATCTTAAAGGATTAAAGGAACAGCATGCAAGTGTGCGGCCAAAATTTGTACTGCAGCCAGGTTCAAAATACTGTAGAATATCCCTTCCCCCAAAATAAGAGGTTGCCAGCTAGGTTACCAAAATCAGATAGGTGGAGGGTGGCACAACAGGGCAAAACATAATATACACATAATGACAGCATCAACATAAGTTGAGGGCTGCAACTTCTATGGGAATGGGAATATTTAGGCTGGATTACTCTTGTCAGTGATAAAAGTAGTTTCATGATTAATTTACATTTATTTCTTACATACTGTTCCTAACTAAATCATATTAAGAAATTATTACATTATTGGCAGCAGTTTTTACCAGGTACCAGGTAACTAACAAGGTAATATGTTGCTACATTATAAGTAACAGGTTATTATATTATTGTTTCAGACATTTTCTTACATTACAGGCAGTTACTATATTATTGGCCATTATTACATTATCGGCCGCTACAGGGCTATATCCCACAAAGTTTAATGTCATAAATGTTAATATTTTGCCAAGCTTGAATTAGAGTCCACCCTTTCGTGTGCTTGTCCACCCTGTCATATTGATATTTTGACATTATAATTAGTTTATACCTTTTTAAAAAGCTAAGTTTAAAGTTTAGTAGCGAAATTTAGGGCAATAATATACAAATTAAAAATGGCATCCAAACATCAGTGTTTTTTTCTCCAAAATTGAAAAAACTATATGTGCAAATAGTAAGCGTTTGCACAGAATATTTTATTTATTCGTGGATAAAAAGAAAATTAATAATCGCTTTAAGAAAAACATCATACCAGAAAAGTCTATTTTTATGTTACTATTATAATAAAAACACTTTTTTTTTTTGATTTGTGTGTCCACGACAAGGTGGACATATTATATGGTTTACTCTCCAATTAATATTCCATAATTAACAGAAAATATGTGCAAATTTTAGGTTGAATGTCTACTATTTTTAATAGGACATAAAAAATAGGAAATGAAGATCAGAATTTTTGGAAATCGTGGGCCTAAAAAGACACTCCACAGTGATATTGATCCTAATATCACTTCCTTTACTAGAATCTGTCATAATCCTGTACTGTCTTAATGGTAAATACACATAGATGTGGCAGTCAGTCTTAAAGGTATATCCACACAAATGCAGCTCCCGGTGTAAATAATTGACAATGGTCTAATCAAATTCAATGATTTCGGCTAAGATAAAAGCTGAAGTGCTACTGCCAGACCAACTGAACTGGTCTGTTTATTTTATCTTTATCTTTTCTTAATTCTTCTCTAACCAGTTTTATGGATTTATATGCATTTTTATATGCATTTCCAAGGACTTGAACTTCCTTATTAAACATGAATGTGCTACAGAAATATAGCTTGCCATACCTTATATGTCATATATTTGTGAAAAACATCTATGGGACATGTAAGGCCCTGTACACATGGCAACCCTTATGTTTCTTTTTTTTTGATATTGGATCAATAAATATTTGTGTACCGACAGGTACGTTTCTGACGGGTCTGACACAATGTTGCTGTCGGGAGTGTGCGCACATCCCAGCTTGAGAGGCATAGATAGAAGGCAATAATTCGCTTTAAACATGTTATATGTTGATTTTAACAATGTATGTTGTTATTTAGGTGGGTTGGATGCAGTTGCTCTTTTATTAAATAAGCATAATGATAGCCTTTGAGAAGTCTGTTATACGGTACAAACTACTAGCGATATTTTAAAAAAGTCTGTAGTTCAATGACAAAAGGCGGAAACAATTGCATTACACCCACCATACATTGCAAGCAAATTTCACACCACAAACCAGACGTACCTCATAGCACATAGCATGACCGTCACATGGTATTGATTTTTGGAATATGAAATACAAATGCTAATAGCTTGGATTGGCCAAGTGTAGAAAAGCGTTTTGATAGCCAGGCATGGCTGTCCAGTTGTTTTTGTATGTTCCAGGAATGGATGGTTTTTAGACTGCATTTCCAAAGTGAAAATGTGAAATGTGCAGGGTCAACTGTTTCAGATAACCATTTACAAATACTGGATCAGACATGAAAATGATGCATCAGTAGTGGTTTAACCTGTTGTACTTAATATATACAGATGGTCACTTAAATACAATTTGTATCCTTACAAAAATCTTCTGAGGCCATCTAAATGTTCCTTTTTTATTGACAGGTGGCAGTTAAGTGAATACTATAGTATTTCATGATCTGCCTAACTGGCAATGGGCCTAGCTCAAAACATTTGCATAACTAGAATTCTATTCGATTATTAAACATATTACATAAAAACCCCTAGCACGCAAACAGTATTTCAGTAGACAAGGCTGGCTGTGTTGATACGACTGTAATAATGGCATACTAAAAAATATTTGTGGTCTTAGGTGTAAGTTTAGGCAAGTTATTAAGCTAAAACGGCTTTTCAGACTTCTAGCTTCAATGGGAAACTGACAAAAGGACTGGCAAAACCATTTTTAGCTACACCTTCAATTTTGATTGACACTTGAACTTAATCTCATAAAACATCCTTTGATAGATATGTCAGCATAGCCTGCAGAGGACACATAGCAAATTTTCAAACCAAAGTTTGTTTACTTTGACAGAAATTGTTTGGAAGTGGGCGTCGACAAATGTTTTCAATGGGTGAGAATCAAATGGACTGTAGATAAAACAATAGTGGTGTTAAACTGTAGCGCTCTCCAGATAATAGGCAAAGTGTCATTTTGTGCAATTACAGCACCCATATAGACTAACGTTTGTGGTACTTGCTGAGCTTTTAAATGTTATTGTGCTGATTGTACATGGCGTGTTTTGTACAGTTTTCGCCTTCTCGGTCCAAGATATTGGTAATTCAAAACTCCAATGTTACCAATTTCACTATGTGGCGCTATGCTACAAGTGACTGTGTATGGGTTGGGTTGATACTCCTCCATAACAACGTCATACGTACAATGGTCATTGAGTTATTCAGAAGAAATATTTGGTGGCCTCTGCCTACTTCACAGACACTAGCAAAACGGGGGATGGGGCCCCTGAGGGCCAAAAGCTTGTATTCGGTACTTGTCTACTAGGGCTACATGTCTGCAAAGTTTCATGTCCCCCAGTGTTTAAGTCTCCTGCCAATCGTTACCGTAAAATCAGGGGGGTGGGGGAATCTGTCAAAACCAATATGACCGCTAACACCATAATACCAACATTTGATGCAGCATGGGCCGAATAATGAACTCGTAGCTTACACTAACTGAATGGGTCATAGGGAAATGAAACTCAAATTCAAAGTTAGTTTCTATGCCCTGTTTAGTTAGTGTTAACTACCAGTTCATTGTTGGTTCTTCTCCCTTAAGATGTTAGTTAGCCACTAACCATATCATCAAAACCTGCCAGGTAGGCCCAATGCCCTGGAAAGGCGTCATGATTGCAGTTAGCGCCACCTGTGGATGGCAGGGTGGGGATGAGCACAGATTGTAGAGGAATGAGAATCTGGCTGAATGTGGGATCCTTCACCAGCAACTTGAGTGTCTTGAAATGCACATTCATGCTGAGGTTGGCAGAGTTCCCATCCACCTGCACATAAAATTCATACAAAGAAAAAAAATAGATGAGTTCCAAACAATGAAGCCAAAACTGAATTTTCTAAAATTGCAATACCTCACACGTCCATTAGGGGCTGGCTGCAAAAGAGAGCAACTTGCCATAGACTTCCATGTTAAAAAGTCAAGGTGTTTTTAAAATTCAGAATGCTTTAGATTTACCCCCAGATAATTCACACAGTCATTCAGAATTCACACTGACATTCAGATTTAATTTGGTCTATGCATCTATGCGTGACACAGAGGGTTTCGTGTAGTTCTCTTATATAGTGGGCATGACCAAAGAACTGCCAACATAGCATGAAAAATGTGATTTTCTTGGGTGTAGCCCAGCACAGTAGTGGAATATGTAAATAGAGCCAGAAGCTTGCTTTTCCACCTAATGTTAGTATTTATGGTTACCCATTTGTTTATTTAGTCTTAAGGTCCATTTAGAACTACAACTATAACGACAACTAGAACTACCACAATTTAAGCCTACACACTGAAAAATTACATTTTAATGACATATATGACATTTAAATGACATTCAAAGGACACAATGGATTCAACTACAAGAGGGTGGCATCCTGTAGATTTAAATGAATTCTGATTGGAGCAATTTTATGAACTATAAAAACACTATCAGCCAAAGTTGATCCAAACGATATGATTTGGCCTGTCAGTGTCATTACAGTTGATATGAGCAGTGTCATTCAAGATTTTTTTTTTTTTACAAAGTTATAGTTATTTGTAGAATTTTACATGATTTTCTGTATTCTGTCAAATGAATAGCTTTCAACTGTACCCTGATTTTCTCTCTGTGCAGTAAGGGTCTATGTTAGACTGCTAGACTAAACTGAGCTGGCGCCAGGCCAGTAACTGATATCATGATTGAGCGCAGGTGCAGGGCCTAGTAGATGCACGTATTTGGGTTATTAGAATGTTGATTCTATCCTAAACTGAGCACTACAAGTGTCTGTGAACTATGCTCATACAAAGTATGCCCTTCTAGACATAGAAACTGTTCTAGTTATATTCCACTGTTTTAGACAATTGGTGTTTTGAGTATATCTACCTCACGTTGTCTTGTCCCGAGGAAGACGGATCGAACAGCATAGAGACAACATCTTACAGAAAGCTGAGCCTGCCTGAACTTCGCGGTGAAGGTGGAAGAGTGTTGTAAGAACCAGAGGATAGATACACTCTCAGTCTTCTAAACTTTGTTTTGTTACAATCAGTTTATTTCATTTTCTCTATATTCCATCTATTTGTAATAAATCATCGATCCTGATCTAAAGCAACAACGAGTCCAGACTGCTATCTTAACCAACAAAAAACACAACGCAACCTAAAGGTGATTAGGGACTTCGGGTGTAAAGTCAAAATCCACCAAAAATATAACATATTGTTGTAGTTGTAGTTCTTGGTGTAAATTAGGGGTGGGAATTTTATCAATATCGATGCCATTGTTGATTCTGCCTATCAATCCAATACCATATCAATTCCCTTATTGATTCCTCAGTAGTTTATTGAGTGGCAAATCATATATAATACCAACAAAATACTGTTTCTGAGTATTATCAAGGTGTGTTTTAGTGAGTAACATAATACTTTTCAATTTAAAATATTATGTTAGCCCAGTTCCCTAGCATTAGCTTGCTAACAACTACATAAGTGGTAGCTGTCTGATCTGAAATAAACTTAATTTTCTCCAAATCCAAACAGTAACAACTTACTGTATTAGGCTTGGAATGATCGTTAGTGGATAGTTGTGAATTGTGATGCATGTTTCCAGAAAATACTCACAACTCCAATATAATTTATATTATAATTATTACTATTATTTATTATATTTTTAATTGGCAAAATTCCATGGCTCATTGATTTTAATGGAACAAGGCTTGACTGTGGTCTACAGAAAGGGGGATTTCCCACCTCCCCCTTGTCAAAACACAACACTGAAGACAAAACCGGTTCTCGGACACCACAAACCAGACGTACCTCATAGCACATAGCATGACCGTCACATGGTATTGATTTTTGGAATATGAAATACAAATGCTAATAGCTTGGATTGGCCAAGTGTAGAAAAGCGTTTTGATAGCCAGGCATGGCTGTCCAGTTGTTTTTGTATGTTCCAGGAATGGATGGTTTTTAGACTGCATTTCCAAAGTGAAAATGTGAAATGTGCAGGGTCAACTGTTTCAGATAACCATTTACAAATACTGGATCAGACATGAAAATGATGCATCAGTAGTGGTTTAACCTGTTGTACTTAATATATACAGATGGTCACTTAAATACAATTTGTATCCTTACAAAAATCTTCTGAGGCCATCTAAATGTTCCTTTTTTATTGACAGGTGGCAGTTAAGTGAATACTATAGTATTTCATGATCTGCCTAACTGGCAATGGGCCTAGCTCAAAACATTTGCATAACTAGAATTCTATTCGATTATTAAACATATTACATAAAAACCCCTAGCACGCAAACAGTATTTCAGTAGACAAGGCTGGCTGTGTTGATACGACTGTAATAATGGCATACTAAAAAATATTTGTGGTCTTAGGTGTAAGTTTAGGCAAGTTATTAAGCTAAAACTGCTTTTCAGACTTCTAGCTTCAATGGGAAACTGACAAAAGGCTTATTTTTAATTGGCAAAATTCCACGGCTCATTGATTTTAATGGAACAAGGCTTGACTGTGGTCTACAGAAAGGGGGATTTCCCACCTCCCCCTTGTCAAAACACAACGCTGAAGACAAAACCGGTTCTCGGATTGCAGCCCTAGTGAAAACGTTGCAGAAAGGGGAATTTTCCCCTCTCCCCCTTTCAAAAATAGAATGTGTAAGGGAACAGACATTGGCGACTCTCATTGCTTCAATGTTCCTAGGTAAAAGATTGTTCAGAGAAATGAGAGAATTGAGAGACAAAATGAGAAATGAGAAATGAGAGAAATGAGAGACAAAATCAATTTTGTCAGAGATGTATAATTCCAATGGAATTGTTAAATTGGAACTGGTTCCTAGCCAAACATTTTCCCTTTCTAGAATGTTTGAATATTACTCTTACTGAGATTTTATCTCAATTTTTATTTCATTCAAACATTTCATCTCCTCTTTTTCCATCAACAAAAATGCATGTTAACATAGTCTTATTTAGTGTTTTGGAAAACTGAAACATTATCATTGTCGTCAGCCTCATCTTACACATAGAAGAAATAATCCTTGACTAATATATTGCGTCTCGTTTCACAAAATAAACACTACCACATGCAAGTGCTCAAGTCTTTCAATGTCCCGTGAATCGTAACATATGTCCTAATTTTGAAATCTTTGTGGAACCAAAATGATACTGATACAACTGGAATCTATAGACAGCAAAGAAAGCAAACAATACCTAACCCTATGCTGGTGGACGTCTGAGAAATTCAACCAGAGGAAAGCAAAATATGAAAGGGATAATGTACGACACAGTGTTTGTATATCAGAAAGTTAACGCGGCCACGACGCAAAGCTGACTTTCTGATGTACTGTAAAGTAGTCCTACTAACAAGTTTGTTTTAGCATTAAACGTGGAAATTATAACATCAAATTAACATAAGGCACGCGTGGTAACCGTGGTATAAGCGGGATAATCTTGCCACGTTTAATGCCAAAACAAACTTGTTAGTAAGACTACTTCCCTCCACCACAAGATGTGTCTTTTTATAACTTACTGGACAAACTGCCATTACTAATTAGACATTGGAGGTTGCTATGGCCAACACCCAGTCGTTAGTTCCATGCCGTTGGCTGTTAAGATGGCCATTCCAACGTTCTGTTAAGCCTAGATTAGCAAAATCATGTTGGTTGGGAATCCATATGCATCGTGACAGCACTAAGGAATCAATTTCAAAAGCATTTAGCATGCTGTTACATTTGCTTGCCGTTTGCTAAAGCTGTCAAATCTTTACCATTCATTTACAGTTCATTACGAACTTGGTGCATTGATACAGAAGCATTATACAGTTGGAAAACAGGGACTACTTCATAGGTGTGTGTATAAAAAAAATGTCATTCTACATATGTATCATAATGGGAAATCGAACCAAGCCATGGTATAATTAGATTTACGCACGCACAGCGGACTTTACAAATAAATTTAGAGTATACTTTTCATGTACTTACTGGCTTATTGCTGAGTTCCAAAAGTTTGTCAGTCAATTTAGTAGCATCCGCTATGAATTTTTCCAGTGAGCTTTCAAGATTGACAGCCTTTCTTAGGATTTCTTTACACCTGTTCATCCGAGTAGGGTAGGATGACTGTAGACCAGAAAAAAAGATCTTACATATATACATAAACTTACAGCAGAAGTCTTATTCATGAGATGGCAGAAAAAAGGCTTCTGTGTTTATGACCTTCAAAACAGCAGTCATCATCCACATGGCTTGTTGCGGGTAGGCTAAGAAAACTTTAGCTACAATTTCCTGCAGCACAGCAAATACATCATGACTAGGATGGCATATGCGTGAGATGAGCTGTGAAAAAGCTGTGAGGAACTGATAGGGGGAGAGGTTGTTGTTGTGTTCACTCATGGTGGCGTTGATTTTAGTCAGCTCAGCACGCATTTGTGAATGCTCAGCACGGCCACCTATAGCATGTGAAGAGAACAGAATTGGCTGATATTTTGTTATGCACAAAACACAAAATAACATATATAATATATATATATAAATATAATGTTATAAGATATAAAAAGTATGTCACTACCTAAAACCAAGAGATGTAACTAAGACTACAAATGACCACACTAACCTTTTTCAACTTCGTAAACTTTGGCACCATAATCTAGCCAAAGGGACAGCATTCTTGGCATGGCCTGATAGATGTATTGATTCCCAAACTGCAAAGCTCTGCAAAATTTTTTTGTCTTTCAGCATAGTTGTTTATGCCATACTATAAGATCTTAGAATCATACTATATGCCACTCTATAACATTTTAGAACTACAAATCCTTTATGCATCTTGGTTGGAAAACTAGCCACTTTACAGGACAGGATTCATTTTTAGGCAATATGGCCTTCACTGACTGTTGTTAATATTATAAGTTCTGTCACCAGCAGACAATTCATACAACTCCTGACAATTACATCTACACTGCTAAAAGAAATATCATGCACACTAGCAAACCTGACAAATAAACAAAATGTTCTTACTTTCCAAAATACATGATGATGTAGTGAATCAGGTTTCCTTGTTTCTCCAGTTTGTTGTCAGTCACCATTTGTGTCACTTTGTCATAGTACTTTGCCAAATAAAAGTTGCCATCCTCCCATTCAGGCAACAAGGTGGTCACATCCTGAAATGAAAAGGGGAAAAACATAAACGTTAAAAGCGAACTTCATCAGACTGCCTTTCCCTTCATCATTTTATGAACGATGATGTAAAATATAGTTAGTGCTACCCAACACACTACCAAGAGATCGCATTGTTGAATACTGTGGATGAAAAACAATACTATAGCCTATATTAACTAGAACTATAGCCTCATGCGGCTACATGTAGACGTGTTTAACTAGTCCTTTTTGAACATGTCACTAAAATAAAGACACTATTTGAGTGCCTTGGCCTGAGAAACATTTCTCTTTAAACATTTTTACCTCCACCCAAAGAGCACCTAAAACTATGAAACAAAAATGAACTTCCGGGATGGGATTAAGCATGCCATGATCTGTGGACTTATTTAAAACTATGGCTTCTTTCATTACTCACAAAACAATTATTATTAGTAGTAATTTTTAATAAACTATTCTTAATTTCTCTGTACCCGATATGTTTTCATGATGGCATTGCTCTCAAAGTTTGCGGTCTCCTCCATGAGTCTACCCATCAACAACATAGCCTTGCTCTTGGTCTGGATCAGCTTGCTGTCAGTAACTGGATAGTTACTGGGGAAGAAGCAGTGCTGCTGCACTCCCTTCTGTAGGACGATGAGAGCCTCATGTACATCCCCCTGAAAAACAAAGTCTACCATCAATAGGGCTGAACAATATGGGCATATCTTGGGGGTGCTGTGACACAGTGGTTAGAGCACCATACCATAAATGGACAAGTGCCCATAGGGACTCGGGATTGAATCCGGCTTGCGGTCATTTCCCAACCCTTTCCCATCTCTCTCTCCCACTCACTTCCTGTCTCGATCTTCACTGTCAATAAAGGCGCTAACTACTTAAAGCACAATAATACCAAAGGAAGTGGCAAGTGCAGTTTTATTGATCAGAACTGACCAATCACTGCCACTCAACACTAACATAAAGACACCAATAAATCAAATGCAGTTCCAATGCCCAGTTGCTGTGTTTGTGATTGGCTGGCCACAGCCATCAATCAACAGCAATTTAAAATGTGATTGGTGGTTGGCTGGCCTTAGCGTAAAGTGGGAAAAAAAATGTTTGTGATTGGCTGAGCTGTACATGCAGGCCAAGCGGAGGAAACTACAGTCAATATCATCATCATTTGTAATATAAATATGCTGCATAAATATCCTGCAATATAGATACAACAATGATATATCCTTCAGCGCTATCCATTAATATCAAATATCAACGCTTAATGTTTCGACTTACATGGTATTGGTTAAAAACATACCTTGGACCACAACCACTTGGCCTTCTCAACAAACAGCTCAGACAGGTGAGAGTTCTCGGTATTGAGAAGGGCATTGAAGGCTGTCTGATGGTGGCCAGCTCTCCTTGCCACTCTTGCACTTTTCAGCCAGCACTCTCCCACCTGTTCCTCATAGCTGGGCATGCTTAAATGTGCAAAAGTTGTTTAAATGCCACATCAGAGAAGTAGCCACAGACTTAAAGGGAAAGCATGATTGAAGCCAAACGCACATTATAATCTGGGTGTGAGAGGATTTTTATCATAAGCGTGCTTTATATTATATAAAATAGGGGTGGGTATCACCTTGCGATATGATACAATATTTAATACATGACCCTCAATACTGATAATATTGCAATTCAACGATTCTGCGTTAATCGATATATTATAGGACAACCAACGCCTCATGAAAGTTAGTGTAGGATTTCTGTATTTGTGTCCATTTCATTCAATTTGAAACAAAAACATGATGTTGGGGTTAACAGCCACAGTGACCATAGCTGTATAAAATCGTTCATTTATATGGACATGGATTCTCTATGACCTGATGCTTTTTTAGCTACTTACTCTTGGCCCAGATTAAGAATGGCACGTCGAAGTGCCAGGATAGGCTCTTTTGCTCGGAAGGAGTTCTGGGTCATTAATAGCCGAGCATCCCAGTTTTGCATGGATTTTTGTTCCTCTGTGCTTCCTTTTCCTCCTGCTCTTTCTCCTGGTGCTAACTGAAGCAGGTTTCTGAAGGCATGCTCTAGTTCACATAGCATGTGTAGCCTGATAAAACAGAAATAAGTCAAATTTATTTATATAGCACATTCAAACTGAAGAGATGGATCCAAAGAGTTCCACAATAAAAATAATAAAACAATAACAACAATAGTGATTAAACAATAATAATATTAATAATAGTAAATAGTAACATCAATAATACTGGTATTAGTAATAAAAAGAACTAGACAACATACTTTTAGGAATTTACACAGTGCATGAAAATGCAGATGCTGTTATCATTTTTTATAACCGAATTACAAACTGATCTATTGTGCAACACAGTGTACTACCAGGCAATTAATCCAGTACAATTCTAAAAGGACAAATATTAAAGGGGTCCTTCCGTCAAAAAACACTTTTAGTAGCTCTATTTACAATGTGGTGGGTCGCAACAAGCAGTATCTGCACGCAGCATTCCAAGACATGAAATTCGACCCTCATGACAGCGAATTTGCCCAATCAAAAGTGCCTTATTGACACGTCATGGATATTCACAAGGCACACCGGAAAAGGCAGTCGTTCAACCACTAGACCTGTTATAGCTTACAGAAAACAGCGTCAAACAAGAGATCTAAGACATAATTTTTCACAGAAATGACGCACAATGCATTCAACCATAGTGGCAACACAGAAATATGAATAAAAATAACGATGGAAGTTCCCCTTTAAGTCAGTTAAGGCTGAAGCACTACTGCTTTTCGAAAGGTTATTCTTTTCATTCTTTCTCTCACAAGCTCTGCCTTTTAAGTTACTTCCTATGCACAAAAACCTGTACACACTTCAGAACTAGTGGTCAGCTCTCAGGGACAGAGGCTTCGCTACGGGTGTGGCCCCAAGACGCCATAGCGCCTTATGTTTTATACGGTATATATGTAAAATGGCAAGATCTTGCTGATGTTAAATTGCAAAGGGTTTTTTGATATGTTGTAATATGTTAAAATGGAAAAAGGATGAATTTTAATATCTTTTATTTTGGAACAGTAATTCGAAGGGGAAACGGTTGGCGGGAGACATAGTTAATGACTTGCAGTTGGGATAGCTGGATAGTTAAACAGTTCCATAGTTTAAATATTTACATTCGTTAATAGTGCATTATTATAGTGACTTTCATTTTTAAAACTGTTGTAGGCAGAATAAACAGTTGGCAGGAGACACAGCTGATGACAACTGACAGTTGGGATGTCTGGATAGCTAAACAGTTCAATAATTGTAGTTAAATATTTAAAAGTGAATTACTGTAGTAAGCAATTTTGAAACAGCTGTGGGCAGAGAAAAGAAGTGAACAGGAAGCCAGTTCAAGGAAGCCAGATTGTATGCTTAGAGCCTGTGTCACATTGACAACTGACAATTTCAATGGCTGGTCAGTTAAATAGTTGAGTAGTTTAAATAGCTAGACTGTTGAATAGTAAATAAGTAAGTACTTTTATTTTAACAGTTGTGGGCAGAGGAAAGATCTAAACAAGATCTGTAGTTCTAAAAAGCCAGATTATATGCTTAAATCCTGTGAGTTACATTGCTGCAGCTGGTCTGAACACCTGGCACAAGATTCTTAATGGGTTTAACAGGGCCCTTGTTATACTAGCAAGAAAGGGTGAAACTACTTTTTTGATGGTTTAAAAATAGCGTTACCTTCAAACTTTGTCCATGCCTGTAGTACTAGCATTGTTAGACTTCTTGACCAAAACAATAAAAATAGTGAAGTGCAACAGGCAAAAAGTATAAATGTTACAAAAATTGAAAACACATTCCTGGATTGTCCAGTAGAAGATCTACACAATGCAGTTTGAATAAAATTTCTACATTAAGCGGTTTGAGCCGCATTCATTTTACAAAACTGCTTATAGACAGGTCTGAGCCAGGTAAAAACTGCCCTTTTTTCCTGTCAAGGTTTTCTCAACAGATTCTGGTACTTCAGACCATACTGATCAAATTAAGACTTTGCGCCATCTTGAAATTTGTTCAGAATCCAAGATGGCCGCCAATAATCCTAGATGGCCCCCTTGATACCCAAAATTGGTCCTCTGTGGGAAGAAATTGTCTAAAGATCTGTTTTTTTAGCCTTATTTAGTGATTTATGATGAGAGGAATAAGATTGTGTAGCTTACAAATCATTACCCAGCATTTTCATCATGAAAATCCAAGATGGCCGCCCGGCGCGGCCCTCTAAACTACAAAGTTTCATATCTCCTGTTCTGGAAGGACTACAGCCATAATTCTGGAGTCTATTCATAGGTTTTCATGGTCAGGGAATCCATTTCTGCAGGTATTTTGCCAATCTGACCATTTGATCTATCAGAAAATCCAAAAGGGCCGCCAAAGCCGGCTCCCCCGCTGTGGGGAAACAGTCAAAGACTTGTTACCCATCAAACATGACATTTGATTTGTAGTCTAGGGATATAGATTAATGAATTCAGCAAGAATACTTTCTTATCTCTTAAAACTTTATTATGTCATAGTCATTAACAAAAATACAGTAAATTGTCGCTTTATGGTGGCTTATCTTTCTTTATTTAGTCTTTGAATGATGATTGGGGCTGTTGCCGCAGTCTCTCAATCTCTATAAGCCCTGTTGATTCAACCATAGTCAACTGATACAAAAATCAAAAAGTGGGTAATGTCAATTCAATGCTCTTGTAATCATAGGACACCTTACACACAAAATAGCTCTATCATTACTGTCCTATTAAAGGTCCAAAGGCAGGGGAACCACAGGCAGATACTCTAATTTACACTTGGTTGTAGAACATTTTGTAACATTCTTCTTGAATGTGGTCCAAGAACCAACAGGTCCGAGCTTGTCTCGGTCCACCTCTGGGAAATATTCGTCTAGACAGTCATCCCCAAGTGTGGTAACCATCACCCAGGCAATATTACTTTCCAGGGCATCTGCTAATATCACATAATCTTTGTAGCTGTCACTAAACTCTGGAAATGAAGGAGGGGATGCTCTCTTTTTGGGAATTTTGAAGATTCCGTAGTCGTGTTCCTCACGATCAAACATGTCCAGATCAGGCTGATCTTTCTGCTTGGTGGAGACTTCGACTTCTCCGGGATGCCGGGTTTGGAAAATTGTCCCTGTGGTGTGATGGGTGGTGTGAGCTCCTGTGAGGGTCTGTTGCTTCCCGTCCGAATTATCAAAGGTAACGTGCACACTGCGGCCAGTAATGAAGCCTGGTGGTAACATTTTCTTGTGCTCCATTGTCACTGTCTTTGCCCAATTGTTATTTAAGTCTCGCACATCATGATATGTGATACCCACCCCACAACGATTGAGCAGAGTGATCGCTTCCTTGCTCCCTGTAATCCGGTGCAGGGTGAGGCTCAGTGCAGTTCCCAATGGTAATCGCTCACCAGTTACCACTTTCTCCCAACTCTGGCTTATGGCGGAAAGCTTCTCTGCTTCAACCTTGCTCTGAGTTGCAACATAACCGTTCGGATTGACTGATCTCCTTGGGTTAATTGACCAAGCAATCGCATTGTAGATGCATTGGAGAGGCCTGTAACTGTCAAGAAGACTGAACAGCTCATCTGCTTCAAGTGGCCACTTGATGGCCTGTCGGTCAGAAATCTTCCTGCGTATCAATCGAGAAAAGGCCTTTGTCAAATCCACCTCTCTTAATCCATGGCCTTGCATGGTAGCCATCGAATACGCCAATGGACTCACATCACTGGAGTGGACAACAAGCTTATTACAAATCTTACCAAAACCGACTTCATCACCATACTTTTCAATCAGTTTTTTCTGTAGGATGAACGTCTTCGAAATTGGTGGTTCTGTGAGCTCATAGTCCTCACTCATTTCTTTTATGTCCTCAATCAGCTCGGTTAAGAGGTAGGCGTCATGATTTACAATAACATTGCGATGAAAAAGCCGAAAGAAATTGTCCATGATCTCTGCACTTATCCTCTCCTTTTCAGTTGCATCAGGGGCTGGTGTCTTTTTCTCATAGCTGTAAGTGAAGCTCTGGTAACACAACTTGTGATAATACACATCCTGTGCAAAAATATCATAGGAGGTTCCTCCTAGAATGACCTTCAATCTGTTGGCTGCTGCATGATGTTTGTGTCCTACATCTTTCAAGCCTGTTTCCATTGCACGTTCCAGTTTGACATAAGCATTGTCCTCAGAACATCTCCCAATGCCACCATCATTATATGCATTCTCATCATTTGGCGTAACCGTATTGCAAACAAAGCAGATTTGTTTCTTCTGCAGGGATCCTCTGCGTATTCTATAAGGTGTAGTGCTGGTAACATCCGAACTGGATGTAGCTCTGGGTGACTGATGTTTGCTGCACTGACCTTCAATACGGTTCAGTCTAGTTTGAAAATTGATGCGACAGCTGTTATGAATGATAATGTCACTGTTAACTGTGGACAGCCGTGGTGCGGCCAAAAGAAATTCAGCATAGGGAGTCTTGGAGCATACTGACAAACTGGTATCTATTCTTGACCACCTGTCTGCCAGCTCTCGGTACCGTTTCAGCCCATCTTTTGTCACCTTGGAAAAATCCTCATTGGCTTTAATGCAACTATTGCAAAGAACACACAATTCTCCATCACTGGCTCCCTGGCATAAAAGCGGTTTTGCTGCCATTGCGGTAGTTTCCACAAAAGTCTATTGCCTGCCAACATTCTCTGAATAAGTCACAGCATCAGCAACTGTGGAAAATAAATCACAGTTATTTATTCCCATTACAATTTGTGAACTGGGTGATATTCACAATATACACAATATTTCTATGATTTTAGTTTTGGAAATACTGGGAGTACCGATTTTGTCAATTAGAGATAACCACTTATCCCGCCAATATAATAAACAGAAACATGACATGAACCCTTAAATGCACATGAGAATATGGTCTGAACACCTGGCACAAGATTCTTAATGGGTTTAACAGGGCCCTTGTTATACTAGCAAGAAAGGGTGAAACTACTTTTTTGATGGTTTAAAAATAGCGTTACCTTCAAACTTTGTCCATGCCTGTAGTACTAGCATTGTTAGACTTCTTGACCAAAACAATAAAAATAGTGAAGTGCAACAGGCAAAAAGTATAAATGTTACAAAAATTGAAAACACATTCCTGGATTGTCCAGTAGAAGATCTACACAATGCAGTTTGAATAAAATTTCTACATTAAGCGGTTTGAGCCGCATTCATTTTACAAAACTGCTTATAGACAGGTCTGAGCCAGGTAAAAACTGCCCTTTTTTCCTGTCAAGGTTTTCTCAACAGATTCTGGTACTTCAGACCATACTGATCAAATTAAGACTTTGCGCCATCTTGAAATTTGTTCAGAATCCAAGATGGCCGCCAATAATCCTAGATGGCCCCCTTGATACCCAAAATTGGTCCTCTGTGGGAAGAAATTGTCTAAAGATCTGTTTTTTTAGCCTTATTTAGTGATTTATGATGAGAGGAATAAGATTGTGTAGCTTACAAATCATTACCCAGCATTTTCATCATGAAAATCCAAGATGGCCGCCCGGCGCGGCCCTCTAAACTACAAAGTTTCATATCTCCTGTTCTGGAAGGACTACAGCCATAATTCTGGAGTCTATTCATAGGTTTTCATGGTCAGGGAATCCATTTCTGCAGGTATTTTGCCAATCTGACCATTTGATCTATCAGAAAATCCAAAAGGGCCGCCAAAGCCGGCTCCCCCGCTGTGGGGAAACAGTCAAAGACTTGTTACCCATCAAACATGACATTTGATTTGTAGTCTAGGGATATAGATTAATGAATTCAGCAAGAATACTTTCTTATCTCTTAAAACTTTATTATGTCATAGTCATTAACAAAAATACAGTAAATTGTCGCTTTATGGTGGCTTATCTTTCTTTATTTAGTCTTTGAATGATGATTGGGGCTGTTGCCGCAGTCTCTCAATCTCTATAAGCCCTGTTGATTCAACCATAGTCAACTGATACAAAAATCAAAAAGTGGGTAATGTCAATTCAATGCTCTTGTAATCATAGGACACCTTACACACAAAATAGCTCTATCATTACTGTCCTATTAAAGGTCCAAAGGCAGGGGAACCACAGGCAGATACTCTAATTTACACTTGGTTGTAGAACATTTTGTAACATTCTTCTTGAATGTGGTCCAAGAACCAACAGGTCCGAGCTTGTCTCGGTCCACCTCTGGGAAATATTCGTCTAGACAGTCATCCCCAAGTGTGGTAACCATCACCCAGGCAATATTACTTTCCAGGGCATCTGCTAATATCACATAATCTTTGTAGCTGTCACTAAACTCTGGAAATGAAGGAGGGGATGCTCTCTTTTTGGGAATTTTGAAGATTCCGTAGTCGTGTTCCTCACGATCAAACATGTCCAGATCAGGCTGATCTTTCTGCTTGGTGGAGACTTCGACTTCTCCGGGATGCCGGGTTTGGAAAATTGTCCCTGTGGTGTGATGGGTGGTGTGAGCTCCTGTGAGGGTCTGTTGCTTCCCGTCCGAATTATCAAAGGTAACGTGCACACTGCGGCCAGTAATGAAGCCTGGTGGTAACATTTTCTTGCGCTCCATTGTCACTGTCTTTGCCCAATTGTTATTTAAGTCTCGCACATCATGATATGTGATACCCACCCCACAACGATTGAGCAGAGTGATCGCTTCCTTGCTCCCTGTAATCCGGTGCAGGGTGAGGCTCAGTGCAGTTCCCAATGGTAATCGCTCACCAGTTACCACTTTCTCCCAACTCTGGCTTATGGCGGAAAGCTTCTCTGCTTCAACCTTGCTCTGAGTTGCAACATAACCGTTCGGATTGACTGATCTCCTTGGGTTAATTGACCAAGCAATCGCATTGTAGATGCATTGGAGAGGCCTGTAACTGTCAAGAAGACTGAACAGCTCATCTGCTTCAAGTGGCCACTTGATGGCCTGTCGGTCAGAAATCTTCCTGCGTATCAATCGAGAAAAGGCCTTTGTCAAATCCACCTCTCTTAATCCATGGCCTTGCATGGTAGCCATCGAATACGCCAATGGACTCACATCACTGGAGTGGACAACAAGCTTATTACAAATCTTACCAAAACCGACTTCATCACCATACTTTTCAATCAGTTTTTTCTGTAGGATGAACGTCTTCGAAATTGGTGGTTCTGTGAGCTCATAGTCCTCACTCATTTCTTTTATGTCCTCAATCAGCTCGGTTAAGAGGTAGGCGTCATGATTTACAATAACATTGCGATGAAAAAGCCGAAAGAAATTGTCCATGATCTCTGCACTTATCCTCTCCTTTTCAGTTGCATCAGGGGCTGGTGTCTTTTTCTCATAGCTGTAAGTGAAGCTCTGGTAACACAACTTGTGATAATACACATCCTGTGCAAAAATATCATAGGAGGTTCCTCCTAGAATGACCTTCAATCTGTTGGCTGCTGCATGATGTTTGTGTCCTACATCTTTCAAGCCTGTTTCCATTGCACGTTCCAGTTTGACATAAGCATTGTCCTCAGAACATCTCCCAATGCCACCATCATTATATGCATTCTCATCATTTGGCGTAACCGTATTGCAAACAAAGCAGATTTGTTTCTTCTGCAGGGATCCTCTGCGTATTCTATAAGGTGTAGTGCTGGTAACATCCGAACTGGATGTAGCTCTGGGTGACTGATGTTTGCTGCACTGACCTTCAATACGGTTCAGTCTAGTTTGAAAATTGATGCGACAGCTGTTATGAATGATAATGTCACTGTTAACTGTGGACAGCCGTGGTGCGGCCAAAAGAAATTCAGCATAGGGAGTCTTGGAGCATACTGACAAACTGGTATCTATTCTTGACCACCTGTCTGCCAGCTCTCGGTACCGTTTCAGCCCATCTTTTGTCACCTTGGAAAAATCCTCATTGGCTTTAATGCAACTATTGCAAAGAACACACAATTCTCCATCACTGGCTCCCTGGCATAAAAGCGGTTTTGCTGCCATTGCGGTAGTTTCCACAAAAGTCTATTGCCTGCCAACATTCTCTGAATAAGTCACAGCATCAGCAACTGTGGAAAATAAATCACAGTTATTTATTCCCATTACAATTTGTGAACTGGGTGATATTCACAATATACACAATATTTCTATGATTTTAGTTTTGGAAATACTGGGAGTACCGATTTTGTCAATTAGAGATAACCACTTATCCCGCCAATATAATAAACAGAAACATGACATGAACCCTTAAATGCACATGAGAATATCATACAGTTAATTTGAATTCAACAACTTATGTCCCTTGATCACAAATCATTGGCACAGTAGCTTTAGAGCAAGTCCAAGACTCATTCAAACTCCTTGGCACCCACATCAGTAACGATCTGAAATGGAGAATTAATGCAGACCACATCCACAAAAAAGCCCAGCAAAGACTATTCCATCTCCGACAGCTCAAGAAATTCAGAATAAAACCTCATCTCCTGATCCGCTTCTACACAGCCATTGTGGAAAGCATTCTTACCTCATCCATCACAGTCTGGTTCAGTAGTCTTGATACACTCTCTAAGAAAAAACTGCAGCGCACAATCAACAGAGCCTCAAAAATCATTGGCTCTCCCCTCCCATCTCTGGAATCACTACACCACAAAAGAGCATTAAGCAGAGCTCACAAAATCGTCTCAGACCCCACTCACCCTGCAAACTATGCATTCCAGCTCCTGCCCTCTGGAAGACGCTATAGGACAATTGCCACAAAAACAACACGCTTCCAAAACAGTTTTATCCCTACTGCCAGAACTGCAGATAAACACTGTCTGAACATGGACTTGAACTGGTTAATTCTTTTGGATTGTCTGTGTGTCTATATGTATGATGTCCATATTTGTCTCCGTCTGCGTCCCTAGTCTTTATGTTGCATGTCGAGGAACCTGTACCATGCCGTACTGAGAAGAAAATTCCACCTGCTTGCAGTGTGGTCATTAAAGAATCATTCATTCATTCATTCATTCATTTCTCCATGGTGGGGCACCAACTTTGGCAGCCATTTTGGATTTTCTGATAGATCAAATGGTCAGATTTGCAAAATACCCACAGAAATGGATTCCTTGACCATGAAAACCTATGAATAGACACCAGAATTATGGCTGTAGTCCTTCCAGAACAGGAGATATGACACTTTGTAGTTTAGAGGGCCGCGCCGGGCGGCCATCTTGGATTTTCATGATGAAAATGCTGGGTAATGATTTGTAAGCTACAGAATCTTATTCCTCTCATCATAAATCACTAAATAAGGCTAAAAAAACAGATCTTTAGACAATTTCCTCCCACAGAGGACCAATTTTGGGTATCAAGGGGGGCATCTAGGATTATTGGCGGCCATCTTGGATTCTGAACAAATTTCAAGATGGCGCAAAGTCTTAATTTGATCAGTATGGTCTGAAGTACCAGAATCTGTTGAGAAAACCTTGACAGGAAAAAAGGGCAGTTTTTACCTGGCTCAGACCTGTCTATTAGTGCAATAATAAGAAAGAAAGAAAGAAAGCAAGAAAGAAAGACGATGACTTCAAAGAACAGTGCAGTGCATTTTCATGCACTGTAATAAGTGGACTTCGAAGAACAGTACAGTACATTTTCATGCACTGTAATTACAATAAATACAATGTGGTACAACAATAATGACAGTAATAGTGATAGTGATGATAGTAATAAAGAAAATATGGATTATTAGACAAAAATTAGGGGACAATTGAAAGATAATTTAATTATGCTCTACAGATGATGTTACCAATAAAATGGCAATTATGATTAGGAAGATGTTCCTAGGTTACAAAGAATGAGATCATCCATACCTTACAATGTATTCATAACCTCTCTGGTAGGTTCCACACTCAAAGCTGGCAGCTGACAACGGGACAACTTGATCTTTCCTTGCTTTTTTTAATTTCTCATAAAACATCCCTGAGTTGTGTTGCTTGGCAGCAACAAGCATCTGTCCAAGTTGTACTGCCCATGTGCTGGACTTTTGATCTATGGGGTGAAATCATAAACTGTATAGAAGAGAACTGCACAAAGCCTTAGTGACATCATGTATATCAATTCTCACAGCCTTTGATGAAGCCAATATTGAAGATTTTGAGCACTGCCATCTTGTCCAATTCATTCTGTGAATGTCAATGTGAATTATCTGGGGATTAAAGGAATGGTTTCTAAAAAAAAATCACCCGCCACGAGTTCTCATGGACCTGAGAACTACCAAAAGACACCAAAACTTTATTGAAGCAAGCTGTAAATACTGTGTTCATTTTTGCTGTGAAAATTTACTTTTTAACATGGCGGTCTATGACAAGTTGCTTGCTTCTGCAGCCAGCCCCCAATAGACGTGTGAAATATTGCAATTTTAGAATGTTCAGTTTTGGCTTCTTTGTTTGGCCTGAGATGCTGCTTGGGTAGAACACAGTAAAACATACTGGAAAACTCCAGAATATCACACTATAACATCCACTTCCACAGAATCAATTCTAGTCTATATTACCTGAAGCCAAATAATCTTCCACAAGATTCCACTTGGAAAGTTTCCAGGCAGCCTCCACTCTATATGTATTTAAGTCACCTTTCCACTGGGGCCTTGAAAACATACAGGTGTTACATAAAGTGCTACATAAAGTTTTAATGGCAAATAAATACCAGACTATATTAGTGGGATAAAAATACAGACAAATATAGTACGCCCCTTGCTTTTGTGCTCCTAAATCATATCACAGTGAAAGGGAATGGAATGACCTTTAATTTGCACAGATTTTATTGTGGTAGCCTTAATGATTGAGAAGACATAGTTTTTGTGTTTTTTTTGTTGGCCTACCCTGTGTGTGTATGTGTGTGTGTGTGTGTGTGTGTGTGTGTGTGTGTGTGTGTGTCACCTGCTTGCCAGTACTCCATTTACTTGTGTGATAACAGAGGACAGCTGGCCGAGGCCCAACAAAGAATTCAGGACTCCATGGTAATGGCCAATCTGAATACAAGAAAATTGTGGAAAAATAAGACAAAATGACATGTAGAACAAACAGAGATATGAATCAAAGATCCAACTATATTTACTACTCTGCACTTGCTATTACCCCCCCAGGTAATAAATCTCCCACATTTCATTTTTGCTCACAAAATTGCGACAGGATGCGGGATTTAATAAAATGGCCTGCTGTGCCTCTCATTACTACTCTTCTCTACTAGTTTCCAGACTATTTTAGGCTACTAGTGTAACAGAATAGATGTTCACATCACCTCACCCTGAATATTGATGGCACCCATATTCAGATAAAAGACCCTTCACATCATCAGGAGTCATTCATTTATTCCTCTTTCTGTTTAATATTTATTATTATACTATGCTTTGTGTCAATTATATAGTTAAAACAACAGCAATTAAAACTAGACTGCATTCCCGCAGAAAATGCAAAAAGTGTGCTTGCAAATATGCGTGCCAACATTCCGCCATTCATTTTCAATGGGCCAAAAAGTTGCAGAAAAACGACAGTAACGGACGAACGACAAGAGGTACGGTATACCGAAATGTAGGCGGTCATGTCCAAACCGGGCCGGTCGTTTTAGAGTTGTAACGGTGTCTCTATCTCAAAAGCCTGAGGACTAGTAACGTCTGAAAAATCTGGTCTAGGTGAATAATAATAACTAGACTGCATTCCCGCAGAAAATGCAAAAAGTGTGCTTGCATTTTAGCATAGTTAGCATTGCTAGCAATGTTAGCATAACTGCTAAATAGCTTCAGCTAATATAGCTACACAACACTGTAAGCACAGTTAATTACTTCACATTCTTAGCATAGTTAGCATAACTAGACTGCATTCCTGCAGAAAATGTGTGCTTGCCTTTTTGCATAGTTAGCATTGCTAGCATTGTTAACATAATTGCTAAATAGCCCCAGCTAATATAGGTACACAACACTGTTAGCACAGTTAATTACTTCATATTTTAGCATAGTTAGCATAATTAGCATTGTTAGCAATACTACTGACGAATACCAGCTGAGTCAACCAAGTAACACTTTTAACCCAGTTAATTATTTTGCATTTTAGCATAGTTAGCATTGCTAGCATTGTTAGCATTATGGCTAAATAGCCTCAGGTAATATAGGTACACAACACTGTTAGCACAGTTAATTACTTCATATTTTAGCATAGTTAGCATAATTACCATTGTTAGCATTATTACCATTGTTAGCATTACTGCTAACGAATACTAGCTGAGTCAACCAAGTGACACTTTTAACCCAGTTAATTATTTTGCATTTTAGCATAGTTAGCATAGCTAGCATTGTTACCATAACGGCTAACAAACGTTTGCTAGGTTAACAGAGTAGCACTGACTACATAGATAACTACTAGAGATAACTACTATAGGCTGCAATACACTCCCATGGCAGAACATTATGCAGGCCATGGCATGGGGATTATGACATCACTTGAGTTCTATTCCTGAACATTCCACATTTAAAAAATGGCAGTTGGTCCAGGTGCAACTGCCACAGTATTGTCTGCCTCTCTTTCACCATTTTTAAACTGTCCTGTTTCAAACAGTTTAAGTAGTTGCCGCATCAAAATTTCACAGCTCACAGTCAGATCCCAGAGCTCTCTTACAAAGTTTAAATCAAGTTTATAGGTTAAACGGTTGAGTTTTGGTCATTTAAAACTTCAGACATGCACCCTGACCTGTTTACAGTAAGATGTTGACAAGACTGTCTGACACCATTTTTAAACTGTCCTATCTCAAACAGTTTAAGTAGTTGCCACATGAAATTTACACCGGTCACAGTCAGATCCCAGACCTCTCTTACAAACTTTAAATCAAGTTTATAGGTTAAGCGGTTGAGTTTTAATCATTAAAAAACCGAGTGGAGGTTAGACTGAGGGCAGAGCTCACTCTAACTGCTAGAGTGGAGCAGTGTACTGTGACATCATCAGCCTGAACATTCCGCCATTCATTTCAATGGCGACAAAAAGCTGCAGAAAAATGACAATAGCGGACGAACGACAAGAGGTACAGTATACCGAAATGTAGGCGGTCATGTCCAAACTGGGCCAGTCGTTTTGGAGTTGGAACGGTGTCTCTATTTCGAAAGCCTGAGGAGTAGTGAGGTATGCAAAATCTGGGTGAAAATTTTTGTGTTGAAAAATCAGGAGAATAATAATAAACGGGGAGATAACAATAAGTGTGCTCTGCAAGCACACTTAATAATAATGCTCTGCAAACACACTTAAACAATGGGATAACAATAAGTGTGCTCTGCAAGCACACTTAATAAACGGTGGGATTACAATTAAATTACCCTCAAAAATGCTAGAAACATTGCTATTGTTTAGTCATCCGGGCAAGGGCAGAGGTAAATGGCCTCAGAATTTCATTTCTTTCTTTCTGAATCTTTTGTAGTTTTAATTTCATCCAATTTTTCAGTTGTTTTATCAATGGGTCTTTTTTCCTTTGCCCTGAAAATACCAGTGGTTGGATCGGGCTGCGACTCTACTAGTCCTTGGGTGAGGGGGGCTGATTGGTTGGCTGGTGGAGTGAGTCACAGCACAGTTAAGTCAGCCTTTTGAAATTAAGTAATGTAATTTGTTGTTTCTGAGGAGCGAGATTTGTTTGAAGAGCCCTCCTTTCAGAAAGCCGAGAAAGAGAACTTGCTGAAGAGATTAAACAGGAAGATGAGTGGACTCAACTCATCGACCACCACCACTTGGCATCTATGAAACCCACATGAGCAGAACAGTTTATTTTCCTCGTGCATACTTAGCATGTGCGCACAGACAGCATATCTATGCATGCGGAATAATATTTTGGCAAAATACACATTTTTATTGCACAATTTTGTGTCGCCATATTAAGGGCCTTAATATGGGTTAGGGAATGGCCTGCCTTCATGGACAGCCCTTCGGATCCTCTAGCTCAGCACAGGTGAAATATCTGAAGGTTACTTTTTTGTTCCATAACCCTCAGGATCTTTTGAAGAATTTAAGATTTTTTGCTCCACCCAGCATAAAAATTGCATTTCAAAACTTGCTCATGCACTAGTTCCATTGGTGGTATCAGTTAAGGTTGCTTGATTATAATCACAATTATTTGGGTCAAAATTGTAATCACGATTATTGAAATGATTATTTTATTTGCACTTATTGAAAATTCCTTGTCCAAAATATTGAGAATATCCTTGTCCTTTAAAGTGTCCCCTCATACCATTCTCCATTAACATTAGTAGGTCTCCTTTGAAATGCACATGAATGTCTTTTTACAGAAAACGAGAATGTTTCGATGCAAACTTGCATGATGGTAAACTACAAAAAAATAATTTCCCTTGGATTTTTTTGTTTTGAAATCGTTTGGACTCCAAATTGTAATCCTGATTAAAGTTTAAATAATTGAGCAGCCCTAGGATCAGTGATGGTACCTACCTGATCTGACTCAAGTTGAATGGCTCGGTCATAGCAAGCAGTGGACTCACGGAGCAAGCCAATGCTCTCATGCTCCAAGATTTGCTCTCTTAAAGTGGGCTCATCCCTTCGCAACGCATTCACGCCTCGCACACCGTCTGGCTCATGCATTGCAGCATACAAAGTCTGTGCAAAAAATGGAAGCAAAAATATATAAAACAGGGGTTTCCAACCTTTTTTCCTTTGAGATCTACTTTGACATGCTATGACAATATTTTACATGAATACTGTCTGTATTGAAAGTCATTGTAACTGACGTTTCATCCTTTACCATACAGAGCAGCTGAGACAAACACATTTGAATATGTGCAGAGAAAAGGTTTTATTACCTCTTTCAGCTGGTTATTTTCATAGGAAATTCTGATCTAACATTATTAGCCAGCCAACCATCACTTACTAAACAAACTAAGCAACTAGCAAGCAATACATTTGGAAAACTAATTTCTTGTGGCCCTTTGGGGGACTACTCAAAAACTGGAAAGCTAGTCCAAAGCAGGTGGGGAGCTACTGGTAGCTCACAAGCTATCTATTAGAGACTGCAGAAGATGTAAATACTGTTATTAACTCCTTGTCATGGTCACAACCTCAGAAATATGTGTTTGTTTATTACTATGCTATATCAAGGTATAGCTAATACACTTCTTCAGAGACCTCAATTGAGACTATAGATTTCCACACAAACCTGTAGGAATGTAAGATGGTCCTGGATATTTTCTTTGTTTTGGACCAAGAAGGACTCGAAGTGCATTACTGCACGTGTGTATGCTTTGGAGCGAAAGGAGGCTTTAGCCAAAAGGTCCTGTGGAATGTCACTGAGAAAGCATGACACTTTCTGATAGTCACTGCTTCCTTGGCCTAGGAATTGCACACAAACATATAGAAAAATAGGTAAACAAAAACAAAAAAAACAAGTACACATACAAAAACACTGTAAGAAGTTTTATTTAACCACCAAGAGACTTAAAATGTATATTAATTTGACTTTGTGGAAAAAAAGATGCACCACATGTCTTTAAAAGTGAAACAGAAAGTAACTTTTTTACTAGGTAACAAAATATATGTAAATTACCCTATGAAGCACATACAAATTCACTATTTTCATCTTTACAGAATTCACTCTCTCAAGAAGGGATAATGCTAAAGTTCAAGTTCATGTATATAGCCAATTTTATACAACAACAGCTGACCGAAGTGTATTAACAGAATAAAACTAGTAAGTAAATTAATAAAAATAATGGTAAAAATAAAAGAAAATACAACCAGAGAAAGATAAATGGGCCAAATAATATAGGCCAAAAATAGGTATGTTTTAGATTACACTTGAACTAGAGTATTAACAACTGTTCAACATCTAGGAAGATCCTTCCATAGTCAAGGAGCAACCACAGAGAAAGCTCAATCCCCTCTTGTTTTACTGAGTGACAAGAGAATTGAGAACAGGTCTAAATTGGGGCCATCCTTACATCATTAACAGTCTGAGTTCCCTGCTTCTGAATATGGCACACATCCAAATACATGCTGAATATTGTATATAAGGCAGATCGAGTAGGTGTGCGGGTCAGAATGGTCAGGACATGCTGGTCTAATATGACTATTCTATTGGTGAACGCATTAAAGATCTGGTAAACTAAAAGATCTCTCCTGTTTACTTTCTACTTCTTTTTGGGGTTTTTTCTCAGAAAACAATATAATTTGGCGTCATGCAGTTTCCGTTTTTTAATTGGATTCGTCTCCCTTCCACAGAAAAAGGAAGCATCGCTTTCACATTAATTGAGCTGGGTAAGTTTACAGTAAAACATGTAATTTTGTTTTTTACCTCCGCCAAGGAGGTTATGTTTTCGCCGGCGTTGGTTTGTCTGTTTGTCTGTCCGTTTGTGAACAGCATAACTCGAAAAGTTATGGATGGATTTTGATGAAATTTTCAGGATAGGTCAGAAGTGGCCTAACTTAGAACCGATTTGATTTTGGTGGAGATCCAGATAACCATCTGGATCCAGGATTTTTTTATTCAGTCAAGTTACCAGTGTAGCATGGAATCTACGGCGACTTTTATTTTGAAAGGAGGGAATATAGGTTGGTACGGAAATGAGGCTCCTGTTGCGGATCAAGGAGTTGTTGAGTTTTTGGTTAGAGGGTTCAGTGAAAGACAGAGGATAGTTAGAGCGGTAGTGGTGAGCAGCCCAGTAGTTCATGTTGGCAGTGGAAATTAGATTTCCTGCACCGAAGAGCCAACCAAGTTCGTGTGAGCATGAGTGAACGAACCGTCTTAAGGTGAGAATGACAATAAGGTGGAGACGTAAGCTGCCTTGGCGGAGGTCTGCGCTCTCAGTGCTTTTCTAGTTAATTTATGAGTCCATCCCAACAAAAAGCTGTGTGGATGATGTACATGAGATCTTTTGTATTCTTATGCCTTCACCAATATTACAGGTCTGTATTTTGGCAGTTTTTTGTAAGTTGTCAATGGTGGGCCCATTGTCTACTTGCCTATAAAATGCTTCCATATTGCATTAATTAATACTGACTCATATTGTGTTGATAATCTTTGGTTACAGGATCATTTTTTTTATCTTGGCTGTGTTCGTCTGTCATTGTACACAGTGAAAATCCTGTTTGTGCGTATTCCTTGATGCATGTGAAAGATGCTTATGTTCGTCAGACACAACCTCATCGCTAGAATAGTTACTATAGGACAAGACAGGAAGGAGGTGTTTTGAGAAGTGTTTAAGAGCTAAAGGAATAAAGGAAATAAGGAATTGTGGCTTGTGGACACGAACATTTGGGCACTAAATTAATTCTAAAATGAATTAAAATTAGTTGTGGATCGCTCTTAGATGTCACTATGTTGCAGATTATACAATAGTTAGATCCAGTCGATTTTTTTATCCATTGATCACAATGGACGAGATGCGTTCTATGCGTCACTAGGAGTGAGGGTATTGACCCACATACAATGGCTGACTTCACATCTAATAATCACTCCGCGGCCAGAGATACAATTTAACCGTTACACCAAGATTCCATTCCATCATTCCACCCAATGCGTAAATAAATATTATACATTATAGTTAGATCAGCATGTAAGACCATCTAGTTCTTCGGACTGTGAACATCCAAGCCCTTTTCTCAGCGGCTGCACAATCAACGGCAATGTGCAATTCAATGTCTACAAGTAGAGCAGTGGTGCGCAGCAACTAAGACGCCAACTGGGACTATTTTCTGGAGCGGAGAAACAATCAAATAAACAATCAACCCAAATAAAGAAAATATATTTTTTAATAATTTTGTGTAATTATTTTTGTTACCAAAGGAACTATTGTATAAAAGCAATATAACACTCGTGACCGTGAGGTTGTTGTGGAATACCCTCACTCGTGATCGTGAGGTTGTTGTGGAATACCCTCACGGTGTGATTACCTACGGCACTCAGCCTGCGGCTTCGTGCCTGTGGCGAATCACACCCGTGAGGGTATTCCACAACAACCTCACTCCCACTCGTGTTATATTGCTTAAATCTCATATTGAAAGGCAATATTGGCCTGTCATGTCGCGATAGCATGTCTAAGATGTGGTACGCCTGGCTCGGCTTAAAGGTAAAGGAATCGTCCTTGCTCTTTGTCTTTATGTGATTGACTGATGGGACAATGTTTATCGTGATACGAGTGTGGCTTATGTCCTTGCAAGTTTGCGTTTTGACATAAGCATTAAAACTTTATGAGCGTGAGTACTGTGCTTTTGTGGAAGCATGGGACTCTAAGTTGTAAACTGTATTTTATATAATGCTCTAACATCTGTGACTTCCGCGGTATGGCGCTTGGTGTCTGTGCAGGTCAAGAGGTCATCTATTGCCTCTCCCTCTCTGTACAATACTACTGTATATCCTCTGGAATGTTGGGTGTTGTTTCTGAATGAGACGTTCATGTGTTGTTTTGCTTAAAGGTCAAGAGAAATATAGTATGATTGTACTGCAGAACAGCTGTTACTTTTTTCTCAATATTCTGGCTATGTTGTTGGAAATATGGCTTAATTTGAAGACATTAAGGATGCATCTTTAGTTTTACATGCACTGCATTGGCCATTGAGTGTTAAATTAAAAAAGACCTTTGGGCCAAGACATTCATTCATCATCAACTCTTTATTTCCTTCATTAAGTCTAGATTCCAGATCATTATATACAGAGAAAAAAATCCAAAAAGTAAAAAAAACACACCACACTCCTCCACACCAAAAAGTTAGGCGTGGATCTCCTCCATTGTCCACCACTTCTGGGTTGGTCTTGTCATGGTTTTATATGTCAAAATATGTGCATGCACAGGACAAAAACACTTATAATTTCAAAACACTGCCAGAGTTTCACCGATGCGTAATGTATTAGCAATTCGCGTACGCATCTGACAGCTACATAGGATTCAACAAAATACATTGCTGTGCACACACCACGGATTGGCCAATCAGGGTGAATGATATACCTACGTTTTCAGTAGAAGGCATACAATAGTATGGGACATGGGATGTCAATGCGATGGGACAGATGTCAATCCATGTTAAATAACCTAGACCAGGATTTCACGCCATCTTTAAAGATCCGAGTGAATAAACAAAATGACACGCTAATATAAGATAAGATCTTATTGGTCCAGCTATTTCACTTCATTGATGGAAAGGGTGGGAGAATAGAAGTAAAATATTATATACAGATACTATACATATATCTATAATATCTATAAGAAAATTAATATAATGGTGGTATACTGTATAAGGAGAAAAAAATGGAATATAGATTAAGATATGTTATGTCTTAACTATTTTAATTAATTTCAGATTTAACTTTGGATGTATTTGGAGAAAACCTGAGCTACTCATTTGCCATTGAAATCATTGGAGGAATGAGTTGGTAACTATTTCCCTGTGCTCGCTCTTTTTTGTGTGCCTAATAGCAGGAGAGGGGACATTATAGGTTGTTTGGAATTATTGGATAAGTGGTTGCTGAATTATTTTGTTAAAAGAAAATTGAAGACCAACATTAAAAGAAGCTTACGGCGCTTAAACGGTTGGTAGATAAAAATAGGGTGGCAGAAAACCAAATACGGAAAAATTAGTGCAGAATGGGTGAAGTGTACTAAAAAGGACTGAGATCCGTGGCCTTTGGATGGAATGCTGGATCTCAGGGTTTTAGTACAACTTAAAAGTAAAATTATGAATTATAAATGGCCTGATAAATTAAAGATTAGGTAAATGAAAAGACAAAATGAGTTGTTAGCAGATCGTTGCAATTATAAGGTAAGGTAAATTTGATGTGATAACCTTCTGTGAATTCAGAATTTGTAAGAATGATGTTTGTCTCACTGAGAGAACATGTAAAGAACATATTCTTTAAAACGTTTGAAACATGCCTTGGTTAAAGGATATTCTGAGATAGTCAGACAAGTTTGCATGTTGTGAAGTGTATAGCATTGTAAAAGTTCGATTTTGCCATGTTTTGAGAAGCATATACTCTCGAAAACGGGAGTAATATGTCATAAATTCTGTGTGTGCCTCTGTTTAGCAGTAGAAATATATTTTGAGACTCAGCAGGAAACCTAATAGGCAACTGTGTTTCCAATACCAAACAACTCAAAAAGCAGATTAATGATGAACTTTGTTGGCCGCGGACCCTCTGTGATTTCTTTTATGCCCACGATGCGGACATTCTGTCGCCTTGTGTAGTTTTCCAAGTACATCATTTTCTCTTTCATTGCAACATTTTCCATAGCTAGGGAGGCTTGACACTGCTACACATTCAATCTTTTACCAAACTCGATCAATCCATCCTTCACATCTGTTATTCTTTGGCCAAATGTATTAAGTGGTGAGTATAAAGAAGCAATAGACATCCGACTTCCTTCTGGAAATAAGTCCAATGAGGCTTGTATAGTACCAACTGAGTTGGTGGCAGAAATGGCAAAAATATGTACTCAAGATATAAATAATGATAAATAATAAAAACAGTAAAAATAATAATAATAATAAATAATAAAAACAGTAAAACAGGTGGCTTATCTATTGGAGAAGAATGTAAGTTTGAGCAACAGCTTAAAGACTCCAAATCCGACAACATGACTAAGGAATGAGGCATGCGACTATGTAACGTAGTTACTTTTCAGGAATAGTAACTAGTAACTGTAACTAATTAGTTTTTAAAGGTAACTTCCTGTCACTAATTTCTGTGATTTGTGAGGCAACATCAACAGAATTGTCTCAGCCACCTGCATCGTCTTATACCACATGGTATTTCAAGTTTTAACAAAGTGCCCCGTTTGTACATATCAGGCCATGCTTTTAGCCTGTTCTTGAAAGAGCATTACACCAGAAGTGGGCGATAATATCTATATATCTGGCCACGAGTCTTCATTTTTGCTTTTTTAGTCCCAAACATGTGCATGTTTGCTTCCTGTCAGGAAGTAAAGGCATAATGGCATATCTACACTTGCTTTTGCATTTACCTTTTTTCCCTGAACGTGCAGCGCTGAACTGGCATATCTACACTTGCTTTTGCATTTACCTTTTTTCCCTGAACGTGCAGCTGCTTTTACAAGAGTGGACTTGGACCAAGCATGACCATGATCCCAACTTAAGAAAACTTTTAAAAATTGCGTAAAATGTGGCCAACAAAATGGGTGTGGCCTAATGTGTTTGATGCGGGTCTTCTCAGGGAATGCAGGGAAAAAGGGATTGTGTTTCTGCACCTCACCGTTTTGTAGTCATTAGCTAAAATGTGAGTTTTGGGAACTATATTGCCCCCTATTGATCTTATATTAATCTTATTCCACATGTAAACAAGTGCAGCGTCACGTCCGTTCATTTTGTAATAGAACTTCTGGTTGAACAACTCTGTCTATTGCAGTGCATTGGCACATAAACTATATGTCAAGATACATTGACCATGACTTGATTTGTTAGGGGCTGCCATAATAACTGCAAAAGAAGACTGCTCTACTTGGAACAACCCAGTGTTGTCCACAGCAAAACCATGGCAGAATGTTGTTGGGCCATCTTACAATCTATTGTCCACCAGCAGCAACAGCGAAATTATTTTTATCTACAGTGGGGACAAAGACTATCCACTCTTCACAGTGATTAATGCAACTCTACTGATGTTACTTAAAATCGAACAATCTGAAAACATGTGCCCATACATGTAGTATCAGAGTAAGATAGGCAACTGGGCTACTGCACTGTGCTTTTTCACTTAATGTTTCTGAACATCACCAAACACAACTAGATGTACCGCATAGTGGTACATGGTATGACCGCCGCAGTGTATTGAAATGTGGGAACTGCAGGTATGATGAGTTTGTGGTAGGCCAGTGTTGTGAGGTGAGAGTTCGTGGGGAAATGATTTGCTGGAAGTGGCCATGGATGTGGGTTTTGAATGAATGACATTTTGTGTGTTTGTGTATATTTTGTGTAGTTCCCACCTTCTCGGTCCAAGATATTGGCAAAGCAAAATCACAATTTTTGCATTTAACTATATCACTAGGTGGTGCTACGCTTCGAGTGAGTGTTTATGGGATGGGTCGATACACCTCTTTAACACCGGCATACTAACACAAAATCATTGTCTTGGGCAAAATTTTTGATGAGTTATTTAACAAAAAACTTTTTGTACACCTAGCTTTGAAGGGAAACATTGCACCCTGTGACGAAATGTCACAAAATTTGGTGCACATGAAAAGAAAGCTGTTCAAAGTTGTCATGTCAACTTTGAGCAAATATGAGCAATTAGAAGCAGAGTTATGGACTTTTGTAGCCTGGGCACGCCCATACTTCCTCTAACGCTGCATTTCAATTTCGCCTTGAAAGTCAGTCTGGCCAAGCTGCCTGTCTACACCGTTTCTACATTAAAAGAGAAACTGGAACCAATGAAAATCTAGCATTTCAAAAAGGTAATGACGCGGTAGTTCAGCGACCGGAAATCTACCTCAGTCACTGTCAACATGGCGAACGTGGAGCAACGGCAGGATTTAGTGCAGCTGTAGCTGCTGTTTTGGAAGAATTCAAAGGGAAGTTATCTCTGGAAATAGAGCAAAGGTTAGCCCTTGAATCATTTATTGCAGGAAAGGACGTTTTCGCAATGCTACCGACCGGCTTCGGTAAAAATTTGATTTATCAGTTAGCCCTGCTGGTAGCCAAGTCAATGGGGCTTTGCAAGAACCCTGTCGTTGTGGTCATTTCGCATACGTCAGAGGACAGAGGAGTGTGATTGGTTGAATCTTCGTCCAGTAGCAAACAGAGGCATTTGAAAGAGGCGGGTTAAGCCCGCCCTCTGAGAAATGGGTTTACAACACAGCTTGGGAAGACCAATGTTCGCAGAGCATTGATACGTCGCGTTAGGCAGGCTAGGACTTTTGAAGACTTTTGATTCACATGTAACTTTGAAACAGTCCATCTCAAGATAAATCCTTTGATAACTTTTTGTCAGCATTGTCTGTAGATGACATGTACCAAATTTGGTGAGATTCACATGAATGGCCTATGACGAGTTCATTTACTTTCACTTTCGCAATTTTAAAATTTCCCGGAAATTATTTTCATTGGACGTGGCCATTAATTAGTGTTGTCAATGTGGGAGGGTCAACAGATTTCACGAAAAAAAAAAATTGGTTGTAAACCTTACCATTCTCTAGACAGGCAAAATGACATTTTGTATAATTACAGCGCCCCCTATGGTGCAATTTTTATGGAATGTGCTGTGCTTTTAGAAGTCTTTGTGCTGACTGTGCATGGCATATTTTGTGCAGTTCCCACCTTCTCGGTCCAAGATATTGGCAATGCAAAATCCCCATTTTTGCATTTAACCATATAATTAGGTGGCGCTATGCTTCAAGTGAATGTTTATGGGCTGGGTCGATACACCTCTGTAACACCAGCATACTAACACAAAATCGTTGTCTTGGGAAAAATTGTTGAGTTTTAAAAAAAAAAAACTGTTTTTGGACACCTAGCTTCAACAAAAACATTTTTCCTTTTGACAAAATGTCAAAAAATTTGATGAGCATGATAAGAAAGCTGTTTAGAGTTGGCATGCCAATTTTGACCACATTAGAGCAATTAGAAGCCAAAATATAGACTTTTGAAGAATTTTAAGCTATGTTTCAAATTTTCATTGACATATAACTTTTAAACGGTTTATCTCAAGATAAATCCTTTGATAACTTTTTGTCACGAATGTGTGTAGATGACATGTAGCAAATTTGGTGAGATTCACATGACCGGCCTATGACGAGTTTGTTTGGTTTTGTTTTCGCGATGTTAAAATTTCACGGAAATTGTTTTTGTTGGAAGTGGGCGTCGACCAGTGTTTTCAATGCGGGAGGGTCAATAGATTTCACGACAAAAAAGAACTGCTTGTAAACCTTACCGTTCTCTAGATAATAGGCAAAATGACATTTTGTACAATTACAGCGCCCCCTATGGGCCAAATTTTATGGCATGTGCTGTGCTGATCATGCATGACATATTTTGTGCAGTTCCCACCTTCTCGGTCCAAGATATTGCCAATATAAAATCCCATTTTTTGCATTTACCCATATCACTAGTTGGCGCTATACTTTAAGTGAGTGTTTATGGGCATGGTTGATACACCCCTGTAACACCTACATATCACAAAAAATTCATGTTGTTCGGTGAAACGTTCATTGAGTTATTCAGCCAAAACTTTGCCAAATAGAGAGAGGGTTGTGAACTTCATTTACCTTGGGTGGCAAAGCACAATCTGTCCATCCGAGCTTTTTAATGCTGTTTTTTCTCTATTTCCATCCTAATTTTCTGGGTTTTTCAACATAGCTGACTTGCCGTAGCAAGCCGACCAGAAATTTGAAGACAAAAGCGGAAGACGAACAATTTTGAAAATAGGTGTGTCAAAATAAGGTCAATAGGACAAAACTTACAAAAGATAATGTGCTTCAAGAGGTTGTAGTAGTGGTCCTATAAGGTAAATTTGGTGTGATAACTTTCTCTGACCAAGATACTGCAGACTCAAAACCTCAATTTTTAAAAGTACAATTTTGCCTAGGTGGCACTACTAAAAGCAAAGGACAATATAAAAGCATAAAAGATAAAAGATAAAATAACTTTAAAATATGTGTAAGATAAGTAAAAGACAGAGTAAATCAGAAAGCAACAGTTGAACATAAAAGATAAAAAATAAATTAATTAAAAGGTAAAAGGCAAAAAGCATCTGAAAACAGTTTGGTCTTAAGTCTAGATTTGAAACTTCCAACAGTAGGAGCAGTTTTGATGTCTTCTGGAAGCTGGTTCCAAAGCTGAACTGCATAGCAGCTAAAAGCTGCTTCACCACATTTTGTTGTGACAGCAGGTTTTACCAACAGATGTTTCTGCTGTGATCTTAAAGACCTAGTTGGTTCATATCGCAAGAACATATCCAACAAATATTTTGGTCCCAACCCATTTAGTGTTTTAAACGCAAGAAGCAATGCCTTAAAGTAAATTCTATAACTTACTGGGAGCCAGTGCAGGGACCTTAAAATTGGAGTAATGTGTTCAGTTCTTTTTGCTTTTGTAAGAGCCCTTGCTGCTGCATTTTGGACCAGTTGAAGCTGTTTAATGGTCTTTTTAGGAAGGCCTGTGAAAAGGCCATTGCAGTAATCTACCCTGCTGGAAATAAAGGCATGTACAAGTTTTTCTAGATCTTGTTTTGACATAAAACCTCTAAGTTTGGCAATGTTTTTTAGGTGATAAAATGCAGATTTAGTGATTGCTTTCATGTGACTGTTGAAAGTTAGTTCACTGTCAATAAAGACACCAAGGTTTTTAACAGTATCTTTTGCTTTAAGCCCTTTAGTCTCAAGAGCAGTGGCAATCCTAAGTCTTTCTTTCTTTTTCCCAAATATAATTACTTCAGTTTTGTCTGCGTTCAGCTGAAGAAAATTGTTGGACATCCAGTTGTTTATTTGGTCAATACACCTGTAGAGAGACTCAAGCGGGGCATAGTCATCAGGTGATAGAGCTAAGTAGATTTGAGTGTCATCCGCATAGCTATGATAATTAATTGAGTTGTTCTTAATGATTTGTCCAAGCGGGAGCATATAGAGATTGAATAGTAATGGACCAAGGATTGACCCCTGAGGGACACCACAGGTCAAGGACACAGGTGCCGATGTATAGTTTCCAATAGCAACAAAGAAACTCCTTTGTTGCAAGTATGATTTCAACCAATTTAAAACATTACCAGTGAATCCTACCCAATGTTCGAGTCGATGTAGTAGTATGGAGTGATCAACAGTGTCAAAAACAGCACTAAGATCCAGTAGAACCAAGACTGATGTTTTGCCAGCATCAGAGTTAAGACGCATGTCATTTATAACTTTAATCAGAGCTGTTTCAGTGCTGTGATTGGCACAGAAACCTGACTGAAACTTATCGAAGCAATTATTTGATGTCAGAAAGGCAGTTAATTGATTAAAGACTATTTTTTCCAATTATTATCCCGATAAATGGTAAATTGGATATGGGCCTGTAGTTGTTAAGCACTGAAACATCAAGATTATTCTTTTTGAGTAAAGGTTTTACAACTGCTTTTTTCAAAGAGGAAGGAAAAATGCCAGTCTGTAGTGATGTATTTATAATCTGAAGTACATCTGTTGATACTAGGTGAAGAACAGATTTGAAAAAGATTGTCGGCAAGATGTCTAGTTCAGATGTGGATGAACTGAGATTTTGTACAGTTTTTGCAAGAATATCATTATTAGTTAAGCTAAATGTTGCCACTGAGCTAAGGTCCCCTCTCACTGGAGCCAATGGTTCCAGATTTTGGGCTATTTGCAATTGAGAAGCTATATTTAGTCGTATTTTATCAATTTTGCCTTTGAAAAAAGATGCAAAGTTATTGCATTTATTAACTGAGAGAAACTCAGGAGGCAACTGTGATGATGGGTTTGTTAACGTCTCAACAGTAGAAAATAGCACACGGGCATTGTTGATATTGCTGTTTATTATATTAGAGAAGTAAGACTGTCTTGCTAGAAATTTCCGAATTGTATTTACGGAGCATCTCTTTATGGATTTGATAGTGGATCTGAAGATTAGATTTACGCCATTTTCTTTCGGTCTTTCTACACTCTCTCTTTAGCAGTTTAACCATTGGATTCAGTTTCCAGGGATTTTTTTGCTTGTTAGTGACTCTTTTGAGTTTTAAAGGAGCAATACTATCCATGATATGTGTCATTTTTGAAGTAAAATTTGTCATTAATTCATCTGCGCAGTCTGATGGTTGACTTAGAGGCTGTGGGAGTGCCTGCTCAAAAAGAAGACATGTGTCATTGTTTATGACTCTCCTTCTTACAGCCATAGACTGCTTCTGAATGTGAGGGGACATAGAAGCATCAAAGAAAACACAGAAGTGATCAGATAAGGCCACGTCTATAACAGTTGTAGAGACATTAAGACCCTTTGTGATGACAAGGTCAAGGGTATGGCCAAGAGAGTGTGTTGGTCCCTGTACATGCTGTGTTAGGTTGAATGTATCGATCAGTGTGAGTAACTCATTGGCAGAGGTGTTTTCTACATTATCTACATGCAAGTTAAAATCCCCTGATATAATAAGACTGTCAAATTCCAAACAAATGTTCGATAACAGTTCTGCAAACTCCTCCAGAAAAAGTGTTGCTGACAGTCTTGGTGGTCTGTAGATAGTCAGTAGTAACATACTAGGAGAACACTTAATGAGTGCACTTAAGTACTCAAAGGATGTAAAGTTGCCAAATGTTGTCTGTTTGCACTGAAAAGATGTGTATGTTGAATATGTTTGCTATTCCTCCTCCCCGTCTATTATCTCTTGTGACACTCATGAAATCAAAATTTGGGGGAGCCGATTCGATAAGGGTAGTAAAGCTGTTTGCTTGTTCAAGCCAGGTTTCAGTAAGAAGTAAAAAATCAAGTTTGTGTGAGCAAATAAAATCATTAATTAAAAATGACTTGTTAGAGTGATCTGATATTCAGAAGAGCTAGTTTTACAGTGAGCTTAGGGGTCATATCCACTGATGTGTTCTGAGGTTGTTTTGGAACAGGCAGGAGATTAGACTGGTTTACCCCATTCACAGGATACACACAAATTCTTCTTCTTCTTGTAAGCACAGGAATAGAGAATGGCCTTGGCATCCTGGGTCCCAGCTTGTTTTCAAAACTACCCTTAATGCAGGGACCCACAGCATATCAGACAGTACACTCATAGAGATAGAGGTCATCCCTACTGCCACTGTTAGTGCACTGAAGCTGTCCACATTCCAAGCCATTAGCTTGATCAGGGGATCTTTCTGCCGGCAGAGGGGGTGGTGGTGCCCTGCGCTTTTTCGGTGCTGTAATGTATGGGTATGCAGTTGATGGTTGTGGGCTCACGAAGGCCTGTCCATAGGGGTTTTCTGCTTGTTTTGAGTGTCTCGGGCTGGAGAAACTCAGTCTAGCTATTGGCAGCAGTCTCCGCATACTTGCAGGGAACTGCAGGCGGGGTGGTGATGGAGATGGTATAAAATCAGGGGTTTCTGGTGAAACAGTGGTAGTTATCGTTTTGTCAGTCATGCTGGGTGGTGAAGATGTTCCTGTGTTATCTGGTGCTGTGTGCTCATAGTCTCCATTTGATGGCTGAGGTCTGGGGCAGCCTGACGCAGATAGTTGGTAGTGAGTCGCTCCAGTAGTGTCCTCGTCATCATGCACCCGCAGTGGCAAGGAGCTGGATGGTGGTGCGTCAGAGGTCGGATGATTTCCCGGAACTGTATCAGATGCAGTTGCGACTGCCAGAGGCATATCCAAGGTCTCAGCAGAGGAGATGATTGGACCGTTCTCTTTTCCCGCTTGTGAGGGCCATTGTTTTGGCTCACCAGAATGTTTGTTGATGTACATGACTGTTTCAGTTTGTACCCCAACAGTCTTTATCAACCATGGTTGGTTCTGTCTGCACTGCTACAGAGCGCTTATCAGCAGGTTGACCCAAGGTCGGTGAAGAAAAGATTGCATGGTGGAGAGAGAGGCGATAGTGGTCAGCCAGGACTTTGGCCCCAGTCCAGCTAAGTTCTGTGCTATTTGGTCTGAAGAATGCTCTGCGATTCCAAAACAGGTTAAAATTGTCTATAAAATTCATCCCAAGTGAAGAGCATGTCTTTGCTAGCCAAGTGTTTAGACTAAATAGTCGAGAGAATGCAAAGCTTCCCTGTGCTGGAATGGGCCATTCCAAGCTCATTTAGGGCACAGAAAAGTTCTTCGAAGTCTTCTTTGACACTGAGCTGTTCTCTAAAAATGTCATTTCCTCCAACATGCACAATGATACGTTCAATAGCTTTATGATGTGACACTATCTTTGAGATACTGTTTTTAGTGTCAGAAATGGATGCATTAGGCAGCAACCGGTCATCCATTCTCCTTTTAAATTTCTTACCGTGGAGTCACCTATAACAAGGGTTGTTGGGGAAGCAGGTGTTGATGGCTGTTTTTCCTTTTTTCCCACTGCTTTTTTCTCACGGTTCAGTCTCTGTCTATGGTGAATTATCTCTCTAGGAACTTCTGGTTCCAGATGTCTGAGGCACTCAAATCTGTTTTGAAGTGCTATGGGATGGTGGATTTGCATAGGCCCAGAAATGTTGTAGTTTTCAGCACTAGCTCTGTGTCTGGACTGATGCCCAGAGTGTACGGGTGTAGTGACAGCAGACCGCACTGGTGTTGAGGTAAATACTCTTTTCTTTTTGGGTCTAGCACCTTCTTTATGCCAGCGGTCTGTACTCACATTTTGCCTTGTGAAGTTGATGGTATCAGCTGGCTGTGGTGCATTCTCTGCATTCCCAAATGTGGAATCAGTTGCCGGACTCCTTTCATTAGATGTCCTGCATATTTCGTCCGCCTTTGATGAACAGGCATCAATTTTTGATTCCAGGATGGAAATCCTCTGTTCAAGCTCAAAGCATTTTCCACAGAAGTTCCTGAAGTTCCTGGAGCTTCGCATTTTGTTATAATCCCAGTCAAGGCGAGTCAAGGCGAACTGCTGTGCCAGCTGTGTTGTTTAACTTTTAAACTTAAACTAAAACTGTAAACTCTAAACACTAACAGCTGAAACTTTCTGTCCTTTGTTATACTGGCTAAATTTGTGAAAATTGTGAAGAGAAATTAAATAAAAACAGTGAGAATAGAGAACAAAGTGAAGGTCAAGCAGGAGCAAGCGAAAAAAGCGTTGTACTCGTCCTACTGGCCCTACAGTAGGGCCATTCTTTACATCCTCTGGAAGCTGTATGATGGCTAAAGGCTGCCTCACCACACTTTGTTTTTACAGTAGGTATGGTCAATGGATTTCTTTCCATGGATCTCAGAGACCTAGATGGGGTATATGACTGAAACATATCAAGTATGTAACTGGGACCCTTCCCATTAAGTGACTTGAACAGTAGTAGTAAGGCCTTAAAGTCAATCGTGTATCTCCCTGGGAGCCAGTGCAGAGACCTTAAAATTGGAGTGATGTGATCAATTTTTTTGGTTCTTGTAAGAACTCTTGCAGCTGCATTTTGTATTAATTGGAGCTGTTTGATGTTCTTTTTGGGAAGGCCAGTGAAGAGGCTATTGCAGTAATCGACTCTACTTGAGATGAAGGCATGTACCAGCTTTTCAAGATCTTGCTTAGACAATAGACCCCTAAGCTTGGAGATGTTTTTGAGATGGTAGAATGCGGACTGTGATGGCTTTCATATGACTGTTAAATGTGAGATCACTATCAATAAGGACACCAAGATTTTTGACTGTGTCCTTTGCTTTGAGTCCTTTAGTTTTAAGTATTTTGGCAATCTTATGCCTTTGCTGATTATTCCCAAATATAATTATCTCAGTTTTATCTGTGTTGAGCTGTAGAAAGTTTTCAGACACCCAGCTGTTAATTTGGTCAATGCAGTTGTAGAGGGATTTAAGAGGGTCAAAATCGTTAGGTGACAAGGCTAGATATAACTGTGTGTCATCAGCATAACTATGGTACTTAATTGAGTTATTCCTAATAATCTGTGCAAGTGGCAGCATATAAATGTTAAAGAGTAGTGGCCCTAAAATGGAACCTTGGGGGACCCCACAGTTCAGAGGCATAGCTGATGAGTTGTAACATCCATTGGAAACATAAAAACTTCTTTGTTTTAGGTATGATTCAAACCATTTGATAGCTATACCAGTAAGACCAACCCAATGCTGAAGTCTATGCAGTAAGATGTCATGGTCAACAGTGTCAAATGCCGCACTAAGGTCAAGGAGCACCAAAACTGAGGATTTGCCAACATCAGAGTTCAGTCGTATGTCATTCATTACTTTGGTAAGAGCTGTTTCTGTGCTGTGATTGGAACGAAAGCCTGATTGAAAATCATCAAGGCACCCATTTGATGTCAGAAATGTATTCAATTGATTAAAAACTATTCTCTCCATTATTTTACTAATGAATGGTAAATTGGATATAGGCCTAGAGGATCAAGGTTATTTTTCTTTAACAGGGGTTTAACCACTGCTTTCTTTAGAGAAGAGGGAAAAAGTCCAGTCAACAGAGAAGTGTTAATAATCTGAATCACATCATGTGATATCAGGTGTAGAGTGGATTTAAAAAAGGCTGTAGGCAGAACGTCTAGGTCAGATGTAGAGGAGCTGAGACTTAGTACAGTTTTCTTGAGAATTTTGACATCAATTAGACCAAATGATTCCATTTGCTTGACGTTTGTCTTAACTGAGGGAAAACCATCCAAGTTGGTTTGATTTTGCCTGTGTGACTATGTTTGTACGTATGTTATCAACCTTTCCTTTGAAAAAATGAGCAAAGTCGTTGCATTTACTTATTGACAGAAACTCAGGAGGCAGTTTTCGCTGGGGATTAGTCAGCTTTTCCACAGTACTAAATAGTACACGAGCATTATTGATGTTTCTATTGATTAGGTCAGAAAAGAATGATTGTCTAGCTTTAGATGTTTCCTGGGAATAGGAATTGTTTCTATACCTTATCAATTTATAGTTACTAGCCAAAATGTAATTTTTGGGAAGTACAATGTGCTTTAAGAGGTTGGAATAGTTATCCTACATGGAAAATTTGATGCGATAGTCACTTTCTCCAGCCAAGATACTGGAGATTCAAAACTTCAATTTTGTACAATACAGTATTCCTTAGGTGGCACTACGTGGCAAATGACAATTTATTGACTGAGGCTATAAGCCTTGTCAATCCCAAGGTACAAATAAATTTTGGTCTTGAAGTTGTAAAGACGAACATGTCTGATGTGTGAGGGGTGGAAGGCTTATCGTGCTCCTCCAATCACATGTGAGGTCATTGTTATACAGAAGAACTTGCAAGTTTTTCTGGCTTCACCCCCATCCGGACAAAGCCAATAGAAGTCTGGAGCTTGCAGGGAACAGACATGATAACCCAACATCATTTCTGTCTGTTGAGCGCATTGCTGGGGGATGTGTAGTTAATACTTCCATTGTGCAATTAAGCAAGACCAAAGAAAATGTCACTGTAGTCATGCCACTATGCACACTACAGTACCCGACAAAAGTCTTGTCGCTTATCCAGTTTGTAGAAACAAAAGCTTATATTATAACCTGACTTGTAATTAACCCATTGGTTTTAGAAATGTCTCATATGAAAGCTAAAACCCTCCCAAATAATGCTGAATATACCAAAATAAATTTGCTTCACTGAAGAAAGAATGATCATTTAATCAACACAGAAAGGTCCGATTTTGGCAAGACAAAAGTCTTGTCGCCTTGTCATATAATGCACCCAATCCTAGATTACAGCCTCACCTGTGATCAGTTATTGATCAATCAATTAGTGGATGTGTATAAAAAGAACCCCGGCATACCAGACCTTCACATCAACTCCAACTTGCCCTCTGACAACATGCCTAAGATGCACCCTGAGACCAAAGCATTAATTATCAAGAGGACCAGAAGACCAGATCCACTGCTGAGGTGGCTGATACCTTCAATGTGTCTCAGTGTCAAGTACAAAGAATAAGAAAAAAGATCTGAATAGACTGGAGATGTTTTTGACAAGCCCAGGTCCAGCAGACCCTGCTAGACAACTGCTCGGGAGGACCGTGTGTTCCAAGGCCAGCCCCTTTTTTCACTGCAGCAGAGCTCCACCAGGCCTGGTCACCTCAAATCCCTGTGTCAACCAGAACAGTTAGTAGAATTCTGTCTCGAAATGTCCTCCATGGTCGAATCAGTGCACAGAAACCAAAACTAAACAAAAGGCAATTAAAAAACATTTGGCAGGGCCCACAGCCTGCTAAAAGGATGGATGCTGGAAAAGTGGCAGATGATTTCTCAGATAAATCTTCGGTTGAATTACATCACAGTCACCGCAAATATTGCAGGAGACCTACTGGAGCCAGTGTGGATCCAAGATTCACACAGAAAACAGTTAAGTTTGGTGGCGGAAAAATCATGGTCTGGGGTTACATTCAGTATGGGGGTCTAAAACATTTGCAGGGTGGAAGGCAATATCAATAGCCTAAAATATCAAGAAGTATTAGCAACCTCTTACATTCCCAATCACAAATTTTGCAGGAGGATGGTGCTCCATCGCATACTTCCATCTCTACATCAAAGTTCCTCAAGGCGAAGAAGATCAAGGTGCTCCAGGACTGGCCAGCCCAGTCACCAGACATGAACATCATTGAGCATGTCTGGGGTAGAATGGAAGACGAAGCATAGAAGGCAAAACCAAAGAATCTTTATGGACTCTGGGAGGCATGTAAGACTACTTTCTTTGCTATTCCTGATGACTTCATCAATAAATTGTACGAGTCATTGTCGAACCACATGGATGCAGTCCTACAAGCTCATGGAAGTCATACAAGATATTAAATATGAACCTCACAGCACCATTACTTGATTCACTGATGTTATGCAACATATTTTTGCATTTGAAGTAAATTATTTGTTCAATTTTCTGTAGGCAACAAAACTTTTGTCTTGCCAAAATCTGACCTTTCTGTGTTCATTAAATTATCAATCTTTCTTCAGTAAAGCAAATTTATTTTCAGTATATTAACCTAATTTAGGAGGGTTTTAGCTTTCATATGAGACATTTCTAAAACCAATGGATTAATTAAAAGTAAGGTTATAAGCTTTTGTTTCTACAAACTGGATAAGCGACAAGACTTTTGTCGGGTACTGTAGGTGAGCCCTAGGAGGCTGTGGTATTGTTTGCATGGAATGCACATCTTGCTTTTTGTGGCAAAGCCTGATTGCAAAGATTAATTGTTGAAATAAATGTACGTCATGTGTAATTTCTTTCACATAACATTGGCTTTACTGAGCCTGATATATTTATACCAGAGTTTAATTAAGTTAATAGGCCTATCCATTTCCTTATGCAGCAGGATTAAAGCATATTCTTTAAACTCTTACCTTGCTGCGGTTAGAGTTTAAAGAATATGCTTTCATCCTGCTGTATAAGAAAATAGATAGGCCTATCTTCTGACCTTAACCTACATTAATAGATGTGTTGTGTCAATACACAGTGCATGTGATAATTTGTTGGAGCTGGAGCTGTTGGAGGCGAGACAATGTACTAGCTGAGAATAAGGCAGACCTTTGAAAGTGTGCCACCACAGATCTGATGTCTTATGAGCTAACCAAGCTTTGTGCCATGTTGCAGTCGAGATTAGAGGCGTATCTGTAGTACAGGGCAACGCACCACAGTGTAGGTACAACCACACAAGAACTACACTTCCCATGATTCTTCTTCCCATGATTCTTCTTACTTAGCCACACCTCAGGTGATAAACCCTTCCCACATTTCCCACTCTTTAAAACCACTGGCGGGCTATTGCTCAGCCTCTCTGTCTCGTGGGAAACTTTGTCAGCATGCGCAGCTAAATAGACAAAGAACTGCCTTTGCACAAGGTCACAAAGTACTTTAACTGGAATACGCAAGTTTACTGGAAAGGCGACCGGCTTCCCTTTCTCAGTCGTATAGCCACGAGCAGGGTGAGCAGATTCCCCTAGGCTACCTGTTGCACAAGCAACATTTGGAGTTTGGAATGGACTACTTCTAATCCACAGGATTTCCAGCTAGACGGTGAGGAAGTACAGTTTCTATAAATGCTCTGAGGCAGCAAACAGACAGTTTACAGAGCTCTAGCTGTAAGATTTTGGGCTTCTCATGAGCTTACCATTTGTTGTGTGGGCAGATCTCCATGCTTTGTACATAGTTACCTCCGCTAAGGAGGTTGTTTTTGCCCACGTTTATCTGTGTGTTTGTCTGTTTATTAGCAAAAAACCTCAAAAAGTCATGAACGTATCGTATAATTTTGACAGCATGTTGGTATTGTCTTTGGTATTCTTTTCTTGAAAGTCAGTTCATTGGTTACCTCACAAAAACAATTCGGAAATGGAAGATGGGAAATACAGAAGAAACAGAGGGGACCTTGAACTGCTTGGCAGTTCTGTGCTCTCTTGTGTGTTTGTGCTAGAAAAGCTCTTGCTTTGAATAAGCATGTTCTATTCTGTACATAGTTGTGTGCTTGCGCTTGTGCTAATAAAGCTTTGCCTTTGAATGATTAAATGTTCCCAGAAACTTTTCCTTTCCTCACAATAAGCTCTATGTCCTTGATGGTAATAATATACACTACCGGTCAAAAGTTTTAGAACACCACACTTTTTCCAGTTTTTTTACTGAAAATTCAGTTTATTGTGTCATTGCACTCTAAAAATGAAAGCACAGAACAAATAAGCAATTTAAGTTGAAAAAAAAAACATGAAATCAATTTATAAACCAAAATGTATTCTAAACTTTTGACTTATCAAAGTAGCCACCTGAGCATACTTGTGGCATACTTTCTGCAAGGGAAATCAAATATTCTTCAAAAAGTTCTTTCTAAGTTTGTTGCAGAAGCTCCCATAAATGTGTGGCACTTGTATGTTGCTTGACTTTTACTCTTCTGTCCAGTTCTTCCCAAACCAGCTCGATGGGGTTTAAGTCTGGAGATTGTGCTGGCCACACCATGTTTTCAAGCTTACCATCTTGTTCTTTTTCCTGAGGTAGTTTTGGCATAGTTTGGACTAGTGTTTTGGGTCAATTTCTTGCTGTAGGATGAACCTCTGACCAACTAGGCGCATACCAGAGGGCATTGCATGGCGCTGCAGAATGCTGTGGTAGCCATGTTGGTTGCTTGAAGTTGTTGTCCTGTGAGCTGCCCATCACACAATTTGTTAACTTTTAGAGACATGTTCTCTGATTCAGTTGTGGCTTTGGGTCTGCCAGACCACGTCCTGTCAGTTTCCCACAGTTTTTGAGTGCCTTTTGATTGTGAAGAAAACTGTACTCATTGACACCTTGACTTTCTTTTGCAATTGTCCTGTAGAAAAGACTAACACTTTTAAGTGTTATGATGTGTTATGATGGTCTGTCCCAATGTTAATGGCCCCTTTCTTGCCATTTTTGTAGCATTACACTACTTTCTGCAGTACAATACTGTTCACCTGATACTCCTGAGGGTCTGGTACCACAGTGTGTGTTTCAACACTGCTTTTATACCAACATTGGGTGTTGTAAGTAATCAAGAAAAGTTGGAACACCTATAGGAATTAGTAGCACTATCTGTCAAGGCTGATTTAACCTTCATTGCTGCTGATTAGGTAGTTTTTTTGTATAATTCTGAAATGTACACTATTTTTCGGTTTTAGGAAACCAATTTTGGCTGTTCAGTACTTACCTTTGTACCATTTCAGGGTATTCATTGAACTTTCACTACTTGAATTGCAATAAATAACTGGAAAAATTAGGGTGTTCTAAAACTTCTGACCAGTAATGTACTTCATACGATAACAACAACATATATACAACATAATAGTATATCACATGAATATGAAAATTATTTATTTTATTAATGGGGTTTACATTTATAATGACCAAGGATGACCAATAGTGACTTTGTTCACTATTGTTTCATCCAATAATGAGTGAGGACATTCAGACTGGCCAGACCATCTGTGGCCAGGTGTGGTTTCACAACATGCTAATTAGAACCATTAGCTCCTCCGCAAGCTGTCCACATACGCCATGGTTTGTTCCCGTCAATATATGGCACAGACGAACGTAACATTCGCAAGCTGTTAACTGTCAAATATTAAAGAGTTTTCATTGTGATTTCAACCATATATTTTTATGTTCCTTAGTCATATACTTGTGTCTTGCCATTCATTTAGGTAGACCCTACCCTTATTAACCCGAAATAGATGCCCAAAGATGTTGCCTAGAAGGACGTAGGTGAAAACTACAAGAGTCCCTTAATCTGACCCCAAACTTCAGGGTTAAACTGGTGTATCAACATTGATTTTGCTGAGCGAAACAAAAACTAAACAGAGTGGTCTACTCACAGTTAGTTTGAACATGAGGCTTGTTTCTTCTTAAGTTGTGTAACACATGTCGGCCCCACAGGGTCAGGTGGTCCAGTACAGAGAAAACCGTCTGAGTGCTAAGCTGGCTCAGGCTGGATGTAGTTTCTTGCAAGCGAACGGAATGGTGGTCATCCTCTTTTAGGACTGCCATAATCTCCTCTGTCACCTAAAAAACCCACCACATCAGTTGCAGTTAACTCCAAGAGAAACATCACATGGAATGGAAAACATGGGTGCTCAGATTTTTTGCAATGTTTGATTGATTAGTTTGCGTGGGCACTTATTTATGTCTTATGCCTTTTCAACTACCTCAGGGTATATCTTGTTTTTGTTTGTGTGTGTGTGTGTGTGTGTGTGTGTGTGTGTGTGTGTGTGTTTCTGTGTTGACTTTATGTATGTTTTTAGGACTGCAACAGTGTTTTAGAACTGTAACACTGGAATTACCCTTTGGGATGATTAAAGTCTATCTGTCTATCTAAATACCACATGCCCTACTAACAATTTTTGGTTCCCAGAACGTTCCGGGAACGTTAGGCTTTGGTTGCAGTTTGGTTCTGGGAACGTTCCCTGAAAGTTATTTTTTGGTTGTAAATTGGTTAGCAGGAAACCCGAAATATGGTTCCCAGAACGTTACGCAAACGTTCCCGTTTGGTTCCCCCAACGTTCCCTCAACGTTCTCCCAACGTTCACCCACCGTGCCTTTATCCCTGTTCATGTCATGTTGGTTCTCTCAACGTTCCCATAACCTTTTTGGTTACATGTTTGGTTCTCTAGACGTTCTCCTAACGTTCCCCCAATGTTACATGTTGGTTCCCACAAGGTTCCCCCTACAACCTTCTAGTAACCTTGGTTACATTTTTGGTTCAGTATTCCCCAAATGTTCTTTTCCGCACCAAAATGTAGTTTTTCTGTAGTTTGTAGTAGGCCTACATTGTAAAAAGTTGCTTTTCCATGACAGTTATTTACTACAGAACACAAGCAGTAATGAATGGCCAGGCAAATGTTGCAGGAAGTAGGCCTGGTAAAAAAAAACCTTAGAATGTAGACAAATGCCCAGGACACTGAAGAAGCACAGAAACAAATTAAAATACTACAACAATTTTATTAATGTAATATAAATACAAACAATCCTTTAAAATAGCCTTAGCTAATGAGCAAACAAAAGAAAGCAAGTCAGTCCATTTGTGGCCAGCTATAATAATAATACATTTTATTTCAAATATAAAAAGCGCCTTTCAGGACACCCAAGGTCACTTTACATATAAAATAAATACATAAATAAATGCATGGAGTCCATAGTGCCATATTATAGACCATAGGATAGTCTAAATAGGTAGGTCTTCAGTTCCTTTTTAAACTGAGCTGTGGATTCACATTGTCTAATAATGGATAAATCCTTGGGCATGATGGTGGTGACCCTCTTGGCGTGGATGGCACACAGGTTATGGGGGGAATCCAGTGTGCGTGGCGAAGCCTGGCTTGTGACGTCAGGAATTAAGGACACAAATGCAAGCACAGTGGGAGTGAAAGTACACGCACACACACAGGAATTTCTGTATATAACTGGGTCCAGGCAGCGGTACTTGAGGTTCGTCCGGTCTCGTACAGCCTCCAGGGTTCCCACCAGTGCCGGCTTGTCTGCTGATGCGTTCAATCCCCACCAAATCTCTCATGAGTCTGAAAACATATGTATTTATACGTATGTGATGTTACATACAGTCAAACATACAGTACACATTGAGCTGTTGTATTATGCAGGCTGGCTTGGGTCAAAATAGATTATTCTAGAGTGATGCCTGGACTCTAAAAGGCAGATGCCAACTTAATTGTTGAGGCAACCAGGATTATCATAGCAAACAAAACACATTAGTAAACACACACAAGGAACACTTAAAAAAATACAACCCAAAAGGAAAACAAAAAGGCACACAAGACTGTTAGTAATTGCACGGTTGCTTCACAATTAGTTGGCTAGTGCCACTCGGCTGACCACTTCGACATAAATACCACTCAAGTGCATTTATTACGTAAGGCCTACACAGCAATTAAGAGAGGGAGAGAGCTAACCTGTACACCAGAGCTCGTAGTTAAAAACACAAAATAAGAAACAATTAGGCTGGTGAAACGGCAGGCTCATTAAAACACTGCACATTATAATCATAAAAACAGCTTACCTGTAGTGATTAAAAAACAAGGTCTTAAAATACAATCAAGTATAAAATATGCAAGGATAAAAACAAAAATATATGGAGAGGTTTATAGTTGAGGACCCTCGGACCTAAAAAGAATTCCATCCAACTTAGTGTCAAACATTTCATTTAACTATTGGGACAATTCAGTGGTAAATAAGAGGCTGAAATTTAATTTACCGTCTGTGTGGTGCAAACTTCAGTGCATGCCCAATGCACTCCTCAATCTCCACCACTTTCTTATCAGGGAAGTTGTGCATGCAGGCCTCTGCAAAGTGAAGTTAAAAAAAAAGTTGAATATTTAAATATATGTCAAACCTGACATAACTTGCATTTGAAAAACATACCCGATAAACTTACCAGTTATAATTTTGCAGAGGGCCAAGGTCTGGAAGGCCCTTTTCCCCTTCCTACCCCTCAGACTGTAGAGGGAAAGGACCTGGTTTGTTACAACCTGCTGCACGATTCAGCGCACAGCCGCCCCTGGATTTGCTCCGCCAAGCCTTTCAATGGAACATTTCTAATAAAAAAAAAACACACACACACATAATTAATACTCGAGGAATGGCACAAGCTCTCCACAGTCATTTACAATGAAAACACATGTGGAGGCATGACACCCCACTGCGTCAGGCAGCCAAGTGGCCAATCAGCGGTCTATGTGCGTTTCAAACTGAATAGGGCGGTTTGTTTGGGGAACAAACGTTTAGCGTGTAAACAAACTATATCCATAGAACACTCTCCATATAAAAGTACAACTTTTTAACATCAATTTCTATTTTCTACTCACACACAGGAACCTACCGCATTAAGTTTGGAGCAGGTTTTTGAGGCAGGTACAATGCGAAAATAGATACTTGTTTTCTTTCGGTATGACGGCAGTGTTTCCTGCTCAAGAAATTGGCATTAAAGTACCGATATGATTCAGTCTAATGTTTGTCAATGGATTCAGTACACCGTTTGTATCAAAAGTACAGCATTTACTGCACGAACACTGTGGCAAATCTGTTCTGCACAACAGGAACAACAATTCACTGTAGTGATGAGTGTGATCAAGGATGGCATCGGCATCATGTAGTTAACAAAATAAAGAATTGTCAACATACCTTCTGTTGATCTTCTTGTTGTTGAAACAAACGCTCCGATCGGGGAAACACGTAAACATCCAGTTAGCCCGCAGTCCTTTAATTCGTTTAAAATTGCTGTGGTTGGCGCGTCCAGTCCGGTACAGTCTTGCAGCTGGCTGGTACAGGACGTGACGTCACGTACTCGCGAGGCACATTTAAAGACACACAGCACTTAACCATAGCGTATGTCTAGGGCCATCCCTCCTGCTTTGTAGATTAATAATTTCAGTCTATGCTTCATAAATTATATGGCAATCTATTGAATTGTCAAAGTTGCTGTGCTTTGTCAGTCACACAAACAAAAACCGGCTGAACCAGTGTCCAAAAACTAGAATACACAAGCAATGCGGTTTTAATAGCCCAGCCATTTCATATGCCTCTGAATGGCTATTGTTAGTACGTAGGTAAAGCTTGCTTCAATAGCCCAGGGGTTTCATATTCATCTGAATTGCTATCATTAGCACGTAGGTAAAGCTTGCTTTAATAGCCCAGCCATTTCATATGCCTCTGAATGGCTATCATTATCACGTAGGTAAAGCTTGCATCAGCGCCTGTTCGAAACAAAAGGTCGAAACTGGACGTCATCTTACCCCAGACAAACGAGCTGTGGGTTGTTTAACAGTATTTTATTTATTTTCGGAGTAGTTTTCAATAAGTTCAACAGTAATAGAGAGAGAGAGAGAATTAAACAGCCTGGATATTGTGATTCGAAGATAGGCATATTACTAATGGCTAAAATCTGAATAATTGTCTATTCAACCTCTATCTACAGCATGTAAAACTGTGTAAGCAGCTGTTTACTGCCCTGTGATTTAGTTTCATATATAATGTATAGAAAATATGCAAGCAAGAATATTGGGGGGGAAACCCTAAATCGGGAAATATGCTGTAGTTAAAGGAAGTCACCTAAGTGTAAAATACCAGACAACTTCTCATATCAACCAAAAAGCAACCAAATCCTAACTACAGGGGAACGTTTCAGTTGCATGGTTCCCTAAACGTTTAGGGAACGTATGATTCTCTAACGTTTTCTCTGTAACCAAAGGTAACGTTCTCTAAACGTTAGCTTTTGGTTTGGTTCTAACCTAACCTTTAGAGAACCAAAGTCTAACGTTCCCTGAACGTTCTCTGTTACTAGGGTGAGGACTCAAGCAGCTTCATTGCTACTTACCATAAAAATACCATATGGTTGTGTACTGCATGTAAATCTTTTTTATATAAATGCAGCTACTGCTATTGCTCTGGCTATCTGCTAAAACTAATCATTGCTGCTGCTACTGCCATTATTAACGTCTAAATGTAAATACGCAAAATGTGCAAAAAATATATTCACAGTTTTCCAAACTGTCTAGAGCAAGAAATCCCAGCCTGTCCATTCTTTTTCTATTGTCAAAACTTCTTATCTCAGTGACTGCGTTCGGGATTTGGTTTGGTTTGGGATTGGTTTGGGTGTTGCTTCCCAAGGGGTGGTCTGTGCCCAGATCCTTGTTCACATGCAGTTCGTCTAAGCGGATTCGGGCAGAGACCCGGCCCTTTCCGCTACGCTAGGTGGGGGCGCTGTAGTCAACTTCTATCTTTCTATTATTATCTTTTAATGCAAGGAACGTCTCTTCCACGCATAACACTTTAACCACTCATCCGCTTGATCTCAAATTTGGAGGGCGTCGTCATAATATTACCAGGGTGTGCAGTGCCAAGTTTCGTGTTGTTTGGGCAAAAAATGCCAAAGATATCGGTCAAACCGTGTCGACCCAGCCATGACGACCCAGGCTGATAAGATTTACAATGCTAGCTGCTATAATGTTGGACATAACGCGACTAACGACACACAACTGAAATAATGGACATAACACGAGTAAACATTTACCCAACAAAGCTGCTACGTAGGTAAGATACGCAACAGCAGACTACAGCACAGTGCTGTAGTCTGCTGTTGCGTATCTTACCTAAGGCATATGCCTACAGTGCATACAGACGACACGTAGAGGAGACTGAACTTTTCACCTCTCATTCTGGTTATTCCACATCGCAAAACAGTGGCTAAAGAAAATCTTATAAGTCAGTCAGTGCAAATGTATTTACATAGCCTCCTCCTTTCACCTGATATTATTACCCACTTAAACAATAAGGTGGTCTAAACAAAAATGTAATACTCTGGCACATTTTCTATGGGCTCTGCACTGTTCCTACTAAATAAAGACAATAAACAAATTTTCTGGTGGCATACAAACATGGTGTTCCAGGAGTTTGACACATTCGCGTACGTGTTATGCATTCTGCTGTGTTAGAAAGTCTGTATGAAGGAACAAACTGCGTTTTTTATTTCGTTGATACATGCACAATACCCGAAACCAATCTTATCCGAACTAGTTCTTATCCGAACTAGTCTTATCCGAACGTTAACTGAAAACAGTCGAGTGACCATGATGAATTGCTTTCAAATATCCATATCCATATTTATATCTACAACCTAAACTAGCTAGCCAGCATCAATCATTTACAACTTTAATCATTTGCAACACTTGCTAACACAGTCTGAACATTGCTAGTAGCCTGGGAGCTAACGTTACAAAGTTTGTTGACGGTAAGGAGCAAGGGCTACAAAATGAACTTTTTTTATGATTTATTTATTTAAAACACTGTCTTATCTGCAAGCGTGAGATTCATCTCGCTTTCTATTCTTTTTTCCACTCCCGACTTTAGATATCTTTTCAAGGCCCTGTCCAAACATTTGTCTGCCAAACTTAAACTAAGACTGAGCAATAATCGACCAGACCACTGAAAGGTGGGGGAGGGGGGCACCAGGAGGAGAATGAAGAAGGAGAGGAGCAAATTGACCTATGTTGCTTTTGTATTGCTTAAAATAAATATTAACATGCTTTGCACATTTTTAAAATATCCTTACTAGCACGTACCTAGCCTATTGTGATGATTTTTTCACGAGCCAATTTTTTTGCTGGTGCCCCCACAAGCACTTGGTGCCCTACGCACTCTGCGTTATGTGTGTGTGCGGAGCTACGGCACTGCCCCCGAGACAGAGAGACACGCTGCTTCTGTGCATGCCACCTTCTCAGCAAGCAAGGGCGCCTGCAGTTCGCCACTGTGCCGATTGCAGCATTGCAGGGGGTGCCAATGTGCCGATTGCAGCGATATGACAAACGGAGCTTTTTATTTTATTTTTTCCCCAAGCTTTCGTGGTGCCCCCCACGAAATGGCGCCCGGGCGGCTGCCCGGTTCGCCCGTGCCTAAAACCGCTACTGCATGGCAGTCCAAGTGGTTTGGAAACAGCCCAGGCCTGGCGTCGCAATTGGTTTACGAAAACCAATTCCAAACCAAACCAATCCGCGTTCACATGAAGCCGGTACGATCCCAAAACAGTTCCAATCGGTTGACTTGTCCATGTGAACGCACTCAATGATTTAACACTTGGTGGGTGTACTACTGGGGACCCAAGCCAGTGCAGTGTTCAAAGATGTTTGGATATAGAATGCTTAAGATATTACAAATATTCATCTGCCAATATATCAGGCCAATTTCTAGCATTTTAAAACATATTAGTATTGACTGAAATATGCATAGAATTGGGCAGATTTATAGGAAAAGCTAAGAGTTGTCAAAAGTAAAATAGTATTAGATAGCAAGACCACTAGGTAGCATTAGCTTTACTGTACAAACTAATACCCATGGGTTTCATGGCTGGGCCTTCAATGACGTTTAATATACGGGCAACTCAATATCATTTGGAACAGGTTCAACACCATGGTCCTCAATTTTTTCTGATTTAAAAAAAATGGGTTTGTGGGAAGAACTGTAATTCCAATGTGATATTAGACAACTACATAGGGTACTGCTCCAGTGTTCAAATTTCAAATTTAGAAAAGGATGTAGTTGCGTTAAGAGGACAGGGGTATAAGAACTGCTTTTATTTTAATAAACCATAGACAAATGCTAGGATTTGGTTTCATTTAGTAGCTTGAATCTACTGAAGCTACTAAATGAAATCCAGTTGCTTACATCTTAGCTCCTTTGACAAATGAGGGTAGTGTGATTCTGAACTGATTACAGTCTAAACTCAATGACAAACACTGTCAATGTAACTAAAGTGCACTTTAGTGCCAATATATTTCATTTTTTTTAACCGAAGGATCATTCATGAAATCACCAGCAATTGTCCTATAGCACCACATTATTTAATAATCAGCTGGCAGTTCATAAGTCAACCACTCATCTTCACGGAGATGGTCTCTCTAGACTGCTGATGTTAGCTCATGTGTGTTTAATGGTTGGGAAGCAGCAGAGCGATGAGCTCTCTCAAGTTCAGGTGGCTCTGTGAAAACACTTGCACCCATACAGTCCATGACCAACTCATGTATAAATTTTACCAGGTCGCTGCCTTTCTTAACTCATTCAATGCCATTGATGCGAAAACGCGATATTGTGATTGTAACGCCCAGCGGCATTCACGCGTTATCGCGTCAATTAGGTTTTTTTATAGGGGAGGTGGGATAGTCATCTGATCTAGCTTGTGTAAAAAAATCCAAGTTGTAATCACAAGGGAACCCATTCTGTGGGTGGTAGCAGTGTGAGTGTGGATATGTGATCATCTAACCTTGTCTCAAAGAAGTTAAGTCTAGCCTACTTGTCTCTAGTTTCAAAAAAAGAGAAGATCTAATTGATGTAAACAGCCTAGAGACTGGACATGGCTTGCTCGATTGCTCACAGTTAGCACACTGCTAGCTTGATCCAAAAAAATCATGTCAACATGTATGTTGACAATCAGCCCACACTAGATCAGCAGAGCTGAGTGTAAATTTTGTTCCGCCGATGTTAGGTTTATTGTGCTTTTTTTTTTTTTTACTCTCCCTCCGATCCTGCCATTCACGGAATACCCAGCTTCGCCCTCCACCACTGGGTCAGAAAGTTCATGTTACGCAGGATGTAAGCAACGATCTAGAGGGCAGCATTTGTTTTGTGTGATTGGTGTGTGATTAGAGAAACTGACTGTGGAAGAAGACTCGTTGTCTATATAAGGAAAACACCAACAGCGTATGTCTCAGACAGCATGGCAAGACGATGAGCTAAGAAGGGTAAGCCATTGAGCTACCTAAAGCAGCTGACTCTGGAGCAGAGCATGAAAGGTTTAGGGTGCGCGCCGCCCACTAGCTCTACCCAAATCACGGAAAATGCGCAAGCCAGAGGGAGAAGACGGGGGACGAGACGACACGCACACACAGAGGGGGAGAGCTAGAAGCACTACAGTTATGACATAGTGTACTGTATATAAATAGCTGCTAGAAAGTCTAATTTTTGCCTTTGAAATGTTTACACAGTGTTTCCCATGAAGTGTTGCCTTTATCTGTGCTTTACATGTATATGTAAATGAAATTCCAAAGAATCTATGAAATGTACCTACATGGTTGTATAAAATACATTTGTATTTTTTTTTTATTTATAAAAAAATGTTGCCAGTGTTATTTTTGGTGCAGTATACAATGGGATCAGTTTTCATAATGTTTTAGATGTCTCTAAAGCAAAAACAATTATAATCAAAGACATTTTCTACAAAAAGCCAATTTTCTCAGTATTTTGGTCAGAAATCAGACTTTTTAGTTAACCCATGTTCTCAAGACAATTGCTGAAGAATGTCAAGAGATACAGACAAATGGTTTCTGATGATAAAGGAAAGTCTGAAGTTTCTTTTGCTATGTTTGTTGTTGACATGGACATAGAACTCAATTTTCTGTGGGTCTTGAAAAAACACTGAAATGCTCAAAAAACCCTGGCACTGGGACGTGGCCAACTTTGAAAATGGCTGGCACTGAAAGAGTTAATATCCTCCGGAATATTTACAATGTGCGGATTCGACCTCCGTGATCTGCTTTCAAGATCATCCACCCTGTCTAACAAATCCTGATACGCCACCTTCAATGATTTTATTGTTGCCTCGGCAGCATCTAAGCTTTCAAAGTTCTCAATAGCTTTAGCCGCCGTTGATGTCAGTCTGGCCTAAAGCAAGTTAACCGTGTCCCATATCCCCTCCACAGTTGTCTGGAGTGGTTTTATCAACTCCTGGATTAATGCAGAAATGTCTTCTTTCAGAATGGACGTCTGCCTAGCCAGTTTGGTTACCAGTTGAGACATAGATATAGCATCTTCCGAGTTAGCATTAGCTTTGTTTTCAGCCATAACCGAAAGTTTAGTAGCAAGAGTAGCCTGTCGTGTTGTCAATGTTTGTTGCAAGTTTCTGGAGTTAGCAAGTTTGAAAATACGCAGTGGATGTTAACTTGGAAATATATAACTTGACAGACACAAAAATTAAAAAGAATCGATGTTAGAAATATGTAATTGCCCAAGTGGGAGCTGTGTAGTACATGTCTTATCCCCTCAATGTCATACCAGAAGCCCCCCCAGTTCACTGATTTTTAGATAAAAAAAAGTACAACTGTTGATTTTGCTCTTGATGTATGAAGCAAATATTGTGCAAACTACTTTTTGTTAAATTACTGATTCATCATAAATGCATGAACATTTTAATATTTGGTTTATAGTTCTTCCCACTGTCACTCAAAACTAGGGTAACAAATTAAAGCCACATTTTTATTTTGTTTCCAAGTACTGTCACTTTTTCCCTGGGGGGTATGTTTCCCCCTCTACAATCAGCAAGACAATCTTTGGAAGCATGCCAAGTACCATGACATTTCATGCATAGGAGGCACTGTTGTTTTACAAGATCATATTTTGGCTATTATCTGTAACACTGTCACAGCATTGCCCAGTTCTGCAGCAGCACCTCATTCTCCTCAAGCCATGCCAACTCATCAATCACATGCTTGTTCCCTCTCCCCTGCCTACTGATTGCCTACACCTGCAACCAATCACACCACCAGTATATGTAGCCACTTCCATATTATGTCTATAACTATGTCTGGCCTCATCTGTAGTGAAGGAAGGATTCAGCCACAAGACTTTCTCCCTTGCTTGCTCTGCTGTTGGCTCTGAACATTCTTAGTTAAGTTCTGGTTCTGCCCGTAGCTCTTGAACTTTGTTGCCGTAAGAGTGGTGATCTTTGTGTTGGACCTTTTTGTGAACTTGTGCACTTTTCTGTTTACCTTCAAATAAATACTACTGATAACTATACCTCCTAGTTCTGTGTCTGAGTACCAGGACAAGAACACTGGTTTAGAACCAAAATTCCTTTTCCTTATATTAAGTGGAACCTCTTGAATGAAAATCACTTCTCCATGCCCACGTCCAACAGTGAAAATGTTAAAATACAAAAACAAAAGAAGCTTGCTGTGTGCAGTAGGTTACCCATAAAATCAATACCATGCTGCGTTCATGGCCTGTACCGCTAGGTAGTATATCTGTTTTTTGTTGGAAGTGGTCATGGATGGGTGTTTTCAATGCATGAGGTTAAATTAAATTTAAATTAAAAATGTTTTTAAACCATAGTGTCAACAGATCATAGCCAACGTGTTATTTTGTAAACATACTGTAATACTGTAGTGCTGCCGTATCGGCCAAATTTTAAGGTACTTGGTGTGTTTTCAGAGGTTGTCCTGCTGTTGTCCTTGTCAAATGTTGTGCTGTTCCCACCTTCGCTGTTTAAGCTATTGGCAATTTATAACTCCAATATTTACATTTACTTAAGTGAAGTCAGCTAAGTAATTAAGTGACGTTTCACTACAAACAAGTGTTTATGAGCTGGGGTGATATGGGCAAATCTCTTGGGCAAAGTTTTTGGCACATTTTTAATGAAAGCTGTTTTCAAGCTTCTGTCTTCTGTCTTTTGTTTTCAGCTTCTGAAAACCGTGTCCTCTGTGATGAAATGACACAAAATTTGGTGCACATTTAGAAAAGCTGTGTAAAGTTTGCATGTTAAGTTTAATGAAATTTGGGCAATCAGAAGCCAAGATATAGAATGCCAATTGTAGGCTACGTCAATTAAAATTGAAGACGTGTAACTTTGAAATGGTTAATTTCAAGACAAACCTTTGGATACCTTTTTGTCAGCATTGTCTGCAGAGGACATATACCATATTTGGTGACATTCACATGAACGCCTTATGACGAGTCTGTCCCACCAATCATTGCCAGAAAATAGATAGGGGGAGGGAATCAGACAAAACCATAACCAAAGAGTATTCTGACGACCAAATCTGCTTGGAGCCCAATAAATCACTGCAGATTTTATATATAGTAATGGCAGTGTTACATCGATGTGAAGATTGTTGTCATGTTGGAACAGCCTTTAAGAAGCACCTGAAGACCATTCTGTTCCGTGAGCACTTCCTATCCTAACAATGGTAACCTGCACTTACCAGTATTTTCTTGTACTTTGTCATGGCCCTGCTTGCTCTGTACTCTGTTATGCATGAATGCTATGTAATGTAAGATGTGCGCACATCCATACCTCCTGCTTTTCCTCCTTAGTACAACCCAGTAGCATATACACCAGGATGTGGGGGAGGAGATAAATGGTCACTTTATAATCATGCTTTATGATGAATCTGCAGGAGTTAAAAACTTTGCTGGCCAATTCGTGCCTCACCTGAAACACAAGAAAGAAGGAATGTTACGTAGAGTTTGCAGCTATGCAGTCTTTGTAGTCTACAATCTGTCCTAGCCTGCACCTCATTGAGTGTGCATCTTTCCCATTGTTTGGCACCAGAAACACATTAAAAAAAGCAAGGACAGGTCATTTCTTGAAAGTTCAATTAAAAAAAATTCAAACATATGCAAGGCCTGAATTTCATTTTTCAAAATGGGAGGAATCTTCCTGTGCAGTCAAGGTCCAGGCTCGAACCTGTAACATTACAGCAACTCAGGTTTGGGAGACAGACACAGTACCAAGTTTAAAGTCATGATATTAGCTTATCCTTCTGAGGTGTCAGGAATAGGGATGAGACAATCATTTTTGCATTTACTGTAATCACAATAAATTCATCATAAAAAGGTCGGCAACATCGTCACGATGACATCATTAAAAAATATATCTATTATGTCGATAGACAGAACTTTAGACCAAGTGGTGCAACTCGCACAAAACAAAAACAAAGTTATACTTGCACCGGAGACAACTACACAAAACCGCTGTTTTTGGCTGTCGCCTACAGCACTGTCGCCAGCATAATCAGGACAACTCTCAGCAGACCCAACGGAGAACATGAATGGTTTATGGATGCTAAATCTGACTGCATGGCCATCCAGTGACCAAGTCAGAGAAGCATAATAAGCCCTTTTAAGAAAATCTCTGGTATAAATATATCAGCCTCACTAAAGCATAATTATAAACTCTTAAATTTTAGCTCAAAGTAATTTATTTACTGAAAGTATGATTTGAAAGTATGTTCATGATTTATTACTGTGCATGTTATTAGCTTTGGTAAAAGTTTGATTTATCAGTTAAACCCTGCTGGTAGCCAAGTCAATGGGGCTTTGCGAGAACCCTGTTGTGGTCATTTCACATACGTCAGAAGACAGAGGGGTGTGATTGTGTTGTAAACCCATTTCTCAGAGGCGGGCTCTTTCAAATTCCTCTGTTTGCAACTGGGCGAAGCTTCAACCAGATTGGCCAGACCAATGCTTGCAGAGCATTGACAAGTCGTGATAGCCAGGCTAGCAAAACACAACAACAACAACAAAAACAGCTGGACCTACACTTACACACACAGGCACATACGCACATGCACAACACAAACAACAAAGTAGGCATATCACTTTTGCAAGTCACTTTGGACACAAACACCTAGGGTACTAAAGAACCCAGAACCATTTTGTTCCTTACAAATGTTCCTAGTCTCAGTGTCATCTGCAAACTTGTAGATGTTGTACAGCAGGGGACTGAGGACTCAGACTTGGGGAGCTCCAGTGCTGATTGTTAATGTGTCAGATGTCAGACCAACCCCTCTAACCACTTGTGAACATTTGGTAAGGAAGCCGAGTATCCAGTGACATAGTGTGATCTTCAGTCCCAGGACCTTCATATTTGTGACCAAGTTTCACTTCAAAATACTGGAAGGGAATATACTTTTTGCATACAATTGCTTTAGTTAAAGGCCATGTTTATGCATTATTTTGGATGTCATGATCAGTAATTAATGAAGTAATGAGTTTTGGATGTTATACAGTGTGATACATGGATCTTACTTGGACCTGAAAGCATATTTTTTCTGTAATTCATGCTGTTTAATAGAAATTTATGGATTTTTTTCTATACATATCTTTAAAGGCTGTTTTCTCACAATCCGAGCAAAGAGTATACACCTCTGTAGCATCTACATGCACATTCCTTATTCATTCTTATTTCTAACTTTATCTTAAACTTTTTTTACGGAAGGATTTATTGATTTATTATTCTTGGCCTGTTAATTAATCAACCCGTTAGTGTTTTCTCCGTACCTGGGTATGAGTGTTTCCGTCAAGACCGAGTAGGGGGGAGAGGAGGCGGGGTTATGATTTATGTTAAAGATGCCATTAAGTGTGAGCGCATTAAGCTCGATACAGCAAATGACGCATTGGAATATGTTGCCATTACCGTTGTACTATCTCAACAAATGTCATTCATTTTAATTGCTTTTTATAGACCACCATCAGCAAATGATTCTTTTTACAATATTCTTGCCAATATGTTAAAACAGTGCAAACAACAAAAAGAGGTTATTCTCATGGGCGATTTTAACCTAAATTGGGAAGACAAGGGGAGGAGGAAAAAACTGAAAGCTATTACAGATAAATACAACCTGCAACAGCTAATTAAAGGACCAACACGAGTTACAAAAAGGTCAAGCACAATGCTGGATCTTATATTCTCTAATAAGCCAGAAAGGGTAACAAAAACTTACAATCTCCTCACTGCACTTTCTGATCACAATCTTACTTTAGTAGCGAGAAAACTGACTAAAAATAGATTTCAGAACACCACACACCACACAGAAATTATATCTCGTATACCCAAAGCTAAACAACTTGCTTATGAGGGTGAGATAAATGGTATAAACTGGGAGGATGTATTGTCCTCAGAGGACTTGGACCATGGCTGTGACCTGTTTGCAGACAAATTAAATTCACCTAGAGAAAAGTTTACTGTGCAGTCCAAGAGAAGACAGAAAAAGAGAGTTAACCTACCCTGGTTTAGTGACACATTGTGGCAGTTGATGAAACAAAGAGATTTAGCACTGAAAAAAGCCAATAAAACCAAAAGAGATTCAGATATTTTAATTTATAAAGGTTTGAGGAATAAGGTGGTTAATGAAATTCGATTAGCAAAATCAAGTTTTTATATTCAAGTACTTAACGAGAACAAAGGAAATAGTAAAGAGATCTGGAAAATTATCAATAACCTCACTGGGCGAGGAGGACATCAAGTTGCAGATATACAACTTAAATATCAGAATGACTTCATTAAAGATAATGACTCAATTGCAGGTATTCTTAATACATATTTTATTGAGTCTGTCTATGAGTTAGGTAATCATTTCATGAAAAATGACACTATGCCTGTAGTTAGCCTATATACTGAAAATAACACAGGCTTCAGTTTGAATATCATTGATGAAGCACAAATTAAAAAGATCATTGGTTCATTAACAAGTTCCAAAAGTAGAGACACTTTTCATATGGACAGTATGCTCATTAAAAAACATCTGAACACTCTTACACGCCCAATCACACACTTGATCAATCTTTCAATAACACAAAGCTGTTTTCCTAACAACTGGAAGCGTGCAGTTATTACACCGATTTTCAAATCTGGAGATCCTCAAGAGCCGAACAACTATAGACCAATAAGTATTTTACCAGTACTTTCAAAGATTACTGAGAAGGTAGTCATAGATCAATTAACAACACACCTAGATACCTGCAACCCTGGTCTAAACAATATGCAGTTTGGTTTCAGAAACAGCAGTCTACTGAAACAGCTGTTTTATATTTTATATTAAATAAAGCCTTTGACACGGTCAATCACAATATCCTTATTTCCAAGATTTCTCACTTTAATCTGTCGACACAAACACTGACATGGCTCTCCACTTATCTCTCAAATAGGGTACAAGGTGTCAGAGTCAAAGATGCATACTCCACTTATGTAACAAACACAATGGGCGTGCCGCAAGGATCTGTGCTAGGACCTCTTCTTTTTAGTTTGTACATCAATGACCTGCCACAACATTGTAATGGAGTTGATATACAGCTATATGCAGATGACACTGTTCCGTATGCCCATGCTAAAAATTCTGTGATGGGAGCGGAGAAATTAACAAATGCTATGCAAGGTGTGACCCAATGGCTTGAGCAGTCCTGCCTTACTTTGAACATCAGTAAGACAAAGGGCATGTTTTTCTTTAAAAGAAAGGGACAGATTCCAACAGCTAATATTAAAATTAGACACGAATCCATTGATATAGTCACCGAATTCAAATATCTTGGTGTTACACTTGATTCTAACTAACCTCAACTTCAAAAAGCATGTTAAAAACATGACTAAAACAATTAAATATAACTTGGCAAACTTTAGACATATAAGATCATCACTGCCTATGGATGTAGCCAAAACATTTTTACATGGTCTCATCTTTTCACACATTTCATATTGCATCACCTGTTGGGGGCAGGCGAATGAATCTACCATTAGACCATTAAAATCACAGTATAAACAAGCTTTAAAAATTCTTGACAAAAAACCACTGCATTACCACCACTGTAATATTTTAGAGAAACACCATTTATTAAGTTTTGAAAACTTTAGAGAGTTTTCAAGCCTCTGTCTAGTGTACAAGATTCTACATGGCCTGGCCCCAGCTTGTCTTCTGGGGGCACAGGGAACTTACCATATGTGTTTTGTTTTTGTTTCTATGTTTGTATTCAAATGTTTTTCATGGCTGTACATTATTTTACATTACTATTCTATTTTATTGTGTTTTATTTTATATTAATGTTTATTTTCATGGACTACAGATGTAAATTAGCCAAAGGCTAACTCTGGTATGGTGCATCAGATGGCAACATTTATGTTATAACTGTACATGGTCCAAATAAACGGCATTGATTGATTGATTGATTTATATGCCATTTTATGCATATTATTACCAACACGCTCCTATTTATGTGATTAATGAACTGGTAAGGTTTCATGGTGACATCTTGAAGTTAAAAGTTTTGCCCTATTTACCTTTAGTCTCTCACCTTAAGTGGTGTTTATTAAAGGGATCCCCGGATAGTTAGACATGCTGGCCCTACATGATTAACGTTGGTGTCAGTTGTATATACGCTGTAGGGAAAAACTCAAATATGTTCGTCTGTATGAAAAAATTTAGAAAATTGGTTTAGCTCGTAGTTTGTCATTTTCAGTGCATTATGGGTCGATGCCATAAAAAGGTGCTATAATTTGCAATCTCTGTTGATGGCTATCAACAAGATACAGTCCATTAGCAAGATGAACACGGCTTCTGTTCAGCCTTTTCAGTTTGAACCAGAGCGCACCGCAAGTCTAGAAAACAACTCTTCAGGGGGAGGAGGGGAAAAATCCTCTTTCTGCAGACCACAGTCAAACCTTGTTGCATTAAAATGAATGGAATACAGAATTTTACCAATAAATTGGTCATAATGCCTTTCTGGGGTTCTTAAGCGTTATTTTAATCATTTATCACAAATCACTACGATCTGATAATGTCAGGCCTAATGGTGTAAGTCGCTACCGCTTCGATTGGGCAAAAATGAACTTTTTTCCAGTCAGGCAGCTATCACTTGCTATGTTGTTGTTAGCAAGCTAATGCTAGCGAACTAGGCTAGCATAATGTTTACATTAGCCAAGTAAACTCATTAGCAGTGTTAGCAAAGTTAGCTAACTACCTAACTTGGCATGACCCAGGCATTCCAGTGATTGCATGTAGAGTTCAAAAGTTACATGCATAAAAGTACCTGAGTTTAACCAGTTTGTTGCAATAGAGAGGTTGGAGTGCCGATATGAAACTTGGTAAAAAGAATTATGGGACTGCCATGAATCAGTGTGTCAAATTTCAAAACTCCCATGCCAAATTAAGCAGGTCATGGAAGGGACATTATGACATCAGAGTTCTAAAATTCTAATTAAAAAAAAAAAAACTGCAGTTTGTCCAGGTAACTGCCACAGTATTCTCTGCTTCCCTTTATCGCTCCCCCTCTCTCTCACTCTGGCCCTGAAATCTCTCCTCTTATTTAAAGTTTTCAATATGACTCAGTGCCGTCAAATCTTTCCTTTTCACATGGTTTTGAACTTAATTCAATGACAAATGGCTTTTCTCTACACCTAGCAACACAGCATGTTTTTAAATGATTGTCAACTTTCAATGACATGGTTTTTTGCCACAGCTCTCACTTTAACATCTACAGTGGAGCCGAGCATTATGACATCAGTCTGAATGTTATACTATTCATTTTAATGAGACAAAATATCACAGAAAAACCACAAAAACTAACGAACTACAAGAGGTAGCGTAACCATTTGACACACTGATTGGTGTCCAGATCGGGCTGGATATTTTACAGTTGGAACAGCGTCTCTATCTTGAAAGCCCTAGGAATCGTAGCGAGACAAAAAAATAGTGGACAGAAGAGGCAGAAGAGAAAGAACTAAACTGTATTTCTGTAGAAAATGCTAAAAGTGTGCTTGCATGTGCCAAGGTTCGCAATCGTCGGACATCGTGAATGTAGCAGGTGTCTTGCAGTCCTCGTACTTTTACTTGTACACAAACTTCCATCAGCACACGCAATGTTGCTCAGACTGTTTTTGTTTCTCCCACAAGAATGTCACATGACTGCGTGCTAGGTGTTTTTTTCTCTACAGCTCTCACTCTAACAACTAGAGTGGAGCAGAGCAGTATGAGTGAGAGAGAGAAATAGTCCTCACACATGTGTGCATGCTTTTAATGAGATATGACCTTTGATCACTGGTGGCGCTATGGTTCTGTGTGGTCAGAACAGGGTCCTGACTCCACGTAGCAATTTTAGTGACGACACGTCACAGCATTAATGAGGTACGACTTTTGACCAGTGGTGACACTAGAGAGTTTAAAGTAGGCTTTGCATGGTCAGAACAGGGTCCTGAGTTTGCATAACAAGTTTGGTTACGATGGTCCTGCGAGTCCGTGTACCAAGTTTGGTTACGATACGTTAAAGCACTGCTGAGATATGAGCTGCTTTTCTCTACAGCTCTCACTAACAACTGGAGTGGAGAGAAGTATAAGTGAGTATGATGAGTGAGTTATAATAATAAGTAGTAAGTGTTAATGTAATAATTTCCCAATAATGTAATACATACATTCTCTCATAAGTCCCTGAAACATGTAATAAAACCTCATAATGTAATAATTTCCTGACAATGTAATAAAGTGCATTTCCCAATAATGTAATAATTGCATAGTTAGCATTGTTAGCATAACGGCTAACAAACGTTTGCCAAGTTAGCTGAGTAGCACTGACTACATAGATAACTGCTAGAGATAACTACTATAGGCTGCAATATACTCCCATGGCAGAACATTATGTAGGCCATGGCATGGGGATTATGACATCACTTGAGAGTTCTATTCCTGAACATTCCACATTTTAAAAATGGCAGTTGGTCCAGGTGCAACTGCCACAGTATTGTCTGCCTCTCTTTCACCATTTTTAAACTGTCCTGTTTCAAACAGTATAAGTAGTTACCGCATGAAAATTTCACAGGTCACAGACAGATCCCAGACCTCTCTTACAAAGTATAAATCAAGTTTATAGGTTAAACGGTTGAGTTTTGATCATTAAAAAACTGAGTGGAGGTTAGAGTGAGGGCAGAGCTCACTCTAGCTGCTAGAGTGGAGCAGTGTACTGTGACATCACCCTAAACATTCCGCCATTCATTTTCAATGGCGACAAAAAGTTGCAGAAAAACGTCAATAGCGGACGAACGACAAGAGGTACGGTATACCGAAATGTAGGCTGTCATGTCCAAACCAGGCCGGTCGTTTTAGAGTTGGAACGGTGTCTAGTAAGGCTAGTAACGTCTGCAAAATCTGGGTGAAAAATTGAAGAGCTCTTTTCCAAAACGCTATAAATCCATTTTGATTGTTTTGAGAAAAAGGACAATTGTTTACCCAGACCTACATATTTTGCAAGTATTTAATTTATATAGTTACAAATATTTTTTGGCTCAGTCTGAACACCATCAGCAATAACTGACAAATCAAACTACAATGTTGATGATTTTAAATCCAATGTTTATTGTATTTCTTTTCAAAACGCTATATATCCAGTTCAGTTCTGTTCTACCTTATCAAGCTTATCATGAAACTTCTCAAAATTCATGACGAGGTCATCAGGTGTCAATTTATCTGCTTGGCAAAAGCATTTTGCTGAGGTGTGTTTACATCAAACAGTGGGAATTCGTCCTCCACCAGAGTAGCGCATTTTCTTAGTTTTCTTACGTTCGTCTACTAAGTCTTAGCTCCTCTACATCTGACCTAGACGTTCTGCCTACAGCCTTTTTTAAATCCACTCTACACCTGATATCACATGATGTGATTCAGATTATTAACACTTCTCTGTTGACTGGACTTTTCCCCTCTTCTCTAAAGAAAGCAGTGGTTAAACCCCTGTTAAAGAAAAATAACCTTGACCCTCTGGTGTTAAACAACTATAGGCCTATATCTAATTTACCATTCGTTAGTAAAATAATGGAGAGAATAGTTTTTAATCAATTGAATACATTTCTGACATCAAATGGTTGCCTTGATGATTTTCAATCAGGCTTTCGTTCCAATCACAGCACAGAAACAGCTCTTACCAAAGTAATGAATGACATACGACTGAACTCTGATGCTGGCAAATCCTCAGTTTTGGTGCTCCTTGACCTTAGTGCGGCATTTGACACTGTTGACCATGACATCTTACTGCATAGACTTGAGCATTGGGTTGGTCTTACTGGTATAGCTATCAAATGGTTTGAATCATACCTAAAACAAAGAAGTTTTTATGTTTCCATTGGATGTTACACCTCATCAGCTATGCCTCTGAACTGTGGAGTCCCCCAAGGTTCCATTTTAGGGCCACTACTCTTTAACATTTATATGCTGCCACTTGCACAAATTATTAGGAATAACTCAATTAAGTACCATAGTTATGCTGATGACACACAGTTATATCTAGCCTTGTCACCTAACGATTTTGACCCTCTTAAATCCCTCTACAACTGCATTGACCAAATTAACAGCTGGATGTCTCAAAACTTTCTACACCTCAACACAGATAAAACGGAGATAATTATATTTGGGAATAATCAGCAAAGGCATAAGATTGACACAATACTTAAAACTAAAGGACTCAAAGCAAAGGACACAGTCAAAAATCTTGGTGTCCTTATTGATTGTGATTTCACATTTAACAGTCATATGAAAGCCATCACAAAGTCCGCATTCTATCATCTCAAAAACATCTCCAAGCTTAGGGGTCTAATGTCTAAGCAAGATCTTGAAAAGCTGGTACATGCCTTCATCTCAAGTAGAGTCGATTACTGCAATAGCCTCTTCACTGGCCTTCCCAAAAAGAATATCAAACAGCTCCAATTAATACAAAATGCAGCTGCAAGAGTTCTTACAAGAACAAAAAAAATTGATCACATCACCCCAATTTTAAGGTCTCTGCACTGGCTCCCAGTGAGATACAGGATTGACTTTAAGGCCTTACTACTACTGTTCAAGTCACTTAATGGGAAGGGTCCCAGTTACATACTTGATATGTTTCAGCCATATACCCCATCTAGGTCTCTGAGATCCATGGATAGAAATCTATTGACCATACCTACTGTAAAAACAAAGTGTGGTGAGGCAGCATTTAGCTATTATACAGCAAAGCTCTGGAACCAGCTTCCAGAGTGTGTAAAGAATGCCCCTACTGTGGAGAGTTTTAAAAGCAGACTCAAGACGAAACTTTTTTCTGATGCCTTTTCCTAGTTTTTATTTTTGTGTTTTATTTTTTTTATTTTGTTTTCATTCTTCTTATTATTATTATTATTGTTTTGATGGTTTTGCTTTGTTTTGAATTGTATTTTGCTTTTTGAATCTTTGGTTGTGTTTTGTTTTGGAATTTGTGTGGAGCGCATTGAAGTGCATTTGTGTATGAAATGCGCTATACAAGTAATTTTGACTTTGACTTTTGACTTTGAGTGTCACCTGGGTCCCCGCCCCACTTATTGTGAAATGACTTACTGGCTCTTATTGGTTCTTTTGGCCTGGCACTGGCCAATATACTTTGACATCTTACTGCAAAATTATTTAGTCTACTTCTGTTTGCAGTATTTGTTTGTATTTTTACGTATTTATGTTTTTTTGTATTATAAACTGTTAATAATAAGACCTTTGTTGCTTTACGCAGAACCACCACCATAGCTGTTTACAAGAGAATTCTGCCCTCTTCTTTTCTCGAAATTTGTGTTAACCTGTCATACAAGCTGGAAGTCTTTTCTAGAGACTCTAGATGGCAAGCAGAGCAAGGTTGCTAGTTGGCTTCGGCCCATTGCGTTACGGCTGCACTTAGCCAATTGAATTAACCTTGTCGTGGGCTACTAGGAGAGCTGAAAAAATGAGCATTTTCCCCTACCTTTTTCACTAAATCAATGTTGGGCGTTGGTCTGCTCTGTTCTTCCATTTAGATTTTTTCCTGGTAAAGAAGACTAACAAATGGCTTTGCCAAAATCAAATCAACAATGCTATCCGCCAGAATGCACAGCTTTCTTGCTAGCTGGCTAGTTCCCCCCTCTACAGTCTTAAATAAACGAACTTTTAATTCGAACTGAAATGAGAACAGGTAGCAAACGTAATAACACTATATTTACACTTTATTTAGAAAATTCTATACAAAGAAACAAGAGGCAACAAGAATTGAGATTTCTCACAACTTCCCTAATCACAAATCCGCATGGGACTGAGCATTAAATCCACCGCTACCTGTCTATTTTTTTTTTTTTTTAAAGCTGTCAATCCGGCCGCATTAACAGTTCCTCCAATCACCACAAAGAGCCTCAGCCTCCCCTCGGAAACGGTTCAGCCCACCTCTCCAAGTGACGATTTTTCAGCTTTGGACCAATAAATGTCCAGCTTTTTGACAGTTAAAGCGTATTCTCAACAAGTACCATTGAAGTCCAGTGAGGCTGGACTGGATCGCCCTGTCACTATGAAAAAAAAAAAACTGCCAACTGCGACAACGTATTGCTAAACGATTTTGAAGTTGACCATTTCTAAGTTGAACACGTAAATATAAATAACGATTTTGAAGTTGAACATTTCTAAGTTGAACACGTAAATATCAATACAGTATAGTAGCCTACAATATAGTAGTTGTAAACTATTTTCTCCGTGAGTGTTTGGGGAGGCTGAGCCTCCCTTGTTGTCTTAGAGCAATCGCCTCTGCTGTGCTGACAATGTTACTCAGCTAACTTACCTAAGGTTTGTTAGCGGTTATGCTAACAATTGTAACTATGCTAAGTAATTAACTGTGCCAACAGTGTTATTGACTTAACTTAGCTAAAGTGTGTTAGAAGTTATGCTTACAATGTTAGTGATGCTACCTATGCTAACAGCGTTACTTTGCTAACTCAGCTAGTGTTTGTTAGCAGGTACAGGTGTTCACTGACTGTGGAAACTTCATGGACCTTTACACATCGACCTCAAGTAACATCTTCCTCCAGACTCTGGGACATTGATTTCCAAAGGACATGCAAAATTTACTTTCATCAGAAAACATAACTTTGGACCATTTAGCAGCAGTCCGGTCCTTTTTGTCCTTAGCCCAGGTGAGACACTTCTGACGCTGTCCCTGTTCAAAGAGTGGCTTGACACAAGGAACGTGACAGCTGAAACCCATGTCTTGCATACGTCTGTGCGTGGTGGTTCTTGAAGCACTGACTCCAGCTGCAGTCCACTCTTTGTGAATCTCCCCCATTTTTAAATGGGTTTTGTTTCACAATCCTCTCCAGGGTACGGTTATCTCTATTGCTTGTACATTTTTTCTACCACATCTTTTCCTTCGCTTCTCTATTAATGTGCTTGGACACAGAGCTCTGTGAACAGCCAGCCTGTTTAGCAATGACCTTTTGTGTGTTGCCCTCCTTGTGCAAGGTGTCAGTGGTCGTCTTTTGGACAACTGTCAGGTCAGCAGTCTTTCCCATGATTGTGTAGCCTACAGAATTAGACTGAGAGAGACCATTTAAAGGCCTTTGCAAGTATTAAAGTGTGGCACCAGGTGTCTTCAATATTGAACCTTTCTACATTTTAAATTTGACACAGTCAATTTGGTTATTTAGTTGTTAGTTATAATCATCAATATTAAAAGAAATAATAATTCATAATTACATCTCAGTCTGTGTGAAATGAATGTATACATTATACAAGCTTCACTTTTTGAATGGAATTTCTGAAATCAAACTTTTTCATAATATTCTAATTATATGACCAGCACCTGTATACTTGCTATGCTAACAATGCTAAGATGGTCTAGTCAACTGGTCAATATTACAGGTACATTTTTACATGTGAATTTCAACTGTACATCCAATTTTCAAAAACTTGGTATGACTGAAATCCTTGGCTAAGACCAAGTTCAAAGAACCATATGATGTCCCCATATATTAGCACCGATGATCATGAACCCTGGCACATGCAAGCACACTTAGCATTTTCTAAGGGAATGAAGTCTTGTTAAAATTTTTATTAGCACTATTACAGATGCAAGATCTTTCAATAGCAAGTAGACAGAGAGGGGGAAAGAACATATGCAATGTATTTATCTCTGTGTCTCTCTCACCCTCTCTTTATGCAATACTCACAATCCTATGCTGAAATTCAGGTCCTGATATATCATGCATATGCATATTACCAAGCATATTACCATGGTACTCACTTTACTGATTAGACAGCCAGCCCATGTTGCGGACCAGTCCGAAAAATTACTTCCACAGTTGCTGAGGTATATGGGTTTCTTCAGTTTTGACCAGTCAGCAACCTTCTGAGAACTTTTGTACCTGTATTACACCATAATACCATATAAAATGATCAAAACAGATGTGGATAAAAGCACACAAACTGGGCTGTTAGGCTCTCAAAGATCAGTTGGAGATTCACAAACTTGCTATTCAGGTGTGGTTCAAGGATGTCCTGAATATGCTCTGGGAACCGTCTCCATAACCTTCGGCCTGGGCCATCATTTCGGCCTTCCCGACACTCAAATATAGCTAGAAGCTCCTAAAAATACAATGACAATCACATTCAGTTGAGAATGCAGCAATAACATAGTGAATTCAAAGTGTTAATTGTTGCCAACTTCTTTCTTGTAGTTTGGTCACTGAAACTATAAAATGACTTTTTTTCTGTTAATGTTCTATCATTCTAAAAGAAAGGAAACAATTGGTTAAATGAGAACAGGTTGGATATCATAAATACCTGCATGGCATAGGCAGCAGCATCCTGAGCCTGAACATCATCTGCATAGGCTAAGAATGTTCTGGTCAATTCAGTGAGGAGCTCAAAGGCAAAGTTTGGATCATCCACTCCACTCTAATGAATGAGATTGACATTTACAATAAAGAAATATGCAATTCAGGGGAAAAATAAATATGTGACCATACATTTTGTTAATGACTTCTGGACTCTTGGTATAGTATAGAACTTTATAAATAGAGATAGACCAATGCATTAGTCAGCTGATATACCAGCCGATTGTTATTTTTAAGCATATCAGTATCAACCGAAACCTGCATTATATTAGGCCAATTTGTAGTGATCCACATCTATGAGCACAAAGCAAGGATGCAAAAGCGTCTATAATGACTTCTTCCCATGATTGCCATCATTAGATAAATTACAGTAACTGCAATAGAATATTTGAGTAAATAATGAAAAAATTCTCTTTAATAAGTGATCAGTGATTTCCACTGTTTTGGAAAAATAATGTATGACATATAATGGGTGTGATGACTGGCTGAAAAAAAAAACCTAAAAGCTCATAGGCAAATTTTGGATCATCCAGACAATTCTAATGAATGAGACTGACAATAACTAAACAATTAGCAACTAGAAAAGCACTCAGAGACCGCAGACCTCCGGCAAGGCAGCTTAAGTCTCCACCTTATTGTCATTCTCACCTTAAGACATTAAAAGACATTAATCATGTTAAAACATTTTATTACTGGTGTAATAGTTAACTAGTGGGTTCGTTCACTCATGCTCACATGAACTTGGTTGGCTCTTCGGTGCAGGAAAGTACTTTATCTAATTTCCACTGCCAACATGAACTACTGGACTGCTCACCACTACCGCTCTAACTCTCCTCTGTCTTTCACGGAACCCTCTAACCAAAAACTCAACAACTCCTTGACCCGCAACAGGAGCCTCATTTCCGTACCAACCTATATTCCCTCCTTTCAAAATAAAAGTCTCTGTAGATTCCATGCTACACTGGTAACTTGACTGAATAAAAAATTCCTGGATCCAGATGGTTATCCGGATCACCACCAAAATCAAATCAGTTCTAAGTTAGGCCACTTCTGACCTATCCTGAAAGTTTCATCAAAATCCATCCATAACTTTTCGAGTTATGTTGTTCACAAACAAACAGACAAACAAACAAACCAACGCCGTCGAAAACAGAACCTCCTTGGCGGAGGTAATAACTATAGGAATATGTCATTTAGGTAAAGAAAATATGACCATGCATTCTGATGGAGTTCTGGGCTGAAATTGTGAACTGTGAAAAGCCCTCACACCAATAGACTTTTCATAAGAGAACTGAACAAACCCTCTGTGATGCCACACATACACTTTCTCACAGACCAGATGAAGCCAAAACTGAAGGTTCTGGGAAATGCCATCTTGGCCAATTTATTCTGTAAATGTCAACGTGAATTATCTGGTGATTAAAAAGAAAAACTAAGAAAACACCCCCCTTCAGAGTTATCATGACGCCAAAACCACCAAAAGACAATACTGTTCTTTGAACCAGAAGACTCAGTTTTGGCTTCATTGTTTGGCCTGGAATGCTGCTGTTTGGACAGAACTTTGTGAACCCTGAAAAGCTTTCTCACCACAAACGTGAAGCCTTTGCCCTGCACATCTGTAGTTGACAGGTCAAGCCGTCCAGGATCAATCGCTCCCAGCTCTCCGAGGCACTCTCCACAAAGCAAGCGGATCTCTGGGTTAATATCCTGGCAGCCTCTTAACAACACTGTGACCAACTGGGATATGACTGGCTCCACTGTCTCACTGTCCAACACGTATTTCAACAGACACTCCTGTAACAAAAAAGGTTTGTCAAAACTGACTTATTTACATATCACACCCCCAACAGACAGAATGCCTTACCCTAACACAAGAGGCGCAGACTCTGTTAACACCATTAAATGACTACTGAAGACCCACCTGTTCAGCCTCACCTAAACTTAACTGCCTTGTTCAGAGACTTTCAAACATTCAAAGGCTTTCCCTCTAAAATAGCTCCCCCTAAACACACATTCGGCCCCGGCTCCCTGGGGGCTGTGGTTTCTTCCTGAATTAAAAAAAAACAAACAGTTTTTCCTCAAATACATTTTCTAAATATTAGTATTATCAGGAATGCACATAACTGATATGCAGGAACGCATGCGCGCCAAAAACTAGAAATACTGTAATTATGCATCATTGCTACGTTACTACGCATCCTTGACCATCACGTTATTACGTGTTGCTTGTCAACTACTGTCAGGAATGTAAAAAAAAACAAAAAAAAACAAAAACAAAAACAGACAATAAGAAGCTTCTTTGGCAATTTCGGCACTTACAAAGAAACACCAACTGGTTTCCGAGCAAAGAAAATACTTTTTCAGGAATAGTGGCTCCAAGCTATGCTATTGCTAATAAACAAGCTAGCTGAGAAGAGATGTCCAGTCACCCACTTACCAGATGGCAAGACAAGCTAAATGAAGAACAGTGGCAAGCTCCTCACCTTCCATATAGCTAAACAAACATGTGCCATGTCTTCCTATTCTCAGGATGTTTCTTTATTAAAGCAGCTGGGGGTAAATGGCGGAGGTGCATATTATTCACGTGAAGGGGGCACATGGAACGTGCAAAGCATCGCTCACACCATCAGTGGGGCGTTATGAGCCAAGTTGCAGTCTGCTGAGTTTTGGGAGCTGCTTTTTATGGATCTGAGGACATCACAAAAACTGAGAAGGAAATCGTTTACATTGTTTCTGTGTCCACCTTGTGTTTACCTTGGACTTTCTTGGACTAATTGAACTGGGTGCTGACCAAACTGCACAGGCCATAACAGATCGACTTCTGAGACATTTTAGGACACAGGCTTGGATGACTGAAGAACAAAGTTGGTTGCTGTGTATATAGGTAGAGCTGCTGTCAGCATTAGTATGTACAATGGTGTTTTGCCAAAACTCTGTCCACTTGCTGTGGTTGGAGATTCACTTGTGCCCATTGTGTGTACCCTACACAAACTGGAGAATTGTTGAAAATCAGATAATCACAATGTTCATTATTATGAGACAATCACTTTGTGATCAAGCTGCTGTAGTTTTATTTACAGTAAGGTAGACTTGCAGCCTATTTGCACAGAGCATTTTCAATTATAGTGACCATACTCACTGAACATGTCTATTAATATGTTGAAGAGACAGCAAACTACTGCATGTGGGTGGATAATATACAGCAGTTTAGTGTATGGCTACTAGATGGAGCTAAGAAGAAAACTCAAAGCTACCTCCAAGCTACCTCTAGACACCCAGTAGTTTTCACATGGATCATGATCATTTCAAAATGTATAGTATGAGATAATCTTAAACTTGTAACTTAGCACTTTGAGACATTAAAAATGCACTGCCTACCACATAACAACATAGTTAAGACTTACTGTGCTAAATACAAATGATAGGACAGAGGTTTATGCTAGTCATGCATGTTTGTTTTAGTCCAGCATATCATAAAATCACACTTGGTAAGCATACAAGGAAATATCAGCATTCCAATTCAATGATATTATGTAAATATCTTTTTAACAGAATGAAACTTGGGGTTATTTTGCTTTTGACTCTGGTGGCCATGTGCTGTGGCTATGGTCACCAACCAATAGATGATGAGATTTATTACACAATCTTACAACTTCTACTAGGACAATTCTGAACCCCAGTGAAACTGCGCACAAAAGGCCAGAGAAATGCACTAGTAAGATTCTAGAGGAACAGGGGCCGCTTCTCTCTAAGCTATGAAGGCAACACTGTCTTTTGGATTGCGAAAAGTGTGGTAAAGTGTGGCTCAAGTCAACACTTGGTAGAAGGTGGTATCAGCAAAACTAAAGGTTCAGGAGCAAGACAACTCATGATATGCTTTAGAGAGCATTACACAGGCCTCAGCGAGGAAAGGATTCAATCAGAACTAGACAAATCTAGAGAATACCAACATCTTCAAGCAAGATTCACAAACACCCTGGTCTCTAAGCCTATAACTGCTAAAGAGGTACAAATGAGACACCAAATTGATCTACTGGACATGAGTAAATGGAAACTGTGAGAACGTGAGAAAGAGTGGAAAAAGTGGAAAGAGTTATCTTACAAACCACTAAATCCACACCAGTGTCTGCTTACAAAGTAAATGAAGAGGTTTTGATGAAAATAAAACACACCAACAATCATCTTATCAAAAAGCATTTAGTTGTACAAGGGGTTATTATTAAAAGGAATCTGAATGTGTCCAAATATAAGGTCCAGTATCGAACATCAGCATCTGCTCTTCCTCAGCAGAAATAGTTTTCTGTAGCTGATATAACTAGTGTCACACGAAGTAAGGCGAAAAATTGAAGGGCTCTTAATCAGTCAGTTAATAGGAAAAGAAAGGCCCCAACATTGATAAAAGTAACACAGATCATCTTGACCTGATGTTTTTCTTCTTTCAGATGGAAACTGTCAGTTTGCATCTATGGCTGACCAACTAGCAAACCTGGGAATTGCATCAACAAATCGTAGACAGAAAAATGTACCAGATTTGTTGGCAAATCATTTTGGTTTTGATTGCAGACATTTATTAAATTATGTCACTGATGAGAACTGTGATGACTACATGAATAAAATGTGTGAGTTTGGAAGTGAGTTGGGAACTGGAGATCACATCACTTTTCAGAGGGCTGACTGAATTTTTCAAGTTCAGTTCTCGGTTGTTTTAACTCTTAGTTCTCTTTAGTTCTTGCCATGGATTTATATAAAAGATTCATTGGCTACCAGTCTTGGATTGGCAACAGAAAATTAATGCACTATAAGTATAATGAAAGTATCTCGTCGCAACAGTGGTGTGGCACTAAAACTAAAGGAACTCTTTGCAAAACATCCTCATTGAATAAAAGCATGGCTTGTACTTGAGCATCTGAGTTTTGTAAAATACCAAGTCAAAGACATATTCTGGAAATAAGCAAGACAAGGGACTTCATCTATGCTGTATTAATTTTGCTTGTAACATGTTTTGATATTGTTTTTTTCAGAGTATACATATTTCGAAGAAGATAGAATAAAAGTATTCAAAAAAAATTACAAATGAAGATAAAGTTAAGTTTAAAAGTGATGTTTCTAAATAGAGTTTGTTTCAGGTAATGAATACTGCAAATGCCATGTCTATAATCTGTAATGTTTGTAAGTCATTTAAGAATGAAGTTAAATGGTCTTGTTGTGTTTTTCTTTAAAGAGTGTCTTACTCTGTTCACTCAGTAATGACTATCCATTGTATAGAATTCTTGACAGAACATTGTTCAGTTAATTTCAGAGTAGTATATTCTTCCATCCACTATTTACAATGAACATATATGTTTATATAACTGTCATGGTTCAGAATTTGCTGTGTGTTGACTGAAATAAACAAAGTTACTAAATAATGGCATTCAGACTTTATTACATTATCGGTATGCCAATTATTACATTATCAGGAAATTATTACATTATCAGGTTTTATGACATGTTTTAGGGACTTATGAGGTGATTTTTATTACATTATTGGGAAATTGTTACATTATCAGGTACAGGTATCTACATGGTAATATTCAAATAAATATTAGTAAGCGTTCCTAAATGTTGGACTTGCAATGACACTGTGTTGCAGTTGTGGGCTTGTGTTCTGTCTGGCTGTTGTAGCATTTAGTATTGTGTGGCAACCAGTTCCACAAAGCGCTTACTATATACTATGTATTGGTGGAAAAATGATAATTTACTAATACATGAATTTATTTTTAAACTTGTTTGTTTATTTAATGAATTCTGATCAAACACTAGTAGGAAAAGTTTTAGAAAAGCAATAAGCAACTTAAGTCTGCGGGTTTCGCTAGATTTAGAACAGCTAGGGGGTTTAACAGCACACAGCTTTGCATCGTGGCCAACACCACCTTAGCTGTTCTAAAACTAGCGCCAACCCACGACCTCTCATGGCTTATTGCTTAAATAAGCCCTTAATCTCTAGTATTGCTGCAAATATTTATTAAAGAGGTCTGAACATACAGATATACATATATCTGTAATCATCAACACAACAACATGTAATTCACCTGTATATAAAAACCAAAAATGCAGTTCCAGTCTATTTGGGAGTGTCACCTTGCATCAGAAAATAAGCTAAAGCTAATGAGCAATAAAACAGACAAAGGTAAGCTGCATTACTGCTCACTACTTGAGGATTATGTCAGTGATTTACTCTTTCAGCCATGGAATTAATTGTATACTTTATAATAACCAAGTTAGCAAGCTAGGTATACTGAGGGTGCTAATGCGGCTAATACGTGCCAATGAGCTAAAACTTTAAGCTAGAACCTAACTTGTGTCAAGAAATCACTTATGTCTACACTCCTATATATGCCAGTAAATCTAATAACTGATTTTCATGTCAGAAAAATAGTAATTATCAGTTCAAAACATTATGTTAGCTAACTAGTTAGCAGCCAATAGAAAGAAGGTAATATTAGCTACATGTACTTCAATAGTTGTTTTTCTCCAATCAGTGTTTAGCAGTCTCCACACTTAACATTTTAGTATCGGCGTTGCCCACTTGATACCCCACCACAGCACATACTAAAAATAGGACCAGCTACAATACTGAATTAAAACACAAAAAAGCAGGTAGAGTCAAATTGAGCACAGTATATTAGGGCTAAAACAGTCCAGTGGAAAGGGCATAAAGGACCAATCCATGACTTACTTGGTTCTTGTAGAGCATCTCCTTAAGGCTTGTAAGGGCATGGGTGCGCACAGCCACATTCTCATGCTGTATAGCTCGCATAGATAATTGCAGAGAGGCCTGCAGGTCGGTGCTCTTTGAGCATTGCTGTGAAGAGAGAAGTACCAATGACATCTGATTAAAAAAACTTAGAATGTATAACTTCTTAATGTATGCTTCACTTTATAATGTTTCATTCAAGTAACTGTACCACCACACATTGTGAACATGTCATTATTAGCAAGTGCCACTTCAGTTGTATACAAACTATGAAAGTTACCCTTGTTAGTTTGTCATTATCAGGTCCAAATACATTACAGGTTCAACTTTTAAATGTTGAACTTGGGTCATGTACACATTAAACTTAACTTCAAGTAATCAAAAATCAAGTAAACATGCTAAATGTATATTTTTATGTTGGCTTAACTTAACAATGGCATATACTTTATCAACATGCATGGGACCTCTAAGTGCCAAAGTAAAAAAATTGAGCGTTTCTAGAAGAGGTGTTGGACGTGGTAGTGATGGTGAAAAAAACGCAGATCTACAAGTCACAATGTGCTGGTGTGTGACTATGATGAAGTGTAGATCACGAAACATGTAATATGCATATTTTAGACTCAGTGGTCAATGCTGGGAGGGTGACCGTGGTCGGAATGTCCGTAGCAAAGTGTCAATAAAAATGAAAATAGTGACAATGATTCTTTTAACAGCGGAAGATATAGTAAAAATACAATTAGAGGTGCTTGCATTCTCAGTGGGCTTAAGGGAAAGGGAGCGGACAACACAAAGGCTGCATGGGTGTTCAGGCTGCAGGTGTAAATGATGATGGTGATAATTAGTAGGCCTAATTATGACCGTTACTAGTGTTAGCATTATCATATAAGTTTATTCTGAGTTGTTTATTTTGTCCCACCGATTTTGTGTCGATGAATCCAGGAGCACGGAAAGACTAGGGAACATGTAGCCCTATCCGCTCAAGTAAACTTACTATATGGCATATGAACGCCTTCAGAGCAGTAACAAATGCATGTAAACGGTAGCCAGGTCTTCTGCCTGCAGGGCCCTAAAGTACATGTCATTGCAAGGCCCAGGACACAGACCCACTCCACACTTATTATGACCACTGCTAGCAAAGCTAGTGAAAGCGGTCATTGTAGTGTTGCCGAGACTTTTTTCCCTTTTTTTAATTTTTTCACAGATTTTCCGTCAACAATTGCCATGACACTGGAAGTCTGGGGGACATGAATCTTTGGAGGCATGTAGCCCTAGAACTTTTTGAGCGACTAGACGCTTTTGGCCCCCGCTGTGCCAGTGTCCATCAAAGAGGGGGAGACACCGAAAAGTTTTTGCTGAAAAATGAACGTTTCACCCAACATGAAATTTTTGTGATATGTCAGTGTATCGACCCAGCCCATAAACAGTCAGTTAAAGTATAGTGCAGCTAACGATATGGGTAAAGGCACAAAATATGTCATGCAAAGACCTCTAAAAGCACAGCACATGCCATAAAATTTGGCCCATAGGGGGAGTTGTTATTGTACAAAATGTCGTTTTGCCCATTATTACATTACATTACATTACATTGCATTTGGCAGACGCTTTTATCCAAAGCGACTTACAACAAGGAGGACATAAGCAATAGAGGAGGACACAGAGTAGAGACACAACAGACATATGTACTTCTGAATAGGGATAGAGAGAGAGAGAGAGTTTAGATTAGTGTTTGTTAGTTATATTAGTTTTGTTAGGAAGGGAAGCAATCTCGGAAGAGAAGGGTTTTTACAAGCTTTTTAAAGATAGGGAGGGATGTTGCTGTTCTTGTCGCAACTGGTAGGTCATTCCACCATTTGGGGACAACCACGGAGAAGAGTTTAGAGTGACCTCTCTTTGTGAGAAGCGAGGGTACCGATAGACGATTCGTGTGAGCGGAGCGCAGCGCCCTGGACGGGACGTGAGCCTGTAATAAGACATTGAGGTAGGCGGGGGCAGAACCTGAAATTACTTTGTAGGCTAGTGTCAAAGCCTTGTGTTTAATTCTGGCATCTACTGGCAGCCAGTGAAGATCTCTGATTGACGCCTGTATTAGCAATTGAGCAGCATATTGGGTCAGGTATGGTCTGATTTTTCTAATATTGTATAATGCATAGCGACATGATCTCGCTACGGAAGAAATGTGATCGGAGACAGATAGACGGTCGTCTAATATGACACCTAGGTTCCTAGCCTAGTTGTTCGGGGCAACAGTGACATCGCCAATATTCAAGGTGATGTCGTGGCAGATTGACTTATGGGCAGGGATGACCAGGAGTTCGGTTTTAGACAGATTAAGCTGGAGATGATGATCTCTCATCCAGCAGGATAGGTCAGAGAGACAGGCGGAGATGCATGTGGAGACCGTGGTGTTGTCTGGTTGGAACGACAGGTGCAGCTGTGTGTCGTCGGCATAGCAGTGGTAGGAGAAGCCATGTGAGCGGATAACATGAGACAGCGAGGTGGTGTAGATGGCAAACAGAAGGGGGCCCAGAACTGACCCCTGGGGAACCCCTGTGGAGAGGGTGTGAGTCGATGACAGGCCACATTAAAGGAGCGCCCAGTGAGGTAAGATTTGAGCCAGGAGAGGGCAGTGCCTGTAATGCCCATGTTGGCGAGTGTGGATAGCAGAATGTCGTGATTAACTGTATCAAAGGCAGCCGATAGGTCCAGGAGGATGAGCACTGATGACTGACCGCGTGATCTGGCTGTTTTGAGGGCTTCCGTGACAGATAATAGAGCCGTCTCAGTGGAGTGACCGCTCCTGAAGCCAGATTGTTTTGGGTCGAGTAGGTGGTTATGGGTGAGGAAGCTAGTGAGTTGTTTACAGGGTTCATACACTTTTTCACTAGTTTTTTTCCATAACTTTTCCATGACTTTTCCAAAACCTTTCACAGAATATCCATAACCATAATTGTCGTAGTGCACATCGGCACTAAGACACGCACCCCCCAAAATGATATCATGATATCGTAAATGTGGAAATGAAGTGTAGAGAACATTGAGAACAAGTGTATTTATTTCTTCAACAACATTTACATTCAAATGCAGCAAGGTCATCAGGGCCCTACACTGAATATCAAGCAACATACAACAATGAAAATAGACTGGAAAAAATCTGAAGTCAAATGTCCATCCTTTTCCAATAAATTTAAGCAAAAACTAATTGAGACATCCAAATTCAGAGAACACAAGATTAACAAATGGCTACCTATTACAAACTAGGCCAGGGCTATTCAATTAGTTTTCCATTTGGGCCACATTTCGAATCCAAGAACTTAAGTTGGGCCACAAATTTTCCGCACTTACTAACAAGTGGTCATTTTTAGTAATTAGCCTACATATAATAATAATAATAATAATAATAATAATAATAGTAACTGTGAGAGGGGGAACTTTTGGCATCTCTCCCTCTCACCGTTTTTACTGTGTTTGAGAATGAACTCGGTGTGCTACGCTTGCCACCACCTGGAGTGCAGCACGGTAATGGCGTCACTGGGTGGCAGTAATTGCACGTAATTGAATGCTCTATTTAAGAGACGAGGAATAAACGAACAGAGAAGAAACGACACGAGCAAACAGAAGGGCGTCAACGACGAACAGAGAATGAACGAAGGACACGAACGAACATTGAGAGAGTCTTTCAAGATGAACTTTGAAACAGTGTTTGACGGTTTTCTTTGTTGTTTTATGTTTGTTTTTGTTCGTGCCAGGATGGCATGTAGAAAATAAAAGACATACATTTTTTTGTAACAACGTTCGTGAACTTCGGATATTTTTGTAGCCTATCACTTCACCCCTGCTTCCAGCCGGTTGGCATTCCTGATGGTGAGGAGCTGTTGGCTTCTTAACAATAACATCTTTTAGAACAGCAACACATTCGTTGCAAATCAAACACATTGGTTTGGCGTTGGCTGTCGGCAAAATAAACAAATATTTCACAGTCCATGCTGGATTGAACCGACGATTCTCATCTTCAATTTTTCGCTTGTTTACAATAGCGTGAGCTACCACGCATCATCACGTGTATGTTGCTAGGCACATCGCAACGCTGCCCCCCCCCCCATGCCAAATTGGGAATATTTGCTAACTATTTGCACTGTAATGAGTTAATAATATCTGCGAATGCAAAATAAATATTGTAACATTATTTATTGATTGATATTTGGTAAACTAAAATGCATATATTAAATTCTGGAGACTAGTGAACGGTATTTTATTTTTCAAGCGCAACATCACCTCGGCCGCATCTGGGCCGCAGCCTTGCCGCGTGTGGGCCGCGGGCCGCCAATTGAATAGGCCTGAACTAGGCGTTTCAAACAACAAAAAAATCCTTAAAGCCTACACGGCACAGTACGATTCTACAATTGTGCTATTGTGTGTGCGCGCGCGTGTGTGTGTGTGTGTGTGCGTGTGTGTGTGTGTGTGTGTGTGTGTGTGTGTGTGTGTGTGTGTGTGTGTGTGTGTGTGTGTGTGTGTGTGTGTGTGTGAGAGAGAGTGTGAGAGAGAGAGTATGGTAGATGATGTTCTGCTGTTAAGTGAGATGTTGAAGTGCTATGTTGTGTGTGTGGGCGTTTGTGTGTGGTACCTGGTGTTCAGCTTTCAGGACTTCGTTTTTTGAATCAGAACTGATTGTCGATTGCTTTGTTGCTGCTGACAAGACGACGCTACTGCTAGATGACCTCTCTGTTGTGACCGTGGTCATGAAGTCAGTTATTGCTAATCTGTTCGTAGCTGAGGCTAGCACCTGGTGTTTCTTGCCTTTTAGGTGGCTAACAAGTGCTGCCTCGCCCATATTAGACACATCAAAACTTTTTATGCAAAACTTGCACCGGGCACGTCCTTGGTCGCCATCCCTTGCCAGCCACTGTTGGTAGCTTTCTTTTGAAAGCCACGCACTATTAAAGCTACACTTTCCCGACATACTAAATCATGTCACGCCATCATCCAGCCGTTGCAGCACTAGCGCGCCGAGCAGGGTTGCCAGATATTACTGAAGATTTCCAGCCCTCAAAATGTTCAAGATCCGCCTGGCGACACTAAAACATACCCAATTAGGAAACTACCCAATCTGGCAACACCGGGTTTGGCAGTCAACGGGCATATGCGGACTGCATTTGAGACATTTACAAGTCAACTCGTGGCAATTTAGTTAACATTTCGTTACCGGGCACATTAAATCAGATAATCGGTGAAACATTAAATTAATTTCCATGACTTTTCCAAAACTTTCGGGCAAAATACTCTTTTCCATAACTTTTCCAGGGCCTGGAAATTTAATTTTAAAATTCCAAAACTTTTCCAGGTTTTTCATGACCGTACGAACCCTGTGTTTAGCTACCGCCCTCTCAATGGTTTTTGAGAGGAAGGGAAGCAGTGAGACCGGTCGGTAATTTTCGACCTGGGCAGGGTTGAGCGTGGACTTCTTCAGCAGTGGGGTAACTCTGGCCTGTTTGAAGGCAGCAGGAAATACGCCGGAGGATAATGAGGTATTGATCACCAATGTGATCGGTGGGACTACCGTGGGGGCAATAGCTTGCAGCAGTTTAGAGGGGACTGGGTCCAGCGGGCATGTAGTGGGGCGATAGTGGGGTAATAAGTTTAGATACCTCATCTTCTGAGAGAGGGGAGAATGAGGAGAGTATCGCGCTGTTGTCCTGTGGGGGTAAATGGGTTGTGAGTGGGGGGGTCACAGAATTGTTTGCTGATAGCCTTAACCTTGTCTGTGAAGGAGGCGAAGCTGTCAGCAGTGAGGTTGGTGGCAGGTGGGGGTGGGGGAGGGTTGAGTAGCGACTTGAAGGTGGAGAAGAGTTTGCGTGAGTCAGTGGTGTTGCTAATTTTGTTATTATAATAGTCCTTTTTTGCTGTTGTGACCGAGGTGGAGAAAGACGCTAGGAGCGATTGGAAAGTCTCTAGGTCAGCAGGGTTGTTGGATTTGTGCCATTTCCGTTCTGCAGGTCTGAGTGCAGCGCGTGATGAGCGGATGACATCAGTTAGCCATGGGCGGGGCTAGGTGGAGCGTGCGGGTTTGGTGGAGAGAGGACACAGAGTATCTAAACAGGAGGCTAGTGTGGAGCTGAGAGATTCAGTAGCAGCATCGACATCTAGTGGAGAGACGCCCACTTCCAACAAAAAGAATTTAGGTGAAATTTTAACATTGCGAAAACAAAACCAAACAAAGTCGTCATAGGCCGTTCATGTGAATTGAATCTCACCAAATTTGGTACATGTCATCTACAGACAATGTTGACAAAAAGTTATCAAAGGATTTATCTTGAGATAAACCGTTTGAAAGTTACATGTCAATAAAAATTTGAAACATAGCTTAAAATTCTTCAAAAGTCCATATCTTTAATTCCTCCAATGTGGTGAAAATTGACAGGCCAACTCTCAACAGCTTTCTTTTCATGCCCATTAAATTTTGTGACATTTCGTCAAAGAGGACGATGATTTTTGTCGAAGCTAGATGTCCAAAACCAAAACTCGTCAGTAATTTTTAAACGATTTTATATGAGTATGCTGTTACAGTGGCGTATCGACCCAGCCCATAAACATCAACTTGAAGCATAACACCACCTGGTGATATGGGTAAATGCAAAAAATGGCATTTTGTATTGCTAATATCTTGGACTGAGAAAGTGGAAACTACACAAAAATGTCATGCATGATCAGCAGAAAGACATCTAATAGCACAGCACATGCCATAAAATTTGGCCCATAGAGGGCGCTGTAAGTTGCCTATTATCTAGAGAACACTAATTTTTATGACCAATTTTTTTTTTGTCTTGAAATCTATCGACCCTCACGTATTGAAAACACTGGTTGACACCCACTCTTAACGAAAACAATTACTGTGAAATTATAACATAGCAAAAGTAAAACCAAACGAACTCGTCATAGGCCGTTCATGTGAATCTCACCAAATTTAGTATATGTCATCTACAGACAATGTTGACAAAAAGTTATCAAAGGATTTATCTTGAGATTTATCTTGAGGCAATGTTTCTCGTCAAAGCTAGGTGTCCAAAAACGTTATCATCACGACAAAGGGTCACAAGGTGAACTGGAGTGAGAGTCGTTATGGTCACATGATTCAAAGACTAAAACTGCTCTGATGGTGGAGAGCAGTTAAACTTCCTGGGATGGGATCTCAAGGCAGAATGGTATGTAGCACATAGGTGATGACGCAGACCCACTTCTCTGTTCAGAGTTGATTGTTCCAAATGGACACAGATAGCCTCCTTCACTCCTCTTTCAAACCACCTGTCTTCCTTGTCTAAGATGTGTACATCAGTGTCTTGGAAGGAGTGTCCCTTCTCCTTAAGATGCAGATGTACTACTGAATCCTGTCCTGATGTGGACCAATCTTTGTCTGAGGGTGTTGCCAGGTTTGAAATATACTGGTATGTTGTGCTTGCTGAAGATTCTTCTTAGCTTCACAGACAAACCAGATACATAGGGCACCACCATATGATTTCTTTTGTTGGTTTTCTTGGTGTCGTTTCTTGTTTTGTTCTCTTTTTCCTGTCTTTTATCGGTCTTGACGAATGCCCAGTTGGGCTAACCACAAATTCTTAGTACCCATTTGATATATACATGTTCCTTGTCTTTTTAATCTGTTTTGGACAGAATGCTGTCTGCCCGGTATTGTAGGGTCCTGATAAAACCCAGTTTGTGTTCCAATAAGTGATGAGAGTCAAAGTGTAGATATTAGTCAGTGTGTGGAATTCCTGTAGGCCTCCATCTTCCTCAGCAAATACCTCACATTCTAAAAAAGGTATTTTTGACTTTGGTGTCCTCCCTTCCCTAGGCAAGTCAAGTCAAATTTATTTGTATAGCGCATTTCATACACAAAGGCAGTTCAATGTGCCAAAAGGACAATATAAAAGCATAAAAGATAAAAGATAAAATAACTTTTAAATATGTGTAAGATAAGTAAAAGACAGAGTAAATCAGAAAGCAACAGTTAAACATAAAAGATAAAAAATAAATTAATTAAAAGGTGAATCAGCAGCAAAAAGCATCTGAGAACAGTTTGGTCTTAAGTCTAGATTTGAAACTTCCAACAGTAGGAGCAGTTTTGATGTCTTCTGGAAGCTGGTTCCAAAGCTGAACTGCATAGCAGCTGAAAGCTGCTTCACCACATTTTGTTGTGACAGCAGGTTTTACCAACAGATGTTTCTGCTGTGATCTTAAATACCTAGTTGGTTCATATAGCAAGAACATATCCAACAAATATTTTGGTCCCAACACATTTAGTGTTTTAAACACAAGAAGCAATGCCTTAAAGTCAATTCTATAGCTTACTGGGAGCCAGTGCAGGGACCTTAAAATTGGAGTAATGTGTTCTGTTCTTGCTTTTGTAAGAACCCTTGCTGCTGCATTTTGGAGCAGTTGAAGCTGTTTAATGGTCTTTTTAGGAAGGTCTGTGAAAAGGCCATTGCAGTAATCTACCCTGCTGGAAATAAAGGCATGTACAAGTTTTTCTAGATCTTGTTTTGACATAAAACCTCTAAGTTTGGCAATGTTTTTTAGGTGATAAAATGCAGATTTAGTGATTGCTTTCATGTGACTGTTGAAAGTTAGTTCACTGTCAATAAAGACACCAAGGTTTTTAACAGTATATTTTTCTTTAAGCCCTTTAGTCTCAACAGCAATGGCAATCCTAAGTCTTTCTTTCTTTTGCCCAAATATAATTACTTCAGTTTTGTCTGTGTTCAGCTGAAGAAAATTGTTGGACATCCAGTTGTTTATTTGGTCAATACACCTGTAGAGACACTCAAGCGGGGCATAGTCATCAGGTGATAGAGCTAAGTAGATTTGAGTGTCATCCGCATAGCTATGATAATTAATTGAGTTGTTCTTAATGATTTGTCCAAGCGGGAGCATATAGAGATTGAATAGTAATGGACCAAGGATTGACCCCTGAGGGACACCACAGGTCAAGGACACAGGTGCCGATGTATAGTTTCCAATAGCAACAAAGAAACTCCTTTGTTGCAAGTATGATTTCAACCAATTTAAAACTTTACCAGTGAATCCCAATGTTCGAGTCGATGTAGTAGTATGGAGTGATCAACAGTGTCAAAAGCAGCACTAAGATCCAGTAGAACCAAGACTGATGTTTTGCCAGCATCAGAGTTAAGACGTATGTCATTTATAACTTTAATCAGAGCTGTTTCAGTGCTGTGATTGGCACGGAAACCTGACTGAAACTTATCGAAGCAATTATTTGATGTCAGAAAGGCTGTTAATTGATTAAAGACTATTTTTTCAATTATTTCCCCGATAAATGATAAATTGGATATGGGCCTGTAGTTGTTAAGCACTGAAACATCAAGATTATTCTTTTTGAGTAAAGGTTTTACAACTGCTTTTTTCAAAGAGGAAGGAAAAATGCCAGTCTGTAGTGATGTATTTATAATCTGAAGTACATCTGTTGATACTAGGTGAAGAACAGATTTGAAAAAGATTCTCGGGAAGATGTCTAGTTCAGATGTGGATGAACTGAGATTTTGTACAGTTTTTGCAAGAATATCATAATTAATTAAGCTAAATGTTGCCATTGAGCTACGGTCCCCTCTCACTGGAGCCAATGGTTCCAGATTTTGGGCTATTTGCAATTGAGAAGCTATATTTAGTCGTATTTTATCAATTTTGCCTTTGAAAAAAGATGCAAAGTCGTTGCATTTATTAACTGAGAGAAAGTCAGGAGGCAACTGTGATGATGGGTTTGTTAACGTCTCAACAGTAGAAAATAGCACACGGGCATTGTTGATATTGCTTATGCTTGTTTATGATATTAGAGAAGTAAGACTGTCTTGCTTTAGAAATTTCCGAATTGTATTTACGGAGCATCTCTTTATGGATTTGATAGTGGATCTGAAGATTAGATTTACGCCATTTTCTTTCGGTCTTTCTACACTCTCTCTTTAGCAGTTTAACCATTGGATTCAGTTTCCAGGGAAACAAGACATGTGTCATTGTTTATGACTCTCCTTCTTACAGTCATAGACTGCTTCTGAATGTGAGGGGACATAGAAGCATCAAAGAAAACACAGAAGTGATCAGATAAGGCCACGTCTATAACAGTTGTAGAGACATTAAGACCCTTTGTGATGACAAGGTCAAGGGTATGGCCAAGAGAGTGTGTTGGTCCCTGCACATGCTGTGTTAGGTTGAATGTATCGATCAGTGTGAGGTGTTTTCTACATTATCTACATGCAAGTTAAAATCCCCTGATATAATAAGACTGTCAAATTCCAAACAAATGTTCGATAACAGTTCTGCAAACTCCTCCAGAAAAAGTGTTGCTGACAGTCTTGGTGGTCTGTAGATAGTCAGTAGTAACATACTAGGAGAACACTTAATGAGTGCACTTAAGTACTCAAAGGATGTAAAGTTGCCAAATGTTGTCTGTTTGCACTGAAAAGATGCTTTGAATATGTTTGCTATTCCTCCTCCCCATCTATTATCTCTTGTGACACTCATGAAATCAAAATTTGGGGGAGCCGATTCGATAAGGGTAGTAAAGCTGTTTGCTTGTTCAAGCCAGGTTTCAGTAAGAAGTAAAAAATCAAGTTTGTGTGAGCAAATAAAATCATTAATTAAAAATGACTTGTTAGCAAGTGATCTGATATTCAGAAGAGCTAGTTTTACAGTGAGCTTAGGGGTCATATCCACTGATGTGTTCTGAGGTTGTTTTGGAACAGGCAGGAGATTAGACTGGTTTACCCCATTCACAGGATACACACGAATTCTTCTTCTTCTTGTAAGCACAGGAATAGAGAATGGCTTTGGCATCCTGGGTCCCAGCTTGTTTTCAAAACTACCCTTAATGCAGGGACCCACAGCATATCAGACAGTACACTCATAGAAATAGAGGTCGTCCCTACTGCCACTGTTAGTGCACTGAAGCTGTCCACATTCCAAGCCGTTAGTTTGATCAGGGGATCTTTCTGCCAGCAGAGGGGGTGGTGGTGCCCTGCGCTTTTTCGGTGCTGTAATGTATGGGTATGCAGTTGATGGTTGTGGGCTCACGAAGGCCTGTCCATAGGGGTTTTCTGCTTGTTTTGAGTGTCTCGGGCTGGAGAAACTCAGTCTAGCTATTGGCAGCAGTCTCCGCATACTTGCAGGGAACTGCAGGCGGGGTGGGGATGGAGATGGTATAAAATCAGGGGTTTCTGGTGAAACAGTGGTAGTTATCGTTTTGTCAGTCATGCTGGGTGGTGAAGATGTTCTTGTGTTATCTGGTGCTGTGTGCTCATAGTCTCCATTTGATGGCTGAGGTCTGGGGCAGCCTGACGCAGATAGTTGGTAGTGAGTCGCTCCAGTAGTGTCCTTGTCATCATGCACCCGCAGTGGCAAGGAGCTGGATGGTGGTGCGTCAGAGGTCGGATGATTTCCCGGAACTGTATCAGATGCAGTTGCGACTGCCACAGGCATATCCAAGGTCTCAGCAGAGGAGATGATTGGACCGTTCTCTTTTCCCGCTTGTGAGGGCCATTGTTTTGGCTCACCAGAATGTTTGTTGATGTATATGACCGTTTCAATTTGTACCCCAACAGAGTCTTTATCAACCATGATTGGTTCTGTCTGCACTGCTACAGAGCGCTTATCAGCAGGTTGACCCAAGGTCGGTGAAGAAAAGATTGCATGGTAGAGAGAGAGGCGATAGTGGTCAGCCAGGACTTTTGCCCCAGTCCAGCTAAGTTCTGTGCTATTTGGTCTGAAGAATGCTCTGCGATTCCAAAACAGGTTAAAATTGTCTATAAAATTCATCCCAAGTGAAGAGCATGTCTTTGCTAGCCAAGTGTTTAGACTAAATAGTCGAGAGAATGCAAAGCTTCCCTGTGCTGGAAGTGGGCCACTGATAAACATTTGCATTCCAAGCTCATTTAGGGCACAGAAAAGTTCTTCGAAGTCTTCTTTGACACTGAGCTGTTCTCTAAAAATGTCATTTCCTCCAACATGCACAATGATACGTTCAATAGCTTTATGATGTGACACTATCTTTGAGATACTGTTTTTAGTGTCAGAAATGGATGCATAGGCAGCAACCGGTCATCCATTCTCCTTTTAAATTTCTTACCGTGGAGTCACCTATAACAAGGGTTGTTGGGGAAGCAGGTGTTGATGGCTGTTTTTCCTTTTTTCCCCACTGCTTTTTTCTCACGGTTCAGTCTCTGTCTATGGTGAATTATCTCTCTAGGAACTTCTGGTTCCAGATGTCTGAGGCACTCAAATCTGTTTTGAAGTGCTATGGGATGGTGGATTTGCATAGGCCCAGAAATGTTGTAGTTTTCAGCACTAGCTCTGTGTCTGGACTGATGCCCAGAGTGTACGGGTGTAGTGACAGCAGACCGCACTGTTGTTGAGGTAAATACTCTCTTCTTTTTGGGTCTAGCACCTTCTTTATGCCAGCGGTCTGTACTCACATTTTGCCTTGGTATCAGCCGGCTGTGGTGCATTCTCTGCGTTCCCAAATGTGGAATCAGTTGCCGGACTCCTTTCATTAGATGTCCTGCGTATTTCGTCCGCCTTTGATGAACAGGCATCAATTTTTGATTCCAGGATGGAAATTCTCTGTTCAAGCTCAAAGCATTTTCCACAGAAGTTCCTGAAGTTCGCTTGAGTAGGAGGAGATGTGAACTTGATGTAGCTGTTGACTGAGTTGATGTGTTTGGTAAAGCCCTTTACTTTTTTATTTATTTTTCAAAATGTGTCATCTACATACCTAAACCACTAGCTGGGTGTTACTCCTTTAAATGAGGTCAACACTTGTTTCTCCACTTGCTCCATGTAAAGGTTCGTCACAAGGAGTGGACTGGAGAGCCAATGGCACAGCCATATTTCTGTCTGTAGAATTTACCGCTGTACTTGAAGTAGGTGGTGAGGCAAAGCTAGGTGGTAAGGCAAAGTTCCAACAGTCCGCAAACCTGGTCTGAGGTGAGCGTAGTTCTAATGTATAACCATTTGTCCTGTTGTAATCAGTTTCTAACCACCTCCACTGCTTCCGTTGTGGGGATGCAGGTGAACAAGGATGTGACATCGTAAGATACCATTGTTTCATCCTGGTCATAGTTGGCTGATCTTGTTCATGAAATCCATGGAATTTTGGATGTGATTAGGGGTGTTTCCTATGGGGGGGGGGGGGGGGGGGGAATAGTGGTAAGAAGTTTGGCAAGGAGGGGGCCCCCTCCTTATGGATCTTTGGGAGACCATAGATGCATGGGATGGTCTCCCCTGGGTACAGTCGGTAGTAGGTCCGTTTGTTGATGGCTTCGGCATCCTTTAGCTCTTGTAGGGAGGCAATGACCTTAATCTTGTAACTGTTCGTTGGGTCTCTTTTAAGCCTCTCATAGGTATCTGTGTCAATTACTGCACATTTGATAGAATAAGGGCAGGTAGTGGGAGTTTTTTTTCCTTGTCTCTGTGATTAAATATGTTTCGTTAATAGACACTGATGAATTAAGCCTAGATCGAGTACACAGGATGGAGGCATTTCCTATGAAGTGAGCTGTAGCTATAGAACAGGCCTGTGGGCCAGATCTGGCCTGCTAGATGGTTTAATCCGGCCCCAGACTTGTCGAGGAAAAAAAATCTAAGGATGTATAAAAAAAGTTAATCTCTGAAGAAACAGCAGTCTGCATTTACTTGCACCCGTGAGGTCAGTGATGAAGTGAAAGCTAGCTACTTTCAGTATCAGTACAGACAAGATAACAGAGAAGGAGTTAGAGCAGAGATTTCAGGTTTTCAGTGAACTTGAGAATGAATTTGCCTTTCTTCGCTTGTCATTTTCAGTCAATGCTCCTGATATGCCCACTGACATCCAACTCAAGATAATTGACTTACAATATGATTCCGATGTGAAGCATAAATTTGCATCAGTGGGCTTAGACACGTTTTATCAATATCTCTTGCCAGGGTACCCCAGATTAATAACCCTGGCTGCAAAGGTTTTATCCATGTTTGGGACTATCTAGTTTTGTGAACAGGCATTCTCTGTTATGAACCTCAACAAAACAAAGCACTATCAAACGCACACTTGAATGACATTGTGAAATGCGGTTTCTTGAAAATAAGATACTCTCGTTTTACCTTAAAAGACAATGAATATTGTGCAGTATATCATTTTCAGTTTCAGTGGGCCTAGCCCACAAAATAGTTTGATCTGATGTAGCCTAGTCGTACTGCTCATACACTGCTATAACGTTTATGTTTGTTCATTTTATTTTATTTCTCACATTTACATTTTTAGGCAGGATGTTTACTTTCTCCATAGCTCCCACTTGTGTATCGTGTGGGGAGTTGGTTCAGTGTCACATGTAAAAATATATTCACTTAACTGTAAAAATAAACAAGTTGTTTGAGAGTGAAATGCATTTGAAATCCACTCACCTCTCTGTAAATAAATGTGTAATAATCTAATACAGATCCCTTGTGATCATTGATTAGGCTACATATTTAGGCTGAGACATAAAGCATAGCCTACTGCCTAAAACAAAACTACAGATTTGGAATTTGGACAACGGTTATTTTGCAATTATGCTACTGGTCCAGCTCACCTGAGATCAAATAGCCTGTATGTGGCCCCTGGACCAAAATGAGATTTACACCCATGCTCTAGAAGGTCAGTCCATCAAGTCAAGTCACTTGAATTACATAGCACATTTAAAAACCAACAGCAAATGACCCAAAGTGCTTCACAGTATCAGTATATAGTACTTTGATTGCAACTATATGTCCAATAATTCTACAAAGATGATAGAATTGAAAATAATGTCAAAAGAGACTTATCGGAGGGTATGCGTACATCTGTATGGCCATGTAGGTGCACTTGGAGCGCCAAAATTAATGTAGGTGAAACTACTTCTCACGTTGGGCGCCAAAATAAAATATAGATGCAGCCACTCTTTATGTGGTGCACCAATTAATTAATGTGCATCAATTGGTCTTAATTGATCAGTCTTATTAAAATCAGTCTAATATCAGTATCATAAAGTACTAACCATCAACTATAATGCTTAATAATAAATACTTAATGCATGGCAAATATCTCTTAATGAAGGTGAGTGAAAATCTTTCTTGGCAGTGGCTCTCGGACAATTTAGCTTCCAAACTGTAGGGCAACAGACGAGGAAAAGTGCTTTAGTGTTGCTTTAAAATTCATCATCTCAACATATTACAACATATCAGAAATCCCTTTGCAATTAAACATCCGCAGTATCTTAGCATTATATATGGCAAATTTGACATGAATTTGATGAACTGTGTAGGAGTGTGTTATGTGTCCAAACACACATAACCCCAATTACCTATCCATCTCACCAGCTTCAGTGCTGCTTGAACTACAAAGAAAACTCAAGCTTGAGTTTAACACCATTGGTTTCAGCCCTCCCCATTTACTGACTGGCACATACACATTCAGAGACAGACCTGACTTGCGCTATCCTCCCTGACGCAGTTGCTGGAGGTAAATGAAATTTGAGTGGAAGCACTAAGCAGTGCTAGCCTGGATACGCGGCACCATCCTGGGACAAACGTATCACTAATTTTTTTTGTTCAGTGCAACAACTGACCCTTTGCTAAGCCGCTCCAAAAACGAGAAGTGAGCAATTCTTATTTAGCATATGGGCCTGCCAAACTTTCAAGTACAGAAACTTCTTGCCTATAAAATTCGCTCCAGCTGAATGGCTGTGGCTGTTCTTGCTTTTGAGTATCTGTTTGTTGTGATGCTTTATGATGTTTCAATGACAATTTAAAATAACATGAAGGGAATGACCAAGCGGGATTTAGATAGGGGACTATATTCTGCTGAAGCACAGGTAAAGCAACACTGAAAGGCACAAAGACACCACGCAAAGACGCCAGGGTCTTGGCTCTTACTCATTATATGAGAAAACAAACTTCTAAACACTGTAATAATCTCACTGCCTACCTCACTGCCTATCAGTAACAACTCCACGCTTGTGTGTTGACCGAAGTCAGGGGATGGGGGTTTCCAGTTGCTGTGTGGTGTTTTTGCTCCTTTTAGCGGTGCTTTGCCTGTGCTTCCGCAGAATATAGTCCCCCATCTAAATGCTGCTTGGTCCATCCCTTCGTGTTAATTTGGTTTTTTTTTTTTACATTACATTACATTGCATTTGGCAGACGTTTTTATCCAAAGCGACTTACAAAAAGCAGGTCATAAGCTGACAGAGGTGTAAAGGGACACTGTAAGCAGGCAACCTTCATACATACAGGGAGCCAGTCTGGCCAAGCTCCCATTCTACACCGTTTCTACATTAACAGAGAAACTGGGACCAATGAAAATCTAGCATTTCAAAAAGGCAATGACGCGGTAGTTTAGTGACCAGAAATCTACCTCAGTCACTGTCAACATGGCGAACGTGGAGCAACGGCAAGATTTCAATGCAGCTGTAGCTGCTGTTTTGGAAGATGGATGAAGATGTTAGCCCACAAAGTCTACAAAGAAAATCTCCTTGGTATTGTTGTCGACGAGGTTCATCTGACTTATAAATGGTAAGTGTTGCCAAGTCAACCCAGTTTACAGTATGTAAATAGCAGAACAACACAGTAATATCTTGCAAAGTTGTGGAGCTATTTCATTGACAAAATAGCTGCACGTTACATTGTCAGCGATAGCATATGGAATTCTGAGCTTTTGTGCAGTTACGTTTTTGTTTACTCATATGCACGTTACTATTCTCTGTCTTATACATGGACACTAACGTGATTGCTACTGGACGAAGCTTCGACCAAACACAGGCATTTCACACACGTGGGTTAAGCCCGCCCTCTGAGAAATGGGTTTACAACACAGCTTGGCCAGACCAATGTTCGCAGAGCATTGATAAGTCGCGTTAGCCAGGCTAGGTCGTTCCACCATTTGGGGACAACTACAGAGAAAAGTTTAGAGTGATCTCACTTTGTGATAGGCGAGGGTACAGATAGACGATTTGTATAAACGGATCGCAACGCTCTGAGCGGAACGTGAGCGTTGACGAGCGGGATGAGTAACTTTAGTAAGACGTTGAGATAGGCGGGGGCGGAACCTGAAATGACTTTGTAGGCTAGTGTCAGAGCCTTATGTTTAGTTCTGGCAGCTACCGGCAGCCAGTGCAGGTTGCTGAAGAGTGGAGTGACGTGTCCTTTTGGGTTGGTGGAAAACCAGTCGCGCTGCAGCGTTCTGGACCATTTGCAATGGTTTGATCGCACAGGCAGGTAGGCCGGCTAGGAGGGAATTGCAGTAATCGAGTCGAGAAGTTACTGTCGCCTGTATTAGGAGTTAAGCGGCATATTGGGTCAGGTACAGTCTGATTTTTCTAATATTGTATAATGCATAGCGACATGACCTCGCTACGGAGAAAATGTGCTCAGAGAAAAACAGACGGCTGTCTAATACGACACCCAGGTTTTTAGCAACTGTGTTCGGGGCAATAGTGACAGTGCCAATATTCAAGTTGATGTCGTGGCAGATTGACTCATGGGCAGGGATGACCAGGAGTTCGGTTTTTTACAGATTAAGATGGAGATGGTGTTCTCTCATCAGGTCAGAGAGACAGGCGGAGATGCGTGCAGAGACCGTGGTGTTGTCTGGTTGGAACGACAGGTACAGCTGTGTGTCATCGGCATAGCAGTGTCATTTGTACTTGTTCTGAATGAACAGGTCACAAGTAATTACAAAAAAATAAGAGTGAATTAATTAACTTTTGCCACAATTTGCTAGTTGGCAACACTAGATTACAGCAACTATGCAAAGTTAAGATCAGTGCTGCCAGATTTGGACAATGGCTGGTTCTGCTAGAAAACGCTTCTGCTCACTTACCCAACTCTAGGAACTGTGGGGAGAGACTCAATTTCATTTACGATATTACTTTCTGGTTTAGATAAGCATATCATGTTTGAGTTTAACAGCATGGCAATGTAGTGTTTGAGTTTTTAGTGTAAATACATGTGGGGCTTGCATACAGATTTTTCATGAGGTGACTGCCTGCACCTGTATGGTGACCATGCAGGAGGTATTGTCCTTGCTTTTTTGTTTGATCACTGTGTTGGGTCGTTGTCATGGGGAAAGCAACAACTTGTTTGGTAGTGAGTCACATAAGTGATCTATGTGTGGGCTTGACTTTCCATGTGGGTGTCAGGTATGGGTGTTGCTCCAACAATAACTCATAACAGTAACTTGTGGTGGTTCAAGACCACCGTGGGTGTTCATATTGTGGTGAAGGTGCAGTTCACTTTTCTTGGATTACTTGTTACTGCTTTTGGGTGCTGTGGTAACTTTGGTGAGGTAACCATTGTTTGTGGTTGCTCTGCCTCACATATGTTTAGTCACATTGTTGTTGTTTTGGAATGAGTTTTAGCAACTTTGTGTTTAGTTTGATCACCTCATGTATAGCTATCCCCAAGTTCCTATTATGTTGTGAACCTGGTCTCTGTCTGCCTTTCTTCTTATCTTTTTTTCCTAGTGCCCAGGATGTGGGCCCTATAAAAGCCTTTATTTGCCTTTCCCTCTTACTCTTCTGACTGCTCTCACCATGCTCTTTCTTGTGTTATTTGGATGGGTTGTGTATGGATGCCAATACCCACATTTACCTTGGTTTAAATTTTGCATATTTCACATAATTATTATTTTTGTAACCCTCTGTTGTCAGTCTCCATTTAATGTTGTGACCTACCTACCTAGACAAAAACTCCAAGAGCTGGGGATGACTGTTGTCAGAGTAATGAGTAATTTAATAATGCATGCAGTGATTTTAAATGTGGTTACAGTAGAAATGACACCTACAAACATCACACTTCATCAGTAAACCTATAGAAAATTCAAGAAGTTATGGTTCAGTTGCATCATTCATACCATCTATGTGTTAAGGTGGTTCACAAACCTCTCTGCAATCCTGAAGGACATCTTGAACATCTCCCAGTTCTGGGTGATCAGGCAAGAAGTACACTTCATGAAGAAAGTCCCGAACTTCTTCTCTACAAAAGATGCCAGATTCATTATGATGTGACCAATGTGATAAGACAATACATTACGTTGCATTTACCCTCTCCCTGGAACAATGTAGGGTTACATGCACTTCAGCCATAGTTGAGGGTGCAGAGAGCGCTGGTTATTCACTCTCTCACCCACATTTTTCTTACTTGTATGGGAATCAAACCTGGCACCTTCCAATCCCAGGACCAACTTATCTATTAGGCCACAGCTACTCCATTTTTGCTGAAAGCGATCCCAACTGCAGCCATAGAAAAGGATAAGTGGCCTACTGATGTATGCATTTAATTTTGATACAGCCAGCTGCAAAAGTAGCATCTACCACAGCATGTCCTCCAATGCAGTAAACAAGATCAAGTCACTAAGTCAGTTAGTTAATCAAGTCAGTCAGTCAGTCAATCTTAGGAGCTGTGAAGTGATTTAAAAATGTGACACAGCATCCTTTATTTGTTTTCAATGGCACTGCACTCAAAGTTAAGTTAGACATCTCACACATACATCTGGGCTCTTTTCACAATTTTTCAATCCTTTCTCAGATTTGTTGAAATGTTATTTTTTTTGGCTGTAAATACTCAAAAGAGTAAATACTCAAAAGAGTGCAAAATATAACCATGTGTGGGTTACTGGCAGAATCATATGCTGTGACCTTCTGAAGCAGAACATGATAGCCCCACTTTCAAGAACTGCGCCACACAGCAGTTTTTTTTTTTTTTATGAAAACCCCAAACACACATCCAAGATGATCACTGCCTTTCTAAAGAAATTGAAATTGAAGGTAATAGAGTGGAACCCAGACCTGAACCCTATTGAGCACCTGTGGAGCATCCTTAAGCAGGAGGTAGAGGACCACCAATGGCTAACATCTACCAGGTCTGTGATGCAATCATAGATAAATGGCATTGCTTTCACCAATTTTGTGTTGATGCTTCTGGGGACACTGGAAGATCAGAGAACACAAAACTTGTTGGGGATGTAGCCCCATCTGAATGACACAGGCTAAGCCATTTTGGTGACAAGGGGCCTCTCACTGCTGCCCCCCTAAAAAAGCAGTGAGACTGAAATAATTTGTTGTGAACCAACCATTGGAGTTAGGACAACCAAAATGTATTTGTACCTTGGGCTTAAAACATCGGATGAACACCCTCACAGGAGTTGATTTACTTTCGCTTTCAGTTCTTTACAGAAGTGCGTAAAATGCGGCCAACAGAAAAGGGCGTGGCCTAATGTGTTTGAAACGGGCCATCTCATGTACTGTGGGGAAACAGTAATTGTGTTTCTATACCTTTTGTTTTGTAGTTTTTAGCCAAAATGTAATTTTTGGGACTCATACAGCCCCCTATGGAACAATGTTTATGAAACAGTGTGCTTCAATAGGTTAGATTAGTGATCGTGCATGGTTGCTGTGGCATGGCATGGTTGTCTTGCATTAAGCACTGATCTTTTAACATATTGGCCCTAATTTATCAAACACTGAAAACAAAGAAAATCTGAGCAGAGAAATCAACTCATGACAAGGCTCACGTGATAAATGAAGCACGCAAAAATGAGCATTATTCAATTGTCACATCCAAATACAGTATGTCACAAAAGTGAGTACACCCCTAACATTTTTGTACTTTTTTTATTATATCTTTCCATGGGAGAAGTCTAAAGATATAATACTTTTCTACAACGTAAAGTAGGCAGTGTACAACTGACATAACAGTGCAAATTTGCTGTTCCCTCAAAATAACTCAACATACAATCATTAATGTCTAAACCACTGGCAACAAAAGTGAGTACACCCCTATGTGAAAATGTCCAAATTGTGCCCAATTAGTCATTTTTCCTCCCTGGTGTCATGTGATCCATTAGTGTTACAAGGTCTCAGGTGTGAATGCGTAGAAGTTGTGTTAAATTTGGTGTTATCACTCTCACACTCTCTCATACTGGTGATTGGAAGTTCAACATGGCACCTCATGGAAAAGAACTCTCTGAGGACTTCAAAAAGAAAATTGTTGCTTTACATGAAGATGGCCTAGATTATAAGAATACCCTGAAACTGAGCTGCAGCACAGTGGTCAGGACCATACAGCGCTTCAAGAGGACAGGCTCTACTAAGAACAAGCCTCGCCATGGTCGACCAAAGAAGTTGAGTGCATGTGCTCAGCATTATATCTTATAATCTATCTATCTATATCTGTGTCTTCAAAATAAGCGTAGGAGTGCTGCCAGCATTGCTGCAGAGGTTGAAGGGGTAGAGGGACCGCCTGTCAGTGCACAGACCATACGCTGCACACTGCATCAAACTGGTCTGCATGGCTCCGCCCAGGAGTACACTGCCTACTTTACGTTGTAGAAAAGTATTATATCTTTAGACTTCTCCCATGGAAAGATATAATTTAAAAAGTACAAAAATGTTAGGGGTGTACTCACTTTTGTGACATACTGCTAAATTCAGAATCCCAGTCCATAGACATTACAACTTAATAGTGCATAATACAACTTTTTCAAACCCTGAGATAGTCACTCTGTCATTGCAGCTGCTCCAGCTGATCTGTTTTTACAAGCAGCACCACATGAAAGGGTGAACTTCATTTTCCAGACATACTAAAACATTTGCTGATAGTCCTACAATGTGAAATGGTATACAGTATGTCACAAAAGTGAGTACACCCCTCACATTTTTGTACTTTTTTATTATATCTTTCCATGGGAGAAGTCTAAAGATATAATACTTTCCTACACCATAAAGTAGGCAGTGTACAGCTTATATAACAGTGCAAATTTGCTGTTCCCTCAAAATAACTCAACACACAAACATTAACTCATTGGCTGCCAGCCATTTTCACAGGAGTTCCACCCGTGCTGCCAGCCATTTTTCACCATTTTGGGTCATTTTTGAAGCCCAACAGAAAATTGAGTTCTTTGTCTATGTCAACACCAAAGTTATCACAATCGAGATTAGACTCTCCTCTTTCATCTAAAAAAACATTTGTTGATAACTCTTTCCATTCTTTTGCAATCTTCCGTAGAACAGTGGTGGGTTTCCCCAAAAACACAGGTTTCAGCCCAAAAAAACGGAGAAAAGGGGCTTTTTGTGAAAGCCAACATTTCAAGCAGACAATGTCTTTGACTGTAATAATTTTTTCTAAAACATTTCTTCATTATATAATACACCAGAAACAAAACAGAAAATGGTTTTAGACAGTAAAAAATAATTTATTAGAAATGTATTTCAGATTTTGTATTTGAAAAAGGAAAAAAACACTTCACATTCATTCAAGTGATTCTGTGCGCATGAGTGTGTGTGTGTGTGTGTGTGTGTGTCCACTCCTAAATAATAGTAAATAGTAAACAAGTGACGTCCCGGCATGCCTTCTGGCTCCTTCTGCTTGAGCCCACCACGAGAGTTACCTCGTCCACGACTGCGCCTCGGCATGCTAGGTCTGATTGTCTTCTGCGCGCCTTGGTTTATTTATAGCGCGTCTATTTAAAGTACTGGTACCTTCGCAGGTCATGACAGTGATGTGTCAGCTACATTGATTCTGTGGCAGAAGTGTTGTGACTCCTGCTACAGGATCGGTTCCCGAAGGCGTAGAAGTCTGAAATTTTGACAAAACATAGGAGAGATGACCCTCAACGCCTAGCTGTAAAAATACGCAATTGACGGCGGCTTCCGTCAAAGGTAATGAGCGTTACTATTTGAAATGACGGGAACTTCCGTGAAAGTGTAATGAAGTGTAGGTCCCCAGTGCTGGCAGCACTCATACAGCCCCAAACCATGACACTTCCTCCACCATGCTTGACTGTTAGCAGGACAGAGTTGTCTTTGTAATCCTCACCTGGTTGCTGCCACACACACCTGACACCATCTGAGCCAAATAAGTTTATTTTGGTCTCATCAGACCACAGGACATGGTTCCAGTAATCCATGCCCTTAGTCTGTTTGTCTTCAGCAAATTGTTTGCGGGCTGTCTTGTGCATCATCTTCAGAAGAGGCTTCCTTCTGGGACGACAGCCATGCAGACCAGTTTGATGCAGTGTGCAGCATATGGTCTGCGCACTGACAGGCTGTATGGTCTGGGCCACTGTGCTGCAGCTCAGTTTCAGGGTGTTGGCAATCTTCTTATAACCTAGGCCATCTTCATGTAAAGCAACAATTTTCTTTTGTAAATCCTCAGAGAGTTCTTTTCTATGAGGTGCCATGTTGAACTTCCAATGACCAGTATGAGAGAGTGTGAGCGTGATAACACTAAATTTAACACAACTTCTACCCATTTACACCTGAGACCTTGTAACACTAATGGATCACATGACACCAGGGAGGAAAAATGGCTAATTGGGCAAAATTTGGACATTTTCACATAGGGGTGTACTCACTTTTGTTGACAGTGGTTTAGACATTAATGGTTGTGTGTTGAGTTATTTTGAGGAAACAGCAAATTTGCACTGTTATATAAGCTGTACACTGCCTACTTTACATTGTAGAAAAGTATTATATCTTTAGACTTCTCCCATGGAAAGATATAATATAAAAGTATAAAAATGTTTGGGGTGTACTCACTTTTGTGACATACTGTACATCAGGAAACACTCTAGCGAACCAAAACAATGGTCCTTACAAGCTGAAAGAGAGGAATGCCCAAGAACCTCCTTTGTTGGGACCTTGGATATGCCTCTGCCAGCTGCATGCAATGAATGCTTGCACTGAAGTGTGGATGGAACATGATGTACTGTACAAAAACATGACAAGAATGATACTGCTAAAACTGCTCGAAGCCAAACATCAGCATTAAAACCCCCTGGCTCTCAGAAAATGAGCATAGACTATAAAGAAAATGACGCTGATAACAGTGGAGTTTAGCCAAGGTCCATGTCACCAACCAAGGCTGCTAAGAAGCCGTCAGTTGCAGAAGGTCATGCCATCATATCTGTATCTGATACAGTTCTGGGAAACCATCCGATGGCTGACACATCAGCACCCAGCTCCATGCCACTGCGGGAACATGATGACAAATACACTACTAGAGTGACTAAGTCCGAGTCCGATTTATTTGTATAGCGCATTTCATACATAAATGCAGTTAAATGTGCTTTACACAAATTTTAAAATAAAATACAATTAAACATTGGAAGGAAGGAAGAGAAAATAGGTACAAGAAATAAAAATGTCCACAATCGTGTAAAATATGGTAAATAAATATGCAGCATCTTCCGTAGAGGGCCCAGAGGCTGGCTGGCGGGTTTAGGCCCTCTCGCCCCTTATCCTGCGAGTCAGCTGGATAAATCCTTGGGCATGATGGTGACCCTCTTGGCGTGGATGGCACACAGGTTGGTGTCCTCGAACAGACCCACCAGGTATGCCTCGCTAGCCTCCTGAAGGGCGCCAATGGCAGCGCTCTGGAAACGCAGATCGGTCTTGAAGTCCTGAGCAATCTCACGCACCAGGCACTGGAAGAGCAGCTTGCGAATCAGCTCAGTGGACTTCTGGTAGCGTCGGATTTCTCTCAGAGCTACGGTACCGGGCCTGTAGCGATGGGATTTCTTGACTCCACCGGTGGAAGGCGCGCTCTTCCTGGCTGCCTTGGTAGCTAGCTGCTTCCTTGGCGCTTTTCCTCCAGTAGACTTACGGGCGGTCTGCTTGGCACGGGCCATCTCCCAGTTCTGCTTAAAAACCAGAGTGATCCGAAGACTCAAAGTTGTCAGGTCCCAACGAGCTACACCAACGTCGAACAGCCAAACCTCTCTGGCGTCCACCAACTTCAAAAGCACACCAGTCGTAAGGTAAAAGACGCAAAAAAGAAAAACTGGCACACCATCAAAAAAGAAAAACTGACTATATACAACCGCCAAACTTGGTTAAAACTATTACAAATGAAAACCCAACAAAATATTCAGTATATTCGCCAAAAACATCAAAATTACCGAACAAAAACAAGCCAGACGGAGCGGCGTTAAACTTGCCAGCATCCCCGTTACTAGGCAACCATACCATGACTAAGGAGAAACTATTTGGCTGAAGATGCCCCAGACTTTGGTCATCTAATGGATATTATGAGCATGTAGCACAAGATAACAAAATAACATTTTCACCACCCACCATGACTGACATCAAGAATCACAGAGAATCAAACAGCTGATTCATCAAAATCCCTTAATTTCATTTTACCATCTCCATCACCATCCTCCACCTTTTCTCAAATGAAAGAAGTTTATGAAAGAAAGGAACTTCCAACGAGACGCCGTCGTTGCCTGCTTTCTTCTCAACAGGTAATTCAAACAAACTAAATTGAACGTTTCCCCAAAGCTTAGCAAGCATGTTGGGGCGATGTAGTGACATCATCATAAGATGGCAGTTCTGCAAACTGATAGGAAAAGTGCAGAAAGACTTATGTTATCTGCCTTTTTTGTCATTGCTTGCGGTCAGCATTACAAAACAAGAAAAACCTAATGGGATGCTAACCTAAAAGGAATTTATCAAGGTTGCATTGCCTTTAGGACGAATAAAACGGTCGTATGATATCCATGATAACAAAACCATAGCAAATTTACCGTCTCGTCCTTGCTATTACCAGCTGTCATCTGACATCTCTCCATATCAGGTATGTTCCGCTTACGGCTACCATAGAAGGAAATGAGCACTGAGTAAAGGTGTAGTAGAAAAATCAAAGATGCATGTGTGTTGGGGCGTGCTTCCATTGCAACGTGTATCCCAACTCCGCGACGGACTCGCCGACACAATAAAAGACTACATAAGGGACTCTATAGGGGCTGGAATCGCTTGCGCGCTACATGCACAAGCTCCATAAGGAACTCCATAGGGGTTGGCGAATCTCCCGCCAACCACGAAACAAAGGCCATCATACCTGTATAAAAGGAGGACGATGCGCCCTGTATAAACGAGTTTGTATGGTGACAGCCTTAGGTGCACACTGTATTAAGCTCCCGGATCCGTTACAATAAACCTCGAGGGTTTTGTCATTTACCACTGCTTGGCTTGGTTTTGTCTTTACTTTGTTGATAACGAATTTTTGGACAACAAAGGTGTGGGCTAAAGAATAATATTCAATTGTTTGCAGTATACCACCTTACCAGTAGATGGGACAAATTCTTAATAGACAACTTGGAAAACTTACACAGAGGGGCTTTAATGAATTTGCAGCATTAAACAAGATTTTACTGAAGTAACATTCTACAGTTTCTATGGAGATTATGTGACAGTTGCTTTGTAATTAGCTGCAGCCTCTGCTTGTTTAAGTATGTTTAAGACATTGGTTTAGCTCCTTCATATGGGCTAAGAAGAAACCCCGCCTTAGCTTAGCAACTCTATGCCTCCCCTCTTCAGAAGGTGGCCTTGACCTTCCTGACATTAGGAAATACCAGCTCAGTGCACACCTTCGCTACATCACTGACTGGATGCGCAATGATCCTAAGTCCATATGGGTGGATATAGTGGAGTTCCATGTCTAAACTACCTCTCCGAATTTGTTATTTATAAAAAAAATCATTGAGCTCTGTGTGTCAGTGTTACTCACTGTTTATGGTCATGTCAAAAGATTAAACATTTTTGGAGAATGGTGGTGAATGATGTGAACATGATTCTAGGTAATTCACTAGATTTGGACCCATTTTGTATGCTGCTTGGTATTTCAAACTACCTCATCAGCGACAAGTATAGGGGAAGTTATATAAAATGTTAACTTTTTGTGCTAGAAAATGTATTTTGTTAAATTGGATATCTGATAAGCCCCCTTCAAGGACACAATGGCATAAGGTTATAATACAGTGCATATCCTTGGACTATTTGACATGTAAACTGCATGAGAAGGACAACATCTTCCGCAGAATATGGCAATCATTCTTGTCCTTCATAGGAATAAACATTGAAACCATTTTGATAAGAGACAAGAGGAGTTGCATTTAATCTCCCTTTTTCCTTTTTCTCTTCAATTTTTCAACTTGTATTCAATGTTTAATATTTCATAATCCCTTTTTTATTTTTATCATGTTTTATTCCACGCCATCCTTGAACTAATGAGCCTTCTGTCTGCCTGTATTTATGCTTATATGTTATATGTGAGCCGAGTCTTGTTCTGTATATTCTTGTAAAATTCAATAAAAAATAATGAGTAAAAAAAAAAAGTATGTTTAAGACAGGTCTAATAATTAAAATAACTGCAAATATCACTAATCAGATAGTGTACAATGTGGTACAGATATGTACATGCTGTTACTTTGTCCATACAGGAACGTAATGTGTGCAGAGTTTTGCTGATAAACTTTACACTGTGACTAGTATCATGATATCAGTGAGTGTCAACTAGATGTACTGCATAGCATAATTTCAGATAAACATTTCTTACACGACAATAGCATGACAGATTTCAGATCTGATGTACAGCAATGCCAAAATAAAGGTTCTGAGCGCTTCTCATTTAAAACTAGATGTACCGCATAGCAGTACATGGTATGACCGCCGCAGTGTATTAAAATGTGGGAACCGTAGCTATGATGAGTTTGTGGTAGGTCAGTGTTGTGAGATGGGAGTTTGTGTGGAAATGATTTGCTGGAAGTGGGCATGGATATGGGTTTTGAATGAATGACAATTTGCATTGGCGCTATGCTTCAAAAGTGTTTATGGGATGGTCGATATGCCTCTAACACCGGTATGCTAACACAAAATCATTGTCTTGTGCAAATTTTTGTTTTTGGAAACCTAGCTTCAACGAGAAGCATTGTTTGGTACCCCAGAAACCAGGCTTTGAATCCCGGTGGGGTGACTTCTACTCCCCTTCACTAAACACAGATTAAAGTAAACAAGTTGATTCTGTATTGACTGTTTGTTATGGCAGCTATCACTGCTGACTCAAAGGTGGATGAGCATTTTTTGTTTCCCAGACAGTTTTATAGGCTGCCATAATGGCTAATGGCAGAGGAAAGTGGAATAACACTTTCTATGAAGCTTATATTTATAAGACTTTTTAAACACATTTATAAAGTGCTATAATGCCCTTAATAAAGCTCAATAATGGTTAACATTTCTATTCATGAATAGAATGCACTTGTTAGGCAGGTAAGGCTTTATAACCAAAAATGCACTATTTTGCTTGCAGTTGGAAAAGGGCTTATGATGTAGCATAAAATGCCTTAGGAGTACAGTCATGAGTATGTATAGTTATGGATACTTCATATACTTTATCAATGCATTATCACCCTTTATGAATGTGTCTATAGAGTCTTGTGAATAGAAGCTTCATAGAAAGTGGTATAGACACCTACATGGTTTCGCTGCTTGGTCCCGATTCATAATAATCTTTAGAAAAAATAGAGTTCCAGCAGTTTTACTGCTGGCACCCCTAAACATGATAATCTTAATAAAAACAATAGGCTCCCTAATTACTTTCAGTACCAATCAAAAAATTGACATCACCTGTTCTCCAGGATAAGATAGCGAATGATGGTGGCTGTTGCCCTGGGTTGAATGGATATGAGAGGCAGAAGAGCCACAATTATATGACTGAGAAGAGGCCCAAGATAGGATGGATCCAGGCACCGCACAAAGCAATCCCAAGTCCTGTTGAAATGCATAAACACAGCAAAAACTCTAGTATTAAAATTTCAGGGTTAAATGTTTGGGAGTTGACTTTAACAACCAAAGTGTATTTTTGCAACATTTTCGGATTTTAATGGCGTCGCCAATTTCACATTTTGAAAACCTTAATTTCACTCAACAGTGTTGTGAGTCAATTCAGTGCTGGTCTTTTTTAAGTGTGTAATACTTTTTCTCCACTAGACAGTCTAAGGAGTTCTATAATACCTAAATTGAAAACTGTGTTCTATAATACAGAAACAGAAAACTAAAAATTTGAAAAAAAGATGCAGTATGACCACAAAATTGTGCTGGCTTGTCCTGCGGAAACCAAAAGGCAACGTTCCAGGCTAAACAATGAAGCCAAAACTGAACGTTTTAAACATGTCTATTGGAAGCTGGCTGTAGAAGCGAACAACTTACGATTTTGACAGAACCTTCAATTTTGGCTTCATCTGGTCTGTAAGAAAGTGATTTTACACTATGCGTGACATCACAGAGGGTTCCAGTTCTCATATGTACAGCATATGGCGCAAACAAATAATGAAGCACAATTACTGACTCAATTCTACTTCCTACTTCAAATCTTCATGAAGTGTTGTCTAGATTTTTTTCGTTATATCTAGGGTTTCATGCTCTCATGTTCCCAATTCCACCTGGGACCCTGCTTACAAAAGCTTTTGAAGAAAAAACTAGTGCTTTATGGTGTCATTTTATTGGATGGTTAAAGTGTCAGCAATGGAAATGGGAGGTACAATTCTTGCAGAAACTATCAAGCAATGTGTGGGAGTCTAGGACACACAAAATCAGCAGGCAACTGGAAAAGGGGTTCACCTGCGCTTAAGCCTGGGTGCATCACAGAGCAGGACGGCAGAATCAGTAAACACTGGGCTACTTCTAGACTTGATCCTAGGAAGGACTTGAGCACAAATACTTGTTTAACTTTTTAAAATAGGTGTAGCAGACTAACGAAAGTTACCGTGTTCATCAGTCAAACAGAAAAGGTTACAATGTGCACAAAAAACTTCTCCCTCGTTGTGACAGATTGGTTTTTGGTGTTGGGTAGGAGTTACAGCAGATAAATACTCGTAAGTACACAGTATATGAAAATGAGTGCAAACTAGATGCACCGCATAGCAGTTCATGGTATGACTGCCGCAGTGTGAGCACAAAAGGTAATTAATGGGTATGGAAGGAATGTCTGTTCTGTAGTTTTAAGCCAAAAGGCATTTTTTTTAGTTTAAAATGTCATCTATGGCAGTGGTCCCCTACCACCGGGCCGCGGACCGGTACCGGGCCGCGGAGCAATTGCTACCGGGCCGCACAAGAAATAATCAATATGGAACGTTTCGTCATGAGACAAAAAAACAGACGCTACGACTCAACCCGCTAAACAAAAGCTCTACTATACCATATCAGTTGGTGGAAAACTCTTCCAAATTGACGATTGAATGATGTTGCTAAAGTTATTAACAACGTCAAAGCACAAGCCCTTAACTTGCGCCTGTTTGAGCAGCTTTGTGAGGAGATGGATGCGGAGCACAGACGTCTTCTCCTATACACCGAAATAAGATGGTTATCCCGAGGGAAATCGCTGGCCAGAGTGTTTGAATTACAAGAGCCGCTGCAAAGATTTCTCTCAGAAAAGAAGTCACCGCTGGCAGCGCATTTCAGTGACGAGGATTGGGTCACAAAACTGGCGTACCTGTGCGACATATTCAACCTGCTCAACGAACTCAATTTGTCACTTCAAGGAAAAATTACAACTGTCTTCAAGTTGGCAGATAAAGTAGCTGCATTTAAAGCAAAATTGGATTTGTGGGGACGGCGCGTAAACAGAGGCATATTTGACATGTTTCAAATACTGGCAGGGATTTTGGGTGAAACTGAGCCTGAGCCTTCATTCACCCAACTGGTGCAGGATCACCTGTCTTTGCTGTTGAAGGAGTTCGAGCGCTACTTCCCAACCGCAAAAGACCCACGAACTGGCAAGGAATGGATCCGTGACCCATTTGTCAACAAGCCAAACTCTGCATGTCTGTGCAAGAAGAAGACCAACTGTTGGAGATCACAAATGACGGCGGCCTTAAAAGACTGTTTGAGACATCAACTCTGCCGGTGTTCTGGATTAAAGTCATGGCAGAATACCCTGAGATCGCCGCCACAGCAGTGAAAACCCTGTTGCCATTTCCGACATCCTATCTTTGTGAACCGGGGTTTTCTGCAGTGACAGCAACAAAAACAAAACAACGGAGTAGACTAGGCATAAGCAACACACTTCGGGTGTCAATGTCTTCTATCACTCCCAGATGGGGCCGTCTCATTGCAGAGAAACAAGCGCAGGGGTCCCATTGATTTGACCCCCCCCCCCCGGGGGGCGGCGTTCACCGGTCCGCGGTGATAAAAAGGTTGGGGACACTGATCTATGGCACAAATGTTACAAAACATGTTGTGCATACAGAGGTTGGAGCAGTGATCCTACATGGCAAATTTGATATAATGATTTTCTCTGGCCAAGATACTAGCAACTGAAAACTGCAATTCTGAAATGTATAATACTAGTTGGCATTGTACTGCCAATTACCATTTATGAACTGAGTTTATATACCTTGTTGCGATGTACATATCATAAAATGTTTTTGTTGGCTGCAACAATTGGCAGTTTAACACACAGAAACTAGGTTTAGCTCAACACTTTATTAGGGCCCGAGCACCGGAGGTGCAGGCTGTGGCCTGCACCGGAGGTGCGAAGCCCTATTGTTTCTGCTAAGATTATTATTATTATTATTATTATTATTATTCTTTTCCTCCCGCGCCGTTTGCCCTTTTTTGAGGCAGTTCCCATGCATGAAAACTCATGAAATTTGGGACACACGTCAGAAATTCCTTGGCACTCTTTCACTTTTGTACAAGTTTTAAAGAATTTTACACATAATTTTTACAAGTCTGTGCTATTTTTAATTGCCCAACTAGAAGAATCTTTGTAAAAGAAGAAGTAAACAAGTGCTGATAGAATCACCTTTACGCATAGCACAGTGTATAATCACTTGCAAATTATGGGCAACACAGAGGAGTGTCATTTTAATTATTGCCTTTCTTAAGTGTTGGCGATTGTGTAAAGGAATATGCAAATATTCGCTTTTTTACCTAGCAATATTTTCTTCGGGATAACGGATATAACTATATTCACTCATATCACAGAGTTTTATCACCTGACCCATCTTGGCCTGCGGAGATACTTCGCAGCGCAACAGGTTTCCATGGAGACGAGAATGCACCTCCAACCCGCAGAAAGAGAAAACGCCGGAAAAAAGGGAAAAAAGGTGGCGTACGGAAAAGATTGAGGGACAAGTCACACAGGCCTCCTTTGCCCAGCATCCTATTAGCAAATGTCCAATCTCTCGAAAACAAATTGGACGAACTCAGAGCGAGGATACGTTTCCAGAGAGACATGAGGGACTGCAACATCCTATGCTTCACAGAAACTTGGCTCACTCCTGTTGTACCTGACTGCTCCATCGCTCCAGCCGAATTCTTCTCTGTCTTTCGATCTGACAGGACAGAAGAGTCTGGTAAATCTAAAGGTGGTGGCGTGTGCGTCATGACGAATAACAAGTGGTGCGATCCGAAGAATGTAATAGTTTTCTCCCAGGGATGCTCACCACACCTGGAACACCTCACAGTAAAGTGCCGGCCTTATTACTTGCCCCGTGAATTTCCAGCAGTCATATTGACAGCGGTATACATCCCTCCAACTGCCAATACAGACATCGGCACACTAGAGCTCCAAGATCTTTTAAACAGAAAACAACAGCGATACCCTGACGCTGCCCAGATCATAGCTGGCGATTTCAACAGAGCAAAGCTAAATCGGGTCATGCCTGAGTTTATTCAGCATGTAAACTTTCCAACCCGAGGAGAAAATACGCTCGACCACTGTTACACCGAGTTCAAGGAGTGCTACAAAGCAACATCGCTTTTGGAAAATCAGATCATGCTGCTGTGTTTCTTGTTCCAAAATATGTCCAGCGAAGCAGGAAAGAACCCCCGGTGACGCGTGAGGTGAAGCGCTGGACAGACCATTCTGTTGCTGTGTTACAGGACGCCCTCAGCAACGTAGATTGGGATATGTTCCGCACATCAACAGATGACATCAATGAGTTCACAGAAGTTGCAGTAACCTACATCAATCTGCTGACGGACATCATCATACTGACGGTGAGAATCAAAACATTCCCAAGCCAGAAACCATGGGTGAATCGAGATGTGCGCAACGCGCTATCATTGCGCACACATGCATTTAATGAAGGGACAGCCTCGGGGGACATGTCAGGCTACAAAACGGCTGCTTACAACCTGCGGAAAAAACGATCAAAGACGCCAAAAGACGCTACAGAGGCAAGTTGGAGGCAGACTTTAATGAGGGCGATCCAGCTCGTGTGTGGAGTGGCCTGCGGAACATCACAGGTTTTTCAAGCAAACCCCCTTCAGTTGCATGCGTGAGTGTCACCCTGGCAGATGAGCTGAATGCTTTCTATGCACGTTTTGAAACTAAAGACTCTTCATCATCATATTCAAATGAACCATCATATTCAATTGAAGGTAATCTTTTCTTTGTTTCTGAAGATGATGTTATAAACGTTTTTAAGAAAGCTAAGTGTAGAAAAGCTGCAGGTCCTGATGGCATCTCTGGAAGACTTTTAAAATCATGTGCCCATCAACTAGCCCCTGTGTTTACACAAATATTCAATGCCTCTTTAGCCATGGCAGTTGTTCCTTCATGCTTCAAACAATCCATCATTGTACCTGTGCCAAAAGGAAAAAGTCCATCATGCCTTAATGACTACCGCCCTGTTGCTCTGACATCAACAGTCATGAAATGTTTTGAAAAGCTGGCGAAGTCCTTCATCTGTAAATCCCTACCCAGCTCGTTTGACCCTCTCCAGTTTGCATATAGAGCTAACAGATCTAGAGATGATGCCATTTCTAATCTGCTACACACCACCTTGTCTCACTTAGATGAAGGAAAAGGAAATTATGTGAGGATGCTGTTCATCGATTACAGCTCAGCTTTCAACACCACAATCCCTCTCACTCTAGTCAGCAAGATGAAGTCTCTGAGACTTGACAACTCACTCTGCAACTGGATCCTCAATTTTCTCACCAATCGAACACAGGTTGTCAGAATGGGTGGAATGACATCAACGCCCCTAACCATAAGCACTGGTGCTCCCCAAGCTCGCTGCTCTACAACATATACACACATGATTGCATAGCCAGCAGCAGTCAGACCTCCATTATTAAGTTTGCTAATGACACTGTGGTTGTGGGCCTAATCAGCAGCAACAACGAACAGGCATACCTGAAACAAGTAAAAGACATCACACAGTGGTGCCAGCTCAACAACTTGGCACTAAACATCACCAAAACAAAGGAGATGGTAGTGGACTACCGAAAACAACAGGGAAATTACACGCCACTATATATCTCTGAGCAGTCTGTTGAGAGGGTAGAAAGTTTCAAATACCTTGGGGTACATATAACTAACGACTTCACATGGACAATAAACATCCAAAGCATCATCAAGAAATCCAGGCAACAACTGTACTTCTTGCGACGTTGAGGAAATTCAGAGTTTCGACACCCATCCTGAAGGCCTTCTACTCCTCAGCAGTGGAGAGTGTATTAACAGGGTCCATCTCAACATGGTATGGAAGCTCCACAGTGCGCAACTGTAGTGCTTTAGAAAGAGTAGTGCATTCTGCTGAGCGGTGTATTTGTGCACCTCTCCCTGCACTGAAGGACATCTATACAAGGAGAGTTAAGTCCAGAGCCCAAAAAATTATTAAAGACAATACTCATCCAAACAATGGACTATTTAAGAAGCTTTAGTCTGGAAGGAGACTACGTTGTCATAAAACAAAGACAGAAAGACTAAGGAAAAGCTTTTCCCCTCAGAATTCAACCTAAACCCCCTCCCCCCACCACCTTCAGCACACTTTTTGCAGAGGCCAATTCATTTCACTACATGCGTCACGAAAGTGTCTCTATGTATGTGATCAATAAAGTATCCTTGTATCCTTAAGTAATAGCAGTACCTAGCTTATTTGTTCAACATGCTTGCAGATTTATTCTGTAAATTTGTAAGTTAATATGGTACCATAAAAAAGAAGGTTATCCCCGAAAATATGTGACACATGAGCCTTTGGTTAGAACAAATCATACCTTAATATAGTTAGTTAGTTGCTAGGTTACGCTGGGTTACCACTTCGTATAGGCTCCTTGTTTTTATTTCATATTTTTATATTTTTTGCTATTGTATGTAATATCTTTTTTAAATCTGTGTTTCAATTTCAAGTCAAACTTTTTCAATACATGTACAGGCTTTTTTTGTTATGTAGTCTTGATTTTTTTGCCCTTCTTGGGTGATGACTCACGGATTGAAGTGCATGTTGGGCAGACAAACTTTGTTTGAAGTATCACCGATCTTAAAGAACTAATGGTTCTGCTAAGATATCCAACTCACTTTAGTGGTGAGACAGCTTGTGGGAGCTAGGCTGCAGGCGTCACCTAATTTGCCAGAGCTACCATTAGCTGCCTAATATGTTCGTAAGGAACTGTGGACTTAAACATGAGTTGCTCATGAGCCCCACAGTATAGACTGTTGGAGGTCGAAGGCATCACTACTACCAGTCTACTGTCAGGACAGCTGATCTGCTCTATCTACAGCTCTACTAACAGGCCTTATCCATTGAAGTGCAGCTTTATCCAGTCTAATATCAGAAAGACGTTGTCACTTTGCCATAGTGTTTTATGTGTCTGTCACCTTTGTCCATGCTTGTGTTAAATGCATCACGTTTGATGTAATTGTATGCTTATATTTGTGAAGTGTTCTTGGGTTTCTTGAAAGGGTTTTTTAAAAATAAAATGTATATTATTTATTAGGGGTGTAACGATACATGTATTTGTATTGAACCATTTCGGTACGGATCGTTCGCTTCGGTACAGGGCTGTGCACGGGTGAGTTTGCGGGGTGTTCACATTTCGCCACTACACGTGCAGCCCGTGTGCCAGTCAGAGACTTGGACTCGAGTCGCCCTTCAGTTGCACAAAGACTTGTGACTTGACTTGGACTTGGGTGATGTGACTCATGAACAATGTTCATTTCATGGAATTTTTTTTTTCTTTTTTTTCATTCCTTTTTTCATTATTTAAAAAAAAAACTCACAGAGCATTTTGTATTTATACAAGTGCATTTTTGTGTTGCAGTTTCTGGCCAGAAATATGGACATCTCAACAATGTCGCTAGCCAGCAAGTAGACTACACCTAGAGGCTTCTGTTGGCAAACTTACCAACCAACTTGTGTTGTCTGCATGTCTTGTTATGTAGCACGTTATGTTATGCAGCCTAACGTTAGTCACCAAAAGCAGCACAAAATATAGCCGCAAGCGGCGATGACGGGCCCTCGCACCTGCGGTGCAGGGACGTGGCATGCCGCCCCTCTCAAATGTATACTCTATGTCACAAATGCATTTATTGTAGAGATCTGATATGTGAATGCTAAATCATAGGTGCTTTATATTGTCTACTGGGAGTACGTGTATGTAGAGAAAATGTTCTTTAGAAAAAAGGTGTAGTGCAATTATCTTTGTGTTTGCATGTGTGTGTGTTAAAGGGAATTTTTTGTGTTTGTATGGGTGTGAGAGTGTGTGTCTGTGCCTGTCTGAGGTTTGTGTATGTGTGTGTCATCTCCAGATGGTAGTACAAGAACAGGAACGGAAGGAGGGCGACAAGAGTACAATGGCATATGAGGATGGTTGCGTGAAACACCAGAAGTGTATGGGGGTGTTGATAGTAGTGGATCATAGGAGAATATTGTTATAAAGTTTTCATTCAGTTTATGTGTTTGCTTAATATTGAGTAATAAAAGTGTGTATTTTGTATAAGGTAGTGGCATTGGTGAGAGTGATAAAGGAAGGATCCCATTGTTCAGAGTGGGATAGTTCATATGGAAGGCAAAGGCATCTTGTTGAATATAGTTGAGCAATGTATAACCGGAGGGGTGGGTGTGGGTGGGATAGGTGGTATGAGAAGAAGCATAAGTTTCACCTGTATGAATGTGGAAATGTAGTTAAAGGGATAATGTATCAAAAGTACGTGCGTGAGAATAAGCAGGTACAATAATGCAACATTTTTTGAGGTACTAAAGCAATGTTCACAAACTCTCTCTGCATGATATGCTTGCAGATTTAATACCGGAGTTCATTGCAAAACCTAAACATAAGATTCCCGCCAACACTCGTGCTATTGTTACACATATGAAGTGCAAAAAGACTTCAAGGGTGACATATTTTAAAAGTAGATATTCTGAAAGAATAAATAGACACCGTTTGTGAGGAGGCTGATATTTTACTCTGTATCGTAAGCCAATGGAACAAAACACATATATATAATTGCAGTTACAATCATCAAAAGCTCAGTATTAAAATCAGCACAGCAGAATTGTTACAAAACCATCTTGAACCAGGCTAATGGTAACAGCAATAAATACCATCGGCTATATTAAGCCTAAAAGAAACACCAATATGTTATATTCTATCATCTTGAATTCATAAAAACACACCGTCAATATCAAAACACCTCCAACTACGTTACATTAGGCTCCCCCATTCATTCATTTTTGTTTACATGTGACGTCACTAGCCATGAACTACTCTGTTGCCTTGGCAACGATAAACTATGCAAGTTGCTGATCAGCCGTTCGTTCAGTCGTGTAGTTAGTCTGACGTCGTTAAGAGAGAAGGATCGCACAGAGGATATACGTAAGGGATAATGTATTGTCCACGGGCGACTATAGGAAAATATTTCCTGACAGGGGCGAACAGCACCCCGACGCCGAAGGCGGAGGGGTATTGTTCCGCCCCTGAAGGGAAATATTTTCCTATAGTCGCTTATTCTACGGCTTATTGCAGCTTATTGCTGCTTATTTTGAGAAAAGACAGACAATTGTTTACCAAAATAATTAAGAATTTATTCATATACACGTTGGCTTCTGTCGAGAAAAAGTAGTGCAGTTGGAACGTTATTGTTGTTCGTTTCTAAAGACCTTCAAGTTTCGAAAGACCTTCATTGCTGTTCATTGCTCATGCAGTGCGCTTTTTGGTGTTGCTTTCATGCCTGTTTTCTTCTATTTTATCTATTTCCTCCTCCTGCAAATCTTGATGTCTTCTAGTTTTAGTCTCCGTGCAGTCTGTCTCTGTAAATTGCGCTTCCCACCAGCGCTCAGAAGTGCCATAGTCGCCGTATATATTAAAATTAATTGGAAACTCCTCCATTTTTTTCCACCAGATGTCGCCAAAAACTCCGTAGACGTAGGCCCTACTTCTCTAACAGCCTGGATAAAATAGCAGTTACAACTGCCAGGTTACCGTAGCAAATATTTACTTTTTAAAGTGGTCGAACTACTTGCGGAGTGATATGGTACCGTGAATCTGAAGTGACAAAACTCGTTGCCATTGGCAGCGGGCGTTAATGGCGCAGCGGGCGGTTATCAAAAAATATCCGCCCGTAGAACGCTGGGAAAGTCCATTCAAAGTGAATGGGAGCTGTCACAACATTCTAGAGGGCCGTAGAATAACTATTATGAACCAACTGGTTAGTATCTTAACCCCCCAAAACACCCCGGTTCTAAACAGCAGAAATGCTTTGTCAGCGGTTACAGAAATATTAGCCTGATATCAATGATGGTAAAAATATCACTTAAGTAAACATCAAGCAAGAAGCAAGCAGCAAGAAAGTCCACAGAATTCCCAGATGGAGGTCAGTTAATTCGAAATTTAAGTCAGATATTCAAAGTCAGGTCCCTTCCCGAACCTCTACTAAGTTCCAACTGTTTTCCAAATCACTCCCCCTGTATAGACAAGGCAGTGCAGGCATGAAGTATCCAAAGCAACTGGGTGCTGTGCTGTGACAGTTAAGCTGTTACGCTTTTGCCAATACATACCAGACATAACTGTTGTAATACGCCCAGGACAACGGCCAGTAAAGTCAGTTTCAAATTGCTGCTCGCCCATAACCACCTACTTGACCCAAAACAGTCTGGCTTCAGAAGTGTCTGTCATAGAAGCCCTAAAAAAAGCCAGAACACAAGGGCAATCATCTGTACTCATCCTTCTTGACTTATTGGCTGCCTTCGATACAGTCAACCACAACATACTGCTAACCACACTCGCAAACATGGGCATTACAGGCACAGTCCACTCCTGGATTAAATCCTACCTCGCTGGACGCTCCTTTAATCTGTCATGGCAAGGTTGTCTGGGTGTCATATTAGATGACCGTTTATCTTTCTATGAGCACATTTCCTCTGTAGTATGGTCATGCCACTATGCATTGTACAATATTAGAAAAATCAGGCCGTGCCTGACCCAATATGCCACTCAGCTCCTGATATAGGCTACGGTCACCTCCCGCCTTGACTACTGCAACTCCCTCGTAGCTGGCCTACCGGCTTGTGCGATCAAACCATTGCAAATGGTCCAGAATGCAGCAGAGCAACTGGTTTTCTATCAACCCAAAAGGACACGTCACTCCACTCTTTAGCAACTTGCACTGGCTGCTGGTAGCTGCTAGAATTCAACACAAGGCTTTGACGCTAGCCTACAAAGTCATTTCATGATCCGCCCCGGCCAATCTCAATGTCTTACTAAAGTCCTGTCCAGAGCGTTATGATCCGCTAATACTAACCATCTGGCAGTACCCTTGCCCCTCACAAAGCGAGGTCACTCTAAAGTTTTTTTTGTTGTTGTCCCCCAATGGTGGAACAACCTACCAGTTGCTACAAGAACAGCAACATCCCTTTCTACCTTTAAAAAGCTTGTAAAAACCCTTCCGAGACTGTTCCGAGACTGCTCCAAACCAACATCACAACTACTTCACAATAGCATACAATTACTTTGTTACACAACGCTGCCTCAGAATTTCCCATCGTAAGCGTATCTAATCCTTAACAAGCTGCTGTCCTAACTGCAGCAGTCCTCAGCAGACTGGGGAGACTGTGGATACAGATAGACAAGTCATTATGGTCACCTGAAGTACACCTAGCTGCAGATACAGTAAATCAGGACAGCAAACAAAGACGACTGCCGGGTCACATACTTAAATATAACACTAATGCTATAACCACTAAAGTTGGCCTCAATACTCAATCTACCTATTTACAGAGTGGAATCAAGTTTTACACAAGTTTTACTTTGGCCTTGGTCATTTTCTTTTCACATTCTCTCCATTTGTTTTCCTCTTTGATGTGTAGGCAGTTGTTGGTAACAGCGGTATCGCCAGTTTTACATTTTTCGGCTGTGCTAGCATTTCTCTCTGAAATGTGGAGTACTTTTGTGCGTGTGCTACATGATGTGTACTAGGGCTGCCACGATTAGTCACGATTATGACTAATCGAATTTAGTAGTCGACGCATCGTTTTTTTTTCCCCCTTTACTTTGCTTTTCTGATGAAACTGCCGCTGCAGCTTCCACTGCCGCGTCTGCCTTTCTGTCACATACATACTAGGGCTGCCACAAACAACTATTTTGATAGTCAACTAATCACTGATTATTAATCGACAAAAATAATCTGTGATTAGTCGACTATCAAACATAGTCGTTTGTGGCAGCCCTAGTGTGTATGTGACAAAAAGGCAGACACCCTAATGTGTACACGTGAATGTTGGCTTGTCAGCAACGTGTGCATGAGCTGTGATTGACAGGCAGCTAATCCTCCCCCTAACCTGATTGGTGGAACAGAACTGGGAGCGGTGGATTTTTGCCAACCTGATTACAGCCTCTGGGTGGAGCTAGAGAATTTGGGGGGGTTTCCTAAATACCATATTTCATGTACTACTTCCAGAATATCATGACAGTTCCAGCTAATTTGACTAAAAAAGTAACCAACTGCAGCTTTAATACATAAACTACAAAGACTAATTGTAGCTAAAAATCAAATTACATCACATACAATAAATGAGTAAAACATCCTTTTTGTTATGTAGAAGATATTAAATCTCTTTTTACAGCAATTAGGAGAGACATAAGACGATTTGTTATTTGATATAGGTCTATTATTTCTGTTTTAAAACTTTCTTTTACAGTGCAGCTGCACATATTTGTGTAGCCTACCAATAAAGCATATTTTGTTACATTTTGTGTAATTCTTAAAATCTTTTCTTTTCTCTGTTTGGTAAGGTTAATGCTTAGGGGCCTATTTCCTTTCATGTTGAGGCCAATTTACTGTTGATATATAACTTACAAACATGAAGAAAAAAATGGCAGCTTTTTTGCAACTTTGACTTATTCACGCAACGTCTACAACAAAATGCCTCAAACTCCTCAACTTTTGCCACAGAATCGTATTTTATGGTATTTTAGGCCACAACTATTTAAAAATTGGCCCACAAAAATCCTGGAGGGACTGATCTGAGATGTGGGTCTCAGGCTGAGGCAATTATTTTATGGCACGACTGGTGTGAAAGTGATGTGAATGACTAGATACATAACTTAGCTGCCCTCTATGACTTCAGCTTGACCCACTGTGGCCGCAGAGCAAATACTGACACATCTCCTAAGAAAACGAAAATATCCCAAAATAATTACACACAAACATCATGGGTTTGATATGTATGTGATTATATGTGTCCTTAAAGTATGACTATGTCCCCCTTGAATCTTTCTATGGGTGTACTGACCTAATTAACAACTGGATGTCACACAATTTTCTTCAGCTAAACGTTGATAAAGACTACTTTTGAGACTAAGGGGCTTAAAGCAAAAGATTTATATCACCTAAAAACATTGCTAAACTTAGAAGTCTTATGTCAAACCAAGATCTAGAAATACTTGCACATGCCTTTATTTCCAGTAGGATTGATTACTACAATGGGCTTTTCACAGACCTTCTTAAAACATCATCAATTAGCTTAAACTAATGCAAGTTGCAATGGTTCTTACAAGAACAAAATGACCTGACCATATTACTCCAATTTTAAGGTCCCAGCATTGGCTCTCATTAAGTTATAGAATTGCCTTTAAGGCATTGCTTCTTGTGTTTAAAACAATAAATGGGATGGCCCCCAATTACCTTTCAGATACGTTTCAGATATATGCACCAACTAGGTCTCTAAGATCACAGCAGAAAAAAATCTTGGTAAAACGTACTGTCAGAACAAAATGTGGCGAAGCAGCTTTCAGCTGCTATACTATTCAGCTTTGGAACCAACTTCCAGAACACATTAAAATGCTCCTACTGTTGCTACTTTCAAATCTAGACTTAAGACCAAAATGTTCTCAGATGCTTTCTGCCTTTGATTATTACTCTTTATGTCTTTTATTAGCTTATACATATTTTACTTTTTTTCTTTTAAGCATCTTCACTTATTTTATCTTTTCAGATGCTTTCTGCTAATGATTTTCCTTTAATTAGTCATTTAGACTTTATGTTTTCTTATGTTTATGCTTCTTTTATCCTTTTACACTTATTTTATCTTTTGTGCTTTTACATATTTGTTCTTTGCTATTAAGCACATTGAACTCATGCAGAACTGTGCTAGCTGGCATCTGTTACACTCACCCCCCCAAACCTCACTCCCAACCAGGGTTACGGCACCACTGTAACCTTCTGTGCACTGTGCACTTCCTGCACAGTCCAGTCATTTACAGCAACTCTGTTATGGGAGACAAATGCGCTACCAAATTAACTAAAAGCCAGGCTACTAGCTCAGTCAATAGCGTATCCTTTGGAGGTCTCAGGATGGAGGTTTCCTAACTTTCTCACACCACTTGTGCTTGCTGGTATCCGTTACACATAGAACAAGAACATGTTTGGAGACTGGGAATATCTTACTGGCAACAGAGCTCTGGGTAGTCCTCCTTGTACCTCAGGCCGGTCCGGAGGGTTGTCATCATCTTAACTCTCACAGAGCTAATGTGTTTTGAGCCCATCAGTTTCATTAGGGCAATTAGACTGCTTAGGGCCTGAAAAGTTAAAACACAGTGGTGTTAAAATTTGCAAAATGAGATCAAAAACTATGTTACCAATACACTGACAGTCTGAGTATGCAATGGTAAAAAATGGGTTTCTCACATAGCCTCCTATAAATACCATTTTCTTTCTGTCTTTTTCTCCTGTACTCGAACTGAGCAGCTGCATGTTGAAGAAAGCCAAGATCCCCAACAATTTAGGCTGTAGATAATCACCCTATGTTCCAAAAATACAAAACAAATGTATTTCTTAATACCACATATTGCTGATTCTGCACAGTAATATGCCTGGAAGTATAGGGAGAAGGACCAACCATGTACTCTGGAGTGGTGATTTCCTGTAGGCTCTGAGATGGGTCATGATGTGATGCAAAAGAGGATAAGATCACAATCCCATTGAAAACCTGCTGGTAGTGCTCTCCAAGTCGAAGAAGCAACTCATTGTGGAGGCCCTGGAAATCTTGCCGTAGAAGACTGCCCAACTCCAGTTCCGTCTCACTCTATTAAATAAATAAATGAGTAAATAATTTAAAACCCCCCTTCTTAAAGGAATGGTCCGTTTTTTTGGGAAATAGGCTCATTTTCCACTTCCCTTAGTTGAGTTTTACTTCTTTTGAATCCATCCAGCCGATCTCCAGATCTGGCAGTAGCACTTCAGCAATTAGGTTAGCATAAATGAATGAATCAGGATTTATGGTAAGATAATAGCTGAAGTGCTACTGCCAGATTCAGAGATCCTATTGCCACTTTAGCTATTAGTTCCCAAAAAAATGAAGCGCTCCTTCAAGGACTGAAATGTGCATGGAATAATTTCTCTCCAAACTCCACTTTTATTCTCCACATTTTTTGCTTTTATCACCTGAAGGTAGTGAAAAGCCTTTTCCAGCTCCTCCTTCGTACAGGAGCACACGAGGTGAGAAAAGATGTACTTGAAGTTGCTTATGAGGATTTCTTTACGATTGCTGTTGAGCTGTTTGGCAATGGCCCGTATTAGAGCTGAGGCTGTAGGGCTGGCCTTGGCTGCTAAATAGGGAAGGAGAACCTGCAGAGTGCACTAAACACAAAAAATAGGAAAGAGGAAAAAAAATTAAAGGTTTTAAGTTTATTTTCCACTTTTATATATCCCATATTAGAACACTGTCACACATTAAACATGTAGCAAAGCCTGATCCCAAAAGCTAGAATATATATTCTGTAATCAGTATTTGATTGCTTTAAACCTTATAGCTTAGCACAAATCATTGAATTGGATTAGACTGGTAGCATACTTACTGGTCTAATCCAATTCAATGATTTATGCTAGGCTTATAGTTAAAGTGATACTGCAAGATTCAGAGAACCTACTGCCAGATCCGAATATTGCCTGAATGGATTCAAAAACAGTAAAACTCAGATGTTTAACTGTAAGGGAGTTGGAAACTGAGTGTATTTCCAGAAAAGTGGTGTGTTCTTTGAATTACCCTCCACAATGTTGACTGCTGCCACTCTTTGGGCAACATATAATCATTTCAGTGTCAACCAGACAGCCAGACATCACACAGTTACTACAAAGAGCAGATAAGTACATTTAGAAGAAGCTCCCGAGTGACATAGTGTAGCAACTACAAGTACAGTACCCCTGAAGTAAATTGAAGTTAAGTGCTTTGCTCAGGGGCACACTCATGGCAGACCCTGTGATTCAACTTTTAACCATCTGTTTGTTCCCTTTGCTAATTCTGGGGTGTGTTTCCCAAACAACGATGGAGGTTAGCATTGAACCACCGTTGTACAACGGAGGTTTGAACTACACAACAGCCCAAATCCGACTGTTTCCCGAAAATCTCCAACCACCACAGTACGACGGAAGTCTGAACTATGTTGTTTTGAACTGTTCTGAAGTGTTCACAGAGTATTCAGATGCATTCGTTGTGGATAAACAACAGAACCGACATGACAGAAAGCAACAGAAACGTAGCCTTCAGTTAAGCTGGTATGACATCTTCGGCAACTTAGGGCGATGTTTCTCAACACAATCGCCTACCTTACTCATTAAAAGCAAAGACTGAATCAGTTAGTATAACAGTAATGTTTCATTTATACTACATGGATCTACATATAAATATAATAAGGCCTCCATGTGTTGTTGTGGTACAATGGGTGAGACGTTAGCTCTTCAGCCTACTATGTAGGCCTACTGTCTTCTTCGGTGAGATATGGGTTCGAATTCTGCTAAACAGTAATTCATTTGAAACAGGTGGAATGATTTGTGACCTTGATTGTGGTTCTGTGATCCGTAATAATACTACATCACGGTATTAAAAACAACCTGTAAGATCAGTAAATGACTTTAGTGATGCAACAGCTTTTTGTGTATTGCGGGGTGTATTTTCTATCTTTTTTTTACATGATCTGGCAAGTGCCAGGACGAAAATTGAGTGAATTAAAGTAGGATCATTCATGCAGTTGGTGGCGGTAAAGCATCCAATGGTGCCTAATCCAACCCAAGAAGGCCAACGATGACGAGGAAGATGTCACTTGTACATAAACTATGCAACTTCGGATGGATCGTCCAAACTTTGCTGTTGGAAAACACCTGCGTCATTGAGCGATCCATTGGACTAATGTAGTTGCAAACATCGTTAGCTGCTTAGTATGAACCATGCTGTTGGGAAACAGCAGTGTCCTAAGTCCATCGTTCAAACCAACAAAGTTGCTAAGGAAATTAGCCATGGCGGTTTTGAGAAATGGACCCCTGATCACTGACCAGCAAACCTCTACTACCACCCCAAAAAATCATTACCTACAATACACTTTCTTTATCAGGCAAATAGTCAACAAAGAAATTAGTTAAGTCCAAAACCATTACCAAAAGTGAGATACACAATCATATAAAACTGTGTTCACACATTTGACTGCTCAAAACCAAATCTTTAAAGCTGTAGTTGGAAGCATTATTTAAAGCACATTTGCTGGAACTGTCACAATTTTCAGTCAGTAGTACATGAAATAGGCAATTTAGAAACAAAGAGAACCCCTACGTAATTGGGAACCTGTCAGAGCAAAGAGGGAGTAGTAGCCTCTGTCAATCCAAGCTCATTCACCTGTTGCAAAGTACCTCCTCTGTTGAGTGCACTAGGTCATTTTGGGGTTTAGGAAAGGGTGGGGGAAGGACCAGAACATTGTATCTTTTTGAATTTTCAAGCTCAGAAATTTAGAAGACCTGCCGACGGTAGCTTTAGCTGTACATTCACACTGGGAGCGACTTAAGCCACCACAGCAACTGAAGTCATTTATTGTATATGGAGAGAACCAATTTGGCGGTGATAGCATTTGGGGTAGAAGTTAAGATCTAGTTATACCACCACTTCATTAAATTTTCCATTGTGACACATTCTTTCTGAATGTGAATATGCAAAGCTATGAAGTAGTCCCTTTTTGACTGTATTACACTTGTATCAATCTGCCAAGTTTAGGGTGTACTTTAAATGAATATCAGAAAGTTAACGCACTTTCAAGGTGTAATGGCTACTCCACTTCACGCCGTGGCCACATTACCAGCTTAAACGCGCATTAACTATGATATACGTCCATTACACCTTACTTAACTTTTTTAGTAATGAGCCATGACACAGTTCAGCAGTAAACATTTGGGAAGTGTAGATTTAATTAATTAATTTAAATTTAAAAGTATGCTTAAACACTTTAATGTTTTTAGTCATGAGTAACATGAGCTACCATGAGCATTGCTGTTTGGGCATCTTCAACTGCTTTGTCACGCCCATAACTGCTGTTGTGAACATACACTTTGAAGTCGAGTGAATGTGGAGAGGAGGTGGAATTTCTTATCTTAACTGATAACTACATGCACCTAATACTGGTTCATGTTATAGCTGCTGCATAGTGTTGCTTAATGGGTTTCTCTGTCCTTCTTTAGAATTGTCCTTGCTTTCTCATTAGGATAAATAAAGTATCTGGTATCTATAGCTGTGGACAGAAGTACATAGACTCATCATGGTCATGAATGTCAATTTTGAGCTTTTAATGATTTAATTGAACTGTTCTTTTTCAGGGCGGAATGATTCTAGGGTTAGGTTGAATGATTTTTTTAAAACAGGAATTGGATACACAAACATGGATTTATTTTGGGTTTTTTCCAATCATCAATCAACACAGGGTCAAAGTTATACATACAGGCTCAAATATGTGCATACAGTCCCCTAAATATTTAAATAAGTTAAGCGGAAAGTTCTGCAATGTCTCCACAAGGTCAAGGCCTATGAGCCCTTTGCTAGTTGCTAGTTATTAGTAATAATTAGGGCCAGAGCACTGGAGGTGCAGGCTGTGACCTGCACTGGACGTGGGAAGGCCTATTCTTTCTTTCTTTCTTTCTCACTGCATGAAATGTGGTATTTACGTCAGTAAGCGGGACTGTTGATTGTCGTGGAAGCTCAGCTTTACAACTGCACACAGCAATTTGCAGGGAACACTAAAAACTGCCGTGAATTGTGGGAAATCGACATGGGCCTTGCTTCACAGTTGCCAACTCATGACCCCCTTCCCCAAATTCTCAGGGAGGCTTTAACATGCAAACGAAAATGCTGTGAGCTACACAAATGCAAATCAGGGTATTTATTTAAAGAAAATCTGGTATAAATATATCAGGCTCAGTAAAGCCTAATTAGAGAATTTTATCTTGAATTGATTTATGCAATGAAAGTATGGCAGATTAATTACTGTGTATGACATTAGCAATAGCCAATGTTATGTAAAAATCATACACAAAACAATTTATTTCAACAATATATCAGGCTTTGCCACAAGAGTAAAATGTGAATTCCATGCAAACGAAATCACTGTGTCTGAGAGCTCAACCACTGTGGATAGTGGCATGACTACAGTAACCTTTTCTTTAGTCTTGCTTAAATGCACAAATGGATGTGTTAACCACACATCTCCCAGCAATGCACTCAACTGGCATAAATGATGCTGGATATGACATGTCGGTTCTCTAAGTTCCAAACTTCTATTGGCTTTCCATAAAAAATTCTGTCTGGATGGGGATGAAGCCAGGAAACTTGCACAATAACATTAACAAGTAGAAAAGTATTCGAAGTGTTTCTTTTTTTTTTTTAAATATTGTCAATGGCATTTCCCATCACCAGCTGCATCACCGTGTGGGGCGGGAGCTGCACTGACTACAACAGGAAGGCTCTCCAACGCATCGTGAGAACAGCTGAGAGGATTATTGGTGTACCACTCCCATCCCTGCAAGACTTCTACACCACCCGCCTCACCCGAAAAGCCATCACAATTATCAACGATACAAGTCACCCTGCACACAGTCTGTTCAGCCTCCTGCCCTCCAGAAAGAGGTACAGGAGTCTCCGCTCCCGCACCACCAGACTCACGAACAGCTTCATCCACCAGGCCGTGAGACTGCTGAACTCTCTCCCCTCCTCACCCTCACACTCAGCCCCAGCCAGAAGGAACACCAGGCTGGCAGGAGAGGTCTAGGGACATTGGACTCTCCCCGCCCCACCCTCCTCACCCTCAGCCCCAGCCAGAAGGAACACCAGGCTGGCAGGAGAAGTCTAGGAACATTGGACTCTCACCCCCCCACCTTACCTAAACTGAAGACTCTGCATATGCAAAATTGCACACACATGCTGCTGTTATATTTATATTTTTATTGCACTAGCCATCACTTTACAACAACAACTACCTCCAAATGCACACACTCAGTGTTGTCTTGTCTTGTCTTGTCTCGTCTTGTCTTGTCATACCTGGCTTAGTTTTAGTAACACTAGGTAAAAGTAGCCTTAAGCCACTGCACTTTATTTATTTATCTATAATAACTTAGGATTTGTCCTGTCTTGTGCACTTGCACTTTACTGTTGTTGTGTTGTTGACTATGTAAACGCATAGGAGAGTGAGAAACGCAATTTCGATTCCTTTGTATGTCAAGTACATGTGAAGAAATTGACAAATAAAACTGACTTTGACTTTGACTTTCCCATGTTTTTTTGTGAGGCATGCTGTGAAATTTTCGGACCGGTACATTCATGACTTATTGAATTATTTTGCTAACAAACAAACCAACAGACAGTTACATTCAGATATGTTACCCGTTTGCATGTCTTGGCAAAACAGTCAACGTCAGAGACACAAGGGTACATCTGATAATAAATTGTCAACATTGCATGTCTGTCTGTTTCACCAGACAATCTTGGATGAGCCTGAGGAGACAGAGGAACCACTATACAGTTTGCTAATAGAAGTCTTTTTGCTGACATCAACACATGCGCCTTCTTACCCCTTATTCAATCACATGCAAGACATCAGCCATGTTTTCATTCCTGTATTGAGACCCTTTCCTGTGTGTCTTCAAAACTGAGAGACAAATTGTAGGCACTAAGAACCGGAGCAAGGAAAATGGAACTTGCTTTCATTCTGCTATAAGGAAATAGATAGGCCAACATCAATAGATCCTGACCATAACCATACATTTTATTTTCACAGACTAGCCTTGCCTCATAAAAGGGCCATGCAAGGGCCATGCATGCTGCTGACAATGACGCTATTGTAACTTTTACGGTTTTCTCCTTTGTTTAATTTTGTTGTAACTTACTTTTTTTATTCATACCACTCTTATTTGTTTTCCAACTGTCTATAGGACATTACAACACTGTACACAGGGGTTTCAGGCACAAACAACCCCACGGGCTGTGAAGAGTTCAGCTCGGAGTTGATCGAGAAGAGGGTAAGATTTTGATCAATGTGACTATTTTTTGGGTGCATTAATAGATGTCTTGTTTCAATACACATTTACTGATTGTTTTTACAGCCGCTGGACGAGAGACTGTGTGCTAACTGAGGATGAAGTAGATCTTTGGAAGTGTGTCATCATAGACCTGATGATGAGGAAGATGGCATCATTGATGTGGTGTCTGGAAGGACTGTGCAAGCTCCATCCTTTCGTAGCAAGGAGCTAACTGAACTGCAGTCGAGATTAGAGATGAATCTGAAGTACAGGGCAATGCACCACAGATGTCTGAGAAATGGACAACATTCAGACAGAATGGCACCAGTTAAAGCTGTTTTGATTAAACATTTTTTACATACAGTATCTCACAAAAGTGAGTACACCCTTTACATTTCAGCAAAAAATTTAGCTTTGTAGATGTGTAGTGTAGCTTTATAGATTTTCTACCCTCTGAAAATAACTCAAGGCACAATCATTTTTATATACGCACTAGGCCACAAAAGTGAGTACACCCCACAGTGATCATGTCCAAATTGTGTCAAAATCATTAATATTTTGTGTAAGCACCATTGTTATCTAGCACTGCCTTAATATGAAATTCACCAGAGCTGCACAGGCTGTTTTTTATCGTTTTCCATTTCTCCATGATGACATTATGGACGTGGCAGATGTTAAGACATTGGTACTCCACCAATTATTGTTATCTTTAGTGATAATGACAAGTTACTTTAATGCATTTACACCAAGAAATGGTAGAGATTAATGCTGATATTGTCCAAAACCTCACTTTGTTTAGGGTGTTTCCAAACTTTTGGAGGGCAGTGTATGTGTAGTTAAACAATTGGCTTCCTAATTGGTACACAAACAAACAAGACCATTTCTTATTGGCACGTCAAAAAGGTTGCCGACCCCTGATATAAAAAATTCAATATCACCCCTACAACCTACGTGTTTATCAAGGAAGGTGAAAAATATTCACTCAGGTGTACAACCAATGTGTCATTGCTTGGGCATTAGGGAGCAGTAGTCAAAATATATGGTATTTTTTGTGTGGCCTTCGAAGTCACAGCTATGCAAGTAACATAGTTGTGTCTTAAAAAGAACACCCCAATGGAAAGAGGCTCATTTTCCAACTCCCTTATAGCTAAACAGTTTTAAAACCATTTCGAGATCTAGCAGTAGCGCCTCAGCTGTTAGCTTAGCATTCATTGCAAGTCATGGTATTGCACAAATCCCGTAGCATGCCAATCTCTGATTCAGGAAAGGCATTATGCATGTCAGCAGAACAATGCAAAACTGCATACTGCATGGCTTCGTTGTAGGCGAGTTCTGAACTTGCCTGCCTGCAGTCCAGATCTTCTCAATAAAGAACATTTAACACACCATTGAATGAAAAATATGTGAAAGACTGCTACAAACTATTCAGTCGATGGGAAACTGCTTCTTTACAAAGAAAAGGAATGTAAGTCACTTCACTTTCATGTGATTATAAAGTCATTGCATTTAGTTTTTATTTAAATTTAAGACATTGTCCATTTTTTGTATATTGACCTGAAATATACTCTTGATAAATTCAACCCTGTTCTGTAAAACCCTTTAGAAATAAATGGAATGGGAAAAACATACGTTGAGGAAGCGTCTAAGATGAGAAAAATCAAAAACTTGTGCCACATGAAAAAGGACATCCAGGGCTGCCTCCCTCTGGTGAGCTGCTTCTTCACGAAGAGCCTCACTGCTCTGGTCTGGGGTAGAACACAATGCTGTAAGATGGCGGGAGTGAATGGATTCCACCAGAAACTGAGGGAAATAATGAAGAAATACAGTTATGTCAGGACCACTTAAGTCAAAATAATGTATTAATATGCAACAAGTTACATTTGGTAGTATAACTGTTCTGGGACCTCCCTGAGGTGGAGTTGGTGAGGAGGTGGGTAGCAGAATGGCTTGCAAAGAGAGCAGCGAAAAAAGACTGCAATCAAGCAGTTTAAATAGCAGCCCCCGGTGTCATCTCAGCTAACAAGGCAGAACAGTCAGCTGATCAACCAGGTAATGCAATCATATTGATACAATCAACTAAGCTGATACAATTGATACAATCAACTAAGCTGATGCAGTCTGCTGGCCATCAGCTGACAGCTTAGCTTGACTGTGGCCTGCCAAAACTAATGCTGTTCTCGATTTCTCATGAAAGACAAAAGAAAGCTGATTTTACCCTGGTTCACATTTAAAATTAATTTCACCTTAATTCATATGGTTATCAAGTCCAATCATTCTCTTAACGGTTTATTGATCTTTTGATATATTGAAAATCTATTAGATCTATTGGAACTAGATATTTATTTTCAAAGAATTACCAGTGCATGCAAAGCAAAGTTTCAGAAAGTTTTTTTAGGTGCATTTGAGTCCACACAAAAAATGTCCAATAGAAAAAGTGGGGAGGGCAGACTGGAAGAAAGTCAGTCCATTAAAGCAGAAGCTTGGTGTGAATCAATCCATAACCCTGTTATCTGAGGTTGGTAGTAAAAAGAACAAGAACAATTTATGCAACAAATCGAGTAATGAACGGGAAACGAACACTAACCGAATGGGGCACAGAGAAATTAAATTGAAAGTTAGTTTTGTATGACCCATTCAGTTAGTGTTATCTACCAGTTAATTATTCGGTCTATTATGCATACATTTTTCTTGTTCTATTTCCTACCAACATCATTCGGTGACCTCGAACAACAGAGTTTTGGGTTGATTTACATCGACTTTCTCCTTTAATTAGTTGCCCCACAGTTACTAGACCAGTAGCCAAGCACATAATTAAAATACTTTGAGTTATATTATTATGGTAAGTATTGACACACTGAAAAAATAAAAACACAAAAAGATACAGATAATTTTGCTACCATGGCTAGTCACTGAAATCGATGCACTGTTGAACCCATTTTTTATGGAGAGTTGTTTTAAGATGATTAGATTTACAGAGATTAGTAAAAGGCTGAGTCACTAGGTAGTAGCTCTGTTGGAAAGCCTTTATCTGACATTATTCAGATGGATATGAGGCTTGTTTTATATGCATGGTTTAAAACAGATGTCAATGTAAACATATAATAACGAAAATAATTTTGGATGAAAATTCCATATCAGTCCGTGCATGTTTGTCAGATTTGCTTCTATTCCCATTTTAATCAATCAACTTCAATCACTATTGACTCTTTTGGACTTTCGCAAATAAGAAGAATGGGACAGGATTCTGATAAACTTGTTTTCCACACTTTCTTTACCACTACTGTGCTAAATAGACAGAGGATGCAAATGTAGACAGCATGAATTCTTAGCTCGTGATTCATTTTTAGACCATGGGCCCCTGTTGTCCAAAACAGCAGTTGACCATGCACATGGGCCGCTGGCTAAAACAACATGGACAGTAGTTTTAAGTTTCACCCACTTAAAAGAAAACTCTTGCATCAGACACTAATAGAGCTAATCGTAATTCCAATAATGATGCACAAGCAAAGCAGCCCTTGACTTAAATTCAAAGCAACACTAAGAAGTTTTTGCAATGTTTCCCAAATCGTTCCAATTGTAGCCTACAACTACCTCAAGTAGGTGACCTAGTTGGTGTGGTAATCAAAACACTCCATATTATCCTTGCCTTGTGGCATACATTACAATCACCAATAGGTAATGGTTGTATAGGTAACCGTGGCAGTAGGCCTTTTCACACTGCCAAATATCCAGCCTTTATCACTCTAAATTAGCATGGTGCCTGTACCTTTCACATTGACCGACACAAGGTCGGCTGTCCAATTTATATAGCAATAGATCCCCTCGTACCCTATACTTTTTGGCAGGGTGGGTTTGAAGCGAACACATCAACATGCCGTCGCAGGGTTGTGGGCTGTGGAAATGAGTTAACTGTTTCAGAAATGAGTAAACTGTTCAAGAATCATGTTGTTAAATAAAATATAACTACATACTTGTTATTAAACAATTACCAGCAATTGTGGTCAACAACGGTTTGAAGAACAATGGAGTCCCCAACAATGGTCGCCAATGCGACCTGATTTTTTTCTGTCAGCCATCAGTGGCGACTACACACAATTTTTAAAAAATTGTACGGATGATATGATCATGTTTCATTGCTGCACCCAATTAGAATCCCTGAAACTTCTATCCTCGCGCCCACAGCTGAGCAATGAGTGTCAGCTTAGAAGTGTCCATGCTTTATATCTGGTCAGAATCAGTGTTAACAGTAAAATATTATGTGTATCGCTTTACACATTTGAAATGCCTTATGCCAGTCAGGGTTTCCCGCAGCGATTTGTAGTTAGGATCCGCCTTGTCAACAAATGCGGCCCATCTTGACTACGTCTCCCCTGAAAAAAATTCTGCCGTATCCACACATGCATAAGCAAGTAAATTTCATGAATACTCACGTGCGTGACTAAAACATTTAGACTTATTAAGGGGAAGAGGCATATTAAAAAATCTGTTGTTACAGGACGACACTAAACTTGCCTCACCATTGCCACTGGTTCTTCTTACATTTCAGTTACACAGTAACGGCTTGTTTCCACAGGGCGAAATGCCAGGCGTATTTCACCTGGGGGCGTGGTCGCCAATATTTCAAGCAGGTTATCGAGTGGGACAGCCTATGGATCTTATCCGATGTTAGTGATCACGTCGCCGGCCAGCCTACCTTGGCAGCCTGGCTGGCCAACATAAGTTGTCCCGCAAGCTAACCTACATCTAACAGCATTGCACAGAACTGATTCAAAATTGCATATTGCAGGGGCTACATTGGTAAATACTATCGTTGTGTTGCCTAGATGATATTTAAGTGTTGTAATATCATTCTACAAATGTAAGAAGTGTACTAGTACAAGCTTGTGACCGTATATGTTAGCCAACTTGTTAATAGTTAGCTAGGCGTAAGCTTTGTTATCTTAAAACTTCGAGTGATTAAATGGTAATCTAGATTACTCTGCTTCTCTTAAGTCAGCTCGTGTTACATTTAAACAACAATCCGTGATGGCACCATCACTTTTGGTCACCCAGAGACTTTAAATCATATGCACACTTTAACGTTAAAGGTTCCACAAGTGTCCGCCTTGTTGGTCTTAATTTTTTGTAACTCCCGCCTCTTAAGCAAACGTCACGCACTAAACATCACACGCTGATCTAATTGGTCATAACATCATTCTCATTGAAATAAAGGTCAGGTATCACCAACTGCATTTGCCCCCCTCTGGGAATTCGCCTGCCTTCGCCCTCGAAAGCGAAATTTCGCAAGTAATTACTAGAATGAAAAGTAGGTTTCACATTTGATGTGACTGCTTGAGGTGACTGCTACTTACTGTTTTCTTTTCTTTACATGTTTTTATTATGACCACCACTAGCAAAGCTAACGACAGCAGTCATAGTGTTGCCGAGACTTTTTTCCCTTTTTTTTTTTTTCATAGATTTTCCGTCAACGATCGCCAGGACACTGGAACTCTGGGGGACATGAATCTTTGAAGGCATGTAGCCTTAGAAGTTTTTAAGCGACTAGAAGCTTTTGGCCCCCAAGGGAATTGGGAATTAGTATTGCCAATATCTTGGACGGAGAAGATTGGAACTGCACAAAATAGGTAATGCATATGCCATGCATGAGATTTACAATAAGGGCCTATGACAAGTTTGGTTTCACTTTCACAGTGTTAAAATTTCAAAGAAATTGTTTTCATTGGAAGTGGGCGTCGACCACTGTTCTCAATGCGGGAGGATCAATATATTTCAAGACCAAAAAAAATTGGTTGTAAATGTTACCGTTCTCTAGATAATAGGCAAAATAGCGCCCCCTATGGGAAAATTTTTAAACCATGTGTTGTGGAAAAGCTATGAAGAAAAGCTATGAATGTCCATTTATTATCATATGAAACAGTACACACAAAACAAAACAGATGTCATTTTCATGCAGGACACCACTGATCTATATACTGCAGGATACTCCATTTACTTTGTCCAGGAAGTGGTCAATCCACTGGAAACAGCTTTGTGATTAGTGCGTTTCCTGACTAGAGTATAGTGGGCGGTAAAGTGGGTGTAATTAGTCAAAGTGTCAAAGCCTAGTGTTGTCAAAGTCAGTCTATCAGGTGTTGTGCAGTGTCTTGCCATTAGTATTCACTCAGCTCATTCATTTAGGCGTCTCCTCCTACTCGAGTCAAGCAAGGAGGACGCTTTTTTTCGCTTGCTCCTGCTTGACCTTCTCTTTTTTTCACTATTCTCACTGTTTTTATTTGATTTCTTTTCACAACTTTAACAAATTTAGCCAGTATAACAAAGGACAGAAAGTTTCAGTTGTTAGTCTAAGTTTAAGTTTAAGTTAGTTCAAAGTTTAAGTTAAAGTTTAAAAGTTAGACAACACAGCTGGCACAGCAGTTTGCCTTGACTCGCCTTGACAGGGATTACAAAATGCAAACAAAATTTCCATCCTGGAATCAAAAAGTGATGCCTGTTAATCAAAGACGGACAAAATACGCATGACATCTAATGAAGTGAGTCCAGCAACTGATTCCACATTTGGGAATACAAAGAATGCACCACAGCCGGCTGATACCATCAACTTTACAAAGCAAAATGTGAGTACAGACCGCTGGCATAAAGAAGGTGCTAGAAAAGAAAAGAGTATTTACCTCAACACCAGTGCGTTCTGCTGTCACTACACCCTACACTCTGGGCATCAGTCCAGACACAGAACTAGTGCTGAAAACTACAATATTTCTGGGCCAAAGTCCTGGCTGACCACTATCGCCTCTCTCTCTACCACGCAATCTTTTCTTCACCGACCTTGGGTCAACCTGCTGATAATCCCTCTGTAGCAGTGCAGACAGAACCAATCATGGTTGATAAAGACTCTGTTGGGGTACAAACTGAAACAGTGATGTACATCAACAAACATTCTGGTGAGCCAAAACAATGGTCCTCACAAGCGGAAAAAGAAAAAGGTCCAACAATCTCCTCTGCTGAGACTGTGGATATGCCTCTGGCAGTCGCAACTGCATCTGATACAGTTCCGGGCAATCATCCGACCTCTGACGCACCACCATCCAGCTCCTTGCCACTGCGGAAGCATGATGACAAGGACACTACTAGAGCGACTCATGACCAACTATCTGCGTCAGGCTGCCCCAGTCCTCAGCCATCAAATGGAGACTATGAGCACACAGCACTAGATAACACAGGAACATCCTCACCACCCAGCATGACTGACAAAACGCTAACCACAACTGTTTCACCAGAAACCACTGATTTTGTACCATCTCCATCACCACCCCGCCTGCAGTTCCCTGCAAGTATGCGGAGACTGCTGCCAATTGCTACTTTTTCCAGCCTGAGACACTCAAAACAAGCAGAAAACCCCTATGGACAGGCCTTCATGAGCCAACAATGATCAACTGTATACCCATACATTACAGAACGCAAAAAGCGCAGGGCACCACCACCCCCCTGCCTGCAGAAAGATCCTCTGATCAAACTAACGGCTTGGAATGTGGACAGCTTCAGTGCACTAACAGTGGCAGTAGGGACGACCTTGATGAGTGTACTGTCTGATATGCTGTGGGTCCCTGCATTAACGGTAGTTTTGAAAACAAGCTGGGACCCAGGATGCCAAGGCCATTCTCTATTCCTGTGCTTACAAAAAGAAGAATTTGTGTGCATCCGTGTGCATTCGTGTGTGAATGGGGTAAACCAGTCTAATCTCCTGCCTGTTCCAAAACAACCTCAGAACGCATCAGTGGATATGACCCCTAAGCTCACTGTAAAACTAGCTCTTCTGAATATCAGATCACTTGCTAACAAGTCATTTTTAATTAATGATTTTATTTGCTCACACAAACTTGATTTTTTACTTCTTACTGAAACCTGGCTTGAACAAGCAAACAGCTTTACTACCCTTATCGAATCGGCTCCCCCAAATTTTGATTTCACAAGAGCTAATAGACGGGGGGAGGAATAGCAAACATATTCAAAGCATTTTAGTGCAAACAGACAACATTTGGCAACTTTACAGTGCACTCATTAAGTGTTTTCCTTGTATGTTACTTCTGAGTTTGCAGAACTGTTATCGAACATTTGTTTGGAATTTGACAGTCTTATTATACCAGGGGATTTTAACTTGCATGTAGATAATGTAGAAAACACCTCTACCAATGAATTACTCACACTGATTGATACATTCAACCTAACACAGTGTACAGGGGCCAACAGACTCATGGCCATACCCTTGACCTTGTCATCACAAAGGGTCCTAATGTCAATACAACTGTTTTAGACTTGGCCTTATCTGATCATTTCTGTGTTTTCTTTGATGTTTCTATGTCCCCTCACATTCAGAAGCAGTCTATGACGGTAAGAAGGAGTCATAAACAATGACACATGTGCCCACAGCTCCTAAGTCAACCATCAGACTGCAGATGAATTAATGACAAATTTTACTTCAAAAATGGCACATATTACGGATAGTATTGCTCCTTTAAAACTCAAGAGTCACTAACAAACAAAAAAACCCTGGAAACTGAATCCAATGGTTAAACTGCTAAAGAGGGAGTGTAGAAAGACTGAAAGAAAATGGCATAAATGTAATCTTCAGATCCACTATCAAATCCATAAAGAGATGCTCCGTTAATACAATTCGGAAATTTCTAAAGCAAGACAGTCCTTCTTCTCTAACATCATAAACAGCAATGTCAACAATGCCCGTGTGCTATTTTGTACTGTTGAGACGTTCACAAACCCATCATCACAATTGCCTCCTGAGTTTCTATACGACTGAATATAGCTTCTCAATTGCAAAATCTGGAACCATTGGCTCCAGTGAGAGCGGACCTCAGCTCAATGTCAACATTTAGCTTAATTATGATATTCTTGAAAAAACTTGAACTAGACATTTTGTCGACAATCTTTTTCAAATCTGTTCTTCACCTAATATCAACAGATGTACTTCAGGTTATAACATGACTACACACTGGCATTTTTCCTTCCTCTTTGAAAAAAGCAGTTGTAAAGCCTTTACTCAAAAAGAATAACCTTGATGTTTCAGTGCTTAACAACTACAGGCCCATATCCAATTTACCATTTATCGGGATAATAATTGGAAAAAATAGTCTTTAATCAATTAACTGCCTTTCTGACATCAAATAATTGCTTTGATAAGTTTCAGTCCGGTTTCCGTGCCAATCACAGCACTGAAACAGCTCTGATTAAAGTTATAAATTATATACGTCTTAACTCTGATGCTGGCAAAACATCAGTCTTGGTGTTACTGGATTTTAGTGCTGCTTTTGACACTGTTGATCACTCCATACTACTACATTGACTCGAACATTGGGTAGGATTCACTTGTATAGTTATCAATTGTTAAAGGGGTCCTTTCATCGTTATTTTTACTCATATTTTTGTGGCGCCACTATGGTTGAATGCATTGTGCTTCATTTCTGTGAAAAATTACGTCCTAGTTCTCTTGCTTGACGCTGTTTTCTGTAAGCTATAACAGGTCTAGTGGTTGAACTTTTCCGGTGTCCCTCCTTGAATATCCATGACATGTCAATAAGGCACATCTGATTGGGCAAATTCGCTGTCTTTCGCTCACCTTTGCTTCTGTCCACTGTTCTTCCTTTGGGATGTGGGCTTGCCATAAATGGCTCTGGGTGGGGCTTACGACCTAGTGACGTAGATAGGTTTAGCCTGCTCTGATCTGCTCGTTTTGGTTAGCTCGACCCTTCAATGACCAGTAAAACCATGAGGGTCGAATTTCATGTCTTGGAATGCTGCGTGCATATACTGCTTGTTGTGACCCACCACATTGTAAATAGAACTACTCAAAGTGGTTTTTAGCGGAAGGACCCCTTTAAAATCATACTTGCAACAAAGGAGTTTCTTTCTTGCTATTGCAAACTATACATCGGCACCAGTGTCCTTGACCTGTGGTGTCCCTCAGGGGTCAATCCTTGGTCCATTACTATTCAATCTCTATATGCTCCCACTTGGACAAATCATGAAGAACAACTCAATTATCATAGCTATGCTGATGACACTCAAATCTACTTAGCTCTATCACCTGATGACTATGCCCCCCTTGAGTCTCTCTACAGGTGTATTGACCAAATAAACAACTGGATGTCCAACAATTTTCTTCAGCTGAACGCAAACAAAACTGAAGTAATTATATTTGGGAAAAAGAAAGAAAGACTTATTATGGATCGCCACTGCTCTTGAGACTAAAGGGCTTAAAGCAAAAGATACTGTTAAAAACCTTGGTGTCTTTATTGACAGTGAACTAACTTTCAATAGTCACATGAAATCAATCACGAAATCTGTATTTTATCACCTAAAAACATTGCCAAACGTAGAGGTCTTATGTCAAACCAAGATCTAGAAAAACTTGTACATGCCTTTATTTCCAGCAGGGTAGATTACTGCAATGACCTTTTCACAGGCCTTCCTAAAAAATACCATCAAACAGCTTCAACTGGTCCAAAATGCAGCAGCAAGGGTTCTTACAAAAGCAAGAACAACTGAACACATTAATCCAATTTTAAGGTGCCTGCACTGGCTCCCAGTAAGTTATAGAATTCACTTTAAGGCATTGCTTCTTGAAACCAAAATACTTGCTGGATATGTTCTTGCTATATGTACCAACTAGGTCTTTAAGATCACAGCAGAAACATCTGCCGGTAAAACCTGCTGTTACAACAAAATGTGGTGAAGCAGCTTTCAGCTGCTATGCGGTTCAGCTTTGGAACCAGCTTCCAGAAGACATCAAAAATGCTCCTACTGTTGGAAGTTTCAAATCTAGACTTAAGACCAAACTGTTCTCAGATGCTTTTTGCTAGTGATTTATCTTTAATTAATTTATTATTTTACTTCTTTTATCTTTTATGTTTACCTATTGCTTTCTGCTTTACTCTGTCTTACTTTACTTATCTTACACATAATTGAAACTTATTTTATCTTATGCTTTTATATTGTCCTTTGCTTTTATTTTTGTTAAGCACATTGAACTGCCTTTGTGTATGAAATGCGCTTGACTTAACTTAACTAGATTATACTACTAGAGAAAAAAATTAGAGCAGTTCTTTAAAAGTGTGTAGTGTGAATGAGGTGTTGGCGATGTGGGATGACATCAAGGTTGCCGAATTTTACACGTCGAGTCAAGTTTCAGTGAAGGCAGTGACGACGAGGAGAACATCCCGCCTACTTCTGCTGATGCATCTGCATCTGAACCAAAGTAAGTTGTTTATAAGTTTGATCGTGAAACATTTTTTTGACATTCATTTTAGTATAAACATACAGTATTATCTCCCGCAATGCGCATTCTTTGTGTAGAAGTGACAGATTCAAAGCAGGTAAGGTTTTGATAAACTATCTTGGTTACTCACTTTTACTTCATTTGGTGTTGGGAGTTTTATTGTTTTGTGGACGGTTTGAAGTGATTTCTGTGGTTGAGATGTCTGATGTCATGTGAAAGCTAGCCTACTCCTTGACTAATTTTGTTGAACCGAAGGAGGGCTAAATTTTGAATAAAATGTTTTTGGATATTACAGATACATATAGTACAGCTTTGTTGTTGCATGTATAATGCTTGAATTGATTGTGGTGATTATGTCCTCGTTTGTAAGTCACTTTGGAAAAAAGCGTCTGTTAAATGTCATGCAATGTAACGTAATATAACAGTTTCATTTGTCACTACACAGTTTAAAACATTTTTTCATAATATGTAGTTGATGACACAATTTAAGGGGTATAATCTCTATGCTTATGAACAGTGCTGGGCAGCCCCCTATGCAGTGTTCAAAGCGCACAGCCAATTTTGTTGGTTTAGTTAGGGTGTGTGATGCCATCATACCTCATGGGTTACTTATGACCATTATAAAAATGCTTGTAACAGACTGCTGCTATATGACAGTGTTTGTTTTTGAAGACTATATTGCACATTTCAGTGAGATTTGTTTGAATAAGTGTTTATCTCTTTAATCTGTAAATAACCTTGAACTTGTGTGTTAGGGTGTATGACAGCCATCATACCTCATGGATTACTTATGACCCATCTTAAAAAACGCCTATAACAGATTGCTGCTATATGTCAGTATTTGTTTGTTTTTAAACAGGGTCCCCCCAGGATTGTTAAACCTAAATTTAATACTTTTAAGACCTTTTTTAATGCCATTTCAAATAAAATTTAATACCTCTATCGCACCAATTATTTCAATAATCTTGAACCATATTCAATAAAGTAAGCACTTAACATCAATTTAAACCTCCATTACATCTTAAAAGATTAGGCCTACGTCTTTGTTTGGCAAAAGAATGTACATTTATTGAAGATACAAAAAGTTGCATTATAAAGTCTCAGATTTATTTTTATTTGATTTATTTATTTAACACGCACGCGCGCACGCTAGTGTTATCACGATACCAACATTAACATGTATTTCGATACTTTTCGATACTTTTTCCAATAAAGGTGTTTTTTTTTCTTCAAATAAATAAGGTGATACATTTCTCATACAAGCTAAGGCCTTATTTACATTGAGATACATACCTAAAAAATATTATCATCACATACAGCCTGTCTTAAGTAGGACCAGTGTCGTTAAATGGCATGTTACCAGTATTTCTAACATATTAAATGGCTAAATGTGTATGTAAAAGTTTGTTACTTTATAAAGATCATGCATGTATTGTAACAACTTCTGCTCTTTGAATATGTCAGTTCATTATAGTTCGTTTTTTTTTGTATTTTCTCTCTGAAAACTTTCCAGTAAAAGCCCTCTCTGTCTTACCTGGTTATTAGGTGAAATACCTAGTGCGGCCATTTGGCAGTATGGCGCTAATTTATTAATTGGCCTCTTCATTTTTGTATATATCCGAACGTGGATGCTACATGCTAATAACATGACGGAGTCAAGTATCCAGTTGAATGTATCTGGAGAGCTTTATCGTGCGCGTGGTGTTTTCTCTCACGAGTTGACACTACCGTCTCGTTTTGTGCTGAATGCATTATGTGCAATACATCAACAAACACATACGGATAACTCTGTTGTCTAATTATTGAAACGGATTACGCTGCAGAAAGTTTGCTGCTCACTGCTCAAATCTCGGACTGAATTATGGATCTGTTAGGCTTACGAATTGAAACGAACTTTTTGGGTGTACAATATATTGCAAAACGTGAAATGTGGTGGTCGCTTCGTGTTTTTTTCTGTTGATCAGAACTCTATCACGTGTTGCATTTCGAACTATTGAACTATTACATTTGAAAAAGGTACACGTCATGAGTAAATTACCTGTCGTTCCCTGAACTCAGTGTGCTATTGCCGTCTGTTGATTGTATTTGGGATCGAGCAGCCATTTGCGATTAAACTTGCACTTCCCCATGCTAAACTCCTTGCTTACAAATGATGGTGCGCGCAAGGTGCTTCCCCTTTTGTTTGCAGTGCAACGTATCATGAACGTTCTGTACGTCATCTTAGTTATGGATTTAAAAAAAGGGCATAATAATAATAATAAGTTCGTCATGGATACAATATAGGTTGCACTGATATGTTTTTAAAAATTAAGACCTCAGTGAAAAGAATTTCAGACTTACAACAGCTAATTTAATACTTTTTAATACCTTTAATGCTGGAAGACGAAATTCAATGCCTTTTTAATATTTTTAATAACTTAAATAACTTAATTATATTGCACATTTCAGTGAAATTTGTTCATCTTTTCAATCTGTAAATAACCTTGAACCTATGTGTTAGGGTGTGAGACAGCCATCACACCTCATGGGTTACTGATGACACATTCCAAAAACAGACTGCTGCTATATGACAATGTATATTTTTGTGAGGTTTATTTCAAGGACTGTGACTGAATTTGTTTGAGAACAATTGTGTTTACGGTCTTACCCAATAAAATAATCTGTATATTTGATCTTGTTTACACTTATTTACTCAGATCAGATTCAGATTTTACATTTTTTCATGATTATTGCTATTGCTATTTTTATTGCCATTTTTATATTTATTTTATCATGTTGCCTAGACATAAGACACTTAATAATACACCTCCCTGAAGCCCGAATACATGTATTCAAAGACCGATATGCAAAAAATAAAAGCACCAGGGTTAAAGCACCAGATTTGGTATACATTACACTGGTCAACAACAAATTTATTGTCTGTGATGTTTTAGCTGATTTATAACAATTTTGATTTGCTAAACCCAAATATCACACTGGTTTTTCTCAATCAGGTCAACTTTTTAAATTGTGGCCCCATGTTTTTTTTTTTTTACATTTTTCTTCATACGTTATTGCATATGTTATTGCATATGTTATAGCATTCTAGAGGTTCACATAAACGGAAATTCATGCCCTGAATTTCGAACACTAATGACGTATTATTCAATTTACATGTAATTACTTTTTGTATACTGTTCAATTTACAGTAAGAGAAGTTTGTAACGAAATTTTGTGACTGATTGTTTTGTCGATAATATATTTATTAGATGCATAACCCAATGAGTAGCGCTGCAGCAAAACAAACTTTTCAGAGAATGACGATTGTCCTTCTGCGTTTCTACGTTTTAAGGTTGTATGACCACTAAGCCCACCCACTTGCTTGTGCAACCTATGGTCTTCGAGATTTTATTAGGCCTTCAAAGCAAAACGAATATTCAATGCGTCCTTAATACAAATGCAACCTAAAGATACTAAATGTTGTTTTAAATAGTTGCATCGGTTTTCCATTTTTATTTTTAATTTAGTTTTTTAGGTTTTCTATTTATCACTTAATAAATCATAATAATTTGTCCCTCTCCTCCTGTCTAGTCAAGCCAGACTGTTGAGGTAGCAGTTGAGGAGAGAGAAGAGAGGATAGACTACTTTTCACGTCCAGAGCCCACTAGAATGCAAGCATTTTTAAATAACCACCCAAAGCAAAATGCTACAAACCCTGTAGTGAAAAAGGTGTTGACCAACAAAGATGGCATAAGCAGGAAGTGGCTGACATACTGTAATGAACGTCATACTTTATTTTGTTTTGTATGCTTGGCCTTTAGCAAGCCAAATGATTCCAGCACATTCATAACTGGACAGTCAGACTGGAGACATGTCCACCAGAGAGCTGAAGAGCATGAAAAAAGCCTAGCACATAGAGCTTGTGCTGAAGCTTATTTTTTAAACTGCTCAAAAGCGGACATAAACAGTCTACTTAGGGGAAGACAGCTAACTGTTCACAGAGAGCAGGTCAAGAGCAGGCACCAGGTCTTAGATCGTGTTGTGGAAGTTGTCAGAGTAATAAGGAAGAGGGGCCTGAGCTACACACAGGAAGAGAATGAGGCTGCTTATACTTTGGAGGACACTAGCCTTGATCATGGCATTTTTTTAGAGCTGATTACTTTACTGGGAAAGTATGATGTGGCCTTGAAAGAGCATCTCAGTGAAGTAATTGACAAAAGCAAAAAACTCCATGAATTGGCATCAGGCTCAAGAGGCAGAGGTTCACTGGTAACTCTACTGTCTAAATCAACTGTCAACTCAGTGATTGACACAAGCCGAAATCCTAAAAGCTGGAATGTTTTCTGTCCAACTGGACACCACACAAGACATTGCAGCACACGACCAGTGCTCAGTTGTTGGTACATCCAGTCACCCGGAGCAACACATAAAGACCCAGAAAGTCAAATAGCTTGAATCTAGGGAATTTAACACCAAAAGGTTTTACAAAGAACGAAAAAATTAGCTACGAAAAATCAAGACAAGTATCCAAAGCTGTAGTCAGCAAACAACAACGGCAAAGCTGCTAGTGCGGAAGGCATCTCCCATCGCTCCTGGTCACAGCTTCCGATTTTAAAGATCGCGACTTCCAGGTAGCCAAAGGAACTCCTCCTCCGACCAACAGGTAACACCTGAAAATCATTAAGGAACACAAAGTTTAAGGCATAGGAGACATTACAGCCACATACAGGTTGAAGAGGGACGTAACAGTTGTCCTGAGGTATGTGACTGATGCCATCAATGAGAGACTTGTTGCAGTAGTAAGATGCAGTGCAACTACAGGAGAGTAATTTGTTCAGTTGCTGAGTGATGTTCTTCATAGTCTAAACTTGGACAAAAGCCTCGGCATTGGAAATGCCACAGATGGGGCTGCCAACATGCAAGGAAGGTACAGAGGCTTCTCTTCACTCTTAGTGGCACAGTACCCTCACCATGTTCACGTGTGGTGCTATGCACATGTACTGAATCTAGTTCTCTCTGACACCACTGAAATTGTGATTGAGAGTGGATCACTTTTTCATCTTGTAAGTAAAACAGCAGTGTTCATCAGGGAATCTCATCAGAGGATGGACATATGGGAGAAAGAAAGGCACAGCAACAGACACAGGCGATTGGGCGTAAAATTAGGTATGGACGGTATGGACGTGTCCATACCAATATTTCAAAGTGCTTAAAATGTCCATACCAATTTTGAATGGGAAATTGCACGACATTTAAGAAGCAAACGGTTAATTTTCCCTTCCTTAGTTCCGCCTCTCAAAGATGGCATGTAATTGGTGGGATTGGCTCACTTTCCTGTATGTGTCATCATGACTGGGTTGTCATTGGTAAATTGGTGGACTGAGCGGGGAAAATAAAAAAAATGTAATAGCAGAGCAGTGTGTACTTGGTGGCTGGGAGAATCATGTCCGACTCGGGCAGGAAGAGAAAGCTGACGGACATCAGAAATTATTTCACGCAGTCAGCGGTAAGTTACTCACACAAGATAGCGTTGAAACTATAAACCTGTTTAGACAGCGAAGTGTTTACTCTTCCTAGCAATGGATTTCATTGTTTTTCCATTAGCACGGAATAAACCCCAATATAACGTCTTTGCTTCTCATTTCCATTCTTTTCGTTTTGGACGGGGAATGCGTTGCAGTCTGATTCTACTGAACCAGATTATGCTATCATGCTATATACGTATATATACGTATAGCAATCCTGCTATATACGCATACTGGAGTGGAGTTAAATAAGAACAGGAAATATTAAAATTATTTTTAAAACCCCCTCATCTTTAGCCCTATTCGGACGAGTAAACAGAAAGAGAGATGGGTATATCTTCATGCACGCGTTGAGTAAGTGAGTGAATTGTGACCTTATATACAGTCGATGATTGTGACAGTTGTGACGTGCCTGCCATCTCCACAATGCATGTTGACGCATCTGAATGCATTGCGAATTAGTCATCCGTGTACATTTGTCAACAATTCAGTGGCGGATGCTGGTATTCCAAAGAGGGGAAGCTCACTGCCAACGTAATCATAAAATTTGTCCATTTACTTAAACGTTAATTCTACCCTTCGTTCCTTCTCTAGAAAATGGTCTAGCATAGTGCTCTGCTAGCGGGCTAGTGCAGGTGCGCTAGCGGGCTAGTTCAGGAGAGCTAGTGGGCTAGTTAAGTAGCACTAGCGCCAACCTACCTAACAGTATGATTCTAACGAAACGAAATTAAAAACGAACAAGAAAATTGTAATAAACCAAAACGGAAATAAGTGTGAGTGTGATTTATATACAGTGTAAGAAATGAACAAGTGTTTTCGCTGAGGAAATGCTAACAAATTGGTCACTACTTGTCTTACAACTTCGCATGCAACATCCGCGATGGGACTGAGCTCCAGCAGCCAAGTGACAGTCTATGTATCAAAAACGCCAGCCAATCAAAACTGGATTCAGAGGTTCACCAATCAATACGGGGACTGCTTGAAGTCCGCACCAGCAAAACTCCGCCCACCATTCCATTCACCTCCAGAGACGCTCTGCGTCTGGGGGTGAGAGAAAAAATGGCATTTCTCCAATGACCATCCAGTTTCCATGCATAGAACATTAGGGGTCCGTGCTGGCCCATTGAAGTGCATTGACGCTGGACGTCTATGAGGAAATGCGTTGGCCATAGGCCATGAGAACAAAGTGGAATGCTAAGTTAACAACACCAACTCAGTTGATTTGTGATAATGGGCCTATTATTAACAAACTGGTGTTTGAAATGAATGTTTTAAGGCATTTCGTAAACATTTGACCATTACAATTTTTTACATTTTATGGGAAGCAGAGCTTCCCTTGCAGTCTTAGAGAAATCTCCTCTGCAACAATTGTACATCCCACTTGTTCTTCACACTTCTCACATTTATCTCTATGCAGTGTGCACTTCCAAAACTCCATCAGTTAACATGTTCAAAATGCACTTTAACTGCAGTACTAAAACACTTCAACTGCAGTAACAAAACCAAAATGCATGTAAAATACGGTAGGCCTATATTTCACATAAATGAACATTCATTGTACAAATGTTGTGTGGAAATTAAGCAGCACACTGTAATGCTGATTGTTGAGGCTGTAGTTTTTAGTAGCTTAGATCATGATGTAGGGAGGCATGGGAAGCAAATTATGTCCCCACCAATATCAAAACCATTACTACGCCCTTGCACAGGCACATAGCACCCATTGGAGAGACACGTTGGTGGGCAAAGCATGATGCTTTAAGAAGATGTTTGGCTCATTCGGAAAACCCCAGGACTCTCTACAATGATATTTTGTGTACACTTTCAGCCATTCAAGAGCAGAAAACGGTAAAAGTGTTCGGACCAAAGCAAGGGGATACAAAGATGGGGCAGCTGTGGCCTAGTGGTTAGGGAGTTGGTCTTGTGACCGGAGGGTTGCAGGTTCAAATCCTACCCTAGCCATGGTTGAAATGCCCTTGAGCAAGGCATCTAACCCCATCTGCTCCAGGGACTGTAACTGAAACCCTGTAAATACCTGTAAGTCGCTCTGGATAAGAGCGTCAGCTAAGTGTAATGTAATGTAATGTAAAAAGATGCCCTTCTCAGACATGAGACAATCCTTACAGCTCAGTTATTCATGAGAATATTTAAGCAGACAACACCATTGTCAAAGTACCTGCAAACAGAAGGGATGGACATCCTCTCTGCCCACAGGATGGTTATCTCTACACATGAGGGCCTAAAAGATATGGTAAGGGATTTCAAGGCAGTCAAGAATGCAGCAGACAATTTTGTTAATTGGGCAAATAAAATGCTCGAGGAGCAGGATGAGGAGATGGACATGGAGGTGGAGCCTTCACTACCTCAGAGGACACCAAAAAAGAAGTCCATGCCAGGAGAAATGTGTCAGGATGAAACATCCAGTGATCCAATGAAAACCTATGAGGTAAAGGTCTACAACCCAATAATCAACACAGTTATTGAGGCCATTCAGAGAAGATTCCTGGCACATGGCAGTCTATATGCAGACTTATCATTTCTGGACCCCAAAATTCCCACAAATCAAAACCAGTGGTCTTCCTGATTCTGCACTCCAAGATCTCAGCAGGTGCTTGATTCAATTTCACAGCTCAGCAACAGTTTACAACCTGCAGTCAGAATTGCAATTCCCTTAAATTCATTAAAAGCAAAGAGGAGCAGCTTATCTGCAAGCAGGTTAGAGGCTTTCATGTTGATGGCCATAGAAAAGGACATTCTTATGGGTTTGGACACAGACACTGTCATTGACAGAGTTGCAGAAAAAAGTGAACTCCTTCAGAGGCTCCTACTATACTAAGGTGAGATACCATACTATATTTTAATATTAACACCAATTATATTATTTAGTGAAATGTTCAAAATGACAAAATTTATCATGGGAATCACAAAACATCTCCCTTTGATGGATTCCTCTTTTTTCTGCTTAGGAAGCCCATGTCTCTCAAGACGTGTTAACTGTTTTTACAAAGTAAGCAATTGTTTTGTTTGAAATAAACACATTTGTAGTTATTTTTTCCATCAACACTTATTGCATCATTTTCTGTTACTTACTATTTTTAATTTTCCATTTCAGGATCCTCATCCTCAATCAGTTCCTGACCTTGTGTGCAAGATGCATTTTAAATAAACCACTGAATGTGTAGTTACTGCGAGTTTGCTGGTGTTTTTTGGGAGCTAGGATTTTTCCTTTAAATGTTGTGCCATGGTTTTCCCTAGGCCAAGGCATAACAATAGTAAAATATATTGCTTCATGAAACACATAAATTAGTCTGTTGTGCTGCGCTAATTATGAGGGGCCGGTCTAGGCCAGAAATGCCAGGGCCGTTTTTTTTGTCCCAGTCCAGCCCTGACCTTATCGTTTTGTAGGCATTAGTCAAAATGAAATCTTTGTGAATTATAGCCCCCTCGATGGAACAAAGTTTACAAAACATGTGCTTTAAGAGGTTGGAGAAGTGGTCGTACGTCAAATTTGATACAATAATGACTTTCTCCATCCAAGATACTGGCGATTCAAAACCGTCATTTTTACACGTACAATTGTCTGTAGACTACAACAAATACCTGTTATAGACTGAGTTTATACTCCTTATCTAGCCCAAGGTGTACAAAAAGTGTTGGTGTTCTTGGTTGCAACAGTTGGCAAGTTACTTTGCGAAAACAAATTTCAGTCTCCCCAGGTTTTTGGGGGTCCAGCACAGAGACGGGGTGGCCTAACAGAGGAATTACCATATCTCTGTGTTGGTCATGAGCCCAAAGCAGTTGTTTTTATTCAACTAGAATAGAACCCTCTGAATATTCTGAACTCTTTGATGTGAATGAATGGTCACACACGTACTGTGTTCTTATCTGTGCCCTGCCAACATCTGGTGTAGGGATTTTCCACAGGTCAACAAGGAAAGGTCTCAGCGTGCATGCATTTCAGTTGTTGTGTAGCCATGACATTACCACACGTGTGTAGATGATGGTCAACATGGGACATGGGAAACCCAAAGTATGAACATGTTATTCATTCAATTGGCTGCAAGTGGGACTACACAACTTGGTTCAGTAGCTTGTACCTGACTCTTGTCTCTGGTGAACAGATTAACTTGTGTAGTAAATACTGGGTAATGGCATTTCCATAATGCCTGGATAGGATTAGTCTCAAACTTGGGCAGATGTTAAATTCCTGTCCTGGGTCACTGTCTAGTCACCTAGGCTTGGCCATGTGTGAAATTGTGAAACTTATAAACTTACTAATAGTCGGCACAGCACCCCTGAACAGAGATTACAGTAAGAAGGAAAAATAGGCATCCGTTGCAGCAGCTTGACCTCTGTACCATTCTCTAGATTGGTTCTAAATTATGTCTCTGATGAAGCCATTAAATAGAAAACAGCTATTGGCAAGACCTGAGCAATGCTATCCCCAGTCAAACCCAATTAATGTGTAGTAGAAGAGGCAGTCATTTTACAAATGGATTCCGGTTTACTTAATCACTACTCATCAGTCAACTGTTGAAAATACACGCTTAGATTAGGGCGGGACCTCCGGCTGAGCTCTCAGGCATGGTATCAAGTTTCAAGACTTTAGATAGAGGTAAATTGATTTTTTTTTTTTATTTAAATATTCTGTTATAGCATCTGGAGACACAAAGCAGCAAGCTCTCTCACTCTCCACTTCCTGTTCTGTCAATAATTCCAGTAGTGATGCCTACACCTCAACTCTCCTTTAAATGTGTCATTTAAAGTTGGTTAAGATTAATAATTTGATTTTGGCCCAATGTGGAGTTACAGCACCTTTTGCTAAAGTTACCAGCTCATCCGAATGGTATCTTGTTAGATGAAGACAGATTTTTGCCTTTAGTTGCTTTGGTGGTGGGGGAAATAGCTCTTTGCTGTTGTCCATGTCTGACTGGTCTATGGTCCGTATAATAAGCAGGATAATGTTCAGCGAAGCAGCCCCCTAAGATTCATAACCTGCATCACTCTGTCAGTGCTTATTCCAGGAAAATTACCATCTCACTGAACATTATCTTTCACATAAAACACGTGTATATTTTGTATTCTTTGTATTGTAACATGTCAGTGCAACTCTGTGACCCATCACTTACTTGACAGATTGGATTCCGATACTGGTTGAAAAACAACTTTAGTTCCAAGCCCTTGGACTTGGCCAGGGCCTGAATCTCTGTGTAGGCCAGCATGGACACTTGCATCGTCTTGGACAGCAAAAAATTCAACAAGTGCAGGAGAGCAAACGACACAAGGGTCCCCTCAGCAGCTCTGTATAATGTGAATGAAAACCACCTAATTAGTAACACACAGATTCAGGCCAAATTGTTTTCAAAGGCACACTCTACCTTTTTCTCTACATTTTCCAACTCCCTTAGAGTTAAACAGTTGAGTTGAAGACAGGGTGGGCCAAAAATACAGGATACATTTTAAATCTTGGACTATCTAACATGTAATAAATAACATAGTTTATAATCTATAAATCATTGAATCAGATCAATGATTTATTCTAAGCTAAAGTGCTACTGCCAGATCCGGAGATTCTACTGCCAGATCTGAAGATCGGTTGAATGGATTCAAAAAAAGTAAAACTCCAAGAGAGAAAATCAACCAGGGCCTCGTTTCCCGATAACAATGGTTCTTGGGCTTAAGTGCAACGTAAACGATTGATCCTACGAACGTTCTTAGATTTTCTACGCCTGTTTCCCAAACACCGTCGTACATGAACGCGCGCGCACAGCTTCTAAGATCGTTCTTAAAGGACGATGATGACGACGATGACTATGGCGGTGGTGGTGGAAACAGACAGGGCCAGGGCCGCGACCGTTTGGCGGGTGTTGAGGCCCGTCGCCGTGTCATTATAATTTTCTTTTGAGTTTATTTTGAAAGACTTGCACTTTTATGTTCAGTAACCTGCACTTCCATTTGAAATTTACCACTTCTGCGTCTGTGTTTTTGTGTATTTAACACTTTCTCTTAATTATGTTGATATAGGCCCTAATGTCCGACATGATACGTTATATTAATTTAACCCTTGTGTCGTGTTCGGGTAAAATCTGACCGTTTCACAACTTATAATACTCATAAATATTATGTTTTACATCTGATTACCTCCAGACCTTATGATATCCTCCACACTGTGTACTTGAACATATAAAAGTGATGATTACCTATTTCATTTAATTTTGGATGTTTTAATCAACCTTGTTACACCTGTGGTGTTCCCGGTCAAAAGTGACTGCCATAGGAAATGAATGGGTATCCAGAGTACATTCATTCAACATACAGAAAATATGTTCATTTTTGTAGTTCATTTTCAGTGCGCAATTGTATTTTCACTGATGTTATTTCATGTTTACTTCTATAAATTGTTGTTAGACACTATTTTGAAACATTGTTCTCAGCTAAAGAATGTTTAATAAAAAAAATGGTGGTGAAAAAAAAATAGTGCTCATTTAAGAGCAGTTAAAACACACCGGTCAATTTTGACCGGGAACACTAAAGTAGGGGGCTGGAGGTGAACATGACCGGAGGGTTAATGAGTGTGTTTACAAACAGCGGGGCAGCACCAACGTGCTTCACATACATAATGAAAGAAAATGGAAATATGAGGAGTAGTTTCGCTACAAGTCCTCCAGGTGTCTCCCCTGTGCCCCGCCGCTAAGATCAATCTTAGCGCGCTAAGACTACTCCAGACCACACTTAGTTATGTGTGATCCTACGATGGTTCTTAGCTAAGATGGTTTCGGGAAACGGCCCGTGAACTCTACGATGGTGTTACGTGTGAACTTGCGTACTACTTAGGCTTAAGTAGTACTTAAGGGCTTTTGGGAAACGCAGCCCAGAAAGCCAGAAAATCAACTCTACTAAAGGATATTCTCTAAGGGAGAAAATCAACCAAAAGGCCAAATAAATCAACTTTATGAAGGCAACTTCAGGTAAATATCATTTAGTATTTATCAATGACTACCTCCCAATTTCTCCAGTAGCGAAGACAAGCGTGCTTTTCAGGTCATTGTTTCTCGCCATCTTCGCATTGTTGTAGGCCTCTTTCAATCGGCTAGCAACAATCTGTACCAAAACAGACATTATAATAATCATTGATTTATAAAAGTCCCTAATGCTCATGTAAAAGTATGTGTATTATTATGAGCTATAATGATAGATCTATTCTGTCAACATACATCCTTCAGGAAATCACCACCATCTCGCCATTCCAACAGGTTCTTGAGGTTAATGCTGAAGGACAACCGTACCTCATGGTCTGGGTCCTCTATAAGGTCTATTAAAGCAGTTACCAGCTCTTTGGTTCCTGGCCTACTGCTGCTCAAATCCAAGTGCTTACACAGATGGGAAATATTGTTGATAAAAGCTGGCAGGAGGTTAAGAGGGAGATCACCATAAACATACCAAGTAAAAAACAGCAGTACTGCATGTTAATGGAATACTACACTTTTTCTGGGAAATAGGCTCATTTTTCAACACCTTTTTTTACCTGTACCAGTCTAATCCGATTCAATGATTTATGCTAAGATGATAGCTGAAGTGCTCCTTCCAGATTCAGATATCCTACGGCCAGATCTGGAGATCGGCTAGATCGATTCAAAAATGGTAAAACTCAACTGTAATTCTAAGGAACTTGAAAAATGAGCCCATTCCCTTTTTTAAAAAAGCCATCTTACCTTGTTTGACAGTGCTATCCTCCTGAGGCTTAAGCAGTGTTAGGAATGGCATAAGGACAGCAGCATCAACAGTGGTAGTCCTACCAGAATGAGTGTCTTGCAATGTAAAGTTGGCACACAGATATTTCGATGAAAACACAGACTGCTCTTGAAGTTGGATTCTGGAGTTCTCAGACAAAGCGCAGACCAGATGTCCTAAGATACCTGCTAACTGGGCTTTCACAAAAGTTGAGCAGTCCTGCAACCGACTTCTGTAACACAACAGGCATGTAGAGGGTCATGTTCACTTCTCAACAAAGAATCCATTTATATTAAAGCAATACAATGTAAGACTTGCTCATGGCATCCCCCTACAGTCGAGAAACCATATGGTCTGTAGCAACTGTCGTGAAATCTGTATCTTGTGCATTTGTTGATCCTGGCGAAATTTCATGCGGAGAGGACTGATTCACATTCAGCTAAACATCTGCGTTCAACCATGTCTTCAACCATGTCTGGTGAGTCAAGTAAAGTCAAGTCAAGTTTATTTGTATAGTGCATTTCATACACAAAGGCAGTTCAATGTGCTTAACAAAAATAAAAGCAAAGGACAATAAAAAAGCATAAAAGATAAAATAAGTGTAAAATATGTATAAGATACTTAAAAGTAAAAAGCAGAAAGCAGTAGATAAACATTAAAGATAAAAGAGGTAAAATAATATATTAATAAAGGTAACTCACTAACAGAAAGCATCTGACAACAGTTTGGTCTTAAGTCTAGATTTGAAACTTCCAACAGTAGGAGCATTGTTATGTCTTCTGGAAGCTGGTTCCAAAGCTGAGCTGCATAGCAGCTGAAAGCTGCTTCACCACATTTTGTTGTAACAGCAGGTTTTACCAACAGATGTTTCTGTTGTTATCTCAAAGACCTAGTTGGTACATATAGCAAGAACATATCCAACAAGTATTTTGATCCCAACCCATTTAGTGTTTTAAACACAAGAAGCAATGCCTTAAAGTCAATTCAGTAACTTACTGGGAGCCAGCGCAGGGACCTTAAAATTGGAGTAATGTGTTCAGTTCTTCTTGCTTTTGTAGGAACCCTTGCTGCTGTATTTTGAAGCTGTTTGATGGTCTTTTTAGGAAGGCCTGTGAAAAGGCCAATGCAGTAATCTACCCTGCTGGAAATAACGGTATGTATCCCTCTTTCTCTTTCACCTCACTCCAGCAAGTAAAAGCAGGGCCAATATTCACTAGTCCAGGCTCTAGTTATCACTCTCCCACTTTTTTCCCCAGTTTCCTTGGTGCTTTAGCCATGACAACTGCTCGTTCTCATTTCTTTTACTGTCTATGGTTCTAACTGTTCACCTACCTCGTCCTTTGAAGGGGAAGGGATGTACTGTAATGTATGCCATAATGCAGTTAAATTTTGTAGTTTTTATGGTGACATGGTTCCTAACCGAGCCCCAAAGTTGCAAAGTGCCAGTGTAAATGATGCAGGCACACTCAAGTGATGAGAAAGGTGTAATTTAACCAATTTTTTAGTTGTTGTACCATCAATATGATTGTGAAAATATAGTTTAAATGCTGGAAAACAACAGTGTTGCTTAAAGACATTCAAATAATGTAACATTAAGCACACAAAACATGTGACCAGATCTAGCAAAATCAGTCACAGTGACCCAAAATTCTAAATATGCCATTCCACCACCTTTTTCGAATTCAAAACCTCAGAAAATCAAAATCAAAACCATTTTTTCAATACAGTCAAGCACAGCATACTGCTAACCATACTCATAAACATTGGCATTACGGTCATAGCACACTCAATCCTGTCTCATTGGCCGCTCCTTTAAAGTGACAAGACAACTGTCCTCATCCTGCTGCCTCTACACAGGGGTGCCCCAACGGTCAGTCCTTGGGCACCTTCTGTTCACCATCTACACCACCTCGCTGGGCCATGTTATCCCCTGACAGGGCTTTTCATATCATTGCTATGCCAAGATACACGGCTGTACCCGTCGTTCCCACCAGATGACCGCACTGTCGCGACACACTACTCTGCTTGCCCTTTTAAACTGTCCACATAGATGAAGCAACACCATCTTCAACTTAACCTCTCCCGGGCGTGTTGTTTCATTATGTATAACATATGAAAAATCAGACCATACCTGACTTTACATGCCATTCACCTTCTGGTACAGGCCGTGGTTATCTCTTGCCTCAACTACTGCAGTTCTTGGTTGACCTACAGTACCAGCTTGCGCAATAAAACCCACTGCAAATGGACACTAGAAATGATCAGTTTTGACACATTACTCTCAACAGAAGAGTAAATAAGGAGAGTGTTGCACCATTGACCGGGGTAGACAGAGATGGCCATGTAGCAGAACTGCTACATGTGGTAGTTGCCAGAAATTTACATTCAGAGGTGGTTGAAGGGCCCTTAACCAGGGGTAGCGAGTTGAGCCTGAACGAGTCACAGAATTGTTTGCTGATGGCAGCTAGAGCTTTCCTGTGAAGGAGGGAAAGCTGACAGCAGGGAGATTTGTTGCAGGAGGAAAGGATGGTTGAGCAGCAATTTAAAGACATTAAATAGTTTTCATGTGTGAGTGGTGCTGCTGATTTTTTGTTGTAATAAGCCAGCCAGGATCGGCGGTTTTGTGCCATTTTCTTTCAGTAGCACTGACTGTGGTAAAAAAAAAACTAGATGCACTGCATATCAGTACATGGTATGACCACTGCAGTGTGCTGATCCCCTCCTTGCAGCGCCGTGCCATGGCCATGGCCAAATGTAAGTGACAATAACATTCAGTCACTCACTTTGCAATCAAGCTAGGCTGTATTTTACTGTCCGCATGTATGTTGCTCCTAAGGCTCCTTAGCCCATATTAAATAAAATACAGTAGGCCTATAGAGGTGTAAAAATTGGATTAAATATGGATAGGATATATGTGAGTCAATCAGTGTAGTTTAGCAGTAGTTTTTTAGCTGTTTTTTTTTTGTTTGTTTTTGTATTGTTTAGGGTTTTTTGTCTGACTTTTTAATACTCCAAAATTAACTTAAATGTCATTCTTTTGTTTTTATTCAGTGGGTCAGCATGTGCAGGGTGAGCTACTAACAGCTAGTGGCAGTGAAGTTGCCTTGCCAGGTAACAGTGCAGAGGAAGACCAGAGAGATGCAGCAGCTCCTGGAGTGGCTGAAGATGTGAGAGTGAGACAGGCAGCAGAATGTGAGGCAGCCGGCCCAAGCTCTCTACTTGACGCTACAAAATCTATTGATGAAATGGCCTTGCCAGGTAACAGTGCAGGGGAAGACTAGAGAGATGCAGCAGCTCCTGGAGAGGCTGAAGATGTGAGAGTGAGACAGGCAGCAGAATGTGAGGCAGCCGGCCCAAGCTCTGTACTTCACCGTGACCTAGGATTTTTTCATAGATGCCACAAAATCTATTAAGGAAATAGTACAGGCTGTGTGTCAGATGTCTGATGACCAAAAGTACAATTTGCTGAAAAACCATGTCAGACCTTCAAAAAATGTCATTTTTCCAACTACATTCACTGGTGGATGCAACAGGGCATTCAGGTATGATTGGTTTGAGAAGCATGGATTGTGGCTGGTTTACAGCATGAAACTTAATGGCGCTTTCTGCATATGTTGTGCTCTCTTTCTCAATGCCACAGAGACAGAACAGTCAACTTTCCTGATAAATGCACCCTTCAGTAAATGGCATAAAAAACAAAGATAATTGGAAGCCACCAATCAAAAGCAAACCATTTAGTGGCATTTGAAAGGGCAAAACTGTTTCTACAGTCACATGAAAGCCCCAATACCAAGATATCAGTCCGTATGGACAGTGCAAAGGAGGCCAACATCAAACAGAACAGGCATATTCTCAAGTGTGTTGCAGAAGCTGTTCTCTATTGTGGCCGTCAGTGAATTGCACTGAGAGGATCAGCTGAACAGCAGCATTCTAGTGGTAATCCTGGGAATTTCTTGGACTTATTGAAATTGCTTTCAAATCATGATGAAAAGCTGAAGCAGCATTTGGAGAAGCCAAAGCTGAAAAATGCCACATATATATCACCTCAAAGCCAAAATGAAATGATTGATGTAATAGGGAAGCACATTATTCAGGCTAAGATCGTGGTAGAGGTCAGGCATGCTCAGATGTACACAGTCCTAGCTGATGAGGTTACATCCCATAATGTAGAGCTGATGCCATTGTGTGTTCGCTTTGTGGATAAAGAGTTAAATATCAGAAAGGAGTTGCTTGAGATTTGTACTTTGCCACGGATCACAGGTTGCCACATTGCAAGCACAATCAAGGATGTGCCGAGTCATCTAAGCATAGAGATTGCTGACTGTCGAGGCCAAGGGTACAATGGCGCCAGCAATATGAGCAGCGAAAATGTTGGTGTTCAAGCTTTGGTCAAAAAGGATGCACCAAAGGCAGTTTACATGCACTGCAATGGGCATTGCTTGATTCTTGTCATTGCACGCTCTTGTGCTCTTCCAGTTGTGCGCAACATGATTGACAAGATTAAGTACATAGTCATGTTCTTCACCAGCAGCCTGAAGAGGGAACTCCTTCTCAAGGAGGTTGTAGAGAAGGAAACACATTCTACAGGAAGGCGGAAGCCCCTGATTGACCTCAGCCACACAAGATGGGTAGCACGTCATGATGCCTACAGTCACTTCTATAGTGCCTTTGTCTTCATCATTAAGGCCCTGGAAGTCATGGCACATGGTCTCCATACAGAGGAGTACAGTGAAGATGTCATCAGTGGATGGGAGGGCAAGTACAAGGCAGAGGCCTATGGTCTCTTGTCTGGGCTGCAAAATTTTGGCTTCATCGTGACCTTCCTCACTGTGTACCAATTTTTATCCCACCTGACAGGCATCACAGTGAAACTCCAAAGAACCTCAATTGACCTAATTGAAGCTTTTAGCATGGTGGATGAGGTTAAGTCTATCTACAAGGAGCTCCGCAAGACCATCACAGACGACTTCAACCAAGTCTATGAACAAGCTGTTAGGATGGCTGCTCAGGTCAATGTTGAACCAACCCAGCCCAGAACAGCTGGAAAGCAGAAACATAGGGAAAATGTACCTGCTGAAGGAGCGAAGGAATACTATCTCCCGAATATGGCGATACCCTTCATCGACCATGTAATTGCTGAATTTGACTCCAGATTTAGTCCCCTCTCTGTGGCGGCATCAAGGCTCATGGGCCGGATTCCATCTGTGCTGTGCAACCCAGATGTGACGGTGGACATCTCTGAGGCAGTGGCTCTATACAAAGATGACTTGCCATCACCAGAGCTCATCGACCAGGAGATGAAGCGGTGGAAATTGAAGTGGCAGATGAAGTCATCAAGACCAGGCTCATGTGCTTCATCCATCAAAGACTGTGATGCAATTATATTCCCCAACCTTTTCCAGCTCCTGAAGATAGCTTGCACCTTGCCAGTGACCTCGTGTGAATGCGAGAGGTCAGCCAGTACTCTGCGGAGACTCTGCGGAGAACACATTCATGCGCAGCAGCATGAAAGAGGACCGCATGTCATCCCTGGCCCTCATCAATACACACTATGATATGCCCCTGGATTTGGAGGAAGCTGTCAGTATTTATTCAAAAATGCACCCAAGGCGGCTCGAACTAATGAGTGTTCTTGTACCATAATTAAACAGAAATTGAAGACAGACAGACAATGAAGGCAAGATACAGTGGTATGAAAACGTTTGGTCACCGCAGTGTTAATTTTCCAGATTTTCTTTCATAAATGACTGCTTGTTCAGAGCAGCAATTTCAGTTAATCCACTGATGCCGGATGCTGCGTAGCGCAACATTGACCCAAGTGCCAGGAGCTGCATGATGCAGCATTAGGCTTTTTTTATTTAAAAAAAAAAAAAGTTTTTTTTGTTATTAAAAATGTTGGTATGTTAGAGATGAATAAACGTTTTAATGCAAGATGGGGGTCTCAGCTTTTAAATACAATTTATTTCATGTTTTCGTGTGCTTCAGAGGGTAAGATATTTAGGTTTTTATGGGCGGACAGTGAATTTTCCCAAAAATGGCTCAGGCATTTAGCAGGCTTTTTTCATTTTTTTTTCAGGTGTTTTAGTCTGCTGCTATATGCCTAACTCATTCATATACGAGAAGTGAAACGAAGTTCATAGGATTTATAGAAAGTGTGCAATGATTATGTAAAGGTAGACTATGTAATATATTTAGTAGTTTATTTAGTAGTTTCCAGATTTTCCTTCATAAATGACTGCTTGTTCAGAGCAGCAATTTCAGTTAAATATATCATAGTTTGAGTAACACTTCCATTTATATCAAATAATTCATTCTTTTTAAAGTTTTAATGACCATAGAGATGGGTCAATTGAAGCAATTCATGTTCATTTATGTTAACATGGGGGAGCAACAGATGGGCAATTAAGGACAACAACAACAGACTTACAACAACCTTATAACGAATAAAACAACGTCTAAATAAAAAAAATTGGAGTGTGCACGTGTATTTAGGGGGCATTGGAGTAGGGGCCAGGTGAAGCCCACTTTCGCAGGAAAAAGATCGCCCCCACCACAATGCTGGCTACGGGCCTGGTATTCCCCTTATTCGACTGTTGCCAAGTAAATTAGGCGGTGGGTAACAGCAGACATTAAGTGATATATTTAAATAATAGGACATACTACTGATTTTTTTTAATCACTTTGGGTGCTCATCATTGCTATCTTAACCAAGTCAACTTAACCAAGGCCTTGTTTACTCCTGATGCTCGTTTTGTTATTATTTAAAAAGAAAACGAAACTTCCCATTCATTTTTCAATGGTAGTCCTAAACCGCTACGGATGCAACATATTTTTGGCCTCTACACAAGTTTGGCGCTGTTCCGAGTTTGATAAAGAGGTGCACAGCAACTTAGAACCACTCTGAAGCAGGTACGAAAAATCGCAGGATAGCAATGATACCAACTGTCAGTTTTCCTACAGACATTATTAGCCTGCAGTGACTGACATTGTGTGACCACAGTTCTAACATTAAACATAACTTTTTATTGTAATGTGAAACGCTACCGACCTTGCTAACGTCAAACAAACCATTCAAAAGTCCAGAAGCCCTCTGTTTATCCATCACGCAGTAAATTTACTAAAGAATGGCGCTCTGAATTTCAATGCTACAGCCAAAATATATATGTGTGGTCTGACAATAGGGGTCTCATTTTTGTTGCCAGTGGTTTAGACATTAATGGTTGTGTGTTGAGTTATTTTGAGGGAACACCAAATTTGCACTGTTATATAAGCTGTGCACTGCCTACTTTATGTTGTAGAAAAGAATTGTTAGATTTCTCCCATGGAAAGATACAATAAAAAATGTTAGGGGTGTACTCACTTTTGTGACATACTGTATATATACATACACATACATATACATATATATACACACACACATACATATACATATATATACACACACACATATATATATATGTGTGTGTGTATGTATGTATGTATGTATGTGCGTGTGTGTGTGTGTGTGTGTGTGTGTGTGTGTGATTTTTCAATTCGTTTTTTGATGTGTCATGTTTGTGCAATCAGAGATGACAGGGTTTCTTCGACTGTCTTCTACTGTCTATGGCTGTGGTTGCTGCAGTGATGGCCTCGGCTCTTAATGGTCTGCAGGCTAAAGTGAGAGAGATTGCTCTGGCTGCAACATTTGTTCACCGCTACGCACATCGCCCGAATCTGGTCCTGAGTCAGGGTGTTAAGTCAATCCCAAAAGCACAAGGGGTCATTCCGTGTCAAATCAACAAATGGCCGCAAGTCACCCTCTCCAAAAAATCTGAAAAAAATCACAGCTGTTTATACATCCAACCTATGTATAAATATTAAATATTAAGTCTGTATCACTAATAGCTCCAAAACTACAGCCCTTTGAAATTTCAGGTCATTTTGGGAATTCTGGTGAACAAGCCTTTTGCTCAACTTCCGACATTGCTGGCTCTTTTAGTAACGGGGACGCTGGCAAGTTTAACGCCGCTCCGTCGGGCTTGTTTTTGTTCGGTATTTTTGATGTTTTTGGCGAATACACGGAATATTTTGTTGGGTTTTCATTTGTAATAGTTTAACTAAGTTTGGCGGTTGTATATAGTCAGTTTTTCTTTTTTGATGGTGTGCCAGTTTTTCTTTTTTGCGTGGTTTGCCTTGCGACTGGTGTGCTTTTGAGGTTGGTGGACGCCAGAGAGGTTTGGCTGTTCGACGTTGGTGTGGCTCGTTGGGACCTGACGACTTTGAGTCTTCGGATCACTCTGGTTTTTGAGCGGAACTGGGAGATGGCCCGTGCCGGGCAGACCGCCCGTGGGTCTACTGGAGGAGAAGCGCCAGGGAGGCAGCTGGCTGCCGGGGCAGCCGGGAGGAGCGCGCCTTCCGCCGGTGGAGTCAAGAGACCCGGTACCGTAGCTCTGAGAGAAATTCGACGCTACCAGAAGTCTACTGAGCTGCTGATCCGCAAGCTGCCCTTCCAGCGCCTGGTGCGTGAGATTGCTCAGGACTTCAGGACCGATCTGCGTTTCCAGAGCGCTGCCATTGGCGCCCTTCAGGAGGCTAGCGAGGCATAGGCTACCTGGTTTTATCCAGCTGGCTCGCAGGATAAGGGGCGAGAGGACCTAAACCCGCCAGCCAGCCTCTGGGCCCTCTACGGAGGATGCTGGATATTATATTTTACACGATTGTGGACATTTTTATTTCTTGTACCTATTTTCTCTTCCTTCCTTCATATGTTTAATTGTATTTTATTTTAAAATTTCTGTAAAGCACATTGAACTGCATTGATGTATGAAATGCGCTATAGAAATAAATCTGACTTGACTTGACTTGACTTTAGTATTCCACACACATTAGTGTAACTATGTGAAAAGAAATGCATTTTCCTGTAGAATTCAAAAATCAAATCAGATCAGATGTATCTTGTGTAATTCTCCCCTTCGGAAGCTGTAAAAATGGCTATAGATTCAATATGTGAAATGGCACCACCACTTTTGAGGGCTTCTCGTTCAAAAAGTATGGCACACAAATATATCAAATTATTTTTCCCAGTCATATACGGATTATGTCATGCCTATGCATTAACCTTTGTTGATATTGTTTTCATATGGTCAGTGTATTTTCTTGAAGTTAGGCTTGATTTTCAAAAAGGCCGTTTTCGACTTGTCATTTCACCAAGTTCACAGGATTTTTAAAACATTTTTCCATAATCATCCTGTATGTGAGGATCATTTGTCCAAAATTTGGACTTGTTGCTGAGTCTCTTTATTGAGATCTGATGTTTTGAAAAAAATGTCAGTAATTCCATGGAGTTGGATTGATCAGCAGTACCTCTTTCCACCACATGTTGTGCTCTTTTAATACAATGGAAGTCAGTGAGTGCATTCACATGGACAAGTCGAAACCACTTGGAACTGGTTTGGGATCGTACCAGCTTCATGTGAACGGAGATTGGTTTGGTTTGGAATTGGTTTTTGTTATCCAGTTGCGACGCCAGGCCTGGGCTGTTTCCAAACCACTTCGACTGCCATGATAACGGGGATCGGATTGATTTCGGGTATTGCGCATGTATCAACGAAATAAAAAACGCAGTTTGTTCCTTCATACGGACTTTCTAACACAGCAGAATGCACAACACGTACGCGAATGCGTCAAACTCCTGGAACACCATGTTTGTATGCCGCCAGAAAGTTTGTTTATTGTCTTTATTTAGTAGGAACAGTGCAGAGCCCATAGAAGATGTGCCAGAGTATTACGTTTTTGTTTAGACCACCTTATTGTTTAAGTGGGTAATAATCAGGTGAGCCACTGTTTTGCGATGTGGAATAACCGGAATGAGAGGTGAAAAGTTCAGTCTCCTCTACGTGTCGTCTGTATGTGTAGGCATATGTGTGCAGTGCTGTAGTCTGCTGTTGCGTATACGATAAGATACATCTTACCTACGTAGCAGCTTTGTTGTGGGCAAATGTTTACTCGTGTTATGTCCATTATTTTAGTTATGTGTCGTTAGTCGCGTTATGTCCAACATTGTAGCAGCTAGCATTATAAATCTTATCAGCCTGGGTCGTCATGGCTGGGTCGGCACGGTTTGACCGATATCTTTGGCATTTTTTGCCCAAACAACAGGAAACCTGGCACTGCACACACTGGTAACATTATGATGACGCCGTCCAAATTTGAGATCAAGCGGATGAGTGGTTCAAGAGTTATGCGTGGAAGAGACGTTCCTTGCATTAAAAGATAATAATAGAAAGATAGAAGTTGACTACAGCGCCCCTACCTAGCATAGCGGAAAGGGCCGGGTCTCTGGCCGAATCCGCTTAGACGAACTGCATGTGAACAGGGACTTGGGGGACAGACCACCCGTTGTGAACCAATCCCAAACCAAACCAATCCCACCATGTGAACGCAGTCAATAATAGGGCAGCATGTCATTTACAGGAAAAGCTGCCAAACAAACTGTGTTACAATTAAACCAATTGCACTGTCAAGGTCATTTTTGAGCAGGGTTTTATTGTACAGCACACAAAAAGCAAGGCAAAACTGAAAAAATGACATTATAATACAAACACAAAAGGACCATAAACAGGAATGCTATCAATTTAAAGATCATAAACAGTAACAATATGCTATACAAAGATCAAGAATGTGAAAACTAAGATCTCATATTTTTAAAGTAATGAAACGCAAGACACAGACATTCACAGTCATGATCAGAAAATATTATGCATATCTTCAATTTAAACAAACAACAACAAAAGCGCACATGCTATGCTCAAAAATTACCTTGACAGTGCAATTGGTTTAATTGTAACACAAAGTTTGTTTGGCAGCTTTTCCTGTAAATGACATGCTACCCTATCATTGACTTCCATTGTATTAAGAGTGCACATGTGGTGGAAAGTGGTACTGCCGATCAATCCAACTTCATGGAATTACTGCCATTTTTTTCAAAACATCATATCCCAATAAAGAGACTCAGCAACAAATCCAAATTTTGGACAAATGATCCTCACATACAGGATGATTATGGAAAAATGTTTTAAAAATCCTGTGAACTGTCCACATGGTGAAATGACAAGTCGAAAACAGCCTTTTTGAAAATCAAGCTTCAAGAAAATACACTTCAAGAAAATACACTGACCATATGAAAACAATATAAACAAAGGTTAATGCATAGGCATGACATTATAATCCGTATATGACTGGGAAAAATAATCTGATAAATTTGTGTCCCTTACTTTTCCAACGAGAAGCCCTCAAAAGTGGTGGTGTCATTTCACATATTGAATCTATAGCCATTTTCACAGCTTTGGAGAGGAAGAATTACACAAGATACATCTGATCTGATTTGATTTTTGAATTCTACAGAAAAAATGCACTTCTTTTCACATAGTTACACTAATGTGTGTGGAATACTAAACGAAGTTGAGCAAAAGGCTTGTTCACCAGAATTCCCAAAATGACCTGAAATTTCAAAGGGCTGTAGTTTTGGAGCTATTAGTGATACAGACTTAATATTTAAGATTTATACATAGGTTGGATGTATAAACAGCTGTGATTTTTTTCAGATTTTTTGGAGAGGGTGACTTGCGGCCATTTGTTGATTTGACACGGAATGACCCCAAGTCTTTTTCGCTCATCTGGGTGGGTTCACATCGTTCTTTTCAAAATCAAGCAATAGAGTGGCGCTACTTGAGGAATGTGATTGTGCGAAAATGCCCAAGAATGCTCTGACACGCTGGATTTTTTCAGCCAGGGTCGTGAATACCATTTTTTCAATTTAGCAAATCATTTCAATTGAAAGGGGGATTCTTAAATCTCTCCAACAAGATCCCCAGTGATATGAGCAAGTCATTGATAAACTTGCCACCCATACATCCAGGAGACTTGACTTCTTTTTATTTAAATACCTTAAATTTGGCACAGCATTCAACCACTAAATTCACCAGTTTGTCAAATCTAGCACTGTCATCTTCAAACTCATTTCTGCCACTTTTACAATACTGCAGTGTAAAGCACAAAAGACCACAAACAAACTATACTTATTGCACTGTATGGTATTTCCCATGCTGACGTGTCTTTAAAAGCCAAATTCATATTATTTAGTGCTGTAACATACACCTCAGGTCCTTTTACAGAGTTTGGCTTTACAAACAACACAACCCCCAACACACCTTCCTGGTCTTGTAATTCTTTGTCTCTTTGTATCCACCTATGTACTCCCATTTACCCGCTCATTCACCCACCTGACCACTTCACCCCCTGTCCTCCCCTATTTTTATGATAAACCAGTCGCCACTGATATATACACACATATATAAGGAAACGTGGCTTTGTCAGCACAAGACAGTCAGTAGCGACTAGTGCAAATTTTGGGACTTGCCATGGCCTATACATGAAGATACAGGATATATAATTAACACAGAAAAAAGTCCCAAAACCATAAGAGTGGACCTTTCAAACTGACTATCATGGGAAGCATTGCTCACCACCTCAGTCTTAACCTTTTAGAGAACTTGTGTTGAAGATAAGCTTGAGGGGTTTACTTACAGTAAAAGCTCATTAATGAGGCAGAAGGACTTGACACCAAGGTTGTGCAACAGAATCGGGAAACCTCGTACAGCTCCGGCTCTCTCCTCTTCATTCCTACTATCCAAGGCCCATTGATACACAGCTGACCGCCATTCTGGACAAATGTTCTCCGGAAGTAGTGAGAGTAGGAACACACACTGGGCCTGCATTTGACGTGCTGCCAAAGCACCATAGTAATAAAAAAAATATATTAGCACAATCTGAGCTAAACACGAGTTAAAGGAAGACTCCATTTTTTGCAAAATAGGTTCGCTTTCCAACTTCAGCCCATCTCCAGATCGGTCAGTAAGATCTCAATCTGGCAGTAGCACTTCAGCCATTACCTTAGCATAAATCATTGAATTGGTGTTATGCTAAACTAATAGCCACAGTGCTGTCAAATTTGGAGATCAGCTTAATGGATTCAAAACAGTAAAAGGTCCACAGTTTAACTCTAAGGGAGTTGTAAAATAAGCCTATTTCCCAAAAGAGTGGAGTGTTCTTTCAACAATTACCATGCAGCTAGACTTTAATTACACTTAATATAAGTCAAGTCGATGCTTATCTAACATTTTTCATATGTACAGAAATGTGTATTTAAGATAAACTGGCATATGATGAATTGGGTTCAACAACCCATTTACTGGTCTAATCCGATTTAATGAATAATGCTAATGGACAAAGTGCTGCTGCCAGATTCAAAGATCAGCTGAACGTATTCAGAAACAGTAAAACTCAACTCTTTAACGAAAAGGGACTTGGAAAATAAGCCTATTTCTTAAAACAGTGGAGTGTTACTTTAAATAGGAAAACTGCTTACAGAAGCATGAGGCCAGTGTCTGAGAGAGAGTACCAATATGAGCTGGAAAATCAGCACTCTGATAGACTGACAGAGTATTGTGTTCCTGTATCCAAGGAATGGATAGCAAGGCACAGCAACACTTATTGAGATTGGGTCCTTGCCTGCTGTTGACTTGACACACAACAAACAAAAGAGTAAAATATTAATGACTTAATGAAAACAGAGAAATGTGTAGTATTAGAATTTTGACACACAATCACATTTGTGCTGGGCAGTATGCTAGTGTGTTTGGTAAACCTCTTTTTAATTTCTGTTTTTGTACAATTTTTTGTATACCTACATTTAAATATCCAAAGAGAATTGGGAACATTCAGTTAAAATTGCATTCTCTCCCTTTCAAAAAAAACTAGATGCAACTTACAGCGGTACATGGCATAATCACCACATAGTATTGATTTTTGGAATATGAGCACAAATGCTAAATGGTTGGAATGGCCAAGTTTAGTAAAATGTTTCGTTTGTACTCACATTCACAAATTCTGTTTTTAAATGATTGTAAATGTGTACTCTGTAGGTCTAACTCATGGACTGATCACTAGAGCCTGAGTTGGAAATCATTGTGTGATTTGCTAGCACTCTATGCCCATACTTCCCCCATTAAGCAGGTTTGAATCCTGCTTGTGCCGCTTTTCTCATTCACAACTTTTGTTTTCAGATTTCAACATTTTTAATTTATGAGGTTCAGTACACTCCAAGACAAAAAACTTGATTTTAAACTGCTTCATTCTCCAGATAGCCTGTTTGCCTGTTGTAGTCTGTGCAACTTCTGCCCCCACACAGTGATACAGCTGGAGAGGATGCTCTCGGTGGTTCCTCTGCAGAATGTTGTCATGATGGGTGGTGAATCTTCAGTTTACACAGGAAGTAGAGGCACTGCTGGGCTTTCTTCGGCAGTGATGCAGTGTTGGCAGTCCAGGAGAAGTGTCTGTTTCTGTGCATCTCCAAACATTTTGTGCTGCTCACTCTCTCCACAGCAGCACCATTGATGGTCAGTGGCAGGTGTTGTGTGGCCTCTCTGGAAGTTGCCAACAATCTCCTCGCTGACATTCAGCAGGTTTTATTTTTAATATGCATGTTCTTGTAGGCTTGGGTCACGCTGCAGCCATGCAGCTGCAATTTTATTCAAGGTCGAGGCTATTGAAAGAATGGGAAGGACAGAGAAAGTGGCAGTCACATCTGAAAAGTGTATGTGGAAAGACCTCAGCGAGAGAGAAGTGCAGCCAGCTTCATTAAAGGGGTCCTTCCGTCAAAAAACACTTTTAGTAGCTCTATTTACAATGTGGTGGGTCACAACAAGCAGCATATGCATTATGCACGCAGCATTCCAAGATTCGAAATTCGACCCTCATGGTTTTACTGGTCATTGAAGAGTCGAGCTAACCAAAACAAGCGGATCAGAGCAGGCTAAACCTATCTACGTCACTAGGTCGTAAGCCCCGCCCAGAGCTATGTATGGCACGCTCACATCCATTGAGAACAGTGGACAGAAGCTAGGTGAGCGAAAGACAGCGAATTTGCCCAATCAAAGGTGCCTTATTGACACGTCATGGATATTCACGAGGAACACCGGAAAAGCCAGTCGTTCAACCACTAGACCTGTTATAGCTTACAGAAAACAGAGTCAAACAAGAGATCTAGGGCATAATTTTTCACAGAAATGACGCATAATGCATTCAACCATAGTGGCGACACAGAAATATGAATAAAAATAACGATGGAAGTTCCCCTTTAAGGGAAATAAGATTCCACAAAACAAAGAGGCCAGACAGGCAACTTACAGATAGGTCTACTTCAGCAACTGTTAGGAATAAGACCACAACAGTCAGAGGCATGTGATAGAAGGACCCTCCTTTGTTTCCTTTTGCCAAAGATGATTCAATGACTTGTGAATTATTCAATAAATGTTCAATAGGCTTACTCAGTTTCTTGACATCAAACTTTAGAGGACAGTTCATGCCAAGAACCCCAAAATGTTATGGTTTGGTAGTTTTGCCATCTTTGCATTAGAATAGGATTTCAGAAATCAGATTGTCTATTTTGTATTAGGCTGGCCTATATGTTGTGTGTGTGAAGATAATACATTACATAGTTGTGTGTTGTAATGATTCACGGTAGCAGCCAGAATCATCAAAATGGCAGACCTATAGGGCTGGTTGGATAACGAGCACCAGATTCCACTATGTGACCACAGCTGAAAATATCAGCAAAACATGCCTGATGGACATAATGCAGCACATCAAAACACAGGTAAATTTGCCATCTGTTCTCTGGGGCAAGTCGACGGAGGAAATAGCCAGACAGACATCCACTGCAGTTATGGCTAAAAGCTATGAAGGCTTCAAAGTCAGCTCCTGTGGCTTAGTGATCCACACCTTGGGTCCTCACCAGATGGCATCACAAAATGTACCTGGTTTGGCCAAGGGCTCTTAGAAATAAAGTGTCCTTACAAATATCGTGATGGCCTCCATGGAAACACAGAGGACACAATTCTGTCTAGACAAATCACACATTTTGAAAAATTCACACCCATATTACCAGATTCAGCTCCACATGTTAGTGTGTGGTGTAAGCCACTGGGCCTTTGCATTGTGGACAGAAAAGGCGGTCGTAGTGCAACGTGTCCCAAAAAAAAAAAAGATTTTCTGGAGAAGGCTTTGCCAAAGGCACAAAATGTATTCATTTTGAGTGTGTTGCCTGAACTGGTGACGCAAAGACACAAGCCTGCCAAAGCTGTGGAAGGCCCAAATTTGTAAAAACGATGACCTGCGTTAAATGCAATAAATCCTTCCAATTTGCTTTATTCTCAAATTATCTTTTTTTAAATCTGTTGTGCCCCACCTGACTTGACTGTTCCCAACTGGTGCAGTGTGCCTCACATGTTGACAACCATGGCCCTCATACTTTACTCAAATATATATTCTGTACACAGATGTTATTGTTTTTCATGTAGGTATTTATTGCTATTTACAGATATATTCCCAAGACAGTAACTTACAATGAAATCATTTTCACTACAAAATGGTTTGCTTGTTTGCCATCCCCCATAAACAAGTGACTTTGAAATGATTTGTTTGTAAATATTTTTATTGCTTTCATGTAGAACAAAATATACCACACACCAATATATTCCACACCCTCATCATCAATCATGTATTTGTCTATTTTGGAACGACACTCTTACAGAGGTTAGTGAGTGCAGCACACAGTCAATACATCATCCAACATATCCACTTGAGACACCGGAATTTGCAGTTTCCAAGATTCTTCCACCTACCAATGACGCATTTAACACGGATCCTAACTCAGGATAACCGTCTGGAAGTATCCACTTCCAAAGCTGATAGTTTTTTTCCTTTGGTGAAAGAAGGGCTTCTCAGTGTCGCACCATAAGCTGCTAGTTCATCGCGAATGAGAAATCCTATTAGCCAGCACTTCGTCCATTGGTTCCAACAGGTCTAGGAAACTTGATTCTCTTGTTATTTGTTTATCAAAAACCCGTCCACCCCACCCAGGAGACAAGAATGATATGGCCCCAGGAGGAGTGACACCAAACAAATATTTAATTGTATTACCATGTTTATAATTATACCAAGTTTCGGCCCTGGCAGTTAAGATTGCTAGGTCTACCAATAAAATATTGTGCAGCAGCATTTTCAAAATTTACGTTTGAAGCATTTGGGCATATTTTTAAGTATCGCTCCTGGGCCATTTGAGGTTTGAGGACGTAGGCCATGACGGATATCCATTTGCGATAAATGCTTTAAACAGTGGTTGTTGGTACCTTAAACCTATAGGACAGGTCTACATTAGTAAGGACCATCCTTAATTTCATTATAACCATCAACAAGTAGTCCTGCAGAGAAATGTTCTGGCGAAAGGGTTCTACACTGCCTGATAATTTGGTAAGGAGGAGTCATTTAAACATGACCGAGGTTAGTCCTGCATAAAACATGCCAATACTGTACTTGACTGAGGTGTATGAAAACTTGTATTGCTGTAGCGCCTCCCTCAATTTTTCATTTTCTGATCTTAGCAAAACACACTCCTGCTGCAAGTTTACATAATCCTCCTGCAGTTGACAATGTCTGACGCTGACGGTCATCTAATTCGGCCTTTAGTGCTGCTGGTATCTCTTCAACTTCAGGCTCCTCTTCTGACAAAGAATTTCACAATGAACGATAGGCGTATACAGCTTGTGTGTCAAACTAAATGCTAAATACGAATTATAGTCATACCAAGACAATAGCCGATGGTGCATTCCACTTCAGCTGAAGGAGGAGGTTGTTGTGGCATATCATCCCTCTTCATTTTCCTGTGATACCTAAAAACAGTCATACTATTAAAAAAAACTAAACTCAAAAACTTAAATTTACAAAACCTGAAAAATTCTACATATTAAAAAGTAGCCTACCATCAACATTTTGGTTACAGCAAGACTACAACTTGATCAACAATGGGACATTCATATTCATTTAGTTTTAATGAAAACTATGCTACAGTGATGTGGTGGCAATGTGGCTATAGCTCCAACAACAGCAACACCAAACAGTAATTTGCAGGAGATAATGGCATAAAATGAATGATAGTGTAAAGTGTGCAGCTAGGAGAAATCAGTGCTATATAAAAAGGGAGAGGCAGAGATCACAAATGAAACAGAAGAGCGGGAGCACAAGTTTTTACCTTTACATCTTACATCACAAAATATGGACGCCTTAAGTCAAGCGAGACCTCTCCAACAAATAAAAATATATGCATTTGTTTACTACCTAAGCTAATTGTAAAGCTAGGTTAACATGCTAACAAGGTGTACATTGTGTATGACCCAGCTAGTCAGACAAACGTTACTTAACTATCAATAAACTCCCATGAAAACTAGAAAGCATAAAACAATGATTAATAGCCTAATCTTACCTGTGATGAAGTGGGCGCTGCAAACCTGGGCATCCCTGATAGTGCTCTCATCCCAGTCTACATGCTTGATCTCTTGTAGCCATAGACATCTGTGATTTTTGGAATGGGTGAGATCCTGCTGGGATTCTATAGACTTTAACCCCATCCTTGCTGCAATTCTGACAACCGGCAATACAACGACTAGGCATTTCTTCCAGGTGCTTCTTCGGTATAAACAACTGTGTCTCTATCAGCTTTATGCTCTATGGACAATCAAGCCGTTGTTTTATGAGCCCAGTCTGCACGTGCAACTTCCTCTTACGTTTGAATGACGTTTAATGAGAAGGGATCTATTGAATGATTTATTTTCACATCAAATAGTGTGGAACCAAAGTTTGAAAATTACTGTGATGTAGAATTTGTCATACCGCCCAGCACTAAAACACACATACATACACCACAGACAACACAAACACAGTAATCCCTTACTGGTAATGAAGAGTATGGAATCCACAATTCTAATAATACATTCCAGCCATAAGATCAGGTCTTCTTCAACTAGACATTTAAGCAACAGTTTGAAACAGGTGTCCAACACCTGTTCCAGTGTTGTCTCCTGCAACCACACCAACTTGTTGGCACCATCAGAAGTGCTGAGTTTTTTGTCCTCCTCAGGACAACACACTCCAGCTTGCCTAGAAGAATTTCAGACAAAAAGTAAAATTAAGCAATAAGCCACAAAAGGCCATGGGTTTGCGCTCAATTTAGAACACCTAGGCTGGTGTTAGGCAAAACATGAAGCAGAGTTAAACCCACTAGCTGTTCTAAACCAACTGACTCAAGTGGTTTATTGCTTTTTTTAAACTGTTACGACTAATGCTTGACGACATTTCCTTAAATAAAGTCACAAAAAATCATGTATTAATAAATAATCCTTCTTCCACCAATACATGTAGTTTCTTTGGGGAAGTGGTTGCCACGTAGCACACAATGCTACAACATTTATTTTTGTTTTGTTTATTAAACCATAGTGTTTTACAAATAATAGCCAAAATATAATTTTGTAAAAATACAGCGGCACATTTGGTGGGATTCACATGAACGTCCTATGATGAATTCATTTACTTTCCCTTTTGTCACTTTAAAATTTTATGGAAATTGTTTTTGTGGGAAATGTATGAGATTCAATAAAATAGTTTTAAACTGTAGCATTCTCCATATATTAGGCAATATGTAATGTTCTACAATTACAGCACAGCCACTGGGCCGAATTCTGTCGTATTTCCTGTGCTTTTAGAGGTCAATGTGCTGATTGTGCATGACATATTTTGTGCAGTTCCCACCTTTTTGGTCCAAGATATTGGCAATTCAAAATCCAAATTTTCGCATTTACTCATTTCACTTGGGGGCGCTCTGCTACAACTAAGTCTTTATGGGCTGGGTTTATATGCCTCTGTAATACTGGAATATTAAGAAAAACTGTTCTGCTGGGGGAAAATGTTGAGTTATTTGGCGAAAACAGTTTTAGGACTTCTATCTTTGATGGGAAAGGTCCCCCCGTAACAAACTGTCAAAATTTAGTGTACATTTTAAAAAGCTGTGTAGAGGTTGCATGTCAAGTTTGATCACATTTGAGCAATTACAAGCCAAGATATGGACTTTCAAACTATTTTAAGCTACAGATTTTTTTTGCCCAGAATCTTTTTAGAATTTTATTCCAATATTTCCAATGTGCAGTGGCCAAAGTGGGTGGGTTTGATTGACACCTATGATTGACAGCTGCTAAAAAGAGGCTGCACCGACAGTGGTGACTACCCATCACGTTAGCCGTCATTAGCCTGACCTTGACAGCTGCAGTGGAGTTCTTCAGGCAGCTTGTCCAACTTATTTTCTTAGTTGTTTAATAATATACTGTTATGAACATACCCATATGAACAATCATATGCTGTTGTGCAGGTTGTAGTACCAGAAGACCTTCAGTGGGAAGATCCTATGCAGTTCTGCCAGTAAGTAAACCGTTCATATAAGGTAGCTAACGTTAGCTAACCGTTAAATTGTGAGGTGAACCAAATTACCATCTATTTAAGCCTTTCAGATATCACTGCGCAAAGATTGTCATAATATATTAGATATTAAACCGTTCGTGAAGACACTAATACAGCCAGTGAGACATTTTATTTGAAGAAGACTCGAAACGACAGAAGTTTGATCGTAGAAAGCTTAACTGTTATTGTGGGGCATATAGTTAGCAAGCGACATCTAACTAATCAGTGTCTAGCAGTCAGTGCCACGTTATCTTTGCATTTTACCAAGATCCAGATGAGCTGACGATAAACACATGAATTTTAGTGCCGGCCACATGAGACAGAAAACGACAGTACAGTCTAAGATGGGTTTAGATAAACACTCATCCATGTCATGCACCCTTATTCCAAACTTTTACACTGTAAAAATATATCAAAGATATATATATATATATATATATATATATATATATATATATATATATATATATATATATATATATATATATATATATACATATACATACACACACACACATATATATATATATATATATATTCACCACCCAACTATGCCCATTGTAGCTGCAGTCATATCTAATGCCATCAACCATGCCATCAATCATGGGCAAAGTCATAAGACACTTCTGCCTCACTTTGTGCTCACAGATGTGCATATCTATAAATTGGCCTAATATTACACCAATATCAGACGACTACCTATATATCGTCCATCTTGCAAGGATATCCCTGCAAGGCTTAAATACTGTACCTGTTTGTTTCTGAGAAGCTGATCTTGGAACAGAATCCAGCAAGACGAAGAATAACAGCGATCCCCTCAAGAAGAAACAGGGTGTGAGAATGTGGCCCGTTCAGTTCAGCTAATAGTGCATTCAGCTTCTTCTCCACAGCTGCCCACACCAGGCTTATTTTCGTCATCTCAATCAGGCTAAAAGAATTTCATGAAGAATTCATGTGGACACACCCCAGGTAGGATAATATCATTTCAACAAACCAACATCTAAATTGATTTCATAGCACCGATTAACACCACTTGAGAATTGGCCAAGATGATGGCGCTCAGAACCTTTAGGGTTCCAGACTGCAACCAAATACTCACGTTTTGCGAACACAACAAATTTCCTTCAATTTGACATTATCTACAATGTTTGATATTTAGCTTTTAATTAGCTAGAGGATTAAAGTGGTCACTTCAGAACACTCCTCTCCTCTCAAATAATAAAAATAGGATGTCTGTACATGAGTTAGAGTCAGATGAATGTTCATCACAAGCCCATGCAGGGGAGTTCATGTTGGCTGTGTGAGAGGATATTTTATGCTATTTTTTTCTGATTAACATGCTGTAAACACTTAGCATGTTAACCAAATGCCAGTCTTAGACATTTGTGTGGGAAGCATTTATCAGAAACAGTGAAAATGCAAAGAAATGTAAATATTTCTGTTGAGTCAATTTAAGGTGTGCACCCCTAAATGTTTTGGTTGCACTCCTAAAACTTCCAGTAAGGGGCTACTGCGCTCCTAGTAAGAGAAGTTAGTCTGGAGCCCGATCTTCAAATTTGGCTTCATCTGGTCTGTCAGAAAGTCTATGCGTGATGTCAGAGGGTTTGCTCAATTCCCTCATACAGTATTTGGTCAGTATACCCCCTCTTCCTACAAGCCTCGAATATCTCAAGCAGAGAATGATTGAAGCACTGAAGAATGTTACACAAGACATGCTACAGCGTTATAGACGGGAGCATTATTACAACAGTTGTAAATTCTACATCCTTCTGCCCATCTTGTTGCATAAAAGATTTATAAAAATTTGAACATGCTTTTTGCCTAGAACTGACAATTGCTTAGTTATTCACATTTCAAATTATGTCCAATTTTTTAGAACACACTGAACTTACCCAGGTTGTAGTTTGGTGACATATCCTGTTGGTAAAGGCAAAAGAGACCGCTGCCTTCTCATTGCTGTTTCATTCATGTTGGCACTAGATTCAGAAAAGTCTGACAAGGTTCTGCCAGCTATCTGTAAAAATATTCTTGTTTCTATCTTCAGAACAGCCCACAGACACCCTTCCACAATCTGTAGGAAAAAATACAGTGCACCAATATTTAATTATGAAGCAGTAAAGATTACTTTGAAAAATAAGCTTCATTAAAATAAAATGTACCACAATAATACCCAGATATGAATATAATAAGTTATAGTCTATTTGTTATTGAAAAACTAAATGGTTACACTTTACGTAACGGGTAAGTGTACAAAATGTGTTGTGAATGTGTAATGTATTTTGTAAAATTATACATAACCATAAATGTGGAAGGCAGAAGAAAACGTATTAATCAAAATAAAAGTACCACTTTCTAATGGTTTAGAAAAATTATTTTTTTTCCCCTGCAACCGATAATATCTGAAGCTTTGCTAAAAACCCTCTGGTAGAAAGCCCAAAAAGTTGTAATGAAAGGACATAACAGACAATGATGAACAATGTGATGACCATGACCAAGACTGTACAAGAGATCTGGACAAACCCTCTCTGAAAGGGGTGCACCTGATGGTATGAACGAATTCTGAATAACTGGTATGAACGTGCAGGTCATATGGGGTAAGAGTGTATATGCATCCTTTGAAATTGTTGATAGGGTACTCCATGGGTGCTACTCACCAGTTCTCTTTAACTTATACATGGATAAACTGTCCAATCAACTACATGGCTGTGTAATAGGCAACACCATGATTACCTATTCTATGAGAACCTATTCTCGCTCAACACTATCAGTGCTGACTTTCAGCAGTTACTAAATATTGCTAAAATAATGTTTTTCTGAGATGTGATAGTAAAGGTGACAAGTGGGCAAGTGTTGGGGGTCCCTTCATCATAGATCAGATATCTGCTGATGAGAACGTTTAAAGTAAGTGTTGCATGTTATATGATCAAGCTAATATTTTAACTAGGAAATTCTATATGCGCTCAAATACAGCAGTAAAATACTGTACTTCACTGTATACTGCACCCTTAAAGGCAAAGTTTAAAGAAGCAAACTTACAGAAGTTACAGGTTGCCTATAAAGACTATGAATTCTACTTAGGTGACCAAGGTGATGCAGTGCAAGTGCTCCATTCTGTAATGCAGGGCTGAGCACCTTAAGGGCACTGCTAAGAAACTTAATGTATAAATTCAACTGGTACCTAAATGTGTCCCAGAACAACTTTGTAATCCTGCTGCCGAATCCCAGTTATAGTACTATTCGGTACCAGTCATCTTATTATGAAAATGGAAATAATCGCTTTGTACTTTCATCCAGAGATTTTGTATAACAGTTAAAGTTGGCAAACACAAAGGCTAGAAATCAGCAAGATGCTGGAAAAAGAAACATTGAGGGAAACGGGCCAGAGTCTGAAACAAACTTAGGACAAGAGAGCATGGACCACCCTTGATCAGTATTTTACTTGCAAATGTCCAGTCTGTAGACAACAAACATCAGGGCCCATGTTCGCTACCAGAGAAACCTACGAGATGGTGGCATCAACCATTTCCCACAGACCTGGTGTCTGCTGGGACAGATCATGCGATACTACTCACGGGCATATCAGCAAAAATAACAGGTGTGGTGTGGCGCAAAGCTTACCAGATGCTAGTATAAGGACGCATAAAACAAGTGCTGTTAGGGGATGATGGTTATCCACTAAATGCATGTGTGAATTGTCGTAAGATATAGACAAGATGCAACGTCTTCCAGCTCCAAAAAGATGTCCAAAAAGATGAAATCACTTATGACTAATTAAGTAACTTAAAGGCCAACCCTTTTGGAACATGTGCCAAGTGGAATGTTTACTTTTTCTATCATTTAAATACCAAATTGTCTTGGGACCGCCCCCAAAAAAACAGGCGCAACAGACAATGCGCATATGATTGTGAAAACAAAGCCCAATATCTATAGTGCCCCAGTGGAGAGAATGAGCAGCTTAAAGCATCTTGGAGTTCACATCTCTAAAATATGTCTCATGTCAACCACACATCTCCACCACAGCAAGACAGCCTTTTCTTAGGAGGTTAAGGTTAAGGGTCAACATCCCTTTTGAGCTGCAGAAGACTTTCTATACTGTCACTATAGAGTCAGTTATTTCTGGGAACATCTCTAATCAGTGTGGCAACTGCACCTCTAAGGACATGCGACAAGTGCCCACCCTACATCTCTGAAACGAGGCCTGCCCTTCAGTCAGTTTACCAGACTACATTGGATTTGTTCTGATAAAAAAAAACTTTGAGGCCAAAGCCAAACTCCTATACAGAGAGTTTAGCTCTAGAGGATACCCCAAGATCTGGCTTGATCCAGCTCTAAATAAAGTATGAGGCTCTGATTTACAGCCATCTCATTAGACCAATCCAATCAAAAACCATTCTATCCCAAAACTCACATAGTCCTCTGAGCAGTGATTTCAGAATTTCTGTCAACTCTCTGACATATCAAGAGTGACAAACTGAATGAACTCCAATCTTAAACATAAGCTGGTTCATGTGGACACTGCCACACCACCCCATCCCAACACTCTCTCTAAAGCCCAAAGCAATTTCCGCTGTGAGAGTTGCACTTTATGCTCACCCTCTCTCAAACTTCAAACTTTCACACATCCACACACGACATACAAAATCAAACAGTTCATTGCGTGCAGATCTACTCATGTTGTGTATATTTTGATTTGCCCATTGCTGTACATGGGTAAAACCACCAGGGCCTTACGAAGATTTCTACAGCACTGCAACATGACTGGAACACCGTTTGTAGAGTATGACAGATAACTATATGCAAACGCTTTTCCCCATGCATTTCTATTTCAATGTCTCCAGTGCCATCTCCTCCTATAAGAACTTCGACCCCTTTGGCATGTTCACCTGATGCAAGGAACCACTACCACAACAAGCACCCCCACCCCCTGACTAATGATGGTACCATTGTGTCTACAAAGCTCTATCTCTAAGAGTGGCATTTCAGACAGTACTGGTCTAATCTTACCTCCAGCTGTGTTGGAGTGCCGATGGTCTTGATCATTGCCTTGCAGATGGCAGTGACTCTGATCTTGCGGACTGGCTCTGCTGACTCGTACCCCACAGGCACAGATTTGAGCATAAACTTGAAGATGTGGCCAAACACTGTCATTACCTCTGATGTCATAAGATGTTGTAGTTCCTCACCTGCTGCTAATTGGTGAAGCATTTCAAACAACATATTTAGGTGGCCCCGCTCAAAGTTGAGGTGCGCTCCCTCCTCAAAGGTAAAAATGGCTTGGCACAGTCTGTTCAACTCTTTTTGGAAAAGCCCCAAGTTGAGCTGGTTAAACTCCACAAGACAGTCCAGGACATGCAGAAAGGTAGAGAAAAAAACCTGAGCGTGTCCTTCCGGGAACCCTCCTAAAGTCACCAAGTCAGTCATCTGTGTCAAAGCAACAGCTTTTACATCAGGGCTCCCACAGCAAAGGAGGGTACAAGCACTTTCCCAGATTATTCCTACTTCCCCAGGGAAGTAAATTCCATGCAAGATGTCAGTCACAATACTCATGACGGCTATTTCAAACATCTCCATAGCACCTGATGACAGTTGTAGAGAGGTGGAAGTAAGGTAGGCAGTTTCAAATGAAGAGATCACCATAAACTGATTCATCACCACAGGCCACTGTATTGAGCTCTTGCTCACTTGATGGAAGGTCATTTTTGTAGAAATGGATGCAAGCTCCTGCAACAGGTTTATGAGGCATCTGGCTAACACACCAAAAATCACTGGGCCTTTAGCTCTGAACATGTGCAGCAAAGAACGGATGACCAAGGTGGTCTTTTCATGTAGGGGCTGACATCCTGGGGAAGCAATAATTTGCAGGAGGCAGCCAATTATCCATTTGCTGAAATCTGTGAAGAGATAAAAGCACAATTTTACACAGTTTTTTATTAGAGAAAAGAGGAAAATGAAAATGGCCTCATTTTCCAACTCAGAGTTTTTTTTTACCCATGCATGTCAACTAGTGTAATTCGATTTAATACTTACACCATGCTAATAGCTAAGTGCTACTGCCACATCCTGATATGGGCTAAATGGATGTAAGAATGATATCCTGGGGTCAAAATTAACTTCTCAGCTTACCAGCCAATTTCTCTGGTAGTTGAAAAAAGTTACCAGCTAAGCAATTTTTTTACCAGCCAAAATTAAAAAACACTTTTCAAAACTAATTTTAAGTATCAGTGACATAGTACCTTTAACTATTGCTTGTTTTCATTCTGTACACCACATTGAATACTTAGCAAAGTAGGCCATTTTTACTTCCCAATCATTTTTTAGACTAACAATTTTCATTTCCAGTATTTTTCAATACACATTCAATTCATGCTTTGTACTTTAGAACTGACCTATCTGCACTGACAGCAAGCCACTCACAACCCTCTCTCCATTTGGCAATGTGCATGGACTCGACACACCATCATACCACATGGGTCTCAGATAGCAGGTCTACATCAGAATAGAGACCTATCCTTAGACCAGGATACTAAAACAAAATCCATCCAATATTTTTCTCAGTCTATACATGGGTATAATCTATGAACCCTGAAAGTGTCCTGGAATTTCACCTTCTTTAAAAAGAGATTTGTTTCTATGCAATTGTATCACTGCTAAAGTGATTGGACAATGACATGTAGAGGCAGATCAAACTGTCTTAAACACTCAATCAGGTTGAAGTTGTCCCTCAAATGGTTTGTAGAAAAAAAAAACTCTTCTACAAAGGTGGGCAAGTCATACACCCGAATAATTTCAAAAAATTGGTATTAATATGAAAAGCAGGCAAGCAGTCTGTGAAGTCTGTTTTACTAGCTCTGCCTCCTACTCTTACACCTTAAAGTGGACATGAAACAACGGCATGTAAGGCATTTTAAATAAATTATATGTAGTTACGATTTATTTTGAGATGAAAATAAAAGCAAGGTAATCGATGAACATTAAAAAAAGTCATTTCAAGTACATTGGTTACGCGGGCCCTTATTTTGACTCGCCGCCATATTGTATTTACGTGAACGATGACATCACCGGGTTGGTTTCCCTTGGTTTCCCCACCCGTTGCTACCGGTTGCTACTTGTTAACAACATTAGCATATGACTACCCAAACCATGGAAGATGAAGTGGAGAGGTTCACTGACTCTTACACACTTAATCCAATGGCTTATGCTTTCAAGCCCATTGTTAAAGAAATACGGGACAGGGATTTGTCAAAGGATGATCTACACGGCGAGCCGGTTGTAGGAAGTGAGAGGGTTGGCAACACTGACTGGTGTCGTTGCAGTTATTGCCAGCCAATGTGCACGTTGTGGGAATCTAGGTGTTGTTTAGAGGCCAGTCTAGGCCATTTGATTGCGGGTGAAACATGTATCACCATGTCTCGGGTGTTCGGCATGCTGTGTTGTGAAAAAGACGTCTTGGAAGTGGCAATGCTGTCTTTACGTGAGGTACGAGTTGTGGAACATCACATTCAGCGGTGCTGTCGCTCTGCCTCAAGACTGATGTATGCCTGACCTACAGAAATAAAGAATATGTTTGCAGTTCAAAGGCATCTGTTTGCTTGTGTTTGTTTCAGAATTATTAAGGAGATGTAGTATTTTTAATTCGTACATCTATTAAAGCTTTGTGCATTGTGTTATTGAGTAGGCCTAGTAGAATAATCAAATGGTTTCATTCATCCTGTGTAAAGAAGTTGTATTTATGTTTACAATGCCTGAATGCCAAATTAGCATTCCTAGTTCAGAAATAAAACTTCAAGGTAAACGTGCAAAAGTGGTAAAATGGGTTAGGCCTGTTTGGTGTAATCTAAAGGCATTATTAGGTGCATCTAAACTTGGAAAAGGCTGTTTAAAAATCGGCAGGAGGGTTTTTTCTCTTCAGCGCGGCCAGCCAACGGTGGAGGACTGTTTTGCGCTTCAGTGGTAGATGGTGAAAATGAACCGTCTTTCCCTTGTTCTTTAATCTGTAAAATTCGTTATTGCAGCCAGGTGCTATACAGTAGTACCCTCCTTTTGTCCGCTGCGTATTATTGCTTTCCATAGCTGCTAATGCTAATCTTAAATTGCTGTAAAAACTCGTTGTCCGTCTTCCAATATTTGCTATAGAATTTCCAAGACAACCAACCCGGTGACGTAACGTTCTGCCGTGGAACATGACGGCGATACACAGTTGCAAAAATTTAACTTTCTCTAACTTGTTATATTTTAACCAGCGTCACTGACATTGTTTAGACAACTCAGATGGATACACTAAGTATCAATATTTCCAAAGTGGAAAACAATGTCTAGTGTTTCATGTCCACTTTAAAGGCTGCCCAACAGACCAGTGTCTGTTTGACCTGTTGACAGATTTCACACTAGCAGTGCTTCCAATACTTAGACTATTAATGACTATTAAAGACTATTGATTCCGCCTCTTTTTTTTTTCCAATGCGATTCTGTCATTTTTGCTCACACACGGGGGGGGGGGGGGGGGGGGGGGAGAGAGAGAGAGAGAGATCAACATCCACACATACATGTCAATGGGGGTACATTTATAAACCAACCAAGCGCAACTCGGACCAACTCGCCATCGCCATCTCATCAGAACCCCTAGCACCACACAATGCTACTTGGTCTGTGGGAAACACTGCACTCGTTTTGTCACATGTTACTTGCACTAAATGCTTATTTTTTGTAATAACTGATTTTGTGTGGTAAGCTATTACTAGTCAATATTTTTTTTAACTTGGATGTTGCCCCTTTATGTCATTGTTGGACATATCATTTAAAATGTATGTGTCCTGAACACTGGAATAATGTAAACTAGATGTACCACATACATGGTATGACCGCTGCATGGTATTGATTGATTGATTTGGAATACAAATGCTAAAAATGAAGTGTAGTGAAATGTTGATGGGCGTTGCATTTACAAATCCTGATTTTAAATGGTTATAGGGAAGGAAAGTGAAAACCAGCGAACCTAGTGTTCCTACCCGTTAAAAAAAACACTGCCCCATACAGGCATACATTTAGTGGTAACATGGTAATTATTACAGATCATTACAGACAATTACACATAGGTTTTTAAATTAGGATCACAAATGGTATTTATCTTAAATTGTTTTTGTATATCCTAATGTAGTGTTCTACATGTTATCATACACTAACAATAAGCTGTTAGTGTTTATACAATAAAAGGCTCACCTCTACCTCACAAGAAAGAATCTTATTTTTATTTATTGATGCATTCATTTCCTCTTTTGTGGTTTGGTGCAACAGCCATATGCTACACAGCAGGGCATTCCCCTCGTTTAAGTAAGTTGTAAAAATTAATCAAACTTGATCATCTCTTAATTCCAATAGAACTGATTAGGAATTTCGATAGATATTCGGTTACAACATAGTGCCGATAAAACATGTGATGACCTCTGGGCCAATCAGAGGGCAGAACCGTTAAAACAGAGTTGGCCAAACTGTCTCTATACACGGCCCTGGGAAATCGTGGTGTGAGCCGCTAGTGCCATGGCAATTCAATTCGATACTCTCCCCTCCATCAACCAGACTCAAATCCTGTTTGTGCAGTTTTTCTCCCTTCAACTTGGTTTTGTTTTATATTTGGACGTTTTCATTGTTGGAGCTGTGCATGGACAGGTGATTTCCATGTAAAATGGTTTCACTGAATATAAAGAAAAATAATTTTTGGTTGTAAACTATAGCGTTCTACAGATGATGGCCAAAATGTGATCCTGCAGGTGTGTAAATGGCGGTCATCCTCCACTCCAACACTATTGCTCATTATTAGGAAAATTACCCCGCTCCTAAGAAAATGTTCAGGAGCCGTGACTGGTTCTGAATAAGTAAAGACAAATAATGTTACCTGTGTTGTCCTTTTCAATGTCTCCATATTCTTTAGATGGTCTCAAGAACATCATTGGCGAAGATTTTATTAAGTGCTGAACAAAATCAAGGAGCATCACGCAAGCTGGCTGGGCACTGGTAGTCGTGGACAATTCCAAGGCAACTGCAGTATCATTTTTAAAAAGTATTGGTGAGATGTTGTATTACAGACATAATAGCCAATTTCATTAGATAACGATCATTTTTAGAGGAGGATAACGTAATTAAAGACTTACCGACGTCTACATCCCTCAGTATCCTCTCTATGATCTGGCAAAGTATTTTTCGCGGTCTCTGCACAATTTGCTCGTATTCCGTAGAAGGTGCACTGGAAATGACAAATATTACTATTTTAGAAGTTCATTTCGCCTTTTTACTGTTACAAAGACCCACATGTTACTTCGAAATATAGGCTTGCCTATGCAATCAGCTAGCAAATCGAAATCTAAGTTAACCTATACTTAGCAGGATTCAAACATGACACCTACTGGGGCCTGTAAGGCGGTTTATTCGTCTTACCTTTTCAATTCCTGCAACGCGGGAATCATGGCAGACAATACTAAGCTTTCTTCCATTTTTTGAGCTAGTTCTTACATTTATTAGCGGTGAGTACCACGACTACCCATAGGCTAAGTAGCAAATCCACGCTATGTAGCAAACATGTATGCTCCTACTTGAAAGTTCCCCCCCTTCTTTACTCATTTCTACGGCAACGGCTAAGGGTCAATCTACCTTTCGGTTAAATGATGGAACCGTTCTTATATACAATCTCTGGATAGAACGCAAAGGTCAGTTCAGACTGCCAGCCCAAATCCGATATTTAAACTTTTGCAGGTTGTAACCAGCTTACAGTTTCAGATTCAATAGCTGAAAACCACATGGAATACGATTTTTTATATCTAATTCAACCTTCAAACGAAAGCTGAACCCAACCCTACGGCGGTCATTTGAATGTATCCATAAAAACAAAAGAAATTCTCATTCAAAGAAGTCCAGTAATAACATTACATAATAACAAAACATATATACATAATAACAAAACAATATAAACACAGCAAAATAAGTGGACATAGCAAAAAGAAGTACAAAAACTTGTATATGATAGAACTAAGTAAAACACAAGATGTGTAGAATACAGTGATTACAGTGTGTAATAGGCTACATTTTTAATTGTACCTATTTCTGTTTGTCTGGTAAAAGATCATTATTGAGAGATCATGAATGAGATAAGCTATGCAAACATTACAAGTTTGCTTATATAAACTGTATTTTATTGCATTGAAGCTAATTTATTCAAAGCATGTAAGAAAAGGGTGTGTGGTGTCTCATTGTTGCTGCAGCAATCATACTTTATTCCAGTAAAAAGCGGTGACCATACTTCGGATTCAGCAATGCTGAATAAACAACAAGCAACTAAAATTCTAGCTACTTATACAGTTAAGACTGCTATGTTCTTGATGTAAAATGGACTAAGTTGATCAGGTAACTAGGTCTAGGGTCTAGGTCTGTATAATAGCCCTAATTACTTTGAAACATTTCCCGATGGTTCTCAATGGCCCATCCCCACAAATACTACAATTGATTGGTGCTTTCACAGAGTTGACTTTGTCAGCTCTGCTGTTGAGTGATTGTGGACCATTCTTGTGGACCATTCTTATCATTAGGCAGACCACCTTCAGAGTGGCTGTTTCAGTATTAATCTCAGGCAGGGCAACTATAATTCCTTACACTGCGTGTCCAGTAAAGTTAAAAAGAAAGTTTCGACATTTAATAGCTCTAACCATCATCTTAAGATATAGACAGTCAACAGACAGAAAAAAGCACCCAACCCCAAAAAAATTAATACAAAATGATTTTTCAATCATGATACCCGAAGATGCACTGTATATCATATTAAAAATCTAGTAAAATCTTATCACAGGAAAGGTGTCACTTTCAAGATGGCGTCCAAGATGGTCACTGGAAGTTAACTCAGGCTATATCTGATGCATTATATCTAAAGCACTATTCAGACTAGGAAGCCGATTTAAGTGTTAAATCTGATTTAGAAGTCACTGAAACATATATAATATAATTAAACTTTTAATTTATCATTTTTCAAGACATGACTTTGACTCATTCGCGGTTTAAATGGTTTATAGTCAGATCAGTCAGAGGACTGGTATTATGTGCACTGACATAGTTCAGTATCGTATTCATATTTCAGCACAGATCTATTCTGTTTCTTATTATGGTGATGATGATAGATATTATTGGTTATATTTTGCCTATTACTATTATTATTTGGAGCCCCCTGTAAAGTGTGAGTAGAAGACAAGCGAGTAATGTCTTCCGGAAGTATGTTGTGTGTAATCCTGCTGCTAGTTCTAGTTCTAAGAACATGCTTAGGGATGTTATATAGGTTATACACTCTCCGTTCTGAGAGTTTATGGGGTTGTTTTACAAAAAGGGTGGGTGGGTATGTCCTCACTGCATTTACTGAGATGTTTTTGCCTAATGTCCAGATTCTTTGCTATGTGTATACTTTTTTCTCCTTCCACTTGCTCTGTCTCTGTCCCATATCAATATCTAGTCACGCCCACGTACTGTTTCTACTATTTCACACATCCGTGACCATTGGGTATGGCTTACATCACCAAAGCCTCAGGACCAAGCTTAAGGTTTATATCCTGGAATGTCAAAGAACTGAATAGCCCAGTCAAGAGGGGTAGAATACTATCTCATTTAAAACATCTTAAAGCTGATATTGCTTTTCTACAGGAGACCCATCTAATTACTAAGGATAACCATAGAATGAGAGCGTCATGGGTGGGTCAGTGTTTTCACTCAAATTTCAGTAACAAAGTACGTGGTGTAGCTATTCTGCTTCATAAAAAATTTCAGTTCAGCCCAACTAATATAATAAATGATAACCAAGGTCGATTCCTCATAGTTACAGGCTCTCTTCATAATGTTTCAGTCGCTCTTGTTAATTTATACACCCCCAACTGGGAAGATGAAGCATTTGTAACAAAGCTGATATCATCTCTTCCAGATTTAAACAGGCATTGGCTCATCTTGCTCACAGTTAAGGTGCAATAGACCCATCACTGGGCAGATCTTCTACTAGGCAATGTCCCCCTTCGAAATTGGCCAATGCGTTTTCAACTTTCACAGACCAAATAGGCAGTGTGGGCCCATGGCGCTTCCTTCACCCTCATAAAAAACAATTTTCATTTTATTATATATGTATTTATTACAGGCTCAAGACCCACAAGGGAACACATTACAGACATCAATCATACAATACAATTCACAAAAGTATAAACATATTAAAAATAAAAATAAAATAAAATAAAAATAAAAATACAAAAGAAAGAAGAAGCTAATGAAGTAACTCATCCCAGTACTCCCAGATAATAGACAAGTACCTCACTGAGCTACGGCTTGGATCTACTAATTGTGCAATTAGCTTACTTGTAGAACAGTCCAGCCTGCCCATAAATTTAAAAGTGAGATTTCTCAGCAGTGCCATAAATGTAGTCAGACCTAGTTTACAGAACAATCCGCTCGCTCTAGTACTCCTTGGTTTCTTCAGGAGGATCCTGAGACAGTCATTGTAAGCTACTTTCAGCTTGAGCAAGCTCTCCTTCTTGTATCTAGTCCAAAGTGGAGCTGTGTAAAGAGGGAAGCAATAAGTTCTAAATAAATTGACTTTGACATCTGTAGTGCAGTGATGGAATTTTCTGACGAATATATTTTCTTGGACATATAGCACTCTCCTCTGTCTGCTCATGTCAGCATCATCCTCCAGTGTATCAGTTAGGATGTGGCCTAAGTATTTCGTGGCATTAGCTACTCCCAGCTCCACTCCAGATAAATAGAAGGGGGGGAACTTGATTTTTAAATCCTCCTTAGTCTTACATATCATAACTACACTCTTCTTTGCATTATATTTAATGTCAAATTGTATTCCATAGTCAGTGCAGATATTTAGGAGCTGTTGAAACCCACTGCTACTTGGAGATAGAATAGTAAGGTCATCAGCATATAAAAAATGATTAATCAACATGTCTCCCACCATACATCCTGTTTTACATGCCCCCAACTGCTGAGAAAGGTCATCCATATAAACATTGAATAGGGCTGGAGATAGAATCCCCCCCTGCCGTACCCCATTGCTGACATTAAAGGGTGTAGAGAGGATGTTGCCCCATTTAACCTGCACACTTTGACTTGAATACCAATAGGCTAAAATCCGTACCAAACAACTGGGGACTCCCCTATGCTTAGGTTTATTAAACAGTTTAAAATGCTTTAAAAAAGCTTTCGAAGCATCAATAAAACCTAAAATCATAGTAGAGCCCTGTCTCCTATATGTCTCTACAACCTCTTTCAGTGCATAGATACATTGGTCGGTGCTATGCTTAGGCTTAAAACCAAATTGATTGTCAGTGGGAGTTATATATGTACTTATCTTGTCAAGGATTAAGCTTTCCAACACTTTTGAAATAATGCTGGCAAGGGCTATAGGTCTATAGTTATCAATGCAACCAACCTTACCAGCCTTGTCTTTGATAACTGGCACAAGAATTACTGACATCATGGAGTCAGGCAGTATACCATGACACACCAGACCAGAGAAACAAATAGACAGCATCACTGCCAACCTGGGCCCAGCTAGCTTTAAGTGCTCGGCTGTGATGTTGTCCATGCCACAGGCCTTTCTGTCTGTGAGTTTCCCTATGGCCTTAACAACTTCATTTGTATGAAAATAAACAGTTTTATCTTCTATCACACCAACATCAAAAGGCTCACTTTTTATACAGTTGAACAGAGAAGCATAATGCTGCCTCCAGAGGTCAACAATGTCCTCTGGTGCAGTTACCCCTTCTATGTTGCATGGAAGATTAGTTTTAGCTCTATTTAGATTTTTCACCTCATTCCAAAAACTGTGTATATTTTTATTGAGCAAGTGATCAGCCATAGAGGATGCACTTAGGGCCTGCTCTTGCTTAGTGATATACCGTAAAGCATATTTATATTTGGCATTCATTTTCTTTTTATGCTTAAGAACAGGTCCTTGTCTGGGCCTCCCAGCTACCACCCATGCTTTATGAGCTATATTGGCTTCAGCATGATGGCCAGTGACAAACTTATTCCATCCAGGCTTAATATTCCTGGTCTTCCTTGTCTGAGTGAATAGAGACCCACTAGCCTCAATTAAGGATTTTACAATATCATTATACATATTGCATAAACCATTCCTATGAGAAGTGTCCACACAATTTACATCAGTGCACCAAATGGCATTCATAGGTAGCACCACTTTACCCAGGGCAGTATCAGAATTAAAGCTGTATTTGATGACATTATACTCAGAGAGTTTTCCCCAATTGATTTTGGCTTCACTGATGTTTTCGTTTTTGACTACTTTGGGTACATTTTCCACATTAAGCATCATAGCAATAGGAATATGGTCAGAGGTAGCGAGCCCATAACAGATCTCGATGTTTTGTAAAGAGGCATGTGCATCGACAGTGCATAAAATATGGTCAAGCCATGATGTTGTACTCCAGGCTTCACTAACATATGTATAACTATCTACAGGCAAAAAGGCTTTACTTGAGATGACAAGGTTGTTATCATTGGAAAACCTCAGCATATGTTTATAAAACAGAGACTTACTATCTGACATATCTGCATTAAAATCACCCAAAACATAAATGCATGTTGAGCTGTTATCTTCGATGAAAGATTGGATACAAGCAAGCCTACTTAAATACTCATCAACATGTTCATATGATTCATATGGTGTGTAAATATTAAGAATTGTAAAGATCTTTCCATTGCAATTAAATTCTAGTCCAATAGCCCAGTCGACGTTCAGTCGTACGACTTTGACTACAGAGTCATATTTTATATTCCATAGGATAGCCACACCACCAGCAATCCTACCTTTGACTATCTTTGTGCTGAGGTCAGTGGTCGATTTTCCCGCACCATGGAAATTGGGGTGCAGGCCATTTAGTTTGTCTAAATCTTGTTTGGCCAGCCAGCTTTCCTGAATACACAGCACATCACAGTTATCCAACAAGGCATCAACGATCAGACGCCTGGCTTTGTCAGCTGGTGTGTGGCCAACACGGAGGCCACGACAGTTGTAGGACACCACACGCATTATGCGCAGTTGTCACTCCCGGTAGGGCCCTTGGTCTCCGCAGTCAGTGAAGGAACAGCCGATAGTCCCTCGCGCGCAGCATGGCAAAACACCTGCTGTCCAGGTTCACACAAGTTTTTCACAAATATTTATTGACAGCAATTTCCTTCCAGCTGTAACACACACAGAATACACAGCCATAGTCATATCAGATCATGCACCACTGCTCCTTGATCTTTCTTTCAAACTCTTACAAAAAACACACACCCCCTGGAGGTTGAATGGTGCTTTGCTTAATGACAGTTCGTTTAAGTCTGTGATTTCTGTAGCAATCGATAATTTCCTTAAAAACAACAAGGCAGATTCTATATCTCCTTCTTTACTTTGGGAAACAATGAAAGCTGTTGTTAGGGGAGAGATAATATCTTATTCAGCTAGTTTAAACCGGTATAAGAAACAAAATACAGAACAGCTAATGGACAACATCAAAAGCCTGGACAGCAAGCTATCAATATCACCATCAGCAGAGCTTATAAAAGAGAGACAAAAGCTTCAGATGGATTATAACCTCTTAACGACTCATGAGACAGAAAAGTAATTATTGCACTCCAGAGGTTTCTTATATGAACATGGTGAGAAGGCAGGGCGGCTGTTAGCCCATCAGCTGAAGACATAAAACCTGAAAACAAAACATGAGGTTAGCATATAACAACATTATATACATTTCAATATCTAACAATGTCATTTCGCCTAGTCAAAACTTAATTTAAGATATCTGAAAAGGAACATGTAGATATCTTGAATTGAGGCAAATTAAAGATATCTTGAACTGGAGTTATTACTAGTCATAATCAAATTGTCATAATTAAACTTGAATTACAGATATCTACAATTCAGTTGCAGATACCTGCATAAAATTATTGATAAGACAATACTTTAATGTCTGTCTGCACAGACAAATGGTATAAAAAAAGTATTATATGATGATTATATGGTGTGATATGATGTGTAGTTTGACTGAAACTACACATAAATAAGGCATAATAAATACACATAAATAAAGCAAATTGTCAGGTGCAAGACGACGCAGCTGTAAAAATATACATTTGTCAGTGAATTCATTTTTACACATATGCACCAATCCAATACTGACATAGGAGGAGGTTGGGTGTCAGTGACACAATAGGCATACATTTACTTTCTCATGGGCAGATCTGTTATATGTGTGTGCAGTCACGAATTGGTCATTGTATGCATGCACAGTTAACTCATAGGACGTAACTCATAGGGTAGGACATTTTCATGGGTAGGGTGAAATTTCACAAGACTTGTTCGGGACGCGGGGGGCGCAAGACTCATCATCCAGAAAACAAGCAGTGAACAGATCATCCGTACTCTGTGGGCAAAAACAAACACACAACTGATATATGGTGTATTCTCTTTTAACTCACAGCCTACACAAAAAAACACAGTCACAGTATGACGTTTTTTCAGTGTCAATACTCCATCCCAAACTATTCTAGTCTGGTCCCAAACTAAATTTAAATCTCTGGACTATTTCACTGGGCTTTGGATTGTGATGTGACTGCAGAACTTTGAATGTTTTTGTCTACGACAATCCACATACCACCTAATGGATCACTAAATTAGTTATTTCAATAGTTGTTCTCAATCAATTGAATTAATTAGATGTTGCAGCCGTAATTGCAGCATTTTTTTAGTTATTTTGCGAAAACTTATTTCAGTCTCTTTGTTTTTTGTGGGGGGGTCCAGGGCAGGGGGCTGGGCAGATACTTTTCTTCTTTTTTGGAAAGTGCGCTCAACTCCAAAAGTTTTTTATCAGCGTCTTCGGGTGCGGGCAACTGGAAATAGTGTATTTGTAGATAGGAAGCCGCACTCTTGGTTATCGTTCTTGTTCTCTGTTTAATGGGTCAAAGAGAACAAGAACGATAACCGAGAGTGCGGCTTCCTATCTACAGATACTTTTCTTCAACATTTTAAGCAACATGGCAATGTCAAATTGATTAGAGAATGGGACCTGTGGCCTGTACTATGAATGGGGTTTAACCTAATATGGTTTACAAACATGTGCTTGAGTTAAAGCCAAATTAGATATTGGTTTGTTGAATCATTACCTTACCTGTAGTCTTTGAGTGTTCACATGAATGCAGCATTCACTAGCGGAAGTCCTCGTTTTGAACCAATGTCCTGTCAAATTCAATACTGCACCAGCCAAAAACAAGCAAGCTAGTTAGCATCATATTGCTGGTTGAGGAAATATTAAATAAAATGTTATTGTCATATGTTTGTAACATGAATGCCATGAATGATAATCAGACTGCAAAATCAGACATGTTTTGGCCCTGTGTTGTCTAAAGCTGGGTTCAGGAGGTGTAGCCTAGTAGCACTGTAACATTACTGGGCGTTGTGAGAAGGTGAATCTCCCCCCTTCTCACCACTACGCTGTGAACTCTGGTTAGAGTAGCGTTAGCGAGGGTAACACGCTGCAGGTGCCCTACTAATTACCTGCGCCGGGAGAAAACTACACACACACACGCACCCACAGCACAAACCGCACTGGAGCACACTTGGACTATGCCACGCTGGAGAAATGCTTTGCATGTTTGTCGGGGACAGGAGCAAAGCCAGGGGTAATGTTTGTGAACTTTGTGGGGGAGTTGGGGAAATGTTTGGCGTGCTACCGCCATGGCCAAAGCCACACACTTTGGCGTTTATAAACACCACTCCGACACACACTCATTTATCATTTCTTCCTCCTGCCACACCGTATTTAAACACCAACACCGACATGTAGTGCGTAGTGATGGCACCTACGAGTCTCTGCTTCGGCGCTTGTGTCGAGTAAAGCCGTGTTCGGATGAGGGTAAATGTCTACAGACGGATATAGCCGCATGTAGTCAGCGATGCATTGTGGGCTGAAAATGTTGCATTATGGTTAGACTTTGTGTCAGAGTTGCCAGAAAGGCGTGGCGCTGTCACAAAAGCGTCACAAGGTCAGATGACCTAAAAACCCATGTGATGTAGCCGCTTGTAGCCGCATGTAGACAAATCGTGCAAGCACTTGCAGTTGCTTTTCCGCAGCTACAATCGTCTAACTAACGCCTCCGTGGTGACGCAACTTTGCCCTGGTTGGTTTAAAGTTCATTGACGTCTGGACACGGATGTTGTGTAGTGCTCTGTCACGGAACTTCTCATCTTATATGTATGTTATTTTAGTCCAGTTTGAAGACATATCTTTTCTCTCTCTTTTTAGGTTGTTCTTGGGCGTGTATCTGATGCTCGTCACTGGGAGTCTGATGCACTTCAAACCTCGATAGGTGCTCACGGTCCAGGACACAATATACAGTATGTAAAAAGGAGCAAGACCGGAGCACTCCGTAGACAAAGGTTTTAATGGTGCAGAAACAACTAACGTTTCGACGCGACTGCGTCTTCTTCAGAGTCAAAGCATCAAGTCAAAGCAGTGTATCTGATGCTGTCAAGTTCAATCTTTTATTTATTTATGTATTTGTTAATCTCGTTTTTATTGTATTGCTTTGTGTCAATAGGCTATACCTATTAATGATCTTTGGGTTATGGTTTTGCCGTGTTATTTTTCATCCTTGTGTTGTGCAGCACTTTGGGACATCTCTGTTGTTTTGTTTAAATGTGCTATTAAAAAAACGACTCGACTTGACTTGAAGTCTCAATGCACCCTACTACAACCGCCCGCCCCCTCCTTGTCCCTCACACACAACACATGACCTCTCTGCCATCTACTACGAAGATCAGGTGGTGTAAACGAAAGACTTGTGTCCGACTTGACCGGCGCCTTTTAAACACCCGCCCATGCTGCGAGGCGGAGTTCTTGCTGACGTATGTAGCCGAAGTTAGACAAACGTAGACAGACCGATTTGTTACTCGAACGGGCCTCATTTGAACAAGCCAAAGGCAACGCAGTGTATTGGCGCTTGCTTCGCTGACTGGTGATCACGTGATCAGTGACGTCCGATGCTTCATTCAAGCACACAAGTCATGTGCTGATTTAGCGCATGAATTAAATGCTTGCAACAAGGTGAGTGCGCTTGTGGGTTTGTAGTGAAGGCGTGCATATGTGAGGCATGTGGCGAATTGTAAAGTGTATTGTGTGGTTAAAACGGTTGATTCTTGTGAAAAATGGAATGTGGTGCTAAGCGTGGACGCTCTGAAATGTGGAAACATTTCACATTGATTTCCACCAAAAAGGTGTGAAGGCCTATGATTACATTTTATTAATTTCTTAAGAATTATAAGGGAATGCCTGGAAATTCTGTCTCCTTTAAAGCTGGCCACTGTGGAGCTGTCGTCTGAAAAAGTCGTGTCTGGATCAAAAATCATACCACTTGTGAAAATGCTGCACCACACAATCACCAACAAACAACATGCGCTCACAACGGATATGTCAAAGACCCTCGCCATACACCTCATCAACCAAATGTCGGAAAGATTATTAAGCTGCAGGACAACACGCACTAGCAACATTACTTGACCCACGTTTCAAAACCATGGGGTTTGTCAGTACCACACATCAACAAAATGCAATAAAGAAACTAACCACCGAATGCGCCCATGTAATCCGACAACAAACACCACCAGAGAGACGCACACACCCACAGCCATCCACTTCAACCAGCTCATCAGGTAAGCCTACATATTTTGATGCATAGTGCCCATTATGGTTGCATATTTTCTAACGCATATCTGTCACAGTATGTATTTTTTTGGTAGTACTGTGTGCAGTGCAGTGTTTGGTTGCATGTTTTATATTTCTGTGTGCTTCTTATTTTGCCTAGATTTGTTTGCTGTGTGTTCCTAATGTTTGGGTGACAACGTTTTGCTTATGTGTCTGTGAAACCTACCCTACAGTCTTTCCTAGGATTAGACGGTGACAAGCTAAGTGGACAAACCAACAATGAGCCGGCTCTGCTCTGATCTACCTGGGGCCTATTTCACAAAACCTGACATCAACAACACATCCAAGATAAGTGACGGGGCTTGACCTAGCCTTGTCTATGTAAACACGCTGAATACGTTTCACTAACGCCGAGCACGGATGAGTTGAGGCGGCTAGGCCCAGCCAGGTGTAACAAATCCTGTTAAGAGCGCGTTCACGTCATTCTATAAAAGACGGTATGGATCGATCCCAGAATGAGCGATGAAATGGAGAAGACGCGTGCGCAGTACTTCACCCCGGCGGAGCAGAGCCTCCTCACCTGCAATGTCATTATATACTGCTGTGATCACCGACTTAATTGAGAACACACGTGAAGTTGGTTTGCGTATTCATTCAATTAATGAAATAAATAAAAGAAACTATTCGATTACAATTGGTTCAGAAATTAAAAGCATAATAATAAGCAAACAAACAAATATAATAAACAGCAGAGAAAATGTTTTATTTAGCCTATTCAAAGTGTTTCATACAGGCCATTAAAAGTTGGCTAACACCATTGCTGGCTGGCCGGCCGCGTCTCTTTACTTGGGGTTCACTGACAACTCTGAGTGACAGTTCATTGAGCCAATAAGGGGCAAGAATGAACTAATCCTGGGGCCTATTTCACAAAACCTGACTAAACACATCCAAGATAAGTGACGAAAACGGGGCTTGACCTAGCCTTGTCTATGTAAACACGCTGAATATGTTTCACTAACGCCGAGCACGGATGAGTTGAGGCGGCTAGGCCAAGCCAGGTGTAACAAATCCTGTTAAGAGCGCGTTCACGTCATTCTATAAAAGACGGCATGGATCGATCCCAGAATGAGCGATGAAATGGAGAAGACGCGTGCGCAGTACTTCACCCCGGCGGAGCAGAGCCTCCTCATTTGCAATGTCATTATATAGGCCTACTGCTGTGATCACCGACTTAATTGAGAACACACGTGAAGTTGGTTTGCGTATTCATTCAATTAATGAAATAAATAAAAGAAACTATTCGATTACAATTGGTTCAGAAATTAAAAGCATAATAATAAGCAAACAAACAAATATAATAAACAGCAGAGAAAATGTTTTATTTAGCCTATTCAAAGTGTTTCATACAGGCCATTAAAAGTTGGCTAACACCATTGCTGGCTGGCCGGCCGCGTCTCTTTACTTGGGGTTCACTGACAACTCTGAGTGACAGTTCATTGAGCCAATAAGGGGCAAGAATGAACTAATCCTGGTTCTTAGCCTGGTCGGGAGCAGGCTAGCTGCAAGGTATAAATCCCCATGGTAACTTATATGCGATTTCTTCTGTGAAACGACTTCAAGGCTAAAGTAATCTAGGATGACCAAGTAAACCCGTCTTAATCCCTTATCTTGGTTTTGTGAAATAGGCCCCTGGGGCCTTTTTCACAAAACCTGACTAAACACATCCAAGATAAGTGACGAAAACGGGGCTTGACCTAGCCTTGTCTATGTAAACACGCTGAATACGTTTCACTAACGCCGAGCACGGATGAGTTGAGGCGGCTAGGCCAAGCCAGGTGTAACAAATCCTGTTAAGAGCGCGTTCACGTCATTCTATAAAAGACGGCATGGATCGATCCCAGAATGAGCGATGAAATGGAGAAGACGCGTGCGCAGTACTTCACCCCGGCGGAGCAGAGCCTCCTCATTTGCAATGTCATTATATAGGCCTACTGCTGTGATCACCGACTTAATTGAGAACACACGTGAAGTTGGTTTGCGTATTCATTCAATTAATGAAATAAATAAAAGAAACTATTCGATTACAATTGGTTCAGAAATTAAAAGCATAATAATAAGCAAACAAACAAATATAATAAACAGCAGAGAAAATGTTTTATTTAGCCTATTCAAAGTGTTTCATACAGGCCATTAAAAGTTGGCTAACACCATTGCTGGCTGGCCGGCCGCGTCTCTTTACTTGGGGTTCACTGACAACTCTGAGTGACAGTTCATTGAGCCAATAAGGGGCAAGAATGAACTAATCCTGGTTCTTAGCCTGGTCGGGAGCAGGCTAGCTGCAAGGTATAAATCCCCATGGTAACTTATATGCGATTTCTTCTGTGAAACGACTTCAAGGCTAAAGTAATCTAGGATGACCAAGTAAACCCGTCTTAATCCCTTATCTTGGTTTTGTGAAATAGGCCCCTGGGGCCTTTTTCACAAAACCTGACTAAACACATCCAAGATAAGTGACGAAAACGGGGCTTGACCTAGCCTTGTCTATGTAAACACGCTGAATACGTTTCACTAACGCCGAGCACGGATGAGTTGAGGCGGCTAGGCCAAGCCAGGTGTAACAAATCCTGTTAAGAGCGCGTTCACGTCATTCTATAAAAGACGGCATGGATCGATCCCAGAATGAGCGATGAAATGGAGAAGACGCGTGCGCAGTACTTCACCCCGGCGGAGCAGAGCCTCCTCATTTGCAATGTCATTATATAGGCCTACTGCTGTGATCACCGACTTAATTGAGAACACACGTGAAGTTGGTTTGCGTATTCATTCAATTAATGAAATAAATAAAAGAAACTATTCGATTACAATTGGTTCAGAAATTAAAAGCATAATAATAAGCAAACAAACAAATATAATAAACAGCAGAGAAAATGTTTTATTTAGCCTATTCAAAGTGTTTCATACAGGCCATTAAAAGTTGGCTAACACCATTGCTGGCTGGCCGGCCGCGTCTCTTTACTTGAGGTTCACTGACAACTCTGAGTGACAGTTCATTGAGCCAATAAGGGGCGAGAATTAACTAATCCTGGTTCTTAGCCTGGTCGGGAGCAGGCTAGCTGCAAGGTATAAATCCCCATGGTAACTTATATGCGATTTCTTCTGTGAAACGACTTCAAAGCTAAAGTCATCTAGGATGACCAAGTAAACCCGTCTTAATCCCTTATCTTGGTTTTGTGAAATAGGCCCCTGGTGTGCTGTGTAACTAACCTGCTGTGCTTGTTTGCCGTGTCAATTGACTTAATTGGTGTGCTGTCGTGTAGACTAATTACCTACAAGTGTTCCAGATCGGACAATGGCAAAGCCAATCATTCCATCACAGCCTTGAACAAACCGATTGGTTGATGGAACGGGGTGTAGGTGTGTTTCTGTCCTTTTGGTGGGAGCAGACAGGGTACCAAGCGACCAGCCAGAGGAGAGACCGCACAGCACCGACGGCACAGCAGAATCAGCAGAGCAGTTTCAACGCAGTAGCTCCCGCGAAGGCCAGCAAAGGGCCCGTGCATTGACATCGGTTTGTGGTTTCCACACCGTACTACGCAACGCTCTCAAACTTCAGCTGGGTTGTGGTTACGCCACACCCAGACAAAGTAAGTACGCTTGCTGAAATACTTTCGCGTACTGGATATCTAGTTGGCTGGAAGACACGCTGCTCTGCTGAGATCCTCTCTCTTTCTCTTCCCCCTTCGGAGGCACCGGTCAGTGCCTGGGTGACGCAGGCAACAGAGAAGGAGCCGCCGACGGAGGACGGTAACCCGATTGCGTGGCTGGGCCAACTGCTGTGGGCTGTATGGGACCGCTGGCTTGCTATTGCTGCTGCTGCTATTTTGCTGCTCGCTGGGCTGCGGGTTTCTTCGGCTGGTGACGGGGCCGTTTGCTTTGCTCGCTACTGCTGCGCTCTGGTGGTGGGCTGCTTCTTGCATTGGACTGTGTATTGTGGCAACTGTGGTACCTTCATTTTATAGTGTGGACTTTTATATGTCATAATAATAAATGTATTGAACGTGAATTGTTTGTCTGTCTGCTTACTACTCCCCACCACACCTGCAATTTGTCTGGTCACGGACATACACACAATGTGACAGGTGACATATCCAATACCTGTACCATTCCAGGTCTGGGATCTCCTCGATAATGAGGTTGCTGATAAACGCAACTCGCGGAGTGTCTCCGCAGGAGCAACAGTCGAGGTCAACAGATACTTAAGCGAACCAAACAGCCCTCGCTCTGAAGATCCCCTACTGTACTGGGCCCAGAACAAAACAAGATACCCACACCTGTACCTGTCGTGGCCACTAGTTAGCCTCACACAGGCAATTTCCCCCGGAGACACAACAACCAGACAGAAGTAAAGTTTTTAACAGTTTATTTAACACAGGCTGGCAGGTACACCTTAAACATCCCCAAAAAAAAACGCAGGTTGAATTTTACAGAGTTAGCATTTAGTCAGACCCTCACTACCCAACACCACTGTTACAAGCACATATGAACGGACAATACAAACCATCGCCGGACCCAATATCAGAGGCAAACAAAAAAACAAGGAGGAAAAACACAGCAAATACTTCAGGCACAACACATATGCTGCCTGAAGTATTTGCTGTGTTTTTCCTCCTTGTTTTTTTGTTCCTTTTTGTTGGAAGGGGGCGTCGACCAGTGTTTTCAATGCGGGACGGTCAATAGATTTCACGACAAAAAAGAACTGCTTGTAAACCTTACCGTTCTCTAGATAATAGGCAAAACGTCATTTTGTACAATTACAGCGCCTCCTATGGGCCAAATTTGATGGCATGTGCTGTGCTTTTAGAGGTCTTTGTGCTGATCGTGCATGACATATTTTGTGCAGTTCCCACCGTCTCGGTCCAAGATATTGCCAATATAAAATCCCATTTTTTGCATTTACCCATATCACTAGGTGGCACTATACTTTAAGTGAGTGTTTATGGGCAGGGTTGATACGCCCCTGTAACACCCAGAGTTCCAGTGTCCTGGCAATCATTTTTAAAAATCGGTGAAAAAAAAAAAACAATTTAAAAAAGGGAAAAAAGTCTCGGCAACACTATAATGACCGCTTTCGCTAGCTTCGCTAGCGGCGGTCATAAATAAAAATGTCTAATTCATACCCGACAGAGTCTCTAGTATTTTTTCTCTCTCTCTTTTTTAAGACCCCTTATATTGTTTTTAAAACTGTCATTGTGTTATGCTTGTTTAATAGACCTATCTAAACTCACTGAAATTTGGTAAAATAAAAAAATGTACTCAAAGTGTTTTGTGGTAACAGGAAGTTTGAGGGCCTAAGTCATACAAAAATAGGCTTCGACTTTCTGCAATAAATCAGACACCTGGGGAATGGAATGTGGTTGGGCGAAGGATGATTTTAATTCTCATGTAAATCAATAGTTCACACTGCAACTCAACATCAAGCCACAAGATGTTGTCATGGAGTTTGAAGCACTTGAATGAATGAACCATTTCTCGATACAATTGGCAGGAACGCTTCGACACTCAGGAAAAGCTTCACTTTGCCATCACTAGTAGTGCGGGCCCCACTACCATGTCCCATTTCACACATAAATCCCTCAGTTAATTCCCTTGGTAGCAGCAAACACAAACAGCAAACTCACCTGAAGATGACGCCTCCTCCACTCTCTCTATGCGAAAGCGCGCTCGCTGAGAGAGCAGTCATTTTGTAATCAACAGTAGCTGGTATTGTGCACGACGGGGGTGTATTGTGTGTGTTTTGCAGTACTATGGGTGTTTACATGAATTTGGTGGTGGTGTTATGATTATATGTTGGTGCTGGGTGATTATTATTGTGTTTGTTATGGGTTTGAGGGGTGTGTGAGTTTTGTAAATAGTTTATTTAATAACTTTTACCTGTGTGGGGGATGGTTTGGCCCAATCACCAATGGTTGGTGCTAGTTAACTGGAATTACCAGCCCTATATAACCGGGCTCATTTTGTCTGTAAGGAGAGTAGTAGACACATGCTTGCTGCGAGGCTGTGATTGCTATTGCTTTTGATAACACCAATGCTTGCTATTGCTAATGCTATTGCTACTGCTCTAGAGAACACTATTGCTATTGCTTATACTGTTGTGACTGTCCAGGAAAACAACAAGCCATGCAATTAGCATTTTGAAATCTTTTTTTTGGGACTGAAGAAACCACCAGTTCTTTATTGGAACTTTTTGCTGCCTGCCTGCATCCTTTTACCCTCCTACGACCAGTCTCGCCTCACCTGCAACCAGGGTGACCGCTTGCCCTGTTCACAAGCGTGTGGAGGAAAATACACCTGTCTGCAAAGTCTTCATTCAGTTTTGCAAAACAATGATGGAGGGACACACAGAGGAGTTGTTGCTGGCTCTTTGTACAACCATTCGAGCGCAAATGAAGTTCATGTGCATGCATGCATACTGCATGTGGATTCTTACGTGGGATTGTGCACGTATGCAAAGAATACAAAGACATTATGATGCTGAATTACCGTAGCTATTTGTAGGTATACACTGTAAAGTCAAGATATGGTAAACACTAGCACTATCAGCTGAGAGGTGGTCTCGCCCGGGGCGTAAAACACTGTAGAACCGCCACTGTTTCCAGCCATTTTCGCCCTCTGTTATAAAACACAAAATACTATGACTTCTCTCTCAAAATGTGTTGTTTATTGAACATAAAATGAATCAGCATTATGTTTGTCTTACCATCAATTGTCCTGTCGTTGTTTTGTGCTTCTAAAAGAATGTTACTGCAAACTCTGGGTTTAAAATGATGCTATGACTACCAGGGTAACCGAAAGTGAACTTGCAAATTGTTTTTGATTTAAAATGATGTATTTGGACTTTTCCAAATCCAAGTCTTTATTATTAAAACACATTCAAAACAACTAAAAAATTCTGTGCACAATACTCAGCTATAGTTGAGTCAGATCACGCTCTCATATGTCTAGACTTATGTTTTAAAAATAACTACACCAGTCGCCCTCAGTGGCGCTTTAATACAGCATTACTAACGGACGAAATTGGATTTGGTATCTTCATCATTGCTGTGGGAAACTCTGAAAGCAGTACTTAGGGGAGAAATAATAGCATACTCAGCCTACCTTAATAGAGAAAGGCAGAAGAAAAAACAACAGTCTATTGGATTTGGATTATAAATACTCCACCTCTCCAGGTCCATCACTCTCCAAGGAGAAGGTAGCTTTGCAGACTGAGTATAACTTACTGTCAACCTCAGAAACGACTATTAATGAGATCACGTGGGTGGTTCTATGAACATGGTGAAAGAGCAGGACGACTCCTAGCCCATCAGTTGAAATCTAAATCAGCTTCGCAGTTTATTTAGGAAGTTGAAGTTGACTCAGGACAACTTACCAAGGATCCTAAAACAATAAATGATACCTTTAAGAAACATTACCTTAACTTGTACAGCTCAGAATCACTGAAGGTGATACCTTTAAGAAACATTACCTTAACTTGTACAACTCAGAATCACTGAAGAACCACTGGCCAGAAAGCGCACTTAGATCAACACCTGGATCTTAAGGAAGTTCTTCTAGCAATTTCAGCCATGCAAAGTGGTAAGGCCCCAGGACCTGACGGATTTCCGATTGATTTTTATTAAAAAATTATCTGCACAGTTAGCTCTTGTTAGATATGTTTAATTACTCATTATCCTATGGTAAATTACCTACATCTCTCACTGAGGCATCCATTAGTCTTCTGTTAAAGCCTGGTAAGGATGCGTCTAAATGTGGTTCATATCGGCCTGTGTCATTGTTAAATTCTGATTTTAAAATACTTTCGAAACTGTTAGCTATACGATTGGAAACATCTCTGCCATCTTTGATTTCTAGAGATCAGACAGGATTTATTAGAGGAAGATATTTATTTTCTAATGTAAGACGTCTTTTAAATGTTTTGTACAGTCCTTCACCTAATATCGTCCCAGAAGTAGTGGTATCATTAGATGCCAAAAAAGCATTTGACCGTGTAGAGTGGGACTATCTTTTCTTTGTGTTGAAGAAATTTGGTTTTGGTGAAACATTAAGAAAATGGATTAAACTTCTTTATTTTGCTCCTCACAAATCAACTGCGCTCACAAAACTTTTGTCTATATCTAGAGGCACAAGACAAGGTTGCCCACTTAGTCCATTTCTATTTACGTTAGCAATTGAACCTTTATCTCTTATGTTGAAATCTATACCCCTCCATACATGGTATATGCAGATAGGGATTGGATAATAAGCTATCTCTTTATGCAGATGACATGTTGCTCTACATAGCCGATCCACTATCATCCATCAATACAATTATTTCAGTGCTTCATTCTTTTGGGCAGATTTCAGGTTATAAACTGAATGTCTCCCAGTAAATACGTTAGCTATGCATATCCCAGATCAGATGCTACCATTTCACATATAATTGGGCATTAATATCACCCCAACCTTTCAAGATCTATTTAATAGAAACGTGGTTCCACTTTTATCAAAAATTAAATCCGACCTGTAAAGATGGGATGTCTTACATTTAACCCTAGCAGGCAGAGTAAACTGCGTAAAAATGAATATCTTGCCAAGGTTTTTATTTTTGTTTCAGTGTCTTCCTATTTTCCTGTCAAAAGTCTTTTTTCTGTCAGACAAGTTACTGTCACGGTTCATATGGGCTGGGCAGAATGCTAGGATCTCTAAAGATTTTCTCCAGCGACAATGGGCGGAAGGTGGGCTAGCGCTTCCTAATTTCAGATACTACTATTGGGCAGCGAACTTACACAAAATAGCATATTGGATACAGTCCCCAGATACAGACTGGTGTGAATTGGAAGGTCATGTGTGTCGGCCTCTCTACAAGCCCTGGTCTCAGATAGCCTTCCAGGCAAAGTTTTGCAGTTTACATCTAACCCAGTGGTCATCTCTACTTTAAAAATATGGAGTCAATTCAGAAGGCATACTAACACAAAAGACACTTTTCTAAATCAGAATCCAATCTGTTATAATCACAACTTCTTACCAGCAAAATTAGATAAGGTCTTTGTGATATGGCATGGGAAAGGAATCCATATATTTAGTGATCTTTATGTAAATGGAACCTTTTTAAGCTTTAATGATTTTTGCTCTACGTATGACCTTCATCAAACTGACCTTTTCCATTATTTTCAGGTTCGCCAATTTGCTAAGAGCAATAGCCCACAATTTCCAGTACTTCTTGAGAAATTACTAGTAGACTCTGTTTTGGAAGTTCCCTTTAGTGTAAGGGGGGTATACAGCACAGTCATATTCACTCATTAGGTCAATAAATAATATGTAGATGGAGAGGAAAACTCGATGGGAAGAAGAACTTGGCATGGACATTTCAGATGAGGTGTGGGCTGAGGCTCTCAAAAGAGTAAATGGTAGCACTTCCTGTGCTAGGCTGGGCTTAATACAAATCAAAGGTAGTGCAATGCCTTCACTGGAGTAGAGCTAGGGTCTCCTCCTTTTACCCTAATGTGGATAGCAGATGTGTTAGATGTCATACACATGTAGCTGACCTGACACATATGTTTTGGTCATGTCATTCACTGTCAAGATATTGGTCAACAATTTTTGATATATTGTCTGATGTTCTTGGGGTGATTTTAAAACCTTGTACTTTAATTGCTTTATTTGGCATACCAGATGATGGAACTACTTTCACAAAAAAAACAACTTAATGTTATAGCTTTTGTGACCTTACTGGCACGTAGGCAAATGTTATTACACTGGAAATCTAACACACCACCAACTGCTGCGCAATGGTTGCAGGATGTCTTGCTGTTCTTACATTTGGAGAAAATAAAATTTACTATACTACTACTACTTACTATTACTAACAAATTCCTGTCAGTATAGCAACCTTTACTGTCATACTTTGACATTTCCCAGCTAGCATTTTCTTCTTCTTCTTCTTCTTCTTCTTCTTCTTCTTCTTCTTCTTCTTCTTCCTCCTCTCTCTTTTTCTCTCACCTTGCAGATATACCTTGTGTCAATAAGGCACTTCTGATTGGGCAAATTCGCTGTCTTTTGCTCACCTAGCTTCTGTCCACCAATCCTTTGGGATGTGGGCTTGCCATACATGGCTCTGGGCAGGGCTTACGACCTAGTGACGTAGATAGGTTTAGCATGCTCTGATCCGCTCGCTTTGGTTAGCTTGACCCTTCAATGACCAGTAAAACTATGAGGGTCGAATTTCACGTCTTGGAATGCTGCGTGCATATACTGCTTGTTGTGACCCACCACATTGTAAATAGAGCTACTAAAAGTGTTTTTTGACGGAAGGACCCCTTTAAATAAAAAAAAATGCAAAATCACTTGAATCACAGGTGAGTTGTACATGATTTTATGTTAAATGAACCGCACATTCTGAGAGAGATTTTGCATTTATATTCTTTTAAAAGTCACAATACTATGCCCCATAACCCGGGTCAGCATTGTGGTGTGTTCACATCAAACCCACCCCAGCAAAAAGTTTAGGGTCCAAGACCGTGATCGTTTGGACAAGCTATTCCGTATCGGTTAGTGTGAAAGGTACAGGAGCCCCGCTAATTTAGGGTGAAAATCTGTCCCATGGTCTGAAAACACCTATAATTGTTTATTTAGTGAGCTGATGAGCTTGTCACATAGACAACTTAGTTTTTTTTTTTTTTTGCGAGCCGGGCTGGATAATAGATGTGCCCTTTTTTCAAATAATGTATTCACTTTAAAATTAGTGATTTTATTTTTTATTTTCTGCTCATCTGTCAAAACAGCCCAATTAATTTGGGCACCATTTAATGTGGTAAAGCAAAAAGAGGAAATATTAAGGCACTGAAGTCATTAAAGGTCCCGCTTCTATTTTATCTGTTTTAATTTACGATAAAATTATATCGTTTAAATATAAACATATAAAACTAGATACATTAATATGGTGAAAACTGGATACCTGAAAAAGTCCAGTTAGAATGTAGGGTGTGGCAGGTATGATTTAAAACACAAACACTGATCAACACTCTGCAAGAAATGTATTCTTTATTAACACTCCAACACAAGCAATTTTATATGGATATCTACTTTGTTAAACACACTTTTTTATCTAAACATTGTTTTTCAATAACTTAACTAAATTTGATTTAGTAAAATAAAATACAATAAAACAAACACAAAACAGTGATTAGGAAATATTTCAGATGGGCAAGTGTCTACAATTAAATATCAACAACATCTCTCACATTTGGATGAATTTGTTTATGTGTAGTTAAAATGAAACATTATTCATATATTTCCAAATCTTATATGTTATAGTCTTATAGTCTACAATTACTGAAATTTCAATGAAAACAATATCATAGTGTTTCTCAACCTTGTACTGTCTATTACAGTAAATCAATCAAACACAATTTCTCCAGTTCTATTTTTACCTTAAAAACATAAAAAACATAATTTGGAGCATACCATGCAGTGTATGATAACGTGCCTCAGTGTAGTTATTCATAAATATCGGGCTTGGCAAGACCTAGATATGCAAAAGGCCATGTTTCTAAACAAATTAAATAAATAAAATTCTATATTTATTAAACCACTTACCTAAATAGAAAATCAATGACAACATCCACATTGTCAAACTTTCCTTCTTAGTGTTCATAGGCACCATGTTGTAAAATTGTAGGTGCTCGTTTTATGAAGACTTATTATTATAATGTTTAGTAGTCTTGTTCAAAAAATCAGGTTTAGAACTGGTGTGCACATCTGTCCTGTGTGGTTCAGCAGCATTTATCTATGCATACACACAGGTAACAACAGTTCCACATGATGAAGTAGTTTTAATGACAAGTTATTCATCCCCAAGATGACATTTGAGCTTACCTAGGATTAACAATTATTTTGACTCTGTAAGATTTGGAGTACTGTATGTACTATAAAAAATCTTCTGATTTCTTCTTTATACATGCTCAAACATACAACATAGACAGCGTGGTTGCTGACACAGGCCTATAGAGCATGACAATTAAAAGGGCCAAGGATAATTAGATTTACTCAAGGTCTAATACACCAAATGGAATGATCGAATGGAAGGCATTCTGGAGCAAAAATAATGTCAAAATATATGTTTCTAAGTAGATTTTACAGCAGTGTTCCCTGTTAAGACTACAAGGGCTACTATGAGACCTCATTTTTAAATATTTGATCATGCAAAAGAGAACATAAAAGTATTTCAATTGACTCCCAGGTGGCTGGAACTGCACTGACTCTAATGACTGTAATGATTTAGTTTTCTCTCTTGATTGTCCTACATGGCATTTTTTCACCAATTGATCATTATATTTATGATATGCATACCCTGGAGTCATACAATTTCTGTAGTTATTGTTGATATTTTTGTATTTTAGCACAATGTGGAGGTTTGACCTCCATCTGTACCTGATTCTCACATGCTTCTACTATGTGAGTGCATTGACTGCAGGAACAATTAGTACTTCTGTGGTTGTGCTGTTCTTCTTGGCTCCTGAATGTGGTTGGTATATCCAAGGTGTAATATTACAGGTTGACAGATGTCCTTCTCCATGACAGATGCCTCAAGGAGTCACATGGGTGGCAGCGCATCTGACAAATCTCTCATTATTGGCTTCTGATTCTATCATAAAGGCAGATTCAACTTGTCTGCCAATCCATCAGATGTTTTTTCAAGGCTCTCAGCACTAAGAGCGTGATGACTGCTGCCCTTTACAGGATGATGAACCAGTCCTTGTGATAAGCATTGTTCGTTTGTCTCTGCATCCATCACTATCATATTTAGACCTTGGTTTTCATCACGATTTAAATTCAGAGAGGCATGTGGAAAATCCCATTGTACATTTGATGGCTGAACAATTTCTATAAAGTTGTTGTTGTTGTTATTTGCATTTGGGTTAAACATTGAGGACCTCTTTGGTCGGGAGATGATATGTTCTCTGTCTAATCGGGCAGGAGAGGCACCCCGTCTCCGTGGTAGCTGTGGGGACTTATTAACTTTATATTCAATGATCTCCTCCACCTCTACCCATTTTGGGTTCTTCCCTGTGGCACAATCTGGTTCTGTTACATAGAGTGTTGGAACAGCTTTCCTGGGCATTAGGCGTCTCTGTCTTGGAGGTTCAGGGGTAGAGGTTTCAGAGTGGTACATTCCCATAGCAGAGGTACGTGGAGACATGTGGCGCTTCAATCTAGTATTTTTAACCACAGTGGTGATGGTCTCCTCTCTGAGGGTGAAAAAAGACAATAATAAATGAAGAGGATACAAAAGCACAGCCAGTTGGTTTAGGTGTTTCATGACACCATAGATAATTTACAGTAAATGAGACCAGTAGTTTTGTGATGTTTTGTGATCAATAGTTGTGTGAGCAGATACATATGAATAGACGAGGTAAGGGTTGCAAATTTCGAATCACTTACTACTGAAAGTACACATCAGGGCAGACGTTTTGGCCCATGCTCAGATTTTCAAAAATAAACTATACACAGTTTTTTCTCCCAAAATTGCACATTAAGAAAATATTAAACATACATGTATATTTGATTTAAAATATTGTGTAGCTTGTTACTACATCATTATTTAACCAAATGCTCAGACTGTTACATCTGTAGAAGACATGACAGTTCTGTTTTTAATGCAATGGCATTCAGTTTGTCTGGAATGTGAACAACTAAACAATTGCTGCCAGTTTGACTTTTGTAATGTTTAGTTAGGTAAACCATACAGCTTTAACTTGTAGTTAACACAAGACTGTTTAAAAGGGAACTACAGCACATTTGTAACTATATCCTTCTGGTAGCAGTGTGGTGTACTGCCTGTATAAAAAAAGGAAAAACAAAAAAATCAGCTACAGTATCTCACAAAAGTGAGTACACCCTTCACATTTAAACAAAAAATGTGGTAGATCTTTTTAAGGGACAATGCTACAGAAATGAAACTTTGATATGTTTTTGAGTCAGTGTAAAGCTTGTGCTTGCATCCATTTACTGTCCTCTGAAAATAACACACACAGGCATTTTTGTCTAAAGAGTAGGCCACAAAAGTGAGTACACCCTCAGTGATAACTGTACATATTATTCAACCCTGAAAAGCTGCTTGTCCAATTCATTATGCTCAACTGTACCACACAAATATGTGTGCCATGTATTAGAGCTATTTCATTCATTTTAATGTTTTGGCTATTATTCTCTCATACTAGACACTGTATGTCCAACATGGCTCCTCATGGCAAAAAACTGTCTGAGGATTTCAGAGATTTATATATTTGCTCTACACAATGATGGCCTATCTATAAAAGATCAGCAACACCATGAAACTAAGCTACAATATCGTGGCCAGATTCATTAAGTGGTTTTCCAAAACAGGTTCCACTTTGAACAGGCATTGACAGGATCAATCAAAGAAGTAAGGTACACATACTCAGTGTTAAATGCAGAAGTTGGCTGTAAAAACTTAATGCACGACTGCAGCCAAAATTGCTGCAGAGGTTGCAGAAGTGGGAGGTCAGCTTGTGAGAGCTCAAATATGATGCTGCACAGTGCAACAACCTGGTCTGCATGATCATCCTCTGAGAGGAAAACCTCTTGTAAAGCTTGATCACAAAAAAGCCTGAAAACGGTTTGCTGAAGACACACAGTCTAAAAGCATGAATTCCTGAAACCATGTCCTGTGGTCTGTCTAGAATAAGATAAACTTGTTTGGCTTAAATGGTGTCAGGTATGTGTGGCAGGAACCTGTTAAACAGTACCGTTATAAGTGTGCCTTGCCTAGAATCAAGCCCAGTGGTGGTAACATCATGGTTTGGGGCTGTTTCAATGCTGCCAGAACTTGTGAACTGCAGTTCATTGAAAGAATTATGGATTCTAACATGTACTGTGACATTCTGAAGCAGAGCATGACACCCCACCTTCAGAAACTGGGACATACAACAGTTTCTTCAACATGATTACAACCCCTAACACACCTCTAAGATGACCACAGCCTTCCTGAAGAAGTTGAAAGTGAAGATAATGGAGTGGATAATGGAGTATGTCTCTAGACCTGAACACTATTGATCACCCATGGGGCATCCTTAAGCAGGAGGTGGAAGAGTACTAGTGTCTAACATCTGCCAAATCCGTAGTGCCATCATGGAGGAATGGAAAAGGATCACAAAAACAACCTGTGCAGCTCTGGTGAATTTAATATTAAGGGAGTGCTACATAACAATGGTGCTCACACAAAATATTAATGATTGTGACACAATTTGGACATCTTCACTTTGGGGTGTACTCACTTTTGTGGCCTGCTATGTAGACAAAAACGATGGATACCCTTCCATGAGCATTTAAATACAGCCACCTGTTAGTCATTTCACTGCTTAGGATGAGCATGTTTCTAGAACCTATGGGTGTATAATGTAATGGTAAAAGTGAAACAGACTTCTCCCAAACCTGTGGTAATAAGCAATAGGCAAACTGAGAAGTCTTAATTATATTTGATTAGAGCTATCCAAATTTAGTTAACATGGCATAATATAACATGACAAATTTAACATTTTGCCACTTTCTGGGTTTTACAGTTTTTTCTGAATGCTTTAACACTTATAGTGATTGTTGTAGCACAATTTCTAAAACTACTAATTCTTATAGCAAAACCCCTCACTGAGTTCGCAAAACTAATAGCACAAACTCTGCTTTGCACTCTGTTTGTAATTTTGTAACACACATTTCCACTGCACAGCACTCTTTTTGCAAAACTGTAAACACAACTCACTGCTTTACACACAACTTGCAAATAATCAACACACTCTTAGCAAAACTATACACAATCATGGCTATTATTTAAACTATTTTGCCACTTTCTGGCCACACTGTCACGTGTGAAAACTCTTTTATATAAATAATTCACTTAAATAATTCACAGCCTGAACACTAGCAATACAGTAAGCCACAGGTAAGCTTTTGAGGTGGAGTACAATGGAATAAAGAAGAGCGAGAGTTAGAGAGAAGCATGAGGATGTGGAGGTGAAAAAGCAAGAGGGAGAGGACGACGAGGACAAGGAGGTGGTTAGAGGAAGAGGATGAGGAGGTGACAAAGTAAGAGGAGGACGCGGTAGGGAAGAGGAAAGGGAAGGAAGAAGAGTAAGAAATATAATTTTTGATGACATCAGAGCTACTTTAGTGGACAGTGGAATGACCCTGAGGGAAGCTGGCCAATGGGTTCAGCCTAATCTGAGCCGCTACAGTGTAGCAAGCATCATAAGGTATAAGGCTATAGTAGCATTGGTACTGAATCCGGACGTGCATACTCTAGGGCTGTGCATGGGCCTGCTGTGCTGCATTTGTTTTGTATTTTCCAGAGAGTGATGGAGCTAAAGGCAGATGCCATAGGTCATGAGCTGATTCTTGTGGATGAGGCAGGTTTCAGCCTCACTATAACGAGGAACATTGTTGGACACCGTGCCATAATCAATGTCGGACAACATGGTAGCATAACTATGTGTGCAGCTATAAGTCAAAATAGTGTTGTTCTCCTTGTCTGCCTTGCGCTAGAAGGTTTATGACCATTATCCAGATCAATGCATGACCCTTCTACAGGCAATGGAGGTGGCATACAGGGATATTGTAGTAAAGGGGAAAAAAGTCACCCCACCTGGATTTGAACCCAGGCCTCCAGGGTATCAAACATGCACTTTGACCACAACACCACAGCACCAGGTTTACTGGCATGATAGTCAGAGCATACACACAACCCTAGTGATGGCACGCCACCACAGACCTTCACAGGCCTTGATACTGCACTCCAGAGATATTTTTTGTCAGTGCCTTTGACTAGAAGACATTACAGCTGATGTTGACAAAATTTTGTGGCTGGACCCAGAGAGATGACAAGATGTAGACTTCTTGTTTTTTTTATTTTTTTTTTCTCTCAGTGAAATTACTGTGTGTTTTCTTGTGTTTTCCCTCAGAAAAAATGTGTTTGTATTGATGTGTGTAAATGAACATCCATACTTGAACTTTGAATCCCTGTGTGTTGGGTTGGATCCCTGTGTGTGACTTCAAACTGAAAATATCTTGTGCACAGAGAAACCAAAAGCCAGATGTGTTTTTCATTGATACCATTAGTGTCTAGTTGCCGCATTGTGTGCTAATTAATATGATGGTTTGTGTTAACTGCTTGGTACAAAACCACCATTTTTGCAAAGGTTTGCAGAGTTAAGCAAGATGTGTTAGCTTTTGCAAGGTATCTACAATGTTTTGCTAATTTGGTGAAAGGTTTTGTTATTTGTGTGTAAAGTTTTGCAAAAACAGCTAATATACTGTAATGCTCTGGTTCAATGTTAAGGGAGCACTTGACCCCTGGACCACCAAGAGGACTACTAGGTTTTTTGTTCTTGGTTGCTCCAGAGGGAGTAGCCTAGGTTTTAGTAGGCTTACTGTCACACTAGCGTACCAACTAAAGTAGCCTACAAAAAGTCTGATACAATAGTTTCTCTGAATCAGCTGGAGGAAAAAAACATTCACCATTCTTAATTATTCAATTGCAATTCCACTGCCCAGAGGCACAATATATCTAAGTAAACTACTATGATGATTACATAGGCTAAGGCTACCTATACAATCAGCTTATATTTTTGGTATTAGAGCTAGGCAGGGCAGTTGGTAGGTGAAATGGGCGTAATTGGTGTCCTTTCACGCACAGGTTATACACTAACTTTCAGGGAAAAAAAAATCGTAACTTACATGAAGCGGTGGCATAAAGTCACTAGACAATCCACAGAGAGCCATAACAATCACCTCCCTCCTAATGCCCTAGCCTATGTAAGGCAATATGATCATCCAATGTGGGGTAGTTTGCTTACCATAAAGTAATAAATAGTAGGGCATCTATAATTTTACACAGGAACCACAACTACTGTACCTGCATTTGTTCCATTTCATTTCTATTAGCCAGCCATTAGAGTTGCGCTGTGTAAGGTCTGCACCGCAGTACACTCAAAATGGTTTTGAATTTTGAATTGAGTCAGGCACTTGTGGAAAAGCAACCATTTAGACAAGAATCAGAATCATGTATTCTGCTGGCCTGTTTGGCCCTGTCATCATTTATCCTATCTCTAAAAAAATATTTTGGTAAATCTAAGGTTTGAGAACTCGACAAATCATAATGATAATTTCTTATTTTTTCAGGGGTACTGAGTTCACATTTACGGGTCTTGAGCACCCCTTAAAATAGCCTAAAATCACCACTGCTTTTTGTTGTATAAACCTGTTCATGAATTAGTAATAAAAGTGCACTATCAGTAATAATTCAAAATGCACTTCTTGCCTATGACAGTTTCCCCTATGAGGCAAAAGGCACCATTTTTGGCATGCCTTCTCCTTATTGGGTCTTTAGTACCTCCATCAAGTTTGGTTATGTGTGAAATCTTCCTGAGATATGACCTCACTGGTAAGTATAGTTTATTAGACATAGTCAATTTTGTAATGATTGTATAAAATAAATGGCTTGTGCAAATTTAGTTTAGTTTTCCAATATGGTGGCTGCTGTAATCAGGTTGTCATGATGAATTTGTTTTGGCCTTGAGACCAAAATTGTATTTTTAATGAAAGTGCATAAGGAATTATAAGCAAAATTACTTATATATATATATATATATATATATATATTAGTGCCCCATAGCAGATAAAAGGCACCAGTATTTGGTCCTAAGTGCCTCTATCAAATTTGACACATTTATCAAAGTGACATCCTGACATATGACCTCATTTCCTGTTTGGTGTCTTTGCTGTGAATTCTGGTCGGCTGTGATGTTACATTACATTACATTACATTACATTGCATTTGGCAGACGCTTTTATCCAAAGCGACTTACAATCAAGGAGGACATAAGCAATAGAGGAGGACACAGAGTAAAGACACAACAGATATAAGTACTTCTGCATAGGGATAGAGAGAGAGAGAGAGTTTTTAGATTAGTGTTTGTTAGTTATATTAGTTTTGTTAGGAAGGGAAGCAATCTCGGAAGAGAAGGGTTTTTACAAGCTTTTTAAAGATAGGGAGGGATGTTGCCGTTCTTGTTGCAACTGGTAGGTCGTTCCACCATTTGGGGACAACCACAGAGAAGAGCTTAGAGTGACCTCTCTTTGTGAGAAGTGAGGGTACCGATAGACGATTTGTGTGAGCGGAGCGCAGCGCCCTGGACGGGACGTGAGCCTGTAATAAGACATTGAGGTAGACGGGGGCGGAACCTGAAATTACTTTGTAGGCTAGTGTCAGAGCCTTGTGTTTAATTCTGGCAGCTATTGGCAGCCAGTGAAGATCTCTAAAGAGTGGGGTAACATGTGTTCTTTTGGGTTGGTTGAAGACCAGTCGCGCTGCTGCGTTCTGGACCATTTGCAATGGTTTGATCGCACAGGCAGGTAGACCGACTAGGAGAGAGTTACAGTAATCGAGCCGCGAGGTGATTGATGCCTGTATAAGCAATTGAGCAGCATATTGGGTCAGGTACGGTCTGATTTTTCTAATATTGTATAATGCATAGCGACATGATCTCGCTACAGAAGAAATGTGATCGGAGACAGATAGACGGTCGTTGTGTGAATGCTTTATTGACCAAAAAATGTGAAGTATAGTTTGTTAGGCTTGGTTTGGAGATTATTTTTTCCAAATTTTGTATGGATTGATCAAAATACATGGCCTGTGCAAATTTAGTCACAATTTTGAAATATTCAATACGGCAACAACTATAGTCAGGTTTTGGCCTTATTTAGTTGACTTTTATTTATCCAGGAAGGTCCCACTAAGATATAGTATCTCATCTTCCAGGGACTTAACTAAACTCAACTGTACAACTAAAGTACAGAGATGACGTAGACCACAGACAGACTGTCAAGCAAAGCACAAGCAAGAATACAAAGAATACAAAAAGACAAGTTCAAACAAGGTACAAAAAAATACATAGACCACAGGCACGCACTAGAAGAGAGCTAGAAACAGTGACACTGTTCTATTAAAAGGAGTCGAGATGTGTTGAAGATGTTCTGAAGGTCATTCCAAGTATGTGGAGCATATGAGCTAAAGGAAGTTATATTTAATTCTTTTCATATAGCTTGGATGTTTAGAACCAATTCATTTCCTGACCTAGTGTTGTAAGAACTGGTTTTGTGTGATAACAGACAACAAATGTAGGGTGGAAGTTTACCAATCAATGCTTTAACAATAAAAATGTAGTTTTACATTCTCCCATCTCTTATTAGAATCAAACCAAAATTTCAGCATGACATCTTGTTAAGTTGGTGAGATATGTATCTTCAAATATCAATATGTCCTAAAAAATGCTAAAATTCCATTATTTCATAAACACCACTTTTTTATACACCTCTCCTTTCTTAATGTAACCACATTCTTTTCTAAAGTTTACACACTGGGACAGTACCCTGTGTAGTTGTCTAATATCACATTGGAATTACAGTCCTTCCCACCATTTAAGACATAGCCATCAAAACAAACCCATATTTTCTAGGGGGGGGGGGGGCACCCCTAGAAAAACCTTTAATATATTAAAGGTAATTTCCTGTGTTATGGTGCATTTTAACAAGTTGTTAGGTAGCTTAATTTTATCCTTGTGGGTGAAAGGACAGCAGAAAGAAAAACATGCTTTACATAGACAAATAGATATTCAAAACAAAGTATTATTTAGGATATCATTTAAAAATAATACAATTATGTTGTTTTTGATGTTTGTAGGCATCAAAAGGTCTAATTAGGCAAGATGCTAAGATGCTTGTGAAATCAAAGGACTAGTGCAGATGTAGTGATTTGATTATATTTTCTATAAAATTAATAAATATATATATTTGAATGGTAACAGCTTAAGTTTCAAAAATAATTTCTCCCATCAAACCGGCCCAAATCTGAGATTGACATGAGTCGGCCCATCGACAATCCTCCCAAATCTTTCAAGGAGGGGTGTGTGTGTGTGTGTGTGTGTGTGTATGTGTGTGCGTGTGTGTGTGTGTGTGTGTGTGTGTGTTTGTGTGTGCGCACACGCTGCATAACCTGTAATTACACACAGAGCGTAGAAACAGAGAGTCTGAAATTGAGGTATTACCACTTTCAGCAGTGGGAGAATCATAGCTGAGGGAGCTAGGGATTTCCCCACTGGTAAGTCTGAGATTAAAATTTGAGGCAATAATGCTGGCAATCACATTTGCTGCCTTCAAGAAAAAGGGCTCAATATTGTCTGGGCCAGTAGATTTTTTGATGTCCAGTATTCATCTTGGTTAAATTGTTCATGTACATGCATATACTCCATGATCTATTTTTTTGATGATGATAGTCACTTGTTGATGTGATAAATGTTTCGCGAGAAAATTCACTTTGAATATACATTTTATTTTCAATAGGCCTACATGCTGCATGAATGCTAATATGTGTGTAAATGTAATGCAGTTTGTTTTATGTACGTCCCAAGTTTAATTCGTGCCTTGCTAACGTTCGCGAGCTAGAATGTGACTAGCCTGGAATTCGACTACTGCATTCTAGTTGCAATACCAGTTGCAATACTAGTTGCAATACCACATGAGGGTAGTCGTTAGTTTTGCATAAGTGTTGTTTGCACAGATTGTACACTGAAAATAGATGAAGCAATGTTTCTCTTTTGTATGATGCAAGTTTTACAGATTTATTTTCTAATTGATTTTTTTAACCCTTTAATGCATAAGATGGGTCTAAATAGACCCGGCAGAGTTTTAATTTTTGATTTTTTTTGATTTTCATCTTTTTATCACTTATGGAGTATTTATTTCCAGGACCAAAACTTAATTTAAATACTTTCAGGTTACTATTTGAAATAGAAGTCATTTTACATAATTATACATTATTTAGACACATGGGTCTAAATAGACCCGTATTCATTTTCTATGCAAGTTCACCACAGGCTTAGTTTTTCTTACCAATGTGAATTTTTTTTTAATCCTCATTCAATAATGCATCTTGTTTCATCATTTATGGATTATTTATTTCCAGGACCAATACTTAATTTCAATACTCTATGGTTACTCTTTGAAATAGAAGGCATTTTACATAATATACAGTATGTCACAAAAGTGAGTACACCCCTAACATTTTTGTACTTTTTTAATTATATCTTTCCATGGGAGAAGTCTAAAGATATAATACTTTTCTACAACGTAAAGTAGGCAGTGTACAGCTTATGTAACAGTGCAAATTTGCTGTTCCCTCAAAATAATTCAACACATAACCATTAATGTCTAAACCACTGTCAACAAAAGTGAGTACACTCCTATGTGAAAATGTCCAAATTGTGCCCAATTAGCTATTTGTCCTCCCTGGTGTCATGTGATCTATTAGTGTTACAAGGTCTCAGGTATAAATGGGTAGAAGTTGTGTTAAATTTGGTGTTATCACTCTCACACTCTCTCATACTGGTCATTGGAAGTTCAACATGGCACCTCATGGAAACTCTCAGAAAATTGTTGCTTTACATGAAGATGGCCTAGGTTATAAGAAGATTGCCAACACCCTGAAACACTGAGACCATACAGCGCTTCAAGAGGACAGACTCTACTAAGAACAAGCCTCCCCATGGTCGACCAAAGAAGTTGAGTGCATGTGCTCAGCATTATATCCGGAGGCTGTGTCTTCAAAATAAGTGTAGGAGTGCTGCCAGCATTGCTGCAGAGGTTGAAGGTTGTCAGTGCGCAGACCATACGCTGCCCATTGCATCAAACTGGTCTGCACGGCTGTATTTCAACATGGTAACGACCCCAAGCACACCTCCAAGATGACCACGCCTTGGGTGAGGGTGAAGGTGATGGACTGGCCTAGCATGTCCCCAGACCTGAACCCAATTCAGCATCTGTGGGGCATCCTCAAATGGAAGGTGGAGCTCATGGTCTCAAGCTCAAGGTCAGCTCTATGATGTCATGTAGGAGTGGAAGAGGATTCCAGTGACAACTTCTGATGCTCGTGAACTCCATGCCTAAGAGAGTTAAGGCAATGCTGGAAAATAATGGTGGCCACACAAAATATTGACACTTTGGGCACAATTTGGACATTTTCACTTAGGGGTGTACTCACTTTTGTTGCCAGTGGTTTAGACATCAATGGTTGTGTTGAGTTATTTTGAGGGAACAGCAAATTTGCACTGTTATATAAGCTGTACACTGCCTACCTTACGTTGTAGAAAAGTATTATATCTTTAGACTTCTCCCATGGAAACATATAATTAAAAAAGTACAAAAATGTTAGGGGTGTACTCACTTTTGTGACATACTGTACATTATTTAAACACATGGATCAAAAAGTATCAGTTCTTGGTAGCAGTTATTTGAACAAAATGTTTTTAATTAGGCCTATTTAAATGACAATTATTTCATATCTGACGTATGATATTTAAATCACTTAAAAGTATAAAACAATACAGTGCCTTAATATGAGACTGTGAACATGTGAATAGCGAGCAATAAGGTACATCAGTAAGTATAGTGCAGTATCGGATATCATTCAGAGCATTGCAGGAAAAGAGTTCAAGGACTTACCATAACAAGAACATATTTCCTGGATGATATATATTAATTATGGAAGTTGCAACAGGAAAAAAAAAAACAATTTGGCTGACAATTGACTTTAGAAACGAATGCGGGTCTTTTTAGACCCATGTCTGGAAATTAGAGTAGAAATTCCAAATCCATGTTTATTTATAAAATGAAAAATGTTAAGAAATATAAAATATGTTCTTTGCATTAAATACTACCTACAAAATTACTTTTATAAGTATTATGGGATTAACTGTATTGGTTTTAAAAGTTATGAGACAGAATATCACATTAATGGTTGGAATTACATTGGAAATGAATGCAGGTCTTTTTAGACCCATGTTATGCATTACTGGGGGTTCCGATAGCTTATGCATTAAAGGGTTAAAGCTGTATATTTTTGTGCACTGCCCTATATTGTTGCAATGGGAGAATTTATATATATATTTAGATCAGAATTGCAACTTTAAGTATTCACTGCATTACATGTACACACATATTAGCATTCATGTTTATTAATACACTTTTCCCTTTTGGATTTTATTTTGGTTATTTTATTGACACACCCCATACTAGTAGTAATTATAATAATGTTAGATAGTCAGTATAGCCTTCTTTAAGAGCAGAAAGAACTTTCCATGCTGCAGGACCCAGCAGTAGAATAGTCACCTCTGCACACCATTTGAGTTTCACAGAGTTTGTACTGGAGGATTAGGAGATATTTGCTTTAGAAGTTGGCCTTCAATTGAAACCTTTGCTGGTGTCTACATCGTATACGTTAATAATGAAATCTGCAAAGAATGGCGCAGATTTGAAACTCAGTGATACTGAATTATATGATTAACATTTCTATGGCCTAGTGTTTCACAAGCATATGATTGTGGATTTATATTGCTCTACTCTGTAGTTTGTTTAGGAGAATATTGCTTGAACGACTACAGGGATTTAGGAGAAATACTAATTTAATTACTAGGGGATACCATGCTTCAAATCCGTGAAGCAACAGCATTCCTACTCATCCTAAAGTGTTTCATGAGTAGCAATTGCAGTAAAGAATGTATGCTAAATGCTACCAGGTGTGCATTGTGGTTTGAACCCATGACTGAATAGAATAACAGTGTCAGTGGCATGAAACATTGTCTCTGAGTTACTGGCAAGTGGCAGTAGGGTATGGTGGTGGCTACTTATCTGCCATGACCTGCCATGATGGACTTCTCATATTTTTAAAACTCATTTCTGTATGCAAAACTGATTTACTTATTACGTCTCACAGCTTTACAATATACTGACTCTGGAATGGCACTACAAACATCATTGTAATTGTGCCTTTTCCATAGCAACAATAAACTTAAAGTACTGCTCTGCAATGTTGGTGTATAACATGTATTTTTCTTCATATGCTGTCAAATTGTGACTGGCAAGTTTTATTTATGTACACAGTATCTCCATAAACATCTGTAGAAATATTTATATTAGCCTGTATATTGTATTACATATTTTCAATACATGGCTAATATTAAATGGACTAATGCAACATTCTGTGAAACTCTTATTTAAAAAAAGGAACACAGAATTTTGCTTAGGTTATTATCATAGCCTGGGCCTGCACATACTGCCTGTGACGCTACATTGAATTTTGCATTTAAGTCAGTCTGGCCAACCTGCCTATTTGTAGTTCTTTCTGGTCCAGCAAAATCCAGAACCAATGCTAGGCATTAATCATGGGAATCAATGGTCTGATTGGTTGTAGCTCTGTCCAGTAGTACACAGAGAACTTCCGGTCTATGGGAGGTTTGCTAGACCAAGCTCTGTCTACGAGCTTAGTGTGACAGCCAGGCTACTATTATCACACAGCCATAACATAATTTCATTTACACCTGGTTGCGCATTTAAAATACCCTGCCTGTTCTGTAAAGCACATACAAATACACGCGCATGCACTGGCACATTTAACATGTCACATCAACAGCTTAAAACTTAAGAGCGGTTGTCTGTAACTATCAAGGATGTTGCGCGGTTCGCAAAAAATCGAATTTTTTTTTTGGTACCCGAACAATAGCATTTGATGACTTATATCACCTGTGAAAGTTTGAGTCTGATCAGATAAATATTTTGGGAGAACGAGGGCCCAGAAGTTTTGGGCGGAATCGGACTGTATTTTACGCTAATTTCACCATGCTTGACATTTTGACAAAAATATTAAAATAGAGCAAGAATCTTAAAACCAAAGAGTTCCACAACAAAACTAGAGATATTTGTGAGTAATTTGATGTGTTTTATTAGTTCGTATGACAAAATCTGAATAGCTTCTTTTTCTTCATGCTAGCTGGAATTTTCCAAAAGCGTGGTAACCCTGTGGAAAGGGTCACGCATTCCTCCAAGGCACATGATTCCATCATTCAGTTGTAATTTAAATCATCACGCAGGAGATCGGCACAATAATACTCACGAATGGGCCTACAATACAGCTAGATTTCCCATTGATAGTCCTCTTTAAGGTGTATTTGAGATCCATGTACGATCGGGTCGTGACCCCACAAAGCTTTTTGAGTGCCGAAATTGCCCAAAACGCAACTTGAATTCGGTCTTCCCAGAGATTTGTTTTTGCAGTGCCCAAAAATTTTATTTCACGAATACCAAGTAAAAGTATTACTCTTCGACTGCGAAGTTTAAAATTTGACAATTTCCGGGTACTTTTGTGTTTATAAGCCTTCGAATTTGACCACTGAAAACTCTAAGTGTAAAATGACAATAAAGTAAAAATCCCTAAAATATTCAGATTTTGTCATACGAACTAATAAAACACCTCAACCTCACAAATATCTTTAGTTTTGTTGTGGAACTCTTTGGTTTTAAGATTCTTGCTCTATTTTAATATTTTTGTCAAAATGTCAAGCATGGTAAAATTAGCGTAAAATACAGTCCGATTCTGCTCAAAACGTCTGGGCCCTCGTTCTCCCAAAATATTTATCTGATCAGACTCAAACTTTCACAGGTGATATAAGTCATCAAATGCTATTGTTTGGGTACAAAAAAAAAATTCGATTTTTTGCGAACCGCGAGACATCCTTGATAGTTACAGACAACCGCTCTTAAGCCTTTTAAAAGCACTCCAACTTGGAGAGGAGTGGAAATACTTGCTCTCCAAGCACAAACCCAAGTGCTGCCTCTCTTTCTCAGAGCAGCATTTTCTTCCTCCCTTTCACAGAGAAAGCACACTTATAATTATAATAATAGACACCACTTAAGAAGAACAATACGTGTGCTCGCAGAGCATGCACACTTAATAACAATAGAGATGCCTTGCCAAAACAAAACCAAAGAATTATGCTGACTGAAAAGCATTATTGTTATTAGAACAGAATGAAAAAAATGAACAGCAGATTTCAGATCTTGGATTCTGTGACCTTAACAACTTTACCAATTACCCAATTAACATTTAACCAATTAACAATTTACCTATTCAACCATCCCAGTCACATGATGAGGGGTGTGGTCAACAGGTCACAACTCCACATCAAGTGTCACACCACTAGCAAAAGTATTTGGTGGCATTTCATTACACCCACTGACTGTAATGGCATTGTATTAAAAAAACACAAGGTACTTTTTAATATAGAATGGAGCCTTTACTCTTGCTGGAAGGCCTTTCACAGACAGACCACCAAATTTGGCACATCTGTACTATAGGGAATACCTAAATAGGAGTGAAGCCTACCTCTAATCGCAGGTAAGCAGACCTACATCCCCAAATTGACAATTAAAGTGCATTACACTAGATCATGGGTCTTCAACTGGGGTTTTACAACCAGTCATCAAATCATGAAAGCTGTCACAACACTTTACAGACCTCTGTAAGATTTTACTAGGGTCTGAAAATTGTCGGGTTTAGTTATGAGCATTCAAAGTAATATCATTCTATGACATGCCCATCAGTCGCCACTTTAAACTACAAAGTCCATGGTCAGTATTCTTCACAGCCAAGGAGTCCCCAGACTCAAAAAGGTTGAAGACCTCTGCACTAGATAACAGTCCCTTCTACATCCCTGTTCTTTTTTAGCCTCTCTCTTTGAGGCCTCAGCCTCCAAACCAATTTTGGAAGCTTTTTTTTCAAAATCATGAAATAAGTGTGGCTAGGGGGGTGCAGTTTCTCTTCAACAATCAGCAAAAACAGACTGAGATGTAGTTATTCTAAACCACATGTTGTAGTTATTCTAAACCACATTTTATCTGTAGTATAAATTGCGATATGTCCGTGACCTGACCATGACCATATGTCCGTGACATGACCATGAGTGTTAACAGATGTGACCAGCAGACCAGCAATCTAATCTGAACAAAGTCATGTTCTTATTCATGTTCATGGTCATGTTCTCATTTATGTTCTTACATTAGTAAAATAACTCTCACATGAAGTAAATGTCATTGCACTAAAGACAGATGTCGCCTATAAAACCAATAGTTTGAGCCTTTGTGCATATGTAATGTGTTACTACCAGTTATAAAATACTGAAAGACAGTTTAATTTGTTTTTATTATGTCCACCATATCTTTGTAATATAATTTTGAAATAGCAGTGGGGTGTTTTTATAACAAAGCAACATAACTAGCTAAGATAATTGTCAATTCTAATAATTGATAGTTACTTGATAATGAACTTACATGATAATGGTTTTCTTTGGTGCTTTGGTCTCTTGTTCCGTCACTACAAAAAAGGGTACATGAGGAAAATGACAATTTTAAACTCCTTGGTAAAATATGGGGAATGGCAGAATCCCAGTTGGTCAGCTAGCTTGTGAATAATAAAATAGCCTTTAGATTTTCCTATACTACCTTCAATTGTAATGGCTTGCTCTCCTCTGCGGTCACTGGCCATGGCTACAACTGGATGGCACAAGTCAGCGCCACATCTGGTACTTCCAAGACGGTTTGACAGCTAGAAACACCAAAGAATTAAATCATTTGAAATGTATTTTTAATATAAAAATATCAAAGAAATAAATACATTTTTACACTACCTGCATGTATTTTGTTTAAGAACCGAACCAAACTTTAGCACTAAATTCCAAGAAATACTGGAAAAAGCTTTGAAGTACTATCATACCTCACATTCATAGTGTCCCAGGTCCCTCTCACCAGGGTTTTTAATAATTAGGACAAGAACACCACTGCGAGTCTCACTGTATGTCTGGTACTTTTCTTGATCAGTCAAGAGGCGCCCATCTTTGAACCATCTGATCATGAAATATGATGAGAATTTTAGAATATTTTAATTAAAGTGTATGAAGAATGAATCAAGAATGTGTAAAAAGTGGATAGGAGTTTATTTTAAATTACCTGATTTTAGGATTTGGAGCACTTTGAACAGTGCATGTGAACTGAGCATCCTCACCAGCAAGTAGTGTTGTATTTCGAATCTTAGTCACAAATCGGGGTGGAACTAGGAATAAGAAATAGAAATAAGCATGAAAGTTAAAGTGATTCCCATTTGTCAATGTGATTACACAGCCCACAACAACAAAATTGCAACCTGCACTTAACCCATTATACGCATACTCCCACGAGTATGGGAGCAGTGGGTAGTGTGGGTATAATATCTTGCTCAAGGGTACCCCAATGGTACTCCTGGCAGTCAGTGGATTTGAACCTGTGACCCTCCGATCACAAGTCTGTTTCCTCAACTACCAGGCCACTATACACTGTCATGAAGTAAAACAGTGATGTGTACATTGCTATGTTTTTATCTAATTATGCATTATGTACTCATTGAAGCAATGCATACCAGTGGACACACAGAACAGTGACTTACCCTGCACTGTGATCTTTCCCAAAGTGCTGGCATTGCCTGCAGAGCTGGCAGCAAAACACATATACTGGCCTGAGTCATCTGCTGTCATGTTGTCCAGGATCAAAGTGCACGAGCCATCAGGATCCTCTATGATGATGTGATGAGGGTCTGCCTCTACAGCACGGCCATCTAAAGAGCAGATGAGGACTTAAGTTAGTTTATGCAACAGATAATTTGGCCTTTTGCACCTTAAACATATTCCTTACCTTTATACCACATGACCGTGGGCTTTGGAAGTCCTCTAACTTTGCAAGCCAATTTCACTGTTTGTCCAAGCTCTGCTGTGCAATCTGCCAAAATCTCAACAAAATCAGGTGGACCTGGGAAAATAAAAGATGCTACATTGCATTACATGATACATTAGTTGATATTATACTCAGTAGCAACAATGACAATGATTAGTGTATATAGTGTTTGGTATATTTACAAATTAATTTGACAATATTATGTAACTTCTAACATAAAGCTAGGAAATAACCATGCACTAGAACAAGCTTACACTTACACCAAGCTGGTAGTGTGTAGCGTTGCTGCAAGTCACGAAGGTCTCGCAGCCAAGAGTTCTTAATGATAACAGTACGTGCCTGAAGAGTGTACTTCCTAACAGAATCCTCTCGCTCATGCCAAATCTCAAAGGCTCTTTCATCACCTTCCACTGTCTCATTTACGTCAATATTGTTTAGCTGCGAGGACAAAATTGGAGTTGCAGGACCAAGATTAATTATTTAAGTTAAAAGTTGTTAATAATGTTTAAATGCAGATACACTCATCACAGTTCACCTTCATCATGTTCTTAAAGATGTAAGCTGGTGAGTCTGTATTTGTGTCACGTTTTTGTTTGCATATGATGACATAGTTTTTGAATAGGAAGACGTGCCGGTGATGGCCTCTGGATGATGTTCTGATTCCTGGGGCACCTTCCCACACAGTAAATGGTCCCTTTTGAAAAAAGTGCCTGCATTAGCTGTGCAGTAAAACTCCAAAGCATGTCTTTATGGCTTGTTCATAAAAAGACCATATGTCTTTTTTATTTTTTATTTTATTTTCGGTATATAAATATTAGAGCCAATCTGATTTGTCATTGAGGCAGCTTTTTCAGCTACACTTGTGATAACTGGATTTCAGTTACCTGACGAATGGGCTCGCCCAGGGCTTCCAAGGTAGCAGGGTAGTTTTCTATGAGAGAGACATGATGAGTGTTTTCAGAACGCTGAGGCAAGGAGGACACCATGGCATAAGCCTCTTCCAATAGACAACAGTTCTGTCCATTTCTTGCTTTGTTCCTGATCATCTCCTAAACATAAATATGGTAGATACATGAGAAAATGCTTAAGACCCAAGGTTAAGTACTGTACAAAGTGAAATGCAAGAATCATGTATATTTGTAATAATTTGCATCACCTTGAGTAAGGTCTTGTATTTTTGAATTCTCTCCACTGGTCTCTGAATGTATGCATTTACACTCAAAACAGGGCCTTTGGCAGGATCGATGTGGACTAGCTCAGTGTCAGTGTATTTCTGAAAGTGAACACATACTCTGTGATTAAGAATAAATCACAATTAAATGGTGTTATGACAAAAGTATTTCTCAATCAGAATCTGAATTATTTTTATTGGCCAAATACACTTACGTATACAATGAATTTGACAACAGCAGATATTACCTCTCTATACACCAGTATAGTTATAAGTACCAAATTATCATCTGACCTTCAGCTCTTACATGACTGGTTTGGAAAGAACCATTTAACCATTAATGTAAAGAAAATTAAATGCATGTACTTATACCCCTCGAAAAAGGTTTCCTGATACTGCTCCCATTACCTGTGCAAACCAAGACCTGGTCATTACAAAGACCTATAAATATCTTGATGTGGTACTTGACTCACACCTTTCATATAATGAACACATCTCTAAACTAATAAATAAGCTTAACCAGAAATGATATGTATATAATAACAATGCCATTTTCTGTTTTAGAAACATATTTACATGCAATTGTGTTTTCTACAATTTCTTATGGTCTTCAAATATGGTCTCTTACCACAAAGGAAATTACTGCACCAACTGCACGTCTTTACTACAGTGCTCTCAATATTTACTGTAATTTACCAAAGTGGTCTCACCCCTCACATCCCTCCCCACATCAGAGCATCACACCTTGCCAACAGTTATATCTGCACGCATGTTAATGTCCTGTGTAAGTGGTGTGTAAATGCTTTTGTTTTTTTGTTTTACAGAACAAAAACCTGCTGTAAACCATTAAAAAAGGTGGTCTAGCCCGGGGCGTGAAACACTATAGAACCGCCACTGATTATAATAATAAAGTGTGTACTGTGTACATATAATGTGCAAAAGAGACTTAGAGATGTTAAGTATGCAAACCTGAGCAGTCTAAGAAGTAGATAAATGGACAAAGTGGGGATGGCCCCACTTATCAGCCATTTAGGAGAGTGATGGCAGTGGGGAAGAAGCTGTTTGGTTATTTTGGTGGGCAGGGCTCTGTAGCGTCTGCCACAGGGAAGGTCAAAAAGAGTATGTGCAGGATGAGTGGGGTCCTTAAAGATGTTCTCAGCCTGCTTCCTCTGTCTTTTCAGTTTAAAAGTCCCCGAGGGAGGGCAGGGGGTACCAATGATTTTCTTAACTGTCTGGATTGTGCGCTGTAGCCTGTTTGTCCTGTTTTATGGCAGCTCCAAACGAAACTGTAATGGATGAACTGTATCCACAGTCTCTCAGTTTTGAGAATGTTGAGAATGTTCAGCTTTAGGCTGTGTTTACTGCACCAGAGCACCAGCTACATATGCAGACTCTTCACCATCCTGGATAAGCCCATAAACATTTTTTACTCATTTTATTTTTAATATTATTTTATTTTTTATTTATTACACAAAAGGAAGTATTAGGTGCAATCCCAAGATTTTTCATCTCAAGAGAACTGCGATGACTAGATTTCCACAGGTCATATATTTGTGGATTTACATTGCTCCACTCTGTAGTTTGTCTGAATGAGAAATGATTAAATGACTAGGCAAACAGCTAAAAAGGAAGTGTAAATGCTATTAGTCTATCAGGATGCAACCTTGTGACTGAATGGAACAATATGCAAAGTATTTGTCTCATGTAACCTTCTCACTGAGCCACTGACAAGCTGCATCATCATGTATTAATGACATCGAAGTATTACTAGTGTACAGACACTGCTAAAATATATGCATCTGTAGAAACATATTAATTTGCTTAACTACATGGATTGGCACCATAGTGCCTACAACACAAAAATACAGTTGCAGGCATGCATCTCCACCAAGAATTTGTCTGCATCAGCAATGATGTTGTTCCAGTGACATGGTTTGAACAACCGAGTGTATTGCAATGGAGGAGCGACACTTTCTAGACACAGTCATGGAGGGGTCATTGTCTTGCATTGTACTACTATCATTTAGCAACAACTGGGCTAACATTTATAACAATGCTTAACTGATTTGGCACGGCCAAAATCTAATAGCAAAAAAGATATTTTTGTTTTCATGACAGTGGTTTGGAAATGTGCTAGATGTGTGCAAAGCATACTTGTACGCATGTAAACTGAGTTTTAGCTGATAAACATGGCTAATTTTGTAAAACCAGTATCATTAGGCTACTTACTTTGAAGTACTGGTGGGTGGTCTTTTCACTAATGGCAGCTTCAGCTTGAGACTGACCCACCAAGTATTGTATATATTTTTCAAATCCTTCAGTATTTCTCAAGAGGTGCATGGCTACATCATCATCTGTGTCACACTCATAAAAGCCAGGAAGAATGCAGCTGATGGAAAAAAAGGCAGATGAAATATTTTTGTATCAGGCAATTCTGTTACTATAATATAGCAATATTGTGTTTATCTATATCATTTCATAATGGTAACCATTTCTTTTCACCTGGTAACAACATGGTAACTCAATGATATGCCATAGTACTAATACAGGTACAAAAGATTGTAACTTGTAAATAGAAACAAATTAAAAAGGAATTACTTAGAAATACCTTAACTATTTCCGAAAAACTATTTTGCATTAATGGGTGTCAACCACTGGAATGAAGAAGGTAACTACAGCAAACTTTTGTAAGGGATAACGGCCGACAAGGTGACCAGTTCCATGGAAATAATGGCGAGGTGAAGGCAAAGAATTCTGTGACACAAAGCGAAGTTCCCTCCACTGAGTCATTATTTCCACAGAACCGGTCACCTCGAAGCCATTATCCCATTTATCTTCTGTCTGCATCCAGGAAACATTTTAATCCACAATAAAATATGCATAAACTACACAAATAACCAGTTGATTTGCTCTTTTATAGCATCCATTAGGAAAGTAGAGCGGGAATAGATAGCTATTTTACTGTTAATTTTGCTACTAGAGTTGTTATGGTTACCATTCATAAGTGCATTGATATGAAACGTCAATTCAACATTTTCTTGCGATGCACTGAAAAGGTAGCCAGTTATAGAAAGTTATTGCCAATCAAAAAAGATAATCATATTGTTAAGGGAGATAAAACACTATTGCTGTCTAAAAAGAGAGAGAAAAAATATGACTGGCTTACCTAGTACCTTATACAATATCTCATCTATTCAAATAATTACCATGTAATTGTGTTTTTTTAGGTTTCTAAGAACTTTGCTTAAAACTGTACTTACAAGGAAACATCAAGGGCTCCATTTTTACGATCATATGCGCATTGTCTAGTCTGTCGCGCAAGTTGCTTTGGGGGCGTTCCCGACACAATTCGGTATTTTGTGCCAGGCGCATTGTTCAAAAGGGCTGGTCTTAAATTGCTTCATTAGTCATGGGTGTATTTTGGGCGTAACATACAATTAACAAATCAGAATTTATACTCTCATTCCCTTTAAAAGCCAGCGGCACATTTTCCATTGCCTGTTGCTATTACGATGTCGGATTTACCCGGACTGCAGGAGTTATTCGGTGGAGGAGACTGATCTGCTAGTGCGTTAAGTAATCTTCGGGGACGGAAAGAATCCCCCAAACCTCCGTGTGTCAAGGACGGCACGTGAGCCTTTAGTAAGACGTTGAGATAAGCGGGGAACCTGAAATGACTTTGTAGGCTAGTGTCAGAGCCTTATGTTTAATTCTGCAGGTCGCTGAAGAGTGGGGTGACATGTGTCCTTTTGGGTTGGTTGAAAACCAGTCACGCTGCAGCGCTCTGGACCATTTGCAATGGTTTGATCGCACAGGCAGGAAGACCGACTAGGAGGGAATTGCAGTAATCGAGTCGAGACGTGATTGTCACCTGTATTAGCAGTTGTGCGGCGTATTGGGTCAGGTATGGTCTGATTTTTCTAATATTGTATAATGCATAGCAACATGACCTCTCTAGGGAGGAAATGTGTGCCACGCTGTTTATTTAAAACGACAAAAGAAATCGTAAATAAATTGCAGAACATTGCTATACATTTGTGTCTGTTTGTATACTAAAACATTAAAATACATGGCTATACAGGCTATACATGTTGCAGCTCTTCTGCCAGTTGAGCTCGTCTCTCTGGTGCAGCAGCAGGTGCATCTGGGTTCAAAGCGTTGTGCGCCCCTAAAATAGCTTTTCAGCAATGCGCAACTGATGATAAACCAGGTTTTTCTTGGTCAACGGCGAATTTGGTTTTTGCGTCCTCTTAATAGCATCTCGTGCGCATTGCACCATACCAAACCTCTTCTTTTCGCTGACACACCCGTGAGGGCGCAGTGTCATTTGCTATCTAGACAACGTGATTTTTTGCCTGAAAAAATGAATGATGCGTTGGCACAGAATAGTAATGACAGCATGCACATGTCGCGAATGCACAATGCACTGCGGCATGATAGGGGCCCATAGGCGGTTTTTGCATTGGGCAAACATGGGCATTTGCCCGAGGCCTCGTCCAATCAATTTTTGTTTTTAATTATTATTATTATTACCGCTATAGATGCTTTGGCAATATGATGTCATGCGAATGAAGCACATTTTAATATAAGTTGAATTTGAGAGAGACAGAGAGAGACGCCTGTGTAAGAGAACTGAACGCGATTTAATGCACAGAGGTTATACACACTTGGCTACCCCTCCCCCACTCTCACGGAAAAATGATACATCAGTCAAGAATTACATCGCAGGCTACCTCCAGTCAGCTTCTTACTACGAACTAGACATGCACAACTGGGTGAATCCTGAGTTCTGGTTCCTCAAATAGTGAGGGTTGCTCGCATACAGAATATACCAAGTTGCTTGGCCTACAATAAAAGAACTGTTGATGTAAAAACAAGTGCACTTGCAATCGTGAAATTAAACTAAGTAAGATGTCAGGATGGGTTAGCAAGAACACAAGTGGATCATAGCTGCACCAACTTAAGGTAGGACAGAGGGTTTCCTTTATCACATGCGTGCCGTGTCACTAGTTACCAAGACAGTCACAAGTAATATTATTTTCATTGCATCTGAAATCATTTGACGTAGGATTTAGCGTCTACTTATTGTGACTTCTACTAGCGTCAAATTCATAGCATGACAGGCTAGTCACTGTCTGACAGCTAGCACCACCTTAACAAACTTTTGACTGCACGCGTAAACCTATTTAGCTAGTAATAATCTGTTGAATATGACAGGGGGGTTGCAGTCTTTTTGATTGCTGTTAATTTACAACTTAATTCTGTAGGCGTCCATGAATTTACTTTGTTGTTCGCCATGTGTGTAGCTGACATTTTAAGTGTGGTGTACCCGTGTGTGTGCGGGTGTGTGGCAGTGTTGTTCAAGTTCACTAGATTTGTTTAGTAGTGTTTATTGTTCATGAGTAGTTCATGTATCACGTATGTTCATATTATTCATCTTCAAAACTGTTCTTTGCCCAGGGCCTCAGAATCCCTAAAACCGCTCCTGTAGGGGCCCAAGTGTTTGTATAAAAACTACCCCCCATTACCCACTTATTTAGCTGTCATTTAGGTTACTCCATGTTTTACCTATCAAAGTTTCCAGTAAATTACTTATTAATACTTACTAATAGCCTTCATTCATCATGCACAGATTTATTCAGTGTTACCAGGCTAAACATTGCTATTTTGCGAGTAAAAAAGATGAAAGTGGGCTGTAAAATTAAGTCAACACTGTCTCTTTTTTATTCCAACCATTCCAATCTCTATCAGGTTTTTTGCAGTGTTACCAGTTTAAACATGACATTCACAGCAGTCTTAATTCATCAAATATTTCAAATATAGCAAATATGTGCATAAATTGGCATCATAGGGTTCTTTGAACTTAGACAGCCAAGAATTCCAGTGATACCAAATTTTTGAAAATTGTACATGTGGTTGAAAAGTAGGCCCTACTGTTTGCAATTCTAAACCGTTCTGTGCTAGGCTGTTGTTAGATGTAGGCTAACTTGCGGGATGACTTATGGTGGCCAGCCAGGCTGCCAAGGTAGGCTGGCTGGCAGGCTATGTTTCACATCAGACAAGATCCATAGGCTGTCCTGCTAGATAACCTGCTTGAATTATCGTCGACCACGGCCCCAGGCCAAATTTCGCTAGGCAAAATTTGTTTCTCAATACAACAGTGGCAGACCTTATGTACAGAATGAAATGAAGTACAAGGGGCTGGTTTACCAGGCAAGAACTAAGCTACAGTCTCAGGAATGTCAAATAGCTATTACAAGAACATTTAGTTAGTTGCAAAGTTGTTTATAACCCATACTTGTTCTCTATATTTGTTACAGACATCTGCAGGTATTAAAACAAAAATAAAGTCATCTGACTAATTTTTTTCGTAAACCAAATGCAGGCTCATTGCCCATATCACCTCAGCCATACATCAACTTTGACATGGTGTTGTCCATCATGCCCTAAGCTCCTATTAATATTTTCATTTACAGAATTCCAGCCATAATTAAAGATATGGCACAAAACCAACAAAAATAAGCAATAAATCTATGACTGCATTATTGTTTTTAATTGGCTGACAATTTCTTTTTTTGCAAAGTCCAGGACACACCAAACCAGTGGGCTACGGTCTTCAACATGCCACAAACACCTCTTTCTGTTCCTGCATGTTGTGCAAGTGTAGATAAACAAATCACAAACAAAGTAGGATATGTGCATCCTTATTTTCCCTATCCTAACTAGATATATCGCATAGCAGTACATGGTATGACCACCACAGTGTTTTGAAATGTGGGAACCGTAGGTATAATGAGTTTGTGGTAGGTCAGTGTTGTGAGGTGAGAGTTTGTGTGAAAATGATTTGCTGGAAGTGGGCATGGATGTGGGTTTTTAATGAATGACATTCTATGTGTTTGTGTATATTTTGCGCAGTTCCTACCTTCTCAATCTAAGACATTGGAAATGCAAAATCCCCAATTTTTGCATTTAACTCTACCACTAGGTGGTGCTATGCTTCAAGTAAGTGTTTATGCGATGGGTTGATACGCCTCTTTAACATTGTCATACTAAGTGTGTGGCAAGATTTTGAACATCTAGCTTGGTCGAGAAACATCGCACCCTGTGATAAAATGTCACAAAATTTGGTGCACATGAAAACAAAGCTGTTCAGAGTTATCATGTCAACTTTTAACAAATTTGAGCCATTAGAAGCCGACATATAAACTTGAATAATTTTAAGCTATGTTTTGAATTTTCATTGACATGTAACTTTCAAACGGTTTATCTCAAGATAAATCCTTTGATAACTTTTTGTCAGCAGATGACATGTACCAAATTTGGTGAGATTCACCAGAACAGCCTATGACCATGAACAGCTTATGACGAGTTAGTTTGGTTTCGCATTTACAATGTTCAAATTTCATTCTCTTCGTTCGGAAATTCTTTTTGTTGGAAGTGGGCGTCGATCAGTGTTTTCAATGCGTGAGGGTCAATAGATTTCACAACAAAATAAAATTGGTTGTAAACATTACCGTTCTCTAGATAATAGGCAAAACAACATTTTGTACAATTACAGCACCCTCTTTGTGCTGACTGCATTTACCCATATCACTAGGTGGTGCTATGCTTCAAGTGAGTATTTATGGGCTGGGTCGATACACCCACTGACATGTCCTAAAAATGTCATGTAGTTTGCTGAAACTTTTATTGAGTTATTCAGCCAAAAGCTTCTACTTGCTCAAAAAGTTTTAGGGCTACATGCCTACAAAGATTAATGTTCCCCAGAGTTCCAGTGTCCTGACAATCGTTGACGAAAAATTGGTGAAAAAAAGGGAAAAAAGTCATGGCAACACTAATATGACGGCTTTCGCTAGCTTTTCTAGCAGCGGTCATAATAAAAAGGCTTGCTATTCATTACAAACATACTTCAGTGCTTAATAAATATATTTCTTAGCCCCAGCTTGGTAACTGCAATCTGTGTTTCAGACATCCTGACAGCAACTGCTGACAGCTAAACTTGGTTTGCCCCTAAATTACAAAAAAAACTCTCCAACTTTTGCATAGGCATAAGAATATGATCATGACAACAGTGCACATCACGACATCAAAAAATGTACAGCTTCAGAGATTTTACTTAGCTTACTCAAAAACTTTTAACTACCTATGGGAAGGTAGTCATACATATTTTACCTTTCAAACATGTAGCATGAGGTTTAGGTGACTAGAAAAGCACAATTGTAGCCCCCCTTTTTAATCGGCCCAGTTTACACTGTAAACCATGATTTTCTTTAAAAGTGAAAAAAGAAAAGAGCGAATGGGAGAAAAATCAGGACAATCTGCACACCCGTCCATGCAGACATACAGACATTCTATTAGCATTTTCTACACTCTCAGTTTGCTCTTTTAGGGACAAATAGGGTCGCTATCACTGTAAATGTACTTTTACAGCCCCTGCCCCTGTGTTGGCCTAGGTTGTTACTGAGTTCTATTGAGCCTATTTCCATTTTAGAAATATTGCAAAACTCACCCCATCCTAACCCAGCAGGAAGCCAAAAAAATGGTTCACGCATTTATCTCAAGTAGATTAGATTACTGTTTTGCTTTATTTGCAGGCCTCCCAAAAAAGTCAATTGAGAAACTACAGCTTATTTAAATATCGCCTGCCTGTTTCATACAGAATTGAATTTAAAATCTACTAGCATTCAAGGCCATAAACGGTCTTGCCCCATGCTATATCACTGACACACTGTCTTTTTATATTCCTACACAAACCCTCAGATCTGCCGAAGTTGGCCTCCTGAGGGTCCCAGAAGCTCCACTCAAAAGGATCGGGGAAGCAGCTTTCTCGTACTACGCCCTAAAGAGATGAAATGCCCTACCCCAACACATCAGAGAAGCCGAGTCCATTGACGCCTTCACGCAGGAACTGAAGACCTACCTCTTTAACCTCGCCTTTACCTAACGGCCCTACCAAAGACCCCCTATCCCCCCATGTCCAAGTACACAAACTGCTGCACTCTACGAACAGTCCAGCTGAAGACCTAGTCAAACCCCTTTCACCTAACGGCTCCACCAAAGACCACCTTCCCCCCTACACCCAAACAGACTTACAACAGTCACATGAACTGCTTCACTCCACAAGCAGTCTGACAGCACTGCCACACTGCTCCACCCAATAGACAACCTGACTACATTCACAGCTCCCAGTCGATCACTGCCCCGGCAGATGGGCTCCCCTAGGGGCCGCGGTTCTACCTGAGGTTGCTTCCTGTACTTACATAAACCACATGCAAATCAGGGAGTTTTTCCTCACCCCTGTCGCCCCTATGAACACGAGCAGGAACTGTCAACAGCGCCTGAATGAACTTTCTCAATGCTATCAAGCCGCAACAAATGGTGCCTTGTGTTTTTTCCTGCCAAACTGTTGAAGCACTTTGAGCTACATCTTGTATGAATTATGCTATACAAATACAGTTTATTATTATTATTAAAAATGTCACCAAATTTGATGTATGTCATCTGCAGACTATGCTGACAAAAAGTTATCAAAGGATTTATCTTGAAATGAACCATATCAAATGTCAATCAAAATTGAAGTCGTACCTAAAAATGGTTTCCCAGTCCATATCTTGGCTTCTAATTGCCCATATTTGATCAAACTTGACATGCTATCTCTACATAGCTTTTAGACATTTTGTCACAGGGGGCGCTGTTTCCCAACTAACCTGTCCATGTCCACTTCCAACAATAAAAATGTTACAATATAAAACCAAAATCAACTTCCTATGTAGGGTAACCAAAGGTCAATACTATGTGGCAGTTCCCTGTACTGTTATGCAGTACATCTACTTTACTTGGGAAACAGTATTTTTTAAACCTCATAACACTGCAGAAAATACATGGTAAAGGAAACAAAATGGTTGAAGCGAAAAAGTGGATAATGTTAGTGCTTGGTAATAAGTTGGTAATACTGTGGAAATAATGTAAACATTTTATAGGCCACTTTTATCGTGTTTACTTGGAAAATAGTCATATTTAGCCTGCTAACACTGCAATACATGACAAAGGTAAGAACAAACAAAATGTAACAGTGAGCAATCTTAGTAAGAAATTGGTAACACTATAGTACATGGTACATTTCAATGAACATTTATAATAACCCAGTAATAAAGAAGATGATGGCCCTGATGGCTTTGTTTATGAAGTTGTTGTTAAGAGGTAATGCATAGTTGATAAATGGTTGCAGATGCTGAATAAGCTATTAATAAGTAATATATTGAAAACTTTGATTGGTAAAACATGAAGTAACTAGCCTGGGCACGCCCATACTTCCTGTGCCGCTGCATTTGCATTTCGCATGCAAGTCAGTCTGGCCAAGCTGCCTGTCTACACCGTTTCTACATTAACAGAGAAACTGGGACCAATGAAAATCTAGCATTTCAAAAAGGCAATGACGCGGTAGATTAGCGACCAGAAATCTACCTCAGTCACTGTCAACATGGCGAACGAGGAGCAACGGCAAGATTTCAATGCAGCTGTAGCTGCTGTTTTGGAAGAACCCTGTTGTTGTGGTGTATACGTCAGAGCACAGAGCGGTGTGATTGGTCGAAGCTTCGTCCAGTAGCAAACACAGGCATTTCACACACGTGGGTTAAGCCCGCCCTCTGAGAAATGGGTTTACAACACAGCTTGGCCAGACCAATGTTCGCAGAGCATTGATAAGTCGCATTAGCCAGGCTATGAAGTAACCCAAATGACAACAAAAGTGGGTAATAGGAGAGGTAGTTTCTATAGAAATGTTCAATCTTTCCTTGTAAGTACAGTTTTAAGCAAAGTTCTTACCAGCCAAATAAACACAATTACACTTTAAAAGATCAATCATTGTTCCTGTTCCAAAGAATAATACGCCCTCATGTCTGAATAACTACAGACTAGTAGCCCTGCTATTGTGAATAACAAAGGTTTTTGAGAGGCTTATTAAAAATGTTATTTGCTTCCCCATCCCGAACACCATTGATACGCTCCAGTTTATATACTGTCCTAACAGATTTACAGTGGATGCCATGTCTTATGTTCTACACACCACTTTAGAACACACAGACAAAGGTAATGGGAATTATGTGAAATTGGTCTTTCAGACAGGAGATTTTGCAGTCTAATGTCTAAGACTGAATGCCTTAGGGGGAGCTTCTTGCACTAGACCATTAGATTGTTTAATATGGATGTTCTGCATACAATTTTCCTAGAACCTGTGTGTAATTATTAATGTAAATATTTAGCTAATAGTATATTTATTTTTACTTTTAACTGCATAGTCTGGTACGTTTGCCATTTCACATTTTACAGCAAATTGTACACTGTTATATTTATGTGTGTTACAAAAAAATAACTTGAACGTGAACTACATGGTAATTAGTTGAATAGTTGATCAATTTTTAGTAGATGGTAATGTTTAATTTTCCCTGTAGTTGCCTTCAGAATTCCAGTGGCCATTAATGCAGAATAGTTTTTTTGGAAATAGGTAAGGTATTTCTAGGTAATTTCTTTGTAATCTGTTTCCATTTACTCTGCAGTTATCCTCTTTTTACCTGTGTTAGTACCATGTAATTTCATCGAGTTACCATTTTATTACCATGTAAATACCTAGTAATTACAGGAATATAAAGAAAGGGCTACTTATATATTATATAATATTATATCTACTTTATACTGAAATGTAATTTATCAGGGTAATGAAGACTACAAAAAAGAGAGATCAATAATATGGGAAACTGATAAGAATGTAGTTATTTCAGTGGCACAGAATAGAAATGAACTGTAAATGTCTTTCTGATGCAAAATGTAAGGCATATTTATTAACCTGGAATGAAAGGCTCTGAGATCATCCATGTTCCTAAATATAGGTTCTCTCTGGTTTGAAATTTCACATGGGACATCTTCACGCTCCATTTGCTTTAGGTGGTTGGTTGAGACAACATCCATATCTTTCACATACTCTGTCTCAGTGTTGATCATTTCTTGGATGAGCTGACTAAAGAATCAGGAACAAAACAATATTATTATTATTAGTAGTATCTATATATGACAACTAAATGTCATTAAAGTAACACAGTCCAGAAGCTGATTGCACAATTGGTTAGATAGTTGGCTTTTTGGCATCGCATAGATCGTTTTGCAACAACCTTTTATTGAATAGAATAGTTACATTATTTTAAAGTGCCTGGTGCACTTTTTAATGACTTTCTTTCATCTGTTTTTTTCCTTGAATAAACATAAAGCAAAGCAAAAAGCACAAAGCAAAGATTTTCCTAGTCAGGTCAGACAGACTTACCAGACCTTCCTCTTGTACTCGCCTTCTGTCACCTCTTCCTCCGTGCATTCAGAGAGATCTCCTGTATCTGTAGGGTGCTGCAACATTCCAACATGGAAATGTATTTAAAGAAATATCATACACTCTACACAGTCTTATATTTTGTAGCAATTTGCTACATTTTTGTAATTAACTGCTTGAACACAATATGTAATACATTTATCCATATTCTGTAATACTCTGTTACATACATACATATTATAAAGTAACATGTAATATCAGATGAACAATGTTTGTACTTTGAACTATGTTATGTTAGACTAAGTACATCTTTAATAGTTTAAAAGTTACAATGTAGACGAACAGTGTTTATTATGACCGCCGCTAGCAAAGCTAGCGAAAGCGGTCATAGTGTTGCAGAGACTTTTTTCCCTTTTTTTTTTTTTTCACCGATTTTTCGTCAACGATTGCCAGGACACTGTAACTCTGGGGGAGATGAATCTTTGTAGGCATGTAGCCCTAGAAGTTTTTGAGCGAATAGGAGCTTTTGGCCCCCAAGTTATATGTCAATGAAAATTTGAAACATATCTTACAATTCTTCCAAAGTCCATATCTTGGCTTCTAATTTCTCCAATGTTGTGAAAATTGACATGCCACCTCTAAACAGCTTTCTGTTCATGTGCATCAAATTCTGGTCTATATTATGTAAGGGATAATGTTCTCCGAGGCCGTCATTGTCATAGGATAAGCCTTGGCAGAGTGATGCAGGACCCCTCCTCAAAGCGCAAAAAAATAGCTGCAGTGGCAAAAAATAGTTCATTGAGTAAACAGAGCTTTTACATGTTGCATAGAAATATGTCCTAGTAATTAACTTGTGTTGACTTTTTTTTCTGATAAGTGGACTACTTGCTTATTATTATATAGCTACTTGCCAAAACAGTCATTAAAAAGTTAGAAACTTATTACATTGAAACGGTATTCATGGTTTCTGCTGCAAAAAAGTTAATTGAGGAAATAAAGTGATATGAAAGAAGCACACCACCTGTTGCCATTGACAGCGGGCATTATACAAAAATATAGGACCTCTGATTGTTAAACTGGCTGATTCAAATACAACATTGTGTGACATTCGGCAGCTTTCTAAAAAGCCATATCATATTTCATCATTATAGTGGTACAAGGGAGTAACAATATTTGCATTTCAGCCCACTTTACTGCAGCAATAAATAGTAATAAATACCAAGAATGCTTGAGTGGTAGTGAGCATGTAGAGCAGGCCTATTCAATTGGCGGCCCGCGGGCCACATGCGGCCCAGACGCGGCAAGGCTGCGGCCCAGATGATGTTGCGCTTGAAAAATAAAATACCGTTCACTAGTCTCCAGAACTTAATATATGCATTTTAGTTTACCAAATATCAATCAATAAATAATGTTACAATATTTATTTTGCATTCCCGGATATTATTAACTCATTACAGTCCAAATAGTTAGCAAATATTCCCAATTTGGCGTGGAGAGGGCAGCGTTGCATACACGTGATGATGCATGGTAGCTCACGCTATTGTAAACAAGCGAAAAATTGAAGATGAGAATCGTCGGTTCAATCCAGCATGGACTGTGAAATATTTGTTTATTTTGCCAACAGCCAACGCCACACCAATGTGTTTGATTTGCAACGAATGTGTTGCTGTTCTAAAAGATGTTATTGTTAAGAAGCCAACAGCTCCTCACTATCAGGAATGCCAACCGGCTGGAAGCAGGGGTGAAGTGATACAGTTCAGTTCACGAACGTTGTTACAAAAATATGTATGTCTTTTATTTTCTACAAAACAAAAACCGTGCCATCCTGGCACGAACAAAAACAAACATAAAACAACAAAGAAAACCGTCAAACACTGTTTCAAAGTTCATCTTGAAACACTCTCTCAACGTTCGTTCGTGTCCTTCGTTCATTCTCTGTTCGTCGTTGACGTCCTTCTGTTTGCTCGTGTCGTATCTTCTCTGTTCGTTTATTCCTCGTCTCTTAAATAGAGCATTCAATTACGTGCAATTACCGCCACCCAGTGACGCCATTACCGTGCTGCACTCCAGGTGGTGGCAAGCGTAGCACACAGAGTTCATTCTCAAACACAGTAAAAACGGTGAGAGGGAGAGATGCCAAAAGTTCCCCCTCTCACAGTTACTATTATTATTATTATTATTATTATTATTATCATCATTATTATTATTATATGTAGGCTAATTACTGAAAAATGACCACTTGTTAGTAAGTGCGGAAAATTTGTGGCCCAACTTAAGTTCTTGGATTCAAAATGTGGCCCAAATGGAAAACTAATTGAATAGCCCTGATGTAGAGACACACAGTAAGGGGGATAGAGGAAGAAAAGAGGGATGTGACTTGACCGAGAGAAAGAGAACAAAAGCATAGGGATTAATACAGTTAAAGACAAAGGAAAGGAGATAAGAGAGGTAATAGAGGGAAAAGATTGAAAAAGTGAGAAAATAAATAAATACCCTAGTGTGGATGTGGCTCTAGTGGCTAAGAGCTGGAAACACCCAATAAGCAAATTCCCAACAAGCGATCCATCTCTTATGACCATGACAGACTGTAGGGCACATATTATTGTTTGTTTTCATTGATGGTCACAAAACATACACCAACTTTAATTACTTACCTTTAGTCTCTTATCTAAGTAAGCCGGTGAAACCCAACCCTGGCGGGATGGTGTACTCTTTGTTGGTTTGGTGCGCACCAGCCATTTCAGGGGATGGGCAGAGTCTAGCACCTCAACATATTGGCCTTCCTTCAGTGCTATTGTCTCTTTACTTGCATTGGTTGGGTTGTAATCAGCAGTGGCTACATAAATGTCAAACATCTGCAAAAGACCAAATGATGGTGTTGGTATTGGACATACATGCCTTGGAAAGTACAGAGTAAATAAATCTTTTGTCAATTTATCTTAATTATCTTAATCACACACTGAAAACATAGAGAAAAATACAGTTTTAAAGGAAAGCAAATTTATTATGAGGAAAATAAGCCATAATTTTTGCAAAAATGCAAATGTTATTCTTCTTTGATATGCCATAAGCTTCCTGGAGAGGACAAAAAAGATAATTGGAGACCATTCTTATTTTTTACATACTCTGTCCAGATCTTCCAAATTCAAACATCCTTAATTGTACATACTCCTTTATAGCTTACCTCAGAGCTTATTGCTGTTAAGATTAGGGGACTGTTCATGATACCCTATATTTGGTTTTCCTTTTGAAATAAAACAGCCCCACAGAACCACAGACGCTTCAGCATACCAGTGATTATTCATGAAAACATTTTCAGTATTGTTGGCCCTAAATATATGCCAAACTCACCTTGCTACTTGTTGTGAAAAGGCACAATTTTAATCTCACAATAGGTGGGGAAAGTAGTCTCATCACCCCCTGCTGGCAATGTTCTAACTGCTATTGGTGAAGTCATTGGAATTCAATTGTCTAGTAAACCTATTGACTCTGGCTATTATACTACATTTTTCTCCCAAATTTAAATTGTTTAAGATTTTTTCCAGAAAGCTTATAAAAGACTACACTGACCGAACATGCTCAAGAAGTGGGTGTGACATCAGGACATTTGTAGTGCGTTTCTGACAGGATAGCTGTAGGGGCTAGTTCATTAATCAACAGGAGGCATGCAGAAGTGGTATGCCAATGAGTGGCATATCAATGTTTTCCGTTCCTCAGTCTAGTTGCAGTGTCTTAAAAATTGTAAGAAAATAATGTAAGCCTTATTGATTTTTTATTAACATAAACCCAGTTTCTTTTACATATAAGGTAGTGTAAAGTAGCAATGTTGCCATTCTGACCATTCTGGCAGCCTCTCGGTCTGTGACAGCTTTTTTAAATTTGTGATAGCAATCACACCACAGTCACCCAAGACCCAGTTTTGACTTTCCCTAGTTAATTGTCTTAGTAACAGAAGTTACTGTTCCAGACATATGTTAGAGAGAGTGTATTCACACCCCTTTGTCTCCAGGCTAGGGCCAGAGCCACTTTAACTCTATTCACATATCTGTAGGACAATCTAGTAAATTACCACGTCTGGTTACCTGTGAAGGTGCACTTCAATTAACAATTGTGTTGGGTTTCTTTCATCATGTGTGCTCAGCACCAAATATAATTGTCCTTTTTTAGAAATTTGAAATTAGAAATTGATTTAATGACAGGGGAAAGGTTCAATTTCACTGTGCTTATTTAAGATTAAAATGTGTAGAAATTAAACAGCTTATGACTTTGCTGTGAACCCTCTTTTTGGTAAGACCATCAGTAAAACTGGCTTGTTATGATATGGTTTGCTGTTCTACATAAGTTATCCTAGCCAGACCTGCAGTGAGGAACAACAAGTTAAATTAAACAATAAGGTGAAATTAATTCCTGTTTGACATTGCCACATAGTGAAGACACCTCACAAGGAAATTCTACCTCTGCATTCAAAAATGAGTTTGATGTACAGTGAATGTCTATCAGGGTCATAAACTGTATGTTGGATCAACCTTCGCACGGCAGTGGTTCTATGTTTTTAGTTGTGCAAATACAACACTATAGGCAGACTATTAGTTCAAACATTGTAACTTAGATGGCTTTTCTAACAATGATTCGAACAAAAAGTGGTACTGTGTTTTTGATGACATCAAACCAACATCGTAACAGCTGTGTATTTTCGACATCGGCTTTTAAGCTGAACACAGCCTTAAACCCACGTCTACCCTTCAGTCAACGTTGCAGGACCGACACTGGTGTGAAGTTGGCCCAACGTTGGAATTCCACCGCCGACCTTGCCAACCAGTAGCCAACCAGTGCCGATGTCGGCCCAACGTGTGCTTGCTATCTGGGTCTGCACTAGTGCTATTAAATAAAGACAATAAACAAACTATCTGGTGGCATACAAAGATGGTGTTCGAGGAGTTTGCAGCTTTCACGTACATGTTGTGCATTCTGCTGTGTTTGGAAGTCTGTATGAAGGAACAAACAGCGTTTTTGGTTTTGTTGATACACATGCAGTACATGAATCCGATCCCATAACGTGCACAAGGCAGCACCAAGCGGATTAACATTTTGCTATCGAATTCGCGAATCCAATCCCTATACGATCTTCAGCCTGTGCACATGAACTTGATACGATCCCAATCCTTTTCCAATTGGATTTAGCTCGTCCATGTGCACACAATGAATGGTTCCTGACCAATGGTTTGCTTCTGTAGGTGTCTGCTGTCTGGAGTTGATTGGGATAGACCTGACAGGACCACTCCTGGAAACTTAGGACGGCTTTAAAGACATCCTTACAGCCACTGACTTTTCTAAAGGGGTTGAGGGTTTTTCTTTAAGCACCAAAACAGCATTCGAAGTGGTACAGCACATCTGTTCCATTGTTTCTAGGCATGGCGGTCCCAAAAGGATTTTGTCGGATCAGGGAAGAGAATTTGTGAATGAGGTATGTGAATAAATACATGATTTTGAAAATGGAATTCAGGATTGTTCTTATTTAATAATCAGTTTCATCATCTCACAATTATGTTTCAGCTCAACAACAACCTCTGGGTAAAGGAGTGTCACGGCTGCATACCATCCACAAATAAATGGACTGGATGAGCAAACCAATGACAACATAAAACGGCAAATTGTTTATTTCCATCCTACACATGTGTACCTCTCTATACTCCACTCCCAAGACCTCTCACACACACACACACACACACACACACACACACACACACACACACACACACAACCGTGTGTCCACAATTCATTTAACACTTGAATGCACTCAAGCTATCCTGTTTTTTTATTTTATATTTTATATTTATATTTATACTTCTTAGGATGCTTACAAAATTAGTAAATGACCAGCAGAACACCTGTGATGCGTTTTTGGATACAGCATTGTTTGTACTACAATTGAAGGTCCACATCATTATAAAACACTCCCCTTTTTGTTGATGTATGGGAGGGAGGCAGTTTTCCCCTCTGAAGTTCCCACTGACATGCCGGTAAGTATATTTTTGTATTATAAGACTGTAGAGACGGTTGTAAGGCTGTGTTTACCTGCAGTTATACTGGATAATACAGTATGTGTTTTTTACTTCAGATTTCCACAATATTGCTTCCTGAGGAGAGTGTGTACTGTGCTTACTTGGAAAAGAAACAGGCATAGCTGTGGGATTTTGGTTTTAAAGGTAAAGATTTCAGTGTTCCCAGTCATTTCTTTCTCATATATTTATCCAGTCATATGTAACTAAATGCCTAAAATTGCATTTTGAAGTTTGCAGAAGAGATTCTGCGAAAAGGCGACATCACATCTATCAAGACACACCCTAAAGAGGTCTTAAAGGCTCGATTGGAGGTTGCATGTTCCCTCCTAGAATTTCCCTCCCTGGATCGAGTGTATTTATTTAATAAATATTTGTTGTAATGTTTCTTCTGTTTTCATTTTTTCTGTCCTCATCCATCATGAGTAATAGACAAGCCCATTGTTATTGGCACTATATAAATACAATTGAATTGCACTAAATTGTCCCATCTTCAATGTCCCCTGTATCACAAAGGTGCGGTATACTACATCTAGTGGATGCATTACTTGGATGATATATGTCAAGATTTGCTACCTCTACACAAATTAATATAAATGAGTAAATAATGGTGATTCTACAGTGGGTGCATTTTTGATGGCTTAATTTGCTTGTCAGAATGTGCTATCTTTAGTGGGATCCTTTTTTGATAGAAGAAATAGGCCCGTTGAAATGAACTACCTTTACCCATATTCATATATAAATGAGTGAATAGTGGTGATTCTACAGTGGGAGCATTATTTGATGGGTCAAGAGGGCTGTCAGAATGTGCTACCTTTAGTGGGAGCCTTATTTGATAGAAGATTTACAGTAGACCTGTCGCAATGAGCTACCTTTAGTCATATTCATATAAATGAGTGAATGGTGGTAATTCTACAGTGGGAGCATTATTTGATGGGTCAAGTGAGCTGTCAGAATGTGCTACCTTTGAGCCACCTTCACTGGCCTCTAACATCATCCCCACGGTAACTGTGAAAATCTATCCAAATCAGAAGCCATGGGTTGACAGAAGTATTCGCGAAGCTCTGAATGCACGAACAACTGCTTATAATCAAGGTCTTCTATCTGGTGATATGGCGCCGTATAAATCATCGCTCTATGAGCTCAGAAAAGCAGTCAAACAGGCCAAAAAACGATACAGAGAGAAAGTGGAGTCGAATCTCAGTAACATCGACAGCAGAAGTGTATGGCAAGGTCTGAAGATGATCACAGATTATAAAAAGCCGCCTTTAACCATGGCCGGGCACGCAAATCTAGTCAACGATCTCAACGCATTCTATGCGCGCAGCAAGACATTGGTCTTAGTCCTTCCCTTTGTGCATGGATTTTCAACTTATTATCCAATAGACCTCAAGCAGTAAAGATTGGTAGCTTTTCCTCAAGTTTGATCACCCTCAGCACTGGCGCGCCCCAAGGATGTGTTCTCAGTCGTCTGCTCTACTCCTTTATACCTATGACTGCTCAGCCATTCACAGTTCCAACTGTATAGTGAAATTTGCTGATGATACAGTGGTGGTAGGACTCATCTCCAACAATGATGAAACAGCCTACCTAAACGAAGTTGAGATGCTGTCATCATGGTGTGTGGAGAACAGCCTAGAGCTCAATGTCACCAAAACCAAAGAACTGGTGGTTGACTACCGAAGGGGGAAACAGCCAGACTACACTAAATTAGAAATATATGGTGCCCCTGTGGAAAGGGTGACCTGCTTCAAGTATCTAGGAATTAATATCTCTGAGGATCTATCCTGGTCACCACAAGTCTCATCAATAGTGAAAAAGGCAAGACAGCGTCTGTACCACCTGAGGAGATTAAGGAAGTTTAAAATTCCATCTGAGATGCAGAGGTCATTTTACACTGCCACTATTAAATCTGTAATTTCTGGAAACATCTCAACATGGTTTGGCAACTGCACGTCTCAGGATAAGCTCGCCCTGCATAGAGTTATACATTCTGCTGAAAAAATCACCAGGACCAGCCTACCAGGACTGCATGACATATATTCAAGAAGGTCTAAGACTAGGGCAAAAAGAATAATGAAAGACATTCACAAAAGCTGCCCTCTGGGAAACGTCTACGTTCAATAAAGTGCAGGACAGAAAGACTACGCAGGAGTTTCTTCCCTCAAGCCATACGCTTTTTAAATACTTAGGACACCTCTTTTTTTCAACCTTTCCTATATATATATATTTCTATTATTTATTATTTTTACACAAAGGGAGTAGTCACAGCACCCATTTCACTGTGTGTTGTGCCAGCACGAGAACACATGTGACAAATAAAAAATCAATCAATCAATCAATCTTCAGCTGGAGCCCTATTTGATAGCATTGTATGACTGTTGAAATGAACTACCTACCCATATACATATACAGTATGTCACAAAAGTGAGTACACCCCTAACATTTTTCCATGGGAGAAGTCTACAGATATAATACTTTTCTACAACGTGTACAGCTTATGTAACAGTGCAAATTTGCTGTTCCCTCAAAACTAGAAAAGCACTCAGAGAGCGCAGACCTCCGGCAAGGCAGCTTAAGTCTCCACCTTATTGTCATTCTGACCTTAAGACATTAAGAGCGGTTGTCTGTAACTATCAAGGATGTCGCGCAGTTCGCAAAAAATCGAATTCTTTTTTTTGCACACAAACGATAGCATTTGATGACTTATATCACCTGTGAAAGTTTGAGTCTGATCAGATAAATATTTTGGGAGAACGAGGGCCTAGAAGTTTTGGGCGGAATCGGACTGTATTTTACGCTAATTTCGCCATGCTTGACATTTTGACAAAAATATTACAATAGAGCAGGAATTTTAAAACAAAACAGTTCCACAACAAAACTAGAGATGTTTGTGAGTAATTTCAGGTGTTTTATTCGTTCGTATGACAAAATCCGAATATTTTAGGGATTTTTACTTTATTTTCATTTTACGCTTAGAGTTTACGCTTGGTCAAATTCAAAGGCTTATAAACCCAAAAGTATGCGGAAATTGTCACATTTTAAACTTCGCAGTCGAAGAGTAATACTTTTACTTGGTATTCGTGAAATAAAAGTTTTGGGCACTGCAAAAACAAATCTCTGGGAAGACCCGATTCAAGTTGCGTTTTGGATGATTTCGGCACTCTAAAAGCTTCGTGTGGTCACGACCCGATCGGACATGGATCTCAAATACTAACTTCCCAAAGACTTAGAAACCAGTTCAAATACTTAAAAACACTTTTAATGAGCTACTGTTTCACTTACAAGCCTCATTGTATGGTACAGAGTTCAATTTTAAGCTTAGCATTCCCTGGGATATATTTATAATTTAAAAAGTACAAAAATGTTAGGGGTGTACTCACGTTTGTGACATACTGTAAATGAGTTGAAATTTTACATAACTAAAGTATTAAGTATAGTCACTGTATACATACAGCATAAAGCTCTCTAATCCAGACATCTCTAAACCAAAGACATATCTTGTAAAACTGAGGAGGTTAGCTTATTGGTTCTATACAACTGTACGTGTAAAACGTAAGGTAGCTTATTTCGACGGGGTAACATAAATGGATAGACGCCACAGTCAATTTAGGCTACTAGTAGCTCATTTCAATGAAGCAGCCCATTTTGATAGCAGACCGATTCGTTTTGAAATGCTGTGACATGGAAGCGGGAAAGGGGAGAATTTAGAACTTGCACCTCGTTCTGACAGGGCGAAATGCCAGGCGTATGTCGCCTGCCAAAATTTCGCCTGGGGGCGTGGTCACCAATATTTCAAGCAGGTGATCGAGTGGGATCTTATCCGATGTGAGTGATCACTTCGCCGGCCAGCCTACCGTGGCAGCCTGGCTGGCCAACAAAGTTGTCCCGCAAGCTAGCCTACATCTAACAGCAGCAACTGATTCAAAATTGCATATTGCAGGGGCTACATATGCTAAACACTATCGTTGTGTTGCCTACATGATATTTAAGTGTTGAAATATCATTCTACAAATGCAAGAAGTGTACTAGATAGTTATTTATTGTCCTTTCGGAAAATTGTTCTGTGCCATTTACATTTACAGTACGTCTGAATACAAAACACAACATGAAAAGACACAAAAACACAAAAAGACACAATATACACCCATAATACCCCCCACTCCCTCCCCTGGACAAGAAACAGGATGACATAGGACAAAACCCCCTCAGGTCTTACATAAAATGTGATGGTAAGGTGCAGTTACTCAGATTACAGTGTGTTATACTGGTACACTCCTAGAGTTGAATCCTTGTTTAACAGGGCTGTACTAGTGGGTATGAATGATTTGTGGGCTCTATTTGTCTGGAATGAATAGTACTTGTTAGCCAGCTTGCTAATAGTTAGCTAGTCATAAGCTAACTTTGATTAAATGGTAATCTAGAGTACTCTGCTTGTCTTAAGTCAGTTCGTGATACATTTAAATAACAGTCCGTGATGGCACCATCACTTTTGGTCACTCAGAGACTTTAAATCATACAAACACTTTAACGTTAGAGGTTCCACAAGTGTCCGCCATGTTGGTCTGAATTTTTTGTAACTCCCGCCTCTTAAGCAAACGTCATGCACTAAACACATCACACGCTGATCTAATTGGTCATAACATCATTCTCATTTAAATAAAGTTCAGGTTTCGCCAACTGCATTTTGCCCCCTTCAGCGAATTCACCTGCCTTCGCCCTCGAAGGTGAAATTTCGCCTCCATTCAAAGTCAATGAGAGTGAAGCGAAATTTCGCCCTGTCGAAAGGGGGTGTTAGACCTTATTTCCAAGACACACTAAAATATTTGCTGACGTATACCTACATTGTCAAATCACACAGCACCCTTTACAAAATCACATAGCAACATTGAAAATGCCCACAAAAATGTAGACAGCATGCAGTTTATCACTGTTAATTGGTCAATGCAATCCTGGTCACATGATTAAATGGGCCAATTACTGTATATAGGCTACATTATGGGAAGGTTGTAAATGTTCAGCTCAGCAGAAGTTTTGTACAATATAAAACAGGCTACTATATTTCAAAAAAATTAGGCTATATTACTTCACAATTCTCTGTGGCAAGCCAGTCCAGTCTCCAAGACTGTGTACACGAGCTCAAACCTGTTGTGAAATTTCATTGCAGTCTGCGATCACGTTCCAATTGATCATAAATACCACACTCTGCATAAAAATCAATGTGCGCCCTTTTACGCTCGTTTTCTGTCATACGCACATTTGATACATGAGGATCACTGTGATTAACTTAAAGAACTTGAATATATATATATTAAGAAGCGGTTCAGTCATATTTGAATTGGGGTGCTAACAGCCATAACACATCTATTTGTACTAAAATTATTTTTATAATGCATTTTTTTATCACCTAGTCATCCTAACAATGCCCTGTTCCAACTGCTGCCTTCTGGTAGGATACAGGCTCAGGGACTCCTTTTTCACCATGTTATTAGACTCCTTAACAGTCTGTGACACTTTAATGTGCTTAATTGCTTGATGTAAATAATTTTTATTTATTTATTTATTTATTTAAACATACATGAGCCCATGCTAAGTGCTCTTGCATTATATGAAAATCTAATTTAAGACACAACAATAAACTTTACGTTTTTCTGCCTCATTGTTTTCATTTTTAAAAGATAAATTCAAAAATAGACGATTTTGTACTTTCCTTTTTTAGGCATTTTTACTAGGAGTGGCAATAATTGTAGATGGTGCTGTATGTTTCCATAGTTTTTTGCCAACCTAGCCAGAAAACCATTACCTCTCCACGAGCATCTCCATCATCTGACTCAGAGGATGAATCCATAATGAGTGAGGCTGGGCGTGATCGACCATGATGGGGTGAAGGAGATGGGGTCTTTGTCTCATCATCACTGTCAGCTCCTGGGACACGTAGCGAGGCTACATTGAATAAAACATATAGAAAAGTTGTTATGATTACACTACTATACTTAAGCTTTCTTATTTTCTCTTACATTTTCCCTATGCTGTAATATAGACAGTGATCTCAGTCGCAAATGTCAAGTCTTTGGTGAGCTGACCAATACTTCCATAAGCAGTCCTTGCAATATATTAGTGTTATTCCCTAGTTAAAATCTATAGCTTAAGATTTATGTCAAGCCAGGTTTCTCCTGTATACTGCATACTATAGCCAATATTCTCCTAAAATACAAGAACAGTTAATGCAGGTTTTACCTACCATATAGTCACACATATCACCTGAACATTTTGGAAATGACAAAAAAATGAGGGTAAGCTGCAACATATATAAAATGCACTCAGTGCCCAGCATAGCTATAAAGCAGTCATAAGAGTGTGAAGTGTATTTTGGCAGAAAAATAGGTTGGAACATTTTTGCCATTGAATAATGGTCCCTAAAATGTTTTATAATCTAAAAAAAAAAAATTTAGGCAGCTATCTACACTAGCATTTATGTTCATATTCTCATGGTTCCCACTGCAAGTCAGACTTAACATTATCTGTCTTTCTGCTGTAATAAGAATTATACACCCCCTAGTGGGTCAGGTGTTTTTGGTGCAAAATTTTGTTTTCTTTTGTTAACAGCACGACAGGCAGGAGATTGTAATGTAGAATTCTATATGATTTTCTATGAATTGTTTTAGACTATCAAATGAATACCCTTCAACTGTGTACTGTTTTAACTGTCTGTTTAAGCAAGGATCCATACAAGACATTTCATTCAGCAAAATATGCAAGACTAAAAAAATCATAGTTCTATAGTCATTTAGAATTCTACAATAATGACATTCAAGTTATTTCACAAGAATCAGGAATTATGCATGGAAACCACAGCTTGGGGACAACTACACACTAAATTCCCTGATATTCCTTGGCTTGGCTTACAGCTTTACCAAAATTCTTGACTTCCCGTGTCTGGAAATTTCTATCACTAATTTTTATCACTTTTGGGGGTCCAGTGGTTAAAACATCAGATCATCAATAGAGAAGTGCCTATGGGGATCCAGGTTCAAATCTGGCCTATGTTCTTTTCTAATCCCTATGACCTTGTTTAACTCCCTGTCATAATCTTCACCGAGGTCAGCTCTACGCAGGGGCAAGAGGGGGCATAGCCGTCTTGCCCCCTCAATTCAAAATTCTAGAAGTTTAGAAATGGCATTTTAATATACTCACAAAATTAATATATTACAAGTTGACAAAATTATCTGCAGTAGAGGGGAAAAAATCTGCTGAAAGTAGCCCATCAGCTTCCCTCTCATCTCTCTGTCTTGCCGCTGTGCATGTATTCACAGGTTGTGTAGCACACACACACACACACACCCCTACTTAGAAGATTCGGAAGGATTCCTGATGGGCCGACTCATGTCAATTTCAGGCTCTGGCCGGTTTGATGGGAGAAATAATTGTGAAACTTCACTTATCTAATATTTTTCCTGCATTCCTTCTCCATTCAACTATGTATTCAGTCTCCGTTCATCTAACAGCACAGCCCCTACATAATAGTAGATTGGATGGTTCCGCAGAATCACAGGTAGCAATAGCCTATTGAACGACTAGTAGCCTTCTTTTACTACTAGACTAGTTTATGTGTCACCTTGTGTTAGAATTTGCTGCCTTATGTGTGCATTTAGAAATCTTTCACCAAAGAAAACAGCAATGACAAAAATAGCAAAAGACAAGAAGTAGCCTATGCCTTTTAATAGGCTACTGAAAAACTGACAATGAAATTAAGATCTTTCACTGCAGGATTTATTAAACACCCAAGTAGGCTACACCTGCATGGCTCCTGTTGGCAAACCAACTTAGCAAAGTCTGCTTGTCAGCTGCGTAGCAGTCTAACGTTACTGAACCCAAAAAAAAAAAATGCACCTTGCAAGACACATCTCTTGCATAGTCCAATAAAGAGCCTTCTCAAGCTGTTTTGATTATATTTTCTATGGAATTAATAAATATTCCAAAAAGTATCCACATCTGCACTAGTTCTTTGATTTCCTAGCATCTTGCATAGAAACAAAGTTAGAACATAACTTTCTTTCATGTTAGAATGTTGAGGGGAAATTGAAAGTGACAGGCGCCTAATTAGACCTTAGCCTACAACCATCAAATACAACATAATTGCATTCTTTGTAAACGACATCCTAAATTACAGCTTATTTTTAATATATGGGTCTTTTTTCTGCTGTCCTTTCACTTACAAGCATAAAATTTAGCTATCTAACAACCTGTTAAAATGCACCAGAATGCTGGACTAGAGGCACTGAATATTGGTGTGAATTTCATTAGATTTGGTTAGAAAACATAAAAGAAACTAACCATAGTATAACACTAGTTGTTGATGCCCTACCAACATCTTCGACTGCCCACCAAAACATTGTTACTATAAGCACGGGAAAAAAAGTGGTGGAGCATGATGTGTACATGATGCCCTCTTTACATTTATGACTGCTCCCTTATATATGCCTGCCTAGAACTGGCCCTGATCTTCACTATCCTATCGAAAATAAAGCCATGAAAAGGCCAAAAAACTTAATAAAATATAATTTTATAAAAATAATACATTTTTATGACCAGTGGGAACCCTGTTTTCTACACATGGTTACATTTATATATGGTCATTTTTCATCCAAAATTCTGAACTTCTGTAACTGATTCATGTTTTCACTACTAATCCAACATGAATAATGTAGACAAAAATACCTGGACACATTGGAAAGACAGTGTTTAAACACACACACACACACACATATATATATATATGTATATTCGGATACATGTCACAGGCAAAATTAAAGTCCAAACTGTAAAGTTTGTCGTATAAGATTCTTAAGATTCTGTGAATACATACTGGATACTTTCGGCCAAGATTTCATCCACTGGAGCACATCATGGTTCGGTAAGCTGTCTGTATAACAAATTAATGTTTGGATGAATATATATCTGAATGGAAAAATGGACGTATAGATAGGTGATGTTCTGATTGATGAAATGATGGGGACAGGTTAACTGGTTATTCATTAATTACCTCCATGTGACACTAGAGTATGCAGTGCAAACATGAAATGCAAAATTAATGAGTGAATTATGCTTGAAAATGTGTTTAGTGACACGGTTTTTCTACTATACATATATTCTCCCCTTCACTAAAATTTGTGACTTAGATGTAATCAAGATGCAATGTGTTTTAGGTGAAGTAACTCCTAAATGTAAATATTTTTATTCACATGTTGTATCTCCCCGACTTGACCATGCACTTTTGAAGGTTGTATTAAGTCTAGTCCTAATAATTGAACATAATAGACATTAAATCAATGGTAGACCAAGTTTTCATACACAAATAAGGCTTACGTGCCAAATTTTAGAAATGAGTAGAAAGAAGAGTTTATAAAAAAACAAGGTTTGTTTGATAAACAAGTTTCTAGTACCTTTAATCATTAATACTAAAGATGAATCTCTGCTGGTCTTTAAATCTCTAGTTGTCTTCTACAGGTTAACCTCAGGGGTGTGTCCTGTTTCCTCTGATACATTCTTTACACTGACAATTGCTGTAGCCAGCATGACAACATACATCTTAAAATTTGCAAATGATTCAATACAGAACAAATCTGTAGTAAAAGTCAACAATGTATCTTCTATCTCTGCAAACTGCCTAAGTTCAATGTAGATAAAATCATCATGACACAAAGTTCTACACTGAATCTGTCTTAACATTCTCAATGTTTTTTTGGTGTTAGGGCCAGTACTGCTCTGTCCAAAGTTGTGAAGGTCAGTGGTAAAATCATAGGCAGATAGCAAAGTAGTCTATCTGATCTGTAGAACAATCATACCTTGAGAAAAGCTAATACCATTATATCAGTCACTGTTCACCCTCTTCACACTGTGTTCCAGTTATTACCCTCTGGTGTACATCACATGATTCCCTCTTGTAAAAACTAACCGATTCAGACATTCATTTGTTCCTTGTGACATTTCCATGTTTATTTCAGAGTTACAACTTGACACCTGAAAAATCTCTCTTTTTCTTTTTTTTCTTTTTTATATGGCTAGTGTAGTGTGATGTTTTTGTGTGTACGCACTGCACTTTATAGTTGTCCTGTCTTTAGTGTTATGTTGTCTGTGTGTGTCCTTGATGACTTGCTGCACAACTAATTGTCCTCTTGTTTTTTTATGTTGCCGGTATTATGTTTGAACATGTATCATTCAATGGTGACAGTGATTATGTAAGCTTCACAAGGATTAAAGCATTTGATGGTAGGTCAAAGCATGTGTGAACAGGAGCCTTTTAAGTGCTGTGCAATTCCAAACAAAAAATTAAAATGGGGGGTGTGAATTAGGTGGTTAATCATATATATATATTTATATATTTGTATATATATGTCATTGTGAAGGTATTCCTGGAGACTGGATTCTGCATTCATGGTCTTTAATGGAGTTTAATGGAAAGGGAAAAAGTTGAGTCTAGCATGGAATGTAATTTATAAAGTTTGGAATTGTGGGACTGTAGAACCTGATAATGTAATAATTTCCCAAAAATGTAATAACCCCATAATGTAATAACTCCCAATAATTGAATACAAATTCTCTCATAAGTCCCTAAAACATGTAATAAAACCTGATAATGTAATAATTTCCGGACATTGTAATAACATGCATTGCCCAACAATGTAATAATCGCCAAACCAATAATCTAAGTAGATGTACAACATAGAAGTACATGGCATTACGGCCACAGTTTATTGAAGTGTGGGAACCGTAGGTATGGTGAGTTTGTGGTAGGTCAGTGTTGTGAGGTGAGGGTTTGTGTGGAAATGATTTGAAGTGGGCATGGATGTGGGTTTTGAATGAATGACATTCTGTGTGTTTTTGTATGTTTTGTGCAGTTCCCACCTACTCGGTCGAAGATATTGGCTATGCAAAATCCCAATTTTTTTTATTTAACTATGCTTCAAGTGAGTGTTCATGGGATGGGTTGATACATTTGTTTAACACCGGCATACTAACACAAAATCATTGTCTTGGGCAAAATTTTTGATGAGTTATTTAACTGTTTTGGACACCTAGTTTTGGTGACGAAATGTTGGTGCACAAAAAAAGAAAGCTGTTTAGAGTTGTCATGTCAACTTTGACCAAATATGAGCAATTAGAAGCCAAGATATGGACTTTTGAAGAATTTTAAGCTATGTTTTGAATTTTGATTGACATGTAACTGTGACATGTAACTATATCACTAGGTGGCGCTATGTTTCAAGTGAGTGTTTATGGGATGGGTCGATACGCCTCTTTAACACCGGCATACTAACACAAAATTGTTGATAAGTTATTTAACAAAAAACTTTTTTGGACACATAGCTTTGACAAGAAACATCGCCCCCTGTGACAAAATGTCACAAAATTTGGTGCACATGAAAAGAAGTCTGTGTAGAGTTGGCATATCAATGTTGGCCAAATTTGAGCAATTAGAAGCCAAGATATGGTATTTTGCTCAATTTTAGCTATGTTTGAAATATTCATTGACATGTAACTTTAAAACAGTCCATCTCAAGATAAATCCTTTGATAACTTTTTGTCAGCATTGTCTGCATATGACATGTACCAAATTTGGTGAGATTCACACGCACGTCCTATGACGAGTTCATTTACTTTTACTTTGACAATTTTAAAATTTCACGGAAATTGTTTTCATTGGAAAATGGCTGTTGACGAGTGTTGCCAATGTGGGAGGGTCAACAGATTTTACGACAAAAAAATAGGTTGTAAACATTAGCGTTGTGTAGATAATAGGCAAAATTACATTTTGTGCAATTACAACGCCCCCTATGGGCCACATTTTATGGCATGTGCTGTACTTTTAGAGGTCTTGGTGCTGATCATGAATGACATATTTTCTGCAGTTCCCACCTTCCTGATCCAAGATCTTGGCAATGCAAAATCCCCATTTTTGCATTTAACCATATCGCTAGGTGGCGCTATGCTTCAAGTGAATGTTTATGGGCTGGGTCGATACACCTCTGTAACACCAGCATACTATCACAAAATCATTGTCTTGTTGACAAGTTATTTAACAAAAAATGTTTTTGGACACTTAGCTCCCTGTGACGAAATGTTACAAAATTTGGTACACATGAAAAGAAATATGTGTAGAGTTGGCATATCAATGTTGGTATGGTATTTTGCTGAATTTTAAGCTATAGCTAAAAAGTCTAGGCAACAGTAATATGACCTCTTTGGCTAGCTTTGCTAGCGGCAGTCATAATAAAGTTTTACATGAATGGAAAGTTATTACATTATCAGGTTAGCCTCAATTTTGTAGAACCTGATAATGTAATCATTTCCCAATATTGTAATAGCTTTGGTCAGTGCTGTAACATGAAGCCACCAATTTCAGGGGTCCAAAGAGTGAAGCTGTTCAGGCATCTGGTTCTCTCTACCTTTATATTACCCTGCTGCTTCATTATTAGAAGATTGTCTGCACAATGCACATATATATATGACTGTCTTCAATGTTGTTGTTAAAGGGATTTTCAGTGTTAATCAACCAATAGGGAAAAAATTAAGACATTTTTGGTACATTATAGACGGCAGTTAATGGGCACAGAGAAAATTGAGTTTCGATAGTTGCAATTTTTCTATATGATTTATGTTGTCAAATTTACTTATTATTTTTCTACAGACAATAGCCATTGGCCTTGACTAACTGGACTATGTGTTGATTTGTGCGGCAATGTTCCTTAAAAATTACACTGTATGCTGTAAAACCAGTTCAATGCATTTCATCTACTTTGCAGATGAACAAGCCTCTTTGAATAGGTCCTCTGTTGGCCAAACATACTGGATAAAGGCATCTTGAACATGTTAGAACTACTTTTCCAGGTCCATTTTCACATTCCATTACTCATATCCAACAAATCAAGTTGTTGCCTCGTTTGCACTTCTTTTGCATTTAGGGATGGGTGTGTTTGTGAACCTTGCTCATAGACATGGGGCTCTATTTTCACGATCATATGCGCATTGTCTAAAGTCTGTTGCGCAAGTTGCTTTGGGGGCGTTCCCGACACAATTTATACTCTCATTCCCTTCAAAGCCAGCGGCGCATTTTCCATGGCCTGTTGCTATTACGATGGTGGATTTACCTGGAGTGCAGGGGTTTTTCGGAGCTCGTCTCTCTGGCGTAGCAGCAGGTGCATGTGGATTCAAAGTGTTGTGCACCCCTAAATTAGCTTTTCAGCAATGCACAAGTGACGATAAAGCACCTTTTTGTTAGTCATCGGCGAATATGGTTTTTGTGTCCTCATAATAGCATCTGGCGCCCTTTGCGCCAGACCACACCTCTTCTTTTCGCTAACACACCCGTGACGGCATAGTGTCATCTGCTATCTAGACAACGTGATTTTGCTCAAAAAAATGAACGATGCGCTGGCACAAAATAGTAATGACAGCATGCGCATGTCGCGAACCGTGGCATGATAGGGCCCATGGTATTTTTCAGATTTGTCCAGGTCTGAATCCTTGCCTGATTAATGTAAGTATATCATGGACATTCTTGCTTCTGATTCTTTAGTTTTACTGATGCCACCCACAAAGTTTGGAATGAGAAGGTGGGAACTGCACAAAGTATGTCATGCATGATCAGCACAAAGACCTCTAAAAGCACAGCACATACCATAAAATTTGGCACACAGGGGGCACGGTAATTGTACAAAATGTCATTTTGCCTATTATCTAGAGAACAGTAATGTTTACAAGCAGTTCTTTTTTGTTGTGAAATCTATTGACCCTCCCACATTGAAAACACTGGTTGAGGCCATTCATGTGAATCTCACCAGATTTGGTACATCTCATCTACAGACAATGATGACAAAAAGTTATCAAAGGATTTATCTTGAGGTAAACCGTTTCAAAGTTACATGTCAATGAAAAATTGAAACATAGCTTAAAATTCTTTAAAAGTCAAGTCTAATTGCTCCAATGTGGTGAAAATTGACATGCCAACTCTAAACAGCTTTCTTTTAATGTGCATCAAATTTGACGATGTTTTTTTGTTGAAGCTATTTGTCCAAAAACAGTTTTTAAAAAAAATAACTTGTCAACAATTTTTTACCAAGACAAGGATTTTATGTTAGTATGCTGATTTTACAGAAGTGTATTGACCCAGCCCATAAACATTAACTTGAAGCATAGCACCACCTAGTTATATGGGTAAATGCAAAAATTTGGATTTTGTATTGCCAATATCTTGGACCTAAAAGGTGGGAACTACACAAAATATGCACCATGCACGATCAGCATGAAGACTTCTAAAAGCACAGCACATGGCATAAAATTTGGCCCATAGGGGGCACTAATTATACAAAATGTCATTTTGCCTATTATCTAGAGAACGCTAATGTTTACGTCCATTTTTTACCGTATTAAAATCTATTGACTCGTACGCATTGAAAACACTGGTCGATGCCCACTTCCAACAAAAACAAGAACACGCGAAATTTTAACATTTTAACCAAATGAACTCGTCATAGGCCGTTCATGTAAATCTCACCAAATTTGGTATACGTCATCTACAGACAATGTTGACAAAAAGTTATCACAGGATTTATCGTGACATGGACTGTTTTAAAGTTACATGTCAATGAATATTTCAAACATAGCTAAAATTGAGCAAAATACCATATCTTGGCTTCTAATTGCTCAAATTTGGCCAACGTTGATATGCCAACTCTACGCAGACTTATTTTCATGTGCACCAAATTTTGTGACATTTCGTCACAGGGGGGGCGATGTTTCTTGTCAAAGCTAGGTGCCCAAAAACATTTTTTTTTGTTAAATAACTTATCAACAATTTTTCCAAAGACAATGATTTTGTGTTAGTATGCCAGTGTTAAAGAGGCTGTCCAACACTTCCAACACTGACCTACCACAAACTCACCATATCTACGGTTTCCAGACTTCAGTACACTGCGGCGGTCATACCATATACTGCTATGCTATACATCTAGTTTCAAAAGGTATAGTAAGAGGTAAGGTAAGGTAAGGTGACTTTATTGATACCCAGAAGGGTAGATTTGGTTGCAGGTAAAAAAGTACAAGCTTACAACAGCACACAAAACAGTGACAAAACACAACAGAAGACAGGATAAAACAACAAACAAACAATACTGACAGCTGGATGGACAGACAGATGCTCCTGGCTTGATATGTTATAAAATGAGTAAATAAATAAATAAAATAGATAAAAAGGATAAAAAAGATAAGAAGATAAAAAGCTAAGAGAAGAGAATCATCATGTGGTGTTCAGGGCCTTAGTGGCTGATGGAATGAAGCTACACCAATATCTTTTGGTTTTGCATATGGGCATTTTAAACCTACGACCAGAGGGAAGAGGCTGGAATTCACCATGCAGTGGATGGGACATGTCATCTAAGATGGACCCAGCAAGTCTGTGTAGTTGCCCATTATATAAAGACTCTAAATTGTGCTGTTGCTCTCCAATTACCTTACTGGCCCACCTCACAATCTGATTGAGCGCATTTTTATTTTTTAGGGGTAGATTTCCGAACCAGGACACCAGGCTAAAAGAAATTATAGATTCAATAAAACATCTATGAAACATAGTAAGCAGCTTTTTCTCAACATGGAAGGATGAAAGCTTCCTAAGACAGTGAAGGTGCTGGTTTGCCTTTTTATAGACAGACTCACAGTTTGCCACAAATGTAAGTTTACTGTCAATGATAGTCCCAAGGTATTTATAGCTGTCAACATATTCCACTGCCTGGCCTTTTATACTGGTTATGTCCTTGTCACCTATGTGTCTTCTAAAGTCTACATACATATTTTTAGTTTTTGAGATAGTTTTTGATGTTCAGTTGTAGAAAGGACTGCTCACACCAATCTACAAACTCCTGCACAATTTCACCATGACCTGTCTCATTGTCTTTCAGCAGGCTGACAATAACAGAGTCATCTGCGTACTTTAGGATGAATCTATCATCTCTGCTACTGTGGCACATATTAGTGTAAAGAATAAACAAAGGAGGAGACAAAACACAGCCTTGAGGCGAGCCAGTTGAGGAACGAATCTGGTCAGACAGTACTCCATTTACCCGCACTCTTTGTGTCCTGTCAGTCAAAAAATGTAGCACCCAGCCTACAAGGTTTTTGCTCAAATTAAATTGCTCTAAAAGTCTTTCTATTAAAATATGGGGTTGAATAGTATTAAAAGCAGAGGAAAAATCAATAAATAGAAGTTGGGCATGAGTTCCCTTACCTTCTAAATGTTTTAGAAGCATAGAGATAATCTCAAATTTGTAATTCAACACTTTTACAGGTTCAGGAGTTGAATTTAGTTGTGTGCACGGTGTGCTTTGATGTGCCGTGTGATCACAATAACCAATGGAAATGACTTTCACTTTTTTCACTTTCACTGTCTACCCTACCACAAAACAACATAGTTAGGACTTGCAGGCTAAATACAAATCACAGGACAGATCTTTATGCTAGACATGCATGTTTGTTTTAGTTCAGCATATCATAAATCACACTTAGTAAGCATACAAGGAAATATCCGCATTCCAATTCAATGATATTATGTATATACAGTTGTGCACAAAATTATTCAACCCCCAATGCTGTAAAGGGTTTTAGGGAATTCAGTGTACATTTGTAATTGTGTTCATAATGTAATCTTACAAGGACTTGTTAAAGAACCAAATGCAACTAAAATGACATCAGTTTTTTTTGTCATAAACTATTAAATGGCTTTTTTTGTGATTTCTTCATTGACACAATTATTCAACCCCTTGAAGACTACCACTCTTGAGAGGCTATTAAGAGCCGTGCCTCATTCAAGTATTTTTTTAATTAGGTATTGGAAACACCTGTGGATGTTAACGAGCAGAAATTAAGCATAATAAGCACCAATTGGGCAGATTTAGAAGGACTGTGATACACTGCTCCTTTCTAGACATTTACTGGTGTGTTTACAACATGGTGAAGTCAAGAGAATGGTCCCTGAAGACAAGAGAAGAGGTTATTCGCTTTCACAAGAATGGCAATGGATATATGAAGATCTCAAAGATGTTAAATATCTCAAGAGACACTATCGGAAGCATCATACGAAAATTCAAAGTGAAGGGCACAGTGAAAACGCTACCTGGTCGTGGTAGGAAGAAGATCCTGACAGCAACTGCTGTGCGCTATCTGAAGCGCAAGGTGGAGAAAAATCCCTGAGTGACTGCTGAGGAACTGAGAAAAGATCTGTCAGATGTGGGCACTGAGGTTTCAGCACAGACAATAGGGCGCACACTGCATAATGAAGACCTCCATGCCAGAACACCCAGGTGTACCCCCTTGCTGACCCCAAAGAATAAGAAACGTCGACTGGAGTATGCAAAAAGTCATGTGGACAAGCCACAAAAGTTCTGGGACCACGTTCTGTGGTCTGATGAATCTAAATTAGAGTTGTTTGGGCCCATGGACCAGCGCTTGTTTGGAGGAGGAAAAACCAGGCCTATGAAGAAAAGAACACCTTGCCTACTGTGAAGCATGGTAGGGGATCAATAATGCTTTGGGGCTGTTTTGCTTCCAATGGTACAGGGAAGCTTCAATGTATACAGGGCACCATGAATTCCCTTCAGTACCAAGAGATCTTGGAAGCAAATATAATGGAGTCCGTCACAAACCTGCGGCTTGGGCGACGTTGGACATTTCAACAGGACAATGATCCAAAGCACACATCCATGTCCACTACAGCATGGTTGAAGATGAAGGGCTGGAACATTCTAGAGTGGCCATCACAGTCACCAGACTTGAATCCGATTGAGAACCTCTGGTGGGACCTGAAGAAGGCAGTTGCAGTGCGCAAGCCTAAGAACCTGACTGAACTGGAGGCTTTTGCCCATGAAGAATGGGCCAAGATACCTGTAGGTCGCTGAAGACACGTGTGTCAAGCTATGCTTCATGCTTGGAAGCTGTAAAAACTAGAAAAGGATGTTGTACAAAGTACTAAAAATGAATTTCACTTGGGGGTTGAATAAAACTTACAATGATGTGAGCACAGAAAAGACATTTGTGGTTATTTCAGTATAAATGCTGTGTTATATTTGTAAAATTTTCAAGTGCTTCTTTGATTTAATGGTAAATAAGATGACTAAAATGATCAAAATTGATGTCAAACTGGTCAAAGACTTAATTTCAATGGGGGTTGAATAATTTCGTACATAACTGTATCTTTTAACAGAATGAAACTTGGAATTATTTTGCTTTTGGCTCTGGTGGCCATGTGCTGTGGCTATGGTCGCCAACCAGTGGATGATGAGACATATGACACAATATTTCAATTACTACTAGTACTACCAAGTGAAAATGCACATGACAGCCAGACTGTCTTATGTGATAGAAAAAAGAGTGGTAAAATGTGGCCCAATTCCAAACGACTGCTCACATCGACCAAAATGTGAGCAAAACAATAGTGGTTGGTTGCCTACACAGCATCACCACTTGGTCCGAATAACTGGTGTCCCAACATTTCAGCACTGACCAAAGTTATTACAATATTGGAAAATTATTACATTATCATGTTCTTCAAAATTGAGGCTAACCTGATAATAACTTTCCATTAATGTAACACTTTATTACATTATGGTGATATTATTACATTATCAGGTTTTAGGGACTTATGAGGTGATTTTTATTACATTATTAGGAAAATGTATGATTTAACATAATATATACAGGGTATGCCAAAAAATCACAAAGCACGTGCAAATTAAAGCTTATTTAGTTCTCTCTCCAGAGATGTCATGGTTTATGACAGAAAAAACTACCCCTGAAAAAGAATGTCATGTGCTTTCTCACATTTGTAAAAACACTTCTCTTCCGAGATTGCTTCCCTTCCTAACAAAACTAACATAACTAACAATCACTAAACCAACTCCCTTTCTCTCTCTGTCCCGATGCAGAAGTACATATGTCTGTTGTGTCCCTACTCTGTGTCCTTCGACACCTCTGTTGCTTATGTCCTCCTTTTTTGTAAGGCGCTTTGGATAAAAGCGTCTGACAAATGCAATGTAATGTAATGTAATTTGCATTTTAATTCTGCCAGTTTTCTGACCGTGACAAGTGCAATTCAGTTGTCCACTTGAAAAGTAATGTTTGCCTCCAAGATACAGGTCAAGAGTGCCAGTGCCCTCAGTTGGCCAGATTTTCACTTTTTGTTTTGTAATCCCCTTCTAAACTTTGTAAGAGAAAATAAACCACTTCTGCCTTTGTACTTATCTTCAGTGATGTGAGTTGGAAAACTAGGAGAAAACTATCAGGTTATGAAGCCAAAAGCAATTTAGAACTATTTTCCATGGGTAGTTTTTTTCAAATGGTCATGGTGGTCATATCATTGCTTGCATGGTCATAAACCATGATATCACTAGAAAAAGAACTGAATGAGCTTCAATTTGCATGGTTTAAAATTATTGTAGCCTCACAGATTCAAGGCAAGGCAAAGCAAGCTTATTTGTATAGCGCATTTCATACACAGAGACAGTTCAATGTGATTTACAAAAATAAAAGCAAAGAACAGTATGTAAAATCATAAAAGGTAAAAAGCATAATGATAAAAAGTAAATGCTTAAGAAATAAATGACATTTAAAAAGAAAGCATAGTAATGAAAGGTAAATCATTAGCAGGAAGCATATGAGAACAGTCTGGTCTTAAGTCTAGAGCACTGTTTATGTCTTCTGGAAGTTGGTTCAAAGCTTATAGATTTTTTCTGCTGTGACCTTAAAGATCTAGTTAATGCATACAGCTGCAACATATCCAACAGGTAATTAGGTCATTAGGTCATACTGGGAGCCAGTGCAGAGAACTAAAAACTGGAGCAATGTGGTCAGTTAATTTTGTCCTTGTAAGAACTCCTGCTGTTGCATTTTGGATCAGTTAAAGCTGTTTGATGGTCTTTGTCTGGCGTTCTGTGAAAGGGCCATTGCAGTAACCAACCCTACTGGAAATAAAGGCATGACCCTAAGTTTAGATGCCTGCAGATGACATATATCAAATTTGGTGAGATTCACATGAAGACTCTATGACAAGTTTGTTTACTTTCACTTTTGTCATTGGCGAAAATAGTTTCTGTTGGAAGTGGCCATGGACCAGTGTTTTGTATGAGCTACAATGGACTTCAGGGTGGAAAAATGGTTTTAAACTGCAGTGTTCTGCAGATAATAGGAAAAATGGCATTTTGTATCATTACAGCACCCTCTATAGGCCACATTTTACAGTCATTGTCATGGTTTTAGCGGTTATTGTGCTAATCGTATATGACATATACGAGATATTGGCAATTAAAAACCCCAATTTTTACATTTGCCTATTTCACTAGGTGGCACTATGCTGAAAGCGGGTGTGTTTGGTGTGGGTTGATACACCTATGTAACACCAGCATACTAAAAAAATTGCTGTCATGGGAAAATTTTTTGGCAAGTTATTTAGCAACCCCATGACAACACAATTTGGTGCACATTTAAAGAAAGCTATGTAGAGTTTGCATTTGTAAAGTTCAAATTTGCACAATTAGCAGCCAAAATAGGGACTGTCAAACAATTTTAATCTTAACTTTTTGATTGACATGTAACTTTAAAACTGTTCATCAAGAAAAATCCTTTGATAACTTTTTGTCAGCATTGTCTGCAGATGACTGTTAGTATGGTCGAAGTAATCCATTTGTGGGCTCCGTCCCCTTGTTCTTGGATTTGTCTCCACAGAGTACCGGAGATGGGGAACACCAGGTGCTTTGATTACGGACCTTATAAAGAGGCTGGGTCTTCTTGTCGTGGGTCTCTCTCTCTCTCTCTGTGCTCGCCACGCCGGGTTCCTGCTCTCTGCTCAGTCGACGTTTAAATCCAGTTGCTTATATTACTTCTAAAAAATCTAACCTAACATCTAATGTAACTTTGATGCTACTGTGTGGTCTCCTTTATGCTGAGTCTGCCTTGAGCCAGGCGGTCGTAGCATGACATATACCATGTTTGGTCAAATTTAGATGAACGCCCTATGATGCGTTTTGGGGTCTCTGGGCCACACCCACAGCCAAGCCTCTTTCCATTAAAAACGGTCATTAGTTCCGATGTGTGCACAAATTTGAATGAGTTTTCATGCATGGAAAGTTCCCTTAAAAAAGGCAGAGTGCAGCAGACAAAAGAAAAAGAAGAATCTTTCGAAAAGCAATATGGATTCGCACCTCCGGTGCTCGGGCCCTAATAATACTACTACAACTGCTACTACTACCAATAATAATAATAATCCTTATCATCATAAATAGCCTAGCCAAAACTAAGCTAAGCCATAGGCCTACGATCTTGAGCAGTTACCAATACACAAAAATCATAAAGTATGAGAGTACTGTCTTATCTGCTTAACTTTATTGTGTCAGACGCTTACAGAATGACTTATCTATCAAATTGTCTGAAGACTGCCATTCATCCTGGTTACAGTAGTCAATAGAGCTAAGTTGTAAGCAACTGGACTTCTTTTTGGAGCTTCACCTTTCCTCTAAAAGGCTTTTTCAGTTCTGGCCTGATGATGTGGAACCAGGAGCTATATCTCTTGACCACTGAATTTGGAGCTGTAGACTACACTCTTCATCATGTGGTTGATTTTGTAATGGATAATACAAATTTCAATTTCACTTTGGAAGTTATTTCTTAAAAATGTTTTCAGACCACATAGGTGATGCCTTCACCAAGAGGATAGCATGCCAGTGACTGGAGTAAGCAAGATACTAAAATTTTACTTGACACCACTCTCCGAATCAGCTGTATTTTTAGGTGGGCCAGCCTGACATTTGGGTATCACTGCAGGCAAATCTATGGTTATGCCCCTGGTCCATTTTTGTATATGCAAGGCACCACGGTAACTTGTAATTTGTTAACACTTCCTAATGCACCTCTAACTTCCATGATTATTGGGTGCATTTTTTGCAATGTTTTTGGGAAACCAGACAGAAAGCCTCACATCCCCTTTCTTTCGCAAGGCATTGTTTGCTAAATGAAATAGGGGTTCAGCTCTGGCTACAGCTGGGCAACTGGGTGGACAATATCCTGTTTCAAGTAATGCTGTAGCTCATGACATTTTCATTAGTAGAAAGAATGTTTGGAAAGGATACAGAGTGGGAAGTGGGAGTGATATGCAGCATTTCATTACTTTACTTAGACCAAAAGCATTTACAGTATGTCACAAAAGTGAGTACACCCCTAACATTTTTGTACTTTTTATTATATCTTTCTATGGGAGAAGTCTAAAGATATAATACTTTTCTACCATGTAAAGTAGGCAGTGTACAGGTTATGGCGAGGCTTGTTCTTAGTAGAGCCTGTCCTCTTGAAGCGCTGTATGGTCTTGGCCACTGTGCTGCAGCTCAGTTTCAGGGTGTTGGCAATCTTCTTATAACCTAGGCCATCTTCATGTAAAGCAACAATTTTCTTTTTTAAATCCACAGAGAGTTCTTTTCCATGAGATGCCATGTTGAACTTCCAATGACCAGTATGAGAGAGTGTGAGAGTGATAACACCAAATTTAACACAACTTCTACCCATTTACACCTGAGACCATGTAACACTAATGGATAACATGACACCAGGGAGGAAAAATGGCTAATTGGACACAATTTGGACATTTTCACATAGGGGTGTACTCACTTTTGCTGCCAGTGGTTTAGACATTCATGGTTGTGTGTTGAGTTATTTTGAGGGAACAGCAAATTTGCACTGTTATATAAGCTGTACACTGCCTACTTTACGTTGTAGAAATGTATTAAATCTTTAGACATCTCCCATGGAAAGATATAATAAAAAAGTACAAAAATGTTAGGGGTGTACTCACTTTTGTGACATACTGTACATTACTGCTCATTACCAAGTTTACATCGGTTTACACCCAGACACTAGAGAGACATCTCAGCTGTTTTTACTATGTCACAATAGAAATCACAGACAAAAAATATAGCCCGAGTGATAGGACCTTGGTGACTGCAATGGTCGCCTTGTTGTTCCACTTGTCGCATGTGTTGCCTCAATTAACTCTCATGCTATTTTATTTTGCCATCATGTCTCTTTTGGTGTGTGTTGGCCTTTAATGCAAGAAATCTAATTTAAGATAATTTTATGTCTTTTTAAGAATCCCTGGGAACCCTGTATAGCGGGTGAAGTGGGTGAGCTGACCAATGAAAACACATTTCAAACAAAGGTTGCTCAGAGTTGTACAACATGAGAGAACAATGTGTTTTGGATTAAAGTATGTAAATTAATTTTAGTACACGGCACAAATGAATGTTATGAATTGTTAACATACAGTATGTCACAAAAGTGAGTACACCCCTAACATTTTTGTACTTTTTTATTATATCTTTCCATGGGAGAAGTCTAAAGATATAATACTTTTCTACAACGTAAAGTAGGCAGTGTACAGCTTATGTAACAGTGCAAATTTGCTGTTCCCTCAAAATAACAACATTAATGTCTAAACCACTGTCAACAAAAGTGAGTACACCCTATGTGAAAATGTCCAAATTGTGCCCAATTAGCCATTTGTCCTCCCTGGTGTCATGTGATCCATTAGTGTTACAAGGTCTCAGGTGTAAATGGGTAGAAGTTGTGTTAAATTTGGTGTTATCACTCTCACACTCTCATACTGGTCATTGGAAGTTCAACATGGCACCTCATGGAAAAGAACTCTCAGGGGATTTAATAAAGAAAATTGTTGCTTTACATGAAGATGGCCTAGGTTATAAGAAGATTGCCAACACCCCGAAACTGAGCTGCAGCACAGTGGCCAAGACCATACAGCACTTCAAGAGGACAGGCTCTACTAAGAACAAGCCTCGCCATGGTCGACCAAAGAAGTTGAGTGCATGTGCTCAGCATTTTATCTGGAGGCGGTGTCTTCAAAATAAGCGTAGGAGTGCTGCCAGCATTGCTGCAGAGGTTGAAGGGGTAGGGGGACCGCCTGTCAGTGCGCAGACCATACGCTGCACACTGCATCAAACTGGTCTGCATGGCTGTCGTGCCAGAAGAAAGCCTCTTTTGAAGATGATGCACAAGACAGCCCGCAAACAGTTTGCTGAAGACAAACAGACTAAGGGCATGGATTACTGCAACCATGTCCTGTGGTCTGATGAGAACAAAATGAACTTATTTGGTTCAGATGGTGTCAGGTGTGTGTGGCGGCAACCAGGTGAGGATTACAAAGACAACTGTGTCCTGCTAACAGTCAAGCATGGTGGAAGAAGTGTCATGGTTTGGGGCTGTATGAGTGCTGCCAGCACTGGGGACCTACACTTCATTAGGGGAACCATGATCGCCAATATGTACTGTGACATACTGAAGCAGAGCATGATGCCCCCCTTTGAAACTGGGCTGCAGGGCGGTATTTCAACATGGTAACAACCCCAAGCACACCTCCAAGATGACCACGCCTTGGGTGAGGGTGAAGGTGATGGACTGGCCTAGCATGTCCCCAGACCTCAACCCAACTCAGCATCTGTGGGGCATCCTCAAATGGAAGGTGGAGGACCTCAAGATCTCAAGCTCAAGGTCAGCTCCGTAATGTCATCATGTAGGAGTGGAAGAGGATTCCAGTGACAACTTGTGACGCTCTAGTGAACTCCATGCCCAAGAGAGTTAAGGCAGTGCTGGAAAATAATGGTGGCCACACAAAATATTGACACTTTGGGCACAATTTGGACATTTTCACTTTGGGGTGTACTCACTTTTGTTGCCAGTGGTTTAGACATTAATGGTTGTGTGTTGAGTTATTTTGAGGGAACAGCAAATTTGCACTGTTATATAAGCTGTACACTGTCTACTTTATGTTGTAGAAAAGTATTATATCTTTAGACTTCTCCCATGGAAAGATATAATTTAAAAAGTACAAAAATGTTAGGGGTGTACTCACTTTTGTGACATACTGTATGTATCTGTTGCCCCCTTTAAGAGTATTTTCACCTACCTTGAGTTATTTTGGCAGATACCATCTCAGTAATTTGTGTAGTGAGTTTCTGGAGGAATTCTTCTGTGCCCACTCCACCAAGATAACCAAGGGTACTCTCTCCAGCTAAGTTAAACAACAAGGTTAAACAATAAATACATGAAAAGTGTTTATATTCTTGGATCCATCAAGTAAAGGCTTTAAAAGTCTGACCTTTAATTGCTTCCTCCTCTGGTGGACTTATAGTTATGCCGAATAACCTTGTAAGATTGCAAAATAACATTTTAAAACATTTTAAACTTTCACTGGATGCATGTCTATACAAAACATTAACTGAAATGTATAAATCTAATACTCACTCTGATGTTATCTTATCCTTGTTCCCTTGGGACTCTACAAAATATGTATTTATTTAATTAATTCTACTATCTTTCAGTATTCCTAATGATTAATTGGAAAAGTTTGTAGTCAGTGCTTTTTAGCCTATTGACATGATAAAATGGCATACTGTATAAAACTTACATTTGGCTGTATTTGCACAAATCAACCATTAACCATTATTTTTTAGAATGCTACTACAAAAAAAATACTACACAAATTATAGCAAATGAAACAATTTAATGATGTCATTGCTAATACATACCTTTATCCACCTCAAGGTGAGCAGAACAGACAGACTGGCCAGCCCTGTTGGTGGCAATACAAGTGTAGGTTGCAGCATGTTCTTTTCCTACATCCATTAGGATCAGGCTATGCTGCAATCCCGAGCTGGCCACCTTATAACCTTTAGTTTCTGGCTTTATCCACAATACATCTTCGGCAGACTCCTCTTTTAGCCAAGACACCATAGGAATGGGTGAGCCTCAATGGAGAAGAGGATAAGAAATGATTAACACGTAAATGTGTTGAACAAATTGTTGCTGTCAACATATGTTTTCAATGTCTCCAAAACACAGGTATTACTCATTGTATGATAACAATATGTATGACTACATAGAAACAATATGTACAGTTGATTATCATCATTTTTGAATATATAGTTTTACCATTTATGTGGTATATTACAGTGAATCTACACTAGCTGGCAGTGAGCCATCATTTAACCAAGCCAACTGTTTTCACTTCCCCTATGTTTCTGGCATACTAGTTTTACTATACACTTCAGCAGTACATTTATAGATGTATCCTCACAATAACATATTCTAACATTATCATCATTGCTCACACTTGTATTCACAAAGGTCATGGCCTTTTTAGCCCCACATATTCAGTAAGTTATAAGCTAGCAACCAGCTGGCTACCATTACACAGAGCAATGTCTGCAGAAAATGTATACCAAGTTTCATACAGAGGGAAAACCTGTGTTTCCATGGGTTTTTCCAAAGCAGCCGGTTCACCAGCTCGTCAACTGTGCCTGGCAGCTTATCTACACGGATTTCTTAGCCATTAGCTGCACAATTATGTTTGCACATGCGTGGTCAATGTGGGCAATCTTTTTGTGGAAGTATACCGTGGGCTTTACCCATCCTAATTGGAGCAAGGAGAAGTTCTGGGAACGTCAGCAGACGTAACTAAGTGGCAACAGTATGAGCCATGTGTGCTCACTCAGACAACAGCTGGACAGAGCCTGGGGTGCGTTTTCCAAAACCGTCGTTGCTAACTTCCTTAGCAACTTCGTTGGTTTGAACAATGGACTAACGACACTGCTGTTTCCCAACAGCATCGTTCGAACGACACAACTAACAATGTTTACAACAACGTTAGTCCGATGGATCGTTCGACGACGCAGGTGTTTCCCAACAGCAAAGTTTGGACGATCTACGGAAGTTCCATCGTTAAGTTGTGTCATTCAAATGATTAGCTTGGACCTGTTGTAAGACCATTGTTTATGTCGGTTTCTGTACACGTAACGTCTTGCTCGTCACCTTTGGCCTTCTTTGGTTGGATTAGGCACCATTCAATGCTTTACCGCCACCCACTGCATTAATGATTTTACTTTAATTCACTTCATTTTCGTCTTGGCACGTCCTGGTAAAAAGAAGATAGAAAATTCACCCCACAACACTACAAAAGTTGTTGCAAAATGTTGTTGGATTATTTAACTTATTTGCTGATTTTACAGATTGTTAATACTGTGATGTAGAGTATGATCACGGTTCTCGGATCCACAATCAAGGCCATTGCACGTGTTTCTAATTGATTACCGTTTAGCAGGATTCGAATCCGTATCTCTCCGAAAAAGGGAGAATGTTTGCATTGTGGGCTGACGAGCTAACCACTGAACCATTGCACCACACGAGCTGTCAGTGGCCTTAGTCATATTTACATGTAGATGTATGTAGGGTAGTATAAATGAAACACACGATCATATCATTACAATCTTAGTCAGTCGCTGCTTTTTAATGAGTAAGGGACATGATTGTGTTGGGGAACATTTCCCTAAGTTGCTGAAGCTGTCATACATACTGTCTTAACTGAAATAAGGCTACGCCTAATCTGACACAAGAAGGCCAAAGGTGACGAGCAAGACGTCACGTGTACAGAAACCGACATGCTAATCGTTCGAACGACACAGTTTAACGATGGAACTTCCGATGGATCGTCCAGACTTTGCTGTTGGGAAACACCTGCGTCGTCGAACGAGCCATCGGACTAATGTTGTTGTAAACATGCATTAGTTGTGTCGTTCGAACGATGCTGTTGGGAAACAGCAGTGTTGTTAGTCCATCGTTCAAACCTACAAAGTTGCTAAGGAAGTTAGCAACGACGGTTTTGGGAAACGCACCCCTGGATCTTCCAAACTAAGACTTGTCAAAATATTGGATCAGATTCAAGCAATGCATGTGCCAGCTTCCTACCCCATAGTTCTTCATGATTTTATATCATTCTATATGTAATAGATGGAACAGTTTAACATTATGTCATGTGGCAGTATTAGCTTAAAATATTTTAGTTGATTAATGTTATAAAAAATAACTTTTTTGGTACTGAAGTCTCTACCAATCCCCAAATGCTAAAATAAGCCCGCCATTGTTTTGCAACAATATAATACCACTGATAATATCAACCCATTGCAGCCATTTGGTATCTTCACACAAAATGTCCTATATCTTCGCCAACATCCGCCATATTAAGTAATTTTATGGAACCTTTTTTATTACTTCTTACTTGTTGCCTGGTCTTTGAGAATGTTGTTACTACATTTTGGCATAATGGATGTGTCTATTATGTTGTTCCTGAACAGGTGTTGGGGGAATGAATTTTGCTCAAGTCCTTTTTGCCTGAGCACTCCAGAGTGCCTTGGAATGGCCCTAGCAACAGTATGTATGTTCTGCTCTTTCTGTCAGCTATTTTCATACTTCATCTAATGCTGTACACATGCTTCACAGAGAAACAAAGACTGTGACAATGTGACAAAATACTGATGTATAATGTCAAATATATGTGTCACTAATACCTTCAACTTTGACAGACAGAGTGATGCTTGCACCCTGCCTTACACTCCTGTTACCGAACCTCTCCAAGAACCGTGGTGGCAGTAATGGCTCTTTTGACTCTTGGAAAGTAACAGTAAAAACACTGTTATTAGATTTTACTTTGATGTCCTGTGATAAGCTTACAGGCATAGACAAACCAACATATATTTACATCACAACTTCTCATGTGTACTGTGAGGGGGAAAAAGATTGTTTTTTTTTATCTAGGCAGTACACAGGTTAAATGCCTCATGCAGATTTTTTGGTATGTGGACATGTTTATATATGAGTACAAATATTGACTTGACTTGTTCATTAATTATGTAATATATTATTATGTAAGTATATACAAAACTTTAAAAGAACTATAAAAAAACAAGACAGGGCTCCAGACTAACTTTTTTTGTACTAGGAGCGCAGTAGCCCGCTAACTACAAAATTTAGGGACGCACACCCTAAATTGACTTTCAGCAGAAATATTCACATTTTGTTGCATTTTTACTGTATTATTGATAAATTAAAACGTGCTGCTTAATTGTGCTGTCAATGAACTGCACATGCTGTCATTACTATTCTATTTTTTCTTTGCCGTTTACATTTTATATTTAACAAATGGCAACTCCTTTCTTGCAATAAAAAACACAATTTTTAGTTTGGTCTCCTATACTCTGATTACTTTCATGCCCTCTAAACGCAACTGCCAACAGGGGTGGCATTTCCATTTGTTAACAGGTTTATTTTGTTTCTTAAAGGTTCCCCGAGAAACCATTTAGTACTTGCTCTATTTGAAATATGGCAGGTCATTCAGAGTTGCATATGCATGCTGCATGTGAAAATGTTCTTCTATTCCCATTGCCTCCATCAGTCAATGAAAAAATAGACAGAATAACCATAAGAATAAGAAAAGGGCATATGAAGTGACGAAATTTCTTGAAGTAGAAAAAGCCATGCCATAGGAGTCTTGTTGCAGCATACATTCACATAGCAAAATATAGGTAAGTAGGTTGTGTTTGTTTAAAACTTTTGGATCGTTCTCCGCACCTCCTCCTCCTAATAGAACAGCCTGAAACAAGAGTGTTAAAGCATTTTTTTAACCAGAGGGCATTTATTAATACTAGAGACTACCACAAAGTTTATTTTAAAAAGAAAATAATGCAATAACACCTTTTAAAAACAAAAGTATATTTATGGGCAGTGGGCAGTTGTAGAAGAATGCAGACAGCTCATCCCTTTGCCATCGACACGCGACGCCACGTTTTTCTCCAAACTTTTCCCAGGCTACCATTTCGCTGCTTTTTGCCTATTTTAATTGCATGTTTCTATTTTTTGTGTGGTGATGGGACCGTGCTCTGTTTTCTTGCACTTCTGAGCACTTAGAGTAGGACATTTAGTGCAGCAGGTCAGCCCTGTGGAAGATTTTTGGTTTGAGGAGGTAAGGCAGTTTTTGTTTTACTGGTAAGAGAAGGAAAGATTGCAGGGCCCTTTTTTGTACTATTCCTTGGTTCCTGTCTTTTGTCTATCGGCCATTATCGACGCCTTTCTGTTCTTTTTTGCATTTAAAAACTAACCGCTTAATTGGACTTTGTCTCCTGGGCTTTCTTAATGTTGTGGTCCCATTTCCAGTGACATATGGGTTCGTAACAATGTAAAATAAGTGATGTATTTTGGGGAGAGATACAATAAAAATTTGCTTTAAATTATGAGGCATGTGTGGTATTTCCATGCATGAAGTTTGTTTGTGTGTGTGTAAGTGTGACTATGGGCTCTATTTTCACGATCATATGTGCATTGTCTAAAGTCTGTCGCGCAAGTTGCTTTGGGGGCATTTCCGACACAATTTGGTATTCTGACGGCGGGAAAAGTGAACGTTGCACCAGGCGCACTGTTTACAAGGGTTGGTCTTAAATTACTTCATTAGTCATGAGTGTGTTTGGGGCATAAAATACAATTAACCAATCAGAATTTATACCCTCATTCCCTTTAAAAGCCAGTGGCGCATTTTCCATTGCCTGTTGCTATTACGATGGTGGATTTACCCGGACGGCAGGAGTTTTTCGGTGAAGGAGACAGATCTGCTCATGCGTTAAGTAAAAGTGTGTGAGCAGTTAATCTTTGGGGACGGAAAAAATCCCCCCAAACCTCCGCGGGTCAAGGAAGTATCGGAGAAAATATCTTCAATAATTGTGTCCTCCTCCGACAAATGAAATCGTAAATAAACTGCCGAACATTGCTATACATTTGTGCCTGTTTGCATACTAAAACATTAAAATACATGGCTATACAGGCTATACCTATTGCAGTTTTTCTGCCAGTTGGGCTCATCTCTCTGGCGCAGCAGCAGGTGCATCTGGGTTCAACGCGTGCGCCCCTAAAATAGCTTTTCAGCAATGCGCAACTGATGATAAACCAGGTTTTTGTTAGTCATCGGTGAATATGGGTTTTGCGTCCTCATAATAGCATCTGGTGCGCTTTGCGCCAGACCACACCTCTTCTTTTTGCTAACACACCCGTGAGGGCGCAGTGTCATTTGATATCTAGACAATGTGATTTTTTGCCTGAAAAAATGAATGGTGTGCTGGCACAGAATAGTAATGACAGCATGCGCATGTCGCTCATGTCGCGAATGCACAATACGCCGCGACATTATAGGGCCCTATGTGTCTGATTTTAAATGTATGGCCATTCATATTCACTGTTTCCTGAATGTGTAACGGTGTATTTTATATTATATCAGTTATAGCAGTAAGGTTAACTATAGTTATTTTATTTGTATTTTAAGTCACTGCATGAAAATTGTCTCTATACTACATAAAATGGAAATGTGTAAAGAAAACAGAAAGTGGCAGTCAAATTGGCTTTCCATACAACTCAGTAATGGCTTTACATATGCCCCAGTGTTTGCATTCTAGTCTAAAGCGGCTTGCCATAAGCGCTTAAGGTGAAATTGAAGTAGTAGGAACCAGCAGCAATGGTGAGCCATCTTTAGCGTCATCTTGTAGCAATGCCTTCTAGATTTTTAATTTACCTTTTCCCCTTAGTAAATCTAAACGTTTTAGTTGCACATGCATGAGTAGTCCGGAAATTTACTTGTGCACTCCAGCATTGGTTGCAGTCTGGAGCCCTGCAAGATTTGTGACTAAAAATACAGTTCTTTTATAAAGTTTTCTCCCTACCTTTGGGTCTTTTATCTTCTGGTGTACATTCCCCAGGTCCTATAAATAGATTGATGAGCAAACAAATGTATCAATGGAGTAAAGTTTGTGACTCATTTGCATCACTGTTTAACACACATTTCATATTTTACAACAAGGTCTTAGGCACTATACCCATAACAATCATCCTAGCAGAGGAGTAGGCGGAGCCCGCTGAGTTGCTGATGTAAGCAGAGTACTCCCCCATGTCTTCACGCACCACCTCTAGAACTTCCAGACTGTGTAGGTCTTTTTCAGCTGATAGAAGAATTCTGTCAGAGGGCCCAAGTGGACATCCATCTTTAAACCAGTAAACTCTTGGTCTTGGGTAGCCTGTAGAATTTCCCCGAAATTGTTTATCACAATATATAACGAAATGCTTTTTAGCTGGTTTACATTTTCTGACGAAAGAGTTTATGTTCTAAAGCAGAGCTAAGACAATCAACTAATAAAGTACTTATACACACTGTTAAACCAACTAACACATAATGTACAGACTTTAGACTAAATTGGCTGCTGATTGTTTGGCAAGGTGGGCTATGCTGCAATGCATTTGGATGCCTTTTTGGTAATTCCTCTAAAACTGCACCTATTTATTTATTTCTTTGTTTATTAGAGTGCATGAAAATGCACTGTATTGTTCTTCGAAGTCTTCTTCTTTCTTATGATTCTTCGAACCAAAATCTAAAAGAATGAATGTGGCTCAAACCGCTTAATATAGAAACTTAACATTCAAAATGTGTTGCCCAGATCTTCTAGTGGGCAATCTGGGAATGTATTTTTCATTTCTGAAACATTTATACTTTTTTAGATAATTAAAAAAAAAATCAAAACTTCCCATTGAAAACAAACAATTTTTCATCTATCAAATTTAAAACTGATTTTCATAGTCATATAAACTTAGGGCCTTTTTTATCTATCAAGTTTAAAAATCAACTACCATCAACTGAAATGAATATTTATGACAAGAGAACAGTTTTGAACATTGACAAACATTATGATCACCTGTTTAGCAAAGTTTTATCCATTGACACTGTTGCCACCTAAGATACTCCAGCAGAACTCCATGGAGACTACAGATGTGCTCCCCAGAATGCACATCCCCTATGTAACGGATGGCAGCTTGGACAGCATGGCGTTAGAACGTTAGAAAACCTCTGTCTCGACTCGTTTCTGTGAGATCATGGGTTTAAGCCTGGGACTGAAATACCTCAGTTAGAGTGGTGCCAAGAACTGAATGGGAGTGAGGTTTAAAGAGGTGAGTGTAATGAACACCAGCTAGCACAGTTCAGTGTAAAAATGTTAGTAAACCTCCCCCTCAACACCTCAAAAGGATACACGTAATTGCCCGGCTTTAAGCTCCCTTGCAGTGTGTCTGTCTCCCAAAGCGGAGTTGCTGTGAGGTCGCAGGTTTGAGCATGGGGCTGGACCACTACTACACCAGCAGCAAAAATAGCACCAAGGAAGATGAACAGGAGCACACAGTATTCATTTTGAGTGTAACAGAACTCCAGAGGCTGGCAGATGCAGGGTAGTAGGTGTCTGTTTCATTATTGACAACAAATCTTGTGAAACTAGAAACATCACCATTGTGTCAGATTTTGTTCACCTAACGTGGAGCATGTATTACCCATTCTACCTTCACTGGGAATTCACTAGCTACAGCTATTCACATTCTACCTTAGGCAGGTACAAGTATGGTAATGTCTAAGGTCCATGATGTGCTCAGTGAACAAACCAAATCCATGAACAAACACCCAGATGCCACCTTCTTGGTGGCTAGGGACATTAACAAAGCCAACCCTAGACAAGTGATCCCAACTTTTGTTGACACTTCTCATCTTCAATGAAAGGCACTACCACACTGGACCACTGCTATTTACACTTTAGGAATGGTTATAGAGCCAAATCACAACCAGCTTTTGGAAAATATGACCATGCTGCTACATTTTAAGGTTCAGACAAAAAGCTCCGAAGTGTCAGGTGAAGTGTTGGTCTGAATCTTCAGGGTGAGTTAGATACAGTGGACTGGAACATGTTATGGAAGAGCTCTGCACATTCTTCTGTCATTCTATTCCAGAATGACTGACATCCAATCCAAAACCCATGCAAGAAACCTCAAGGTCTTGGCTTTCAGTAGAGACCAATATTTTGTTTCTAGGCAAAGGGGTTCTCAAGTTATAGAAGTTTGATTCTGGTTATACAGATTTCGGAACCAAATATCCTATGGGAATTTTCAATAGGGAAACAAGAAAAACGCATGGACATACCTATTGATAAAAATCTACAAAAAAATCAGGTTTTGAGCCTTTGCCTCCAATTTTTTACTGTGTGAAGGTAAGACCTGTGTCTGTGGCCTCATTATGCCTTTGTTTGGCCAACAGCTTACTGAAATTATAGGTCTCAGTCACTTTACAGGCTCACATGTTGAACGGAAAGTAAAACCTTCATTCTAACCTCTGTACCTCTGTGTCAGTGCATCACAGAATCACCCAGATACTTTATAAATAACCCTGAGAGTGTTACCTTTCCACTGATACCAAGAACATGTCTGAGTCTAAAACTATGTAGGAGCTGTGCTACTTACAACTTGGGCATACCATTTTCGCAAATAAACTTAAAATATTAGGTGTGGCTTAAGGGGTTAAAGCCCCAGTGTGTACATTTTAGCTGTTCATTATCAAAATCTATTTTGCCCGTTCACAAACTTGTCCATTTTCATGAATATTTACCACCACCATTAGCTCCAAGTATTCCTATTAGCTTTAAATTTTTCATTTGTATATGCATGGCCCGGGGTGATGCTCCATATTCATGCACCATCTTGAACTACATGGTCAGGGAAATACATCACTTGGAATTTCGTGTTTTCGCTGTAACATGATAAACTCACAACAGCTTGTGGGTATCATATCCTTTTTTACATATATGCAAAATACAATTTCTTCTAGGAGTCTTTCTTCTATGACCAGGAAAAGAAAAAGGATATTGAAAAGAGCAATAGACTGGCATCATCAGAAAAAGAGTAAACATTGGAGTTGTCTTCCTGATGAAGGAAAAGAGGATTGAAAGAGATGCCAAATATATGCTTTCTTCTGAATTGGTAGGTATATCAGTGCAGTAACTACATGAACATTTAAACTTACAAAAATGCCTTCAAAGTTGTCATACCGCCCAGTCGTAGTAGTTTGTAGGTATAAAAGTAGTGGTTTTTATGTACTGTCTTAATAACAAGTGAGACATTTTGCATAAGACAAAGGCAATCTGGGTGATGGTGGCAAACGATGTGATGGGGCAAAATGTGGTGTTCATTCATTTTTTCATTCTGTTATAATAATCAGGTGCGTTTCAGTCAGTATAATTTTTTGGTTTTGTTTCAGCAAAGCATTCTAAAGACCAAAAAGAAATATATCATCCTTAATCCTTTTGAATGTAATGTATTTCATATTTCTCTCTCTGTATCTCTGTCTTGTTCTTCTTTTAAAATTATTATTATTATTATTATTATTGTTATTAAGCAGCTGGCTAGCTAGCTATTTAAAGAGTGGCAGTGGTAATGTCCAACCGTGGATATATTATAGAATACAGCTGCAAGTGATGAAGTCTGAATCCTGTTTGTGCTGTTTTTTGTCACTTCAACTTGATTTTGTTTTGTTTTTGTATTTCAACATTTTCATCATTGGACAAAGAAGAAAAAGAATTTTGGTTTTAAAACATAGTGTTTTACAGATAATAGCCAAATTGTGATCGTGTGCATCCAATGCAAGAAATGGCACAGTACTTGGCATGCTTCCAGAGGTTGTCTTGCTAATAGTACATGACAAATTTTGTGCAGTTCCCGCCCTATCAATCCAAGATATTGCCAATTCAAAATCTCATTTTTTACATTTACCCATTTCACTAAGTAGTGCTATGCTACAAAAAAGTATTTATGTGTTGATATGCCTTTGTAACACCGTAATGCCTTTGCAAGCTAAAAATGTTGTCTTGGGCATACTTTTTGGCGAGTTATTTAGCAAAAACTGTTTTTGGACTTCTAGCTTCAATGGGAAACAGTGCCACCTGTGAGGAAATCTCAATTTTGCCACAGTCAAATGGCAATATTCAAAGAAAACTGTCTAGACTAGAGTTTGCATGTCAAGTTTGACCAAATTTGGCCACAAAACCAAGACTGTCAAACATCTGTTAGCTATGTCTTTATATTAATATATATTATTTTTTTATTGACATGTAACTTTTAAAGGGTTCATCTGAAGATAAATCCTTTGATAACTTTTTGTCAGCATAGTCTGCACATCACGTATACCAAATTTGGTGAAACTAACTAGTTTGTTTACTTTCACTGTATATATTTTTTTTAATTTGGAAATTTTGGTTATTGTTGGAAGTGGACGTTGACCAGAGTTTAAGACAACAAAAAATGGGCTTAAATTGTAGTGTTCTCCAGATAAAAGGAAAAATGTCATTTTGTGCAATTACGCTGTCCACTATAGGGTGACTTATTTAGCAAAAACTGCTTTCTGACTTCTAGCTTCAATGGAAAACAAAATGTCACAAAATTCAAAGATTCAAAGAAGAGTTGCATGTCAATTAGAATTATAGAATTAGAGTTTGCTTGGCAATTATAAGCCAAGATATGGACTGTCAAACATTTTTTAGCAACGTCTTCAATTTTGATTGTGAAAAAGTACAGGCCAGTTGACCTCTAATGTCATTACTTTGAGTACAGGTGCACCTTATAGTCCGGCGGATAGCTGCGAAAATCGATCACTTTGCGATAAAAGCATGAAAATTGGTATGAAGACTCTCAAATGAGGTCTGATCAGATTTGGGACCATAGGCGCTCAAGATCTGGCCCATTTTCCAAAATGGCCACCATGGAAATGGGGAAATGGATTAAAAGCACCCAGAAACATCACATATTTGTACCAAATTTGGTGGGAAGGTTCACAAAGGGAGACTGATTAGATTTAGAACCATAGGCATTCAATATGGTGGCCATTTTGGAAAATGGCCGCCAAATATGGATTCTATAATGATAAAATGAATTGAAAACAGCCAGAAACACAACATATTTGTATCAAAGTTGGTAGGATGAGTCACAAAGGGGGTTTGAATAGATTAAGAACTATAGACATCCAATATGGCGACCATTTTCCATTAGTGCTGTGTCTCGTGTCCCCCACTCTACTCTCTATTTACTAATGACTGTATCATTTCATAACAGAGATGAAATTGTTGGGGGGTGGAGGTGGAGGACATGAACCAGCTGGCGTCAGGACAGGGAGGTCAACAAGGCACCCCCCCCCCCCCAACCCGCTCCCCCAGCATAGACATTTTGTCTAAATGTCACCAAAACCAAGAAACACTCATTATCAGTGAGAAGTTTTAAATGTCTTGGAGAGCACATTTTTGAGGACCTGACCTATGCTACTCCTCAAACCCAAGCTTAGATTTAAAAGGCCAAACAAAAGATATACTACCGAAAACAACAGTGGAAATTTAAGATTGCTCCGAATATTCAAAAAACCTTTGATATTCTGGCCACAGAGAACATACTGCTTGACTGTCTCAGCATGACATATACATCAGTCAGTGCAACACAAGAGCATGTAATATCATAAAAGACTCCATCCACCCCAGTAACTTCTTCTTTAGTTCATTGCAATCAGACAAGCATTTTTGGAGTTCAATGGCCACAACTGAGAGACTAAATGAAAGCTCTGGTGTATTCTTGTGCACTTGCACATGACAAAAAATGTTGAGTAATTGCAGAACTATGTCTCTCCCAATGTTTATGTATAGCACCAAGCTGCACATTGTTGTGCGTGGACAGTGCATGAGCAAAACTGAATGCTCATATGTTTCAAAATTCAGCTGAAATCCTTGCAACATCTTTTCACTGTTTCAGAGAGAGAACTCCAAATGAAAACCTTTTAAAAGGCCTAACACATCCATATGTTAAAGCAGTGTATTAAACAAATTAATCTATGAATCTTGAATTGTGATTGGGAGAGCTTACATTTTGTTCAACTCTCTACTCTCATCCTTACTTTGCTGCTTTGGAGCTGCTTTTGCTGGCTGCTGCCCATTTCTCCTCTGTCCCTTAACCCTTTTTCAAAGCAATTTCACTGTGCTCATTTTCACCACACTTATGTTTTGCCATAGGGAGTTACATTTATCAGCCTTAATTTTAAACCTGAAACATTCATCACATTTAATATAAATCTTATGAATTTACATGTAATTAAAAACTAACCTTTGACCTTGACCTGCATTTTTGCAATTGGTGCTCCAGGGCCGACATGGACATCATGTAACTCATCCAGAACCTGTGGAAGCTGCTCTTCTTCAGCAACTGACTCAAAGGCCTCAGTTTCCCTGCTCAGGAGTATAACCATGTAAAATATGTGGTAGTTATGCTCACTTGCATTTTCAAGTTGCTATTTACATTTTTAGGTTATTAAAAACAAAGATTTACCGTGAAACATAACCCTTTGCACTGACATAGGAGGACGTTTCTGTTGCATCAGCTGTGTCATAGTCAGAGCTGCAAGACACTAAAAACAAAAAGTAATAACATGCAAGAAAAAAACAATTAAGTGTTCTCTTGTATTTTACTTCAATCATCAAGGTCACATGAATATATTATAAATTTGTTAAATGAGTCAACTTACACTCCACCCTCAGTTCAGCCTTTGTGGAAGCCATGCCACTGTCATTCTCTGCCATGCAGCGGTATACACCCATGTCAGAAGGCAATACTGCAGTAATGATGAGCTGGTGGCAGCCTTCCTGGTCTTCATTGATCATGTAGTGATCATTTTCCTCCAAGAGCTTTCCATCCTTGAACCAGCGAACGATGGGTGGGGGCTTACCAATCACTACGCAGTCAAAACTTACAGGGTAACCATCTGGAACATCCTGACTATGGAGCTTAGTCAGGAAAACCGGCGCCGCTATGACAGTCAAAGGTCATGAGAACACTATTAGACATTTCCTAGTAAACTTACTACAGTATGTTCATGAGCAGTTGCTAGTGGTAACATAGTATATATTTTTTCCACTATCAATGTGTTACTATATTATGCTATTGAATTTTATTTTATTTTTCTAGTTAAAAATGGCATCAGCCCAAAACAAGCATCATATCATTCACAGCAACCAGACAATGGCATAACTTTCATTTACTTTTACTGTTTAACAAATTGCAATACCAAAAAAACAACCTTATGATCATCAACTCTAAAAGTGTTCTACTATCATACAATGATTATAAAATACATTCACAGTAGGGAAGTTTAATAAAACCAGCAATCACTGGTTGATCAATTCTTCGAGTATAGATTTCTTTGTTCATAGCACAGTAATTATTATTACATACATTTATTGTTTATGCATACCAGGTGATTGCACCTCACATCAATTAATCCACTGCATGTTTCAAGTCGACAAGATTTAAAGAAGATTTTAAACAAGATTTTAATTGAATAGGCCGTGTCTATTTAGTGAGCCTGACTTGCAAAATATATCAAAGTTGTCCATTTAGCAATCCTGTGCTTACCGTCACAGTTGTCCAGCTAGCTAGCCTACATTTAATGTCACCCTTGCACTGAACTTTCAGAATTCCAAAAGACAATATCTGCAGGGACTACATGGATTAGTTTCTATACCACTTTTAAAAGGTAATATTGTTTTTAAAATGCGAGAAGTAAACTAGTTAGCTAGTCACCAGCTAACTCGGCCAGCTCAAAATTCAGTGCTTAAATGAATATTATAGTAGTCTGTTTGTCTTAAGAAAGTTTGTGTTACATCTAAACAACAATCCATAGACTGTTAATCATACAAACATTTTCATGTTACTGGTTTCACAAGCGTTCGCCATGTTGATCTGACTTAATGCCGGCCCCTTCAGAAAGTGTTATGCATTATTCACATCCCACTGCCAACCATCAGAACACATGTATTTCATAAGATTTGACATATGGCAACATCTGGCTGATCTACTAATCAAAACAGACTTTCATGGCTGGTAGGCAGTTTGGACAGCTGGTATGAGTTCTAAATATATACCTTGAATGTATTTGTTTGGGTACTTTTATCTTTCTCACAGAATGGATGATTATTGTGCAATTTGGTAGAATGGAATTCTGGATAGGCCAGAGCTGCATGTCAATTTTAATCATTGACAGTTTGCCTATATTTCACTTGTTTGACTGGGAAATATTTCTATTGACAATGTTTAATGACCTCTTCTTTTTATTTATTTTTTTAAATTCAGGTCTATAGTTTGTTGGCTGTGTTTGTTCTTGGCTGTGTTTTTGTATAGTTTTTCAAAACTACCCTTACTTTTAGAACTCTTGAATGTCAGCTTTCCAAGGAATATATTTGTTACTGTATCATTTTTAGATTCCAAGATATAAGCATTCAAAATGTGTCCTGTATTTTTGGCCCACCTGTATATGCAATGTTTTAAAACTGATTTTATACAATTTAAGGCTGCTGAAATTAAGTCTGATTCTACTACTACTTTATTACCCTTGGGGAAATTGAGATATTCAAGATGGTGTCCAAGATGGCTGCCTCTGCCTCCAAAAAGACTCTGAAGTTCAAGTGCGTTGATACTCTATTGGGCTAATGTTTCTGGCGTAAAGACATTGTAAAGATGTTTGTGTATGTAATTTGTTACGATATATTTGGGTAAAGAAGCTTAGTTGCTGAGCTTAGTAACTGTTAAGAAAATTGGGTAGTGTACTGTGAATGTAGCACTAATGAGCACCTTTGCACCTTTCAGCGGTGCTTTGCCTGTGCTTCGCCTGTGCTTCCGCGGAATATAGTCCCCCATCTAAATGACGCTTGGTCAATCCCTCTGTGTTAGAGATTTGGCCGGGTGTGCTAGAAAATGCTCTATGCTAGTGTAGACCGGTAGGAATGCTGTCAGTAGGGATGCTAGTTTTCACTTTCCCTTCCTATTCAACAATACAAATACGTAGTTTACTGACTTTTTTACTGACTGACTGTAAGGGAAATTGTATGTATTTACAGTATTTATGATTCTTAATATCCTGCGGGGTGCTCTATAAACGTTGTTATCTTTTTTTTCTATTCAACACAGTGGCCATAACCAATTTGCTTCTTTGTAGCCAAGCCGAACTAGCTGTGATTTCAAGTGTAAATTTTTATTATTAATGATAATACAGTAATTTCATTCATATACTAAGTAAGAAAAGTTACAATAATTATGTAGCCTGCAGATTTGCCATTGTGTTGGTGGTAGGCAGCAGTTATGTTCACAAGAAAAGATGTTGGCAAGATATCATTACACTGGTGGGTGTTACAAGGACTTGAAAATAGTGAATAATTTTCAGGGTGGCTAAATGCCTCAGGTGACACTAAATTACTCTCATTTTTTGCAAGTTGGCATTTAAACCTTTTTTCAAGATGTTCTTTTGGTCAGCAGTTTTTGTGCAACATACATTTGCAGTCAAAACAGTGCAACACTAAATAGCCAACACAGCAGGTACTGAGACAAAACAACATAAATGCAATGTGCTAACATGGCACAGTAGTCCAAAAACCCATTTAAAACAGCAATGTGAGTCCCCAACACACCTGTGATGTCTGTATGTATGAGGCATGTATGGGACCAAAAACAATCAAATGCAATGAACTCAAAATTCATGCGGTCATTAACATAATGTGCGACTTTATGCTCCAAAAATAGAAAGAATAGCCATACCGGGTGCTCCTGTCACGAATGCAGGTGCTTGCTGTTCCTGGGTTGGTGTTTGAGAGCCATCTTGAATGTAGCCCATCTTCATGATGCGTAGCTCTACCTTGTTTGGTGGTTTTGCCTCCAAAATAGTTGTTTCCACTGGAACACCTTGTGCTGTGAACATATCCTGGAAACGTTTTGATGCCACCTCTGCTTCAGCTTGGGTATCAAAGCGGATGTAAATATAGCGGTCATCCTCACGGTAAGAGTGAGGGTCAGGTGGCTGTAGCTCACCCTCATCGGCACTTACAAACGACTCTTCCTCGACATCAGGTGGTAGCCGGGTGCGCAGGAGCCGTCTGAGACGCTTGCTAGCTTGCCGTAGTGATTCATCAATCTCACTTCCTGAAGAGCTCTCTGGCTCACTATCAGCACTATAGCCATGAGTCAGTGTCAGTGGACGGCACCCCGATGACTCTCGCAGAGAACCTACCGTCACCTTGCCACTGTGTGTGGCCAGCCCAAACTTGTTTGTGACCTCACAGGTATATATACCTGTATCTTTTGTGGTAGCAGCTGTGACCACTAGTGAACAGGTGCCATCGTTATAATTGTCAATGTGGTAGTGTTTGCCATCAACAAGTGGGTCATTGTCCTTTAGCCACCGGACCTGGTCTGGTTTGCCCTCAGTTACACATTCCAAATGGATGGTGCTGTTGGGCTCTTTGGTCTGGTCCTTGAAAACCTCTTTGAAAACTGGCTGCATGTCCCTCTGAGCCTTGGGTCCTGTATGAATTTTGATAGCAGCCTCAAGCTGCTCCCCTTCCTTTTCATTGCAGGTATCAGTGGCAGTCATCTTTTTAGTTGTATGCTGCTCTGCCACCTGGATTTTTTCATTAGTTTCTTCTGAGAATATGGCCTCAGTGTGATGAGTGGTAGTAGATATGCAAATCTTTTGTAAACAGGCGTCATTGGATGATGTGACACCTATAGTCTCATTATCAGCGCTGGTTTGGAGGTTGGGCTCTGGGGCTATTTTCAGCTCTAAGGGTCTTTTTTCATTTCTGTTCTCACTTTCTTCTTTGTGCTTTTCTTTACTATCTTCCTCAGGGATGGAATCTAGAGTTGGCTCACGGCTCATGCGCCTCTTTTTAGCAACTGCATCCCAGAGAGCATGCAGATCACCTTCAGAGGCAGCTTCGGGAGGCAGACTTGGTTGGCTGCCCTCTCCCAGTTCTGCTTGTAAAACCTCTGTGACATCTCCTGCAATAAGGTTGCCATCAAAGTTCAAATGCAGTCATACGTTAGCACTTAAGCCCTTTCTTTCAATAGCTGAAGGTTAAGACAGATTAACAGACATGCGAAAGTAAGGCAATGCAGCCAGAGCAAAAAAGTGATAAATAGCACAAAATAGAAAGGAACAGAAAAAATAGAGGAGTAAGAATTTCTAAAATATTTTACAACCATCAAAAGTATTTACAAAAACAAGTGGCATATGTGTTCCAGGAAATTATTACACAGACTTTAAATAATCCTTTTGAAACAAGAAATAATAACCTTTATGCTGTCTGATTTAGGACAATATGGGACATTAAGAGAGCTTCATTTCCAGTTTATTTTACATTTTGCTCTCAACCCCTAATCTTTTCTTCTGCTGCAGTTTACTCATGCTACGTTACTTTCTTTACTAGATGTCTGATAGCAGCTAACTATAATCTTAATGTCTGAGAGGAGTACTGTCACAGTACACAGTACTTAAAATAAACTCAAAACTGACATGTTTCTGACCATACACTTTTTCATTATTTCACAATTTCACTGTATTGAAACATCCCACTCTAAAATGGTTTTGTTGTGTGCAACTGAGTTGCACAAAAACTGATCTTGGTCCTGGATTCTCCGGTGTTACTCAAGTGTAAAATGACAATGACCATGTTAAAACGTGATACCAAGTTGGTATGTTTGCTGAGGAGCCAAACTGCACTAGCCTTTTGCATTTTGAACTGTACTATTTTCACCTTTTTCGTTGAAAAGACTAACAATCACTGCGTGCACATGGTAGGATTGGGTTGGATTGGGATTGGTTTGGGTGTTGCTACACAACGGGTGGTCTGTCCCAAAATCCAAGTGCACATGGAGTTGGTCTAATCGGATAATGGTCAGAGACCAGAGAGCGCTGTAGTCAACTTCTATCGATCTATTATTATGTTTTAATGCAAGGAACGTCTGTTCCACGCATAACTCTAGAACCACTCATCCGCTTACCAGTGTGTGCAGTGCCACGTTTCATGTTGTTTGGGCAAAAAAGATATCGGTCAAACAAGCTTGGCAGCGTTTTGTCTTGTGTCGCTCTCGCCGTAGCCATGACAACCCAGGCTGATAGGATTTACAACGCTAGTGGCTAGAATGTTGAACATAACACGACTAACGGCATAACTACAATAATGGACATAACACGAGTAAACATTTGCCCACAACAAAGCTGCTACGCAGGTAAGATATGCAACAGCAGACTACAGCACTGCACAAATATGCCTACAGTGCATACAGACAACACGTAGAGGCTGAACTTTTCAGCTCTCATTCCGGTTGTCCCACATCGCATAACAGCGGCTAAAGAAAATCTTACAAGCCAGTCGGTGCAAATGTATTACATAGCCTCCTCCTTTCACCTGATATTATTACCCACTTAAACAATAAGGTGGTCTAAACAAAAACATAATACTCGGGCACATCTTCTATGGGCTCTGCACTATTTCTACTAAATAAAGACAATAAACAAACTTTCTGGCGGCATACAAAGATGGTGTTCGAGGAGTTTGACACATTCGCGTACATGTGCATTCTGCTGTGTTTGGAAGTCCGTATGAAGGAACAAACTGCGTTTTGGTTTCGTTGATACATGCACAGTACGTGAATCTGATCCGATCCCATGCACAAGGCAGCACCAAGTTGTTTAACATCGGCTTAAGCCTGGCGTTCCAAGTGGTTTCGTGAAACCAATCCCTATCCGATCTTTATCCCATGCACATAAAGTCGGTACGATCCCAAACCAGTTCCAATCGGTTTCAACTCGTCCATGTGAATGCTAGTACAAAGGGCACAGAAGAAGCTTGACGATAACTCTTTTTTTAAACCATTAAAAGCTTGAAGTAGCTCCACACTGCAACAGGCAGCTACCAAATGCAACAGGCTAGCACAGTTTTGTTCCTCAGCAAACATACGAACTCGGTATCATGTTTTAACATGCCCATTTTCATTTTACACTGGAGTATTCCTATAAGGGCATTCATCCATCCATCCATCCATCTATCCACCCATCCATCTACCCACCCACCTATCTATCTATCTATCTATCTATCTATCTATCTATCTATCTATCTATCTATCTATCTATCTATCTATCTATCTATCTATCTAGCTAGCTAGCTAGCTAGCTAGCTAGCTAGCTAGCTACAGTGCCCTCCACAATTATTGGTACTCCTCGTAAAAATGAAAAATTATGGGTGTAGAATTTATCCTTCTTTTTAAAAAATGAAACCAATAAAAACATTTTTTAAGAAAGGGATAATTGATGACTCATAATTTATATAGCAGACGTTAATCCACGTATGAGGTGGTTATGCTACTACAACACGAAGCACCACGAACTTGGCAGATTGATACACGAGTAGCCTGGCTGTCGCACCAAGCTTGTAGATGGAGCTTGGTCTGGCAAACCTCCCATCGACAGGAAGTTCTGAGAGGCGAGATCAACAGGCATGTTTCAAATGCCTCTGCGTACTACTGGACAGAGCTACAACCAATCAGACCACTGATTCAAATGATGTTTGTTCTTCATTGGTTCTGGGTTTTTTCTGGACCAGGAAGAACTAAGAATAAGCAGGTTGGCCAGACTGACTTGAACATGAAATTGAATGTATCGTCACAGGCAGTATGGGCGGGCCCAGGCTAACACAAGTGCAATACAGTCCCAAAACAGGGACAACTTCATAGGTGTGCAGATATGATATCAGAAGTTAATTTACATTATGAAGAGTGCATCAAAATAGGAAAATTCACCAAGTCGCTGTATGAGCACAATGGACGATACAGAGTTTGTATATTAGACGTTAATGCGCGTTGAATGTGGCAAGTGCACTTTACATTTCATTCATTCACTTTTCATTTTCTATACTCAGATGGGATGGAAATTGTGCCTTTTAACAACCACTCATTGTGGGTTTGCTGTATATTGAAGGACAGCTAGACTAAAAAGATCTTCTTGCCCACTGATTGGTCTGTGATTCTGTGGGGCTATTATACTTCCAAAGGTCCTGGAAATGTCAAATGGTATCATGAATTCCATGAAATATATGACCATTTTAAATGGTTATTTGTCCATCTATGCTAAGCAACTTAAAGTTGGTCATGACTGAATCATCATCAGGTTAGTGAACAGAAGTTCAGCTTAACTAAAACACAACAAATTAAGCCTTTACCATGATTATATCTGTCCTCTAAACTTAACAGCACAGAGAGGCTGTTAGGTAAGATAGAGGAGAATGCAGTTTTCTTGTGTTTTCTAGCTTTATGGCATGTCAAGAGGAGGAGGGTAACAATTGCTTTTATTAAGCAAAAGAAGGGCTTTACAATGTGCTAAATGCAGTTGTATCAATAATTATGGCAGCTGTGCTTTTGGTAAAATTACATTTTTAAATGATGTCTTGTTTTTAAATGATGTCAGAATGATTCTGCTTGCCTTTAAGGTTGTATTTTGTCCTCTATGTTCTCATTGTAAGATTAAGATAAATTACCAAAGGATGAAAAAATGTTCAGTCAATTCTGCTGTGGGTGCCAATAATTGTGCTGGCTGCTGTATCTAGCTATCATTTTTATGTACAGAGTACAACAAAATTGAACACTTAGTACCACACAAAAGACCACATGAAACAGAATGGACCACATAAAACAGAGCAGACTACAAAAACAAAATTGACCACATAAAACAGATCATACAACAGAATAGACAACGTACACCACACAACAGCCAGTCAATATAAATCTAAAAAGTGTTAAACGCATACTGCATTTGCATGATTGCACTGTTGACATAAATAATGAAAAATACCAACAGCTATAAATACTGATCTGATAGCAGGAAGTGAGTTAGTGCATGTTTGCATTAAGTAAGGTAATGATTTTAGGGATGAATCTGTTGTTGAGTCTGTTAATCCTGAACAGTTAATCCTGTGGTGCCTTCCAGAGGACAGCAGGTCAAACAGCTCTGGTAAGGCAGCGAGAGTTATAGATGCTATCTATGTCTAAGCATCTAATGTGCTAATAATCATCATAGTTGACATCAGTATTCAGACAGGGTATGTCATCAAAATCCATATAGGCTCTGTAAAGCAATATGGTAGAAGCAATTTTTCTGAGAACAAGGAGGTCTTAAATGGAGTGTGTGGAAGAAAAATGAGAGCAGCTAATTGCAGAGATTCCCACACACCTATTTTGTGAGATGCTTCCATTGGCAACTATTTTAGCGTCATCTGTATTTATTTTGATAAGCATTTACTACATGGAAAAATATACTCAAAACTTCTGCCAGTGTGCTGGACTAGGTAATATACCTTCTCTGCTCTTAGAGTCCTCAGCCTTTTTAGTGAACTCAGAGTCGATGCAGGCCATTTGTTCTGTCGCAGACACCGGCAACTCTGAAAGGAAAAACAAAAAGGGTGAATTATATTCCTTTCTAAAAACAGAGTTTAATCAAATGCTAATTTGTTTTTTATATCTATGAAACATAAACATATGTTTATCTCACCAGGCTGTACAGTCTGGGGTAGTTGGATTGGCTCTCCAATTCCTGCACGGTTAATGGCAGCTACACGAAAACGATACCCCATGCCAGGGATGAGGTTCCCTACCATAATCTCTGTGGTACATACAGGCTCAGTGTGACATGGCAACCACAGGGCACTGTCTATCTGGCGCATTTCCACTCTGTAGCCAAGGATAGAGCTGCCACCATCATTAAGTGGTGTGAACCAAGACAGAGTCACAGAATCTTTGGTTTTACTCACTAACTCAGGATCCTCAGGAGGATCAGGAGGACCTAGATAGGCAGAAATAAGAGGTTACTAAAGACACTTCTTTTTTAGACACTCACATATTACATACACTAGAGCTGTAAGACGCTCTGACTGAAAATGGTGAGGCTATATACTAACCAATAACAGTGAGTTTAGCCATAGATATGGCATCTTGTGCAGCAAATGTGATTTCTTGAGTTGTCTGCACATTAACTTCCTTTAGGATGAGCCTGTGAGTACAGCCATCTGAATTCACGGCTTTGCTGTCATCTGCATGGACCTCTGCTCCATTAACGTACCATGCAACCTCATTTTCCGCCACCACCTCATTCAACATACATGTAAATTCCACTTGTTCACCAACTATCACCTCTTTGTCTTCCAGAGCTGTCATTATTTTCAGCTGCCAACCTAAAAAAATCATAAATCATGAGCATTGCTACCAGCCTTCCTCATTAAGGAGCATATTCTCCCATCTGCATGTGAGTCTTTTTTTACACACCTCCAGTTATGTACACGTTTGTAAGAAAAGATTTTAGATGCATGGTAGACACAAACACACACACACACACACACACACACATATCCATCATCAACCCCTCCACACACACACACACCATACCTTTCTCCCACTTACACCCAACACTCCCCTTATGCCCCCTCATGCTACCCCATGCATCTCAAGACAGCCCTATCCTACCCCCCCCTCACACACACACATATTGGGCACAGCCCTTATTTCTGCCACCACAATACAATGGCATGAAGGACACAGGCCTCGCCCACCCCCCGGCTGCCCCCCACACACTTGCAAACCCCTGCCACTGGATGTCACTGCAGCATTTTTTTTTTTACTTAAGCGCATGGGAGATTAGACCCCTAAGTAGATAGTATGACTTTACATTAATGAAGTTTGTTAACGATAATTTCCAAATACACACCCTGTACATTGCTAAAGTATACTACAGGTAATATGGGCAACTGCATTAGAAGAGAAATAAAAAAAAAACATGCTAACCTTTGACAGACAGCATGGCAGTGGTGGAGGTAGAGCCAGCCTGAAAGGTCACAGTGCTGTCACCAGCATGTAGTTCCTTCAGAAGTAGGAGGTGTCGTCGGCCACTTTCAAATGATACTATCTCCACACTAGATGACTGCAGCACAGGTTTACCATTAAGCAGCCAACTGAAATCCTTGGGTTCAGGGCAGGACAGAGAGCATTCAAACAGAGCCTCCCCACCTTCGATTGCCTCCACGTTCTCCAGACCCTGGATAATGTCAATGGGTTTTGCTGTAGGAAGGTAAGAGAAATGGTTGTAAAGTATAAAAATTGATAGAATGTATCAACATTACTACTTTACCATCATGTAAAAACATTTAGAGCAAACCAAACAACCAAGCTGCATTTACAAAGTGTTCTTATACTATGTAACAGACAGCCATTTAAATCACCATTAGAATTTGTCTAGTGTCAAAATGAGAATTTGTGAGAATAATCATGAGTCATGTATTGTCAGAGAAGTAAAAGGCCTGAAGTGGCTGTGAAAGAACTGGCAGGGCATGTTCCTGCCAATACTTTGTACAGTGTCACAACGTCGTTCACTACTTTAACAAGGAGAGTAGACTTGGTAAAAATTGCAGTGGTAGAAAACTGTCCTCACATATCCCAAGACCAGTCTTTATACAGGTCTTTATTAACTTTGACAATCATCATTTAAAAGGACATGACCCACTTCAGAGAATGAAAACATTAAAGTACCAGATTATAAAGCCAACATAAAGTTAATAATAAAAAAACATAAGGAATAAAAGATAAATTCTCCAAGCAGGTCTAAAAGCATTTGCATGGAATGACTACTCACCTTAACACTGTGCTGTTGTCATCAGTGCTTAAAAACTTTACTTTTAATGTAAAACAAAAACAAATTGGCAAGGCAAAAACAATACTATGAGTCACATTAAATGTGTCCAAATGCCTATAGTAGTCTTAGCATGCAGCATTTTCTTAGCTGGTTTGTTACAAAGGCAATGAGAATGTAACTTTAATATCCATCCTTACTATGTAATGGTACCAGGGATCTCATGTGTCTTGCTTGCTTTATTTTTTCCACTGACCCACTCACAACCTCAATCTAAAGATGAAGAAAATTAAATGGTGTCACCAAACTTCAACTACAGTATATGTAATAGGTAGGATGGGCAGGCAGGAAGTGCAGCTTGCTGCTCTGCCCTCTGGTATTGATTAGGTCTGGGGCACAGGTGACACTTTTCCATTGAATTAGTCAGACTTCTCAGGAGAACAATGGCGTGATGCAGTTTGAAAACATGAACCTTTGGGTTATTAGCACTGCACACTGAAGAATCTTTGTCTCTGTTTTAGCTCCAGTAAATGGTTTACGTGGAGTTTAAAGCAATTCGTGCATTCACTCAGGAGAATATAAGTAACCCTTTAGCCTCTCACATGAAAAGTCTCATTCTCATTTGGCCACTGTTTACTTGGTTCATTGTTCAGTTTAAGTCTGTTTGTGAGCACCAGTAAATGGTTTCCTAGTGCATTCACTCAGAATTTAATACATAAGTTATTAGCTCCCTTTCACTTTTAGGTCTAAGGGCTGGTATGTGTAGCTGATTGCCATTTGCCATTGTTCACAAACACCAGGTTGGTGTCTGTACATCAGTAAGTCAATTGCTACTGCAGGGGTAGTCAAGGGAAGTAGTGCCTACAGAGCAGTGGCAATTGCTCTGAGACAGCAAGGGGAACCAGACTTCCACAAAAATTTAAAGCAATAAATGGTCAAATATGCACTGTTAAATTAATATTTAATTAGGATTAATGTTTTTTATTTAAAGTACACGGAAATGCATTTAACTTCATGACCAAGTCCATAGTTTATTATTTTTCAACATGATTTTCCAATGAGTTGTATGGTGTAGCGCTATGTATTACAATCCAATTGACGCCAGCTTCAATGGGTTTCTATAAGATGGAACTGAACAGCTTTTTTTCACTGCAGCAATGCTAGGTGGTACTGGATGAATTTAGAAAATCGTCACTCTCTTTAAAACTGAACTGTCATGATGCCAGGCTGTCACATTATAATTGGAGGAACTGTCTAGAGGCAGAACCACTTTTGGTAAACAGTTTGGAACAAGCATTCCTATCCAAGAAAATGATTCACTCCCTTGCAAATTTCAGAAAGTAAAGTCATGATACAAAGTGCTGTCCATCTGGAGGGCTTTATTTCTTAGCATATAGCCCATTTTCAACCTTTTATATTACACCATAAATAAAGACATTATAATTGCCATGAGGTTGCTGAGTTTGCTGGTTTAGTTAGTTCATTAAAGCATCCAAGTTGTAAATGAACACTAGCCTCCTAGTTAGCTTGCTAGCCCATCTCAGCACAATGGCTACTGCTAATATTGTGGATCAATGCCCATGATTGATTTGGTCCAAAAAAACAAGGTGAGCTAAACATAACAGATCTTGTCAGGTCTCCTGGTATGATGAAGTAAATTGACTGAATGGGAGTGCTAGGACAAAGAAAATGTGAAGCAATGTCATGGATATGTTGTGTGGTTGAAATTGGGGTCTTCGGACCTGTGTAACTTTGATAGAGTATACAAAGGCACGAAAAGAGCAATAACCATGTAAGTTCATGTGCACGGTTGTCTGGAGAGGGTCACTGTTGAACATGCAATTAATAATAAAAAAGCTAGTCATAAGTTCAGGTAATGTTGTAGACAGACAGTTCAGATGTGTGCTATGTCATTTGCTACTGAATGTATAATGTGTGTTCTGTGTTGCCTAAGGCTAATGATGGAGTGGTGAGGTGCAATGTAATGATGTGTATTTGTGAGAATTGTGTCAGAAACGCCTTATAGAGTATGTGGGACAATTGGACATGGGGCAGGTGATTGAATGATTGGAATTGTGGTGGGGGAAATTCTTTTTATACAGTACGCTGGTGACAGATGTGACTCAGCTTCCCATGCGACCCAAGGGGGAGTGATGTCATCATGCCATGGCCAAGCAGGAACAACAGCAGCAGCAGCAGCAGCAGCAAGTGGGGAAGAACATGATCGCATGCTGACTTAAGGAAAGTGCTTCTTGTTCATCTTGTATTACTGAGTATGAGTGGAATTTGTCCACTCTCCTCGTCCTCGTGTTAAGTGATTGTGCTCTGTCTTCTAGAGGTGTCCGGGCCTGGAGCCAGCTCCCAATGTTAACCCGGAACCGTCATTGGAGAAGGGAGAGACAGGGAATACGCAAGCAATTACCTAATTGAGGAAAGTAGTTTTGCTTGCTGTTGTGTGTGTGTGTGTGTGTGTCTGTGTTAATGGGCTGGCTCTTGTGCTGCATGCGTGTGCCATTACGGATTATTGGGACTTGTGTGACTGCGTACTGACTGTTTATATATAATATAAATATTTAAGATTGTCGTCAGGAACCGGCCGACTAAGTTTGTGTGAACTTTACCTCTACCCGGTCAGGCAGCACACTGTTTTGCCAGAGTGCAGGAAGATTGCCTTTGGCTGTTTATATAATGAATATAAGGAAAAAATGGGTTTAAACCATAATGTTCTATAGACAACAGCCAAAATGTGATCAAATGTGATGTGAACACCTCCTATTGATGAAATTTCACGGTACTTGGCAGGCTTCCAGAAGTTGTCTTTCTGATTGTACAAAACAAATTTTGTGTAGTTCCCACCGTATATCCCACCTCCAAGATATTGGCAATTGAAAAGCACTTTTTTAGATTTACCCATTTTAGTAGCTCTTGCTATGCCACAAACCAGTGTTTATAGGCTGGGTTGATACACCTTTGTGACACCGACGTCCCAAAACTAGATGTACCGCATAGCGGTACATGGTATGACCGCCGCAGTGTATTGAAGTGTGGGAACTGCAGGTATGATGAGTTTGTGGTAGGTCAGTGTTGTGAGGTGAGAGTTTGTGTGGAAATGATTTGCTGGAAGTGGGCATGGATGTGGGTTTTGAATGAATGACATTCTGTGTGTTTGTGTATATTTTGTGTAGTTCCCACCTTCTCGGTCCAAGATATTGGCAAAACAAAATCACAATTTTTGCATGTAACTATATCACTAGGTGGTGCTATGCTTCAAGTGAGTGTTTATGGGATGGGTCGATATGCCTCTTTAACACCGGCATACTAACACAAAGTCATTCACTGCGTTCACATGGTGGGATTGGTTTGGTTTGGGATTGGTTCACAATGGGTGGTCCTTTCCGCTACGCTAGGTGGCGGCGCTGTAGTCAACTTCTATCTTTCTATTATTATCTTTTAATGCAAGGAACGTATCTTCCACGCATAACTCTTGAATCACTCATCCGCTTGATCTCAAATTTGGACGGCGTCATCATAATGTTACCAGTGTGTGCAATGCCAAGTTTCGTGTTGTTTGGGCAAAAAATGCCAAAGATATCGGTCAAACCGTGCCGACCCAGCCATGACGACCCAGGCTGATAAGATTTACAATGCTAGCTGCTACAAAGTTGGACATAACGCGACTAACGACACATAACTAAAATAATGGACATAACACGAGTAAACATTTGCCCACAACAAAGCTGCTACGTAGGTAAGATGTATCTTATCGTATACGCAACAGCAGACTACAGCACTGCACACATATGCCTACAGTGCATACAGACGACACGTAGAGGAGACTGAACTTTTCACCTCTCATTCCGGTTATTCCACATCGCAAAACTGTGGCTAAAGAAAATCTTACAAGTCAGTCAGTGCAAATGTATTTACATAGCATTCTCCTTTCACCTGATATTATTACCCACTTAAACAATAAGGTGGTCTAAACAAAAACGTAATACTCTGGCACATCTTCTATGGGCTCTGCACTGTTCCTACTAAATAAAGACAATAAACAAACTTTCTGGCGGCATACAAACATGGTGTTCCAGGAGTTTGAAGCATTCGCGTACGTGTTGTGCATTCTGCTGTGTTAGAAAGTCCGTATGAAGGAACAAACTGCGTTTTTTATTTCGTTGATACATACGCAATACCCGAAACCAATCCAATCCCCGTTCACATGGCAGTCGAAGTGGAAACAGCCCAGGCCTGGCGTCGCAATTGGTTTAGGAAAACCAATCTCAAACCAAACCGTTCACATGAAGCTGGTACGATCCCAAACCAGTTCCAAGTGGTTTCGACTTGTCCATGTGAACGCACTCATTGTCTTGGGCAAAATTTTTGATGAGTTATTTAACAAAAACTTTTTGTACACCTAGCTTTGAAGGGAAACATTGCACCCTGTGACGAAATGTCACAAAATTTGGTGCACATGAAAAGAAAGCTGTTCAAAGTTGTCATGTCAACTTTGAGCAAATATGAGCAATTAGAAGCCGAGATATGGACTTTTGAAGAATTTTAAGATATGTTTTGAATTTTGATTGACGTGTAACTTTGAAACAGTCCATCTCAAGATAAATCCTTTGATAACTTTTTGTCAGCATTGTCAGTAGATGACATGTACCAAATTTGGTGAGATTCACATGAACGGCCTATGATGAGTTCATTTACTTTCACTTTCGCAATTTTAAAATTTCCCGGAAATTATTTTCATTGAAAGTGGCCATTAACCAGTGTTGTCAATGTGGGAGGGTCAACAGATTTCATGACAAAAAAAATTTGGTTGTAAACCTTACCGTTCTCTAGGTAATAGGCAAAATGACATTTTGTATAATTACAGCGCCCCCTATGGGCCAAATTTTATGGCATGTGCTGTGCTTTTAGAAGTGTTTTTGCTGATTGTGCATGGCATATTTTGTGCAGTTCCCACCTTCTCGGTCCAAGATATTGGCAATGGAAAATCCCTATTTTTGCATATAACTATAAAATTAGGTGGCGCTATGCTTCAAGTGAATGCTTATGGGCTGGGTCGATACACCTCTGTAACACCAGCATACTAACACAAAATCATTGTTTCGGGAAAAATTGTTGACAAGTTATTTAACAAAAACATTTTTGGACACCTGGCTTTGACAAGAAACATCACCCCCTCTGACGAAATGTCACAAAATTTGGTGCACATGAAAAGAAGTCTGTGTAGAGTTGGCATATCAACGTTGGCCAAATTTGAGCAATTAGAAGCCAAGATATGGTATTTTGCTGAATTTTAAGCTATATTTGAAATATTCATTGACATGTAACATTGAAACGGTTAATCTCAAGATAAATCCTTTGACAAATTGTATGGCATGTGCTGTGCATTTAGAAGTGTTTGTGCTGATTGTGCATGCCATATTTTGTGCAGTTCCCACCTTCTCGGTCCAAGATATTAGCAATACAAAATTTTGCATTTACCCATATCACTAGGTGGTGCTATGCTTCAAGTTAATGTTTATGGGCTGGGTCGATACGCTTCTGTAACATCAGCATACTAAAACAAAATCGTTGTCTTGGGAAAAATTGTTGTTGAGCATGATAAGAAAGCTGTTTAGAGTTGGCATGTCAATTTTCACCACATTAGAGCAATTAGAAGCCAAGATATGGTATTTTTCTGAATTTTAAGCTATATTTGAAATATTCCTTGACATGTAACATTGAAACGGTTAATCTCAAGATAAATCCTTTGATAACTTTTTGTCACGAATGTGGCAAGGTTTGGGTGCATCATATGACAAGGCGACAAGACTTTTGTCTTGCCAAAATCTGACCTTTCTGTGTTCATTAAATTATCAATCTTTCTTCAGTAAAGCAAATTTATTTTCAGTATATTAACATAATTTAGGAGGGTTTTAGCTTTCATATGAGACATTTCTAAAACCAATGGATTAATTAAAAGTAAGGTTATAAGCTTTTGTTTCTACAAAATGGATAAGCGACAATACTTTTGTCAGGCACTGTAAATGCATATAACCCCAATTACCTCACTTGCTGTTTGGCATGGCAAAGGCATAAGAGGACACTATGGAGTCTCTAGGCCACATCCACAGCCAAGCCTTAATCGCTGAGAAGCCACCATTATTTCCAATGTGTGTACCAGTTTTCATGAGTTTTTGTGTCTTAAAATACAGAAAGAAAAAAAAAGAAAGACAAATAATTTCTAAGAATAATCTTTCGAAAAGCAATAGGGCTTTACACCCCTGGTGCTTGCGCCTGAAATATTAATAGGCTATGCTCTACATTACATTACATTACACTTAGCAGACACTTTCATATATTTTTATAGCATTATTTGCCAATTACAGTATGTAAACTTTATATCTCAATAATAAGATGAATGTCCTCAGACTAGTTTGTTACTGTATAACTTTTAAAGTGAATGGTAAAATATTTGGTGGGTGGACATGGGTGTGGCCTTGTCCTTTCAGTTTCAATCAGAATTTAATAATGATGGCATGTGATTTTGTGTATTCAAGATGTCTTTGCTAGTGAAGCTTTGTCCATATCAGACTCTCTGCCTTGGTGTGAGTTTCGATTTGTTATTGGTGTTAAATAATCCACAAAAGTCCACAAAGTCCACAAAAGCTACAACAAATGTTAAAGACCGAGGAAAACCTACAGTTGTTCAAGTTTCACTTTCAGAAATTTAAATAGGAATAAAAATGTTTTGCATTCGATAAGTTTTAGCAATGGTCTGCACTTCATAGTCAGCCTCAGGTACATCTGTTCAGTGAGATAAGCTCACCTTTCACCTCCAGGTGAGCCTTCACACAGGTACCTTCTGCCTCACAGGAATACATTCCTGTGTCTCCTGGGATAACAGAACTAATGTACAAGTGAGCCACATTCCAGTCCTGATCCACTATCACTCTGTAACCATCAATATGTAGTGATCGGCCATCTCTTTTCCAGACAGCTGTGACTGGTCGAGAATATTGGCAGATGAACTCTGCAGGCTCTCCCTCTTGCACTTGTAGGTCCTCCATGGCGCTGACCACATCTACCGATGGATCTGAAATGAGCGTGGGCATGAATCTGCATCAGAGCATGCAACACGCTACTGCTGTGCCACATTTAGCTACTACAAACATCCTTTGTGGCACAATTTTAGTTAAACTACAGCACTTCTGTGCTTCAGGAGTTACATTCTCACAGTTTTTTTTTGTAAAACATTCGTGTTTCTGCTAATAAAACTAATAGCAGACTTTGAAAGTAGCTAAGAAATATGGAGATGGTTAGGAGGTTAGCAATGGCACATAATAAGAGACATAGCAGAATTGCATGTGAGTATGAGGAAGAACATAAACACCAGGATAGTATATATCATGATGGGAAATATATCTTAGCTACACAATATTTATTTTAAGCAGGTATTTGGAGTATTGATTTTACACACTAAAAACAAGAGTTTAATACTCAAAATGTCAAGTTGCTCCTGAAAGCAAAGTTCAATGCCTTTCAACGTTTTCTTGTTGCCTTTGTGTCATTTTTGCCACATATACAGCAACAGTTAAGTAAGACAAACAGACTCCTGAATTTTAAAGATTTCACAATCTGGAACCATACAGACTACAGTTAGTTTCACTGGATAACAAGGGTTTTTTTTACTTTGGTTGGCTGAGTCAAAATAAATAAATAAATAACGTTGCAGAGAAAACAGTGGCTAAATATGTTCCTGCAATGTAGGAAAACAAAGTCCAACTAGAAAAGCACTCTGAGAGCGCAGACCTCCGCCAAGGCAGTTTAAGTCTCCACCTTATTATCAATCTCAAATCCGTTAACACTCTACTGAATCTACAATGCATCAGCTACAAGTTGGTGTCAGTTGCATGTCTCTAGCTTGATTAGTTACTTCTCAGTAGCCCATTTTCCACGAGGCCCCTCGAATTTTAACTTTCTGGATCACAAGATCCGGAATACTACCAGGATCCAGATTATATTCTGGGGTTTGGCAGACTTTATGATGGTCTTGTACTGTACTAAACATTGTGGCCATTATTTGTGGAGTTATAAGCAAAATGTCCTAATTGCCCCCATCTCACAATGGTGAAGAATCCTTTAAAAAATTCCTGGATCCAGATGGTTATCCGGATCACCACAAAAAACAGTTCTAAGTTAGCCCATTTCTGACCTATCCTGAAAATTTCATTTAAATCTGTCCATAACTTTTTGAGTTATGCGAATAAAAAACAAACGGACGGACAAACCAACGCCGGCAAAAACATAACCTCCTTGGCGGAGGTACCTATAGAATGAAATCTTCTACCAACTCCAAATCAGTATGAAAGTGTCTTCAGGACATGAAGGATTAGAGAAAACACTGATGGCCTCTTCCAGATGGAAAGCAAGCAGGGCCAGAAGTTCTGTTCTATCGTACCACTGTGCAGCTCAATTGGGCTCAGTATATTCCAACATATTTGCAAGTACTACCAAGCCACCATTATTAATGTTACAAAGTAATAAAACATCACAGGGTTTAATGTCAAATTGCACTAACATATGTGGCCATAAAAGGACTTGAGTAGATCATTCATATGAATTCCTACGCTTCTGCACTAATGGACCAATATCAGTTTTTCTACTGCACCAACCAGTCTGTTAAGGATGCAGTCAACATCACACTCAATCAAAGCTAATTTTGAAAAATGGTGGGACAGAACAGTGAGACTGAAAACATTAAAGGTTTGGAAACATTTTACATAAAAGAAATGTTCAAAACAGGTAAAATGCAAACTCTGAGAAGCTGAGCTGACATTTCATGGCAGCACTACAGCGATGCATGAGCATCTAAAACAAAGCATCCTGTAGCTGTGGTATCATCTACTTCAGACAGGTAAGTTCACAAGTTATTTGTCTTAGTTATCAGTAAAGAATAGGCATAGATGGTCCATTCTGTAGTGTTTTTGTAGTAATACTATTGGTTTAGACTACCTGTGTGAAGCAACAACAGTACATGTTAATAATAAAATATTGAAAAGAACACTATGCAACTTTTGTGAGTTTTGTGCAGTTCCCGCCTATTTGGTTCAAGACATTGGCAATTCATTATTCTAATTTTTACATTTACTCATTTCATTAAGTGTTGTTACGCTACAAACAAGTGTTTATAGGCTGGGTTGATGTGCCTCTGTAAAAAAAATAATTTTGACCAACATTTTTGGCAAGTTATTTAGCAAAAACTGTTTTCTAGATTTGATACGTCTTCACGGACGAAATACACGGAATGGCAGTACTGAAAAGGATACAAAAAGGTAACTATTCCGCTACAGTTACAGAAGACATACTCAAATCACAGGTACATTTATTGGAAGTGGGGATTATTTAACAGGATTACAATTTTAATGCTATTCATGCTATTTTAATTTTCATTTAAAACTGCAGATGTATGGAAAAGAACAAACTGTCATACATGCTCCCGCACTACGGCACTTCACGTCTTGCAGTACATATGAAACTTGCGACTTAGCATGGCTTCTACTGAAAAGAACGCATTTACCAGGTGAAAATTTCTGCATTCTTTTATATTTAGGGAAGAAAACGCGTGCACCACCGTGCAAAGCAATTTGTGCCTTCCAGCTGTGACACCTGTTATCATCCAAGGATTTGATCTGAAGACATACAGACATACAGGTAAGACTGCTAATATTAACTAGCTAGCAAACCTGTTAATACTGGTCTCATTACAACCACTGAAAAATATTTTGGGACTGTGTGTGGTGATGTTGGTGACTGACTGGCATCCTTGCATGTACAAAAACATGCTTTGCCCGCAGGCCCTAAATGCCTTGTTATTGGCAGGAGTGTTCAGATTGCTGTAGTAGCAATCTTTTTTGTCTCATTTGTAGGAGGCACTCAATGATTTGAGCTACCCAAGTTAGCTAACAAATAGTCAACTACTAGCAAGCTAGCTAATGTATACAGTCACACGTGCAGTTCTTGCATTTGTAGAATGATATTACAACATTTAAATATTATCTAGATTACAGACATATAAATTGATCTATGAAGACCCATTAGACAATTCTGAGCCAGGCTGTCGTTAAATGTAGGCTAACAAGCTGGACAACCATGCTGGCCAGCCAGAGACATCGCACAAGATGGCTGTCCTGATGGCCAACTGTGTGTAAATGCAGAGTGAATCCTGTAGTCTGCCTCCAGGTAAAGACCATCCTTATTGTGCATTTGGGTGTGTAGCACATTGTGTATGGAGGCTCTGGGCCGTGTATATACATATATTTTATCATTATAGGATATTTGGTGTTAAAGTAATCCAAGTTACAGCTGCATGAGGTTCAGTGGACTTCAAGACAAACAAAATACAAATACAGTACCCCTTATTGGCTGAATGTTATGGTACTTGCCATGCTTTTAGAAGTTATTGCACTGATCATGCATGACATATTTGTACAGTTCCTGCCTTCTCAATCCAAAATGATGACAATTCAAACCCCAATTTCATAATCAGTCAAATTTCTAAAAGAAAATACAATGTGAAAGTGAACCGAACTAAACAAAACAATAACATTCTATTTTGGTCAAGACTGCACCCTAAAACTGCTGAGAAACTATCTTGTATGTCTTGACAAAACCAACAGACCCTTCACTAAGCCCTTCCTAAAAATGCCAACTGACGCCAATTCTAACTTCTAGCAACCATTAATATGGCCTGGCAAACTTTCAAGTGCAGAAACGCTGTGCCTATGAAGTTTGCCATTTGGATAGCACATATCCAAAGTGCATAGAATGCATAAAACATAGAAAAAAAAATAAAAACACATTTTTTTAGGGACAGAAGGTAACTGTTAACTAGGTGCACCACATGGCAGTACATGGACTGACTGCTGTAAAGTTCAGCACAACAGGAAATATGGTGGGCTTATCATATATATATTTTTTGGGTGAAACAACTGGCCAGTTAACACACAAAAACTGATTTAGCTTCACATTTCACAACAGAATGGTGAACACTATGAACAACATTTAGCAAAATTCGGTGTAGTCTTAAATGTTGTGCCTATTATGTATGTGAGGTTTCATCAGATTTGGACAATTAGGACAACCCAAGATATTGATTGCAGTGTAATGACAAGCTATGCATTTTCATGGTATTGTCTGCACATGATTTTCACCAAATTTCTTGACAATTAGAAGAACACCCTAGTTTGTTGTAATATAACAAAACATGAAGAAAGTTAAGGGGTGTGAGTAGTTTTTGGTAGCACTTTTGTTTGTGAGGTTGGTAAAGGATACCCTCATGGCTGATATCCTTTAGCAACCTCACTCTCACTCATGCTAAAGTACCATTATACATTTTAAATGCTTATATGGTCTTGGAATCTAAAACTGATAGAGTAAGTGTATTTATTGAAAAGCTGACATTGAAGGTGTTTGATATTAAGTTTTGGTCCACTGGGGTTAGATCTGGGTAGCCTGGTAAACCAGCCCCTCCTACTTCACTTCAGTTCGACATGCATGTTTCACTCACGCACAACGTGATTCACGCAGCTGCGTGAAATGTAAGTACAACTGCAGCCGCTAGGGGCAGCATAAGACCTCTGAAGTTCACGCTGAAGTAAAGATCTTACTTTGAAGGTTGACCCCACCTACTGCATAGCAAATCTTGCAGTATTTAGGTGACTGTAAACTTGCCAATATCTCGTAATCCTGCGGTTCAAACGCAGTGAAACTAAATCGATGTGCAGAGATAGTGACAATACAGCTGTCAACACGTTTAAAAAGCAAATTCACACCCTCTCGTTTTCCTTGTTAAAACCATATGCCATGACTTCAAAGTTTAACATTTTGAGCAGCAGTTCGTTCACTTCTTGCCCTGACGAAGCCCCTGTGGGTGGCCGAAACATGTTGGCAGTTTTTTTAATATGTTAAGTTCAAATATGAACTAGCCGTACTATTAAAGCGGTTTTATTATAGAAGAGTGCCTTGGCATCCTGCTTGTTTTTACTAGTATTATAGTCATTTCTACAAACCAATTGAGTTTCGCTGAGTTTGGACAGAACAACTGTAGGATATTTGCATTAGAAGTTGGTCATAATATGGAAGATGTACTGCGCTAACACCGGGAATGTTTAGTCATGAGACAAAAAAAAGCAGCTACGCTACGACTCAACCCCAAAAGGTGTACGGATATCAGTTAGTGGAAAACTATTCCAAAATGATGAACGGTTCCTCCTGAAAAACAATCCGCGCCGCCCGACCTGCGGGCTTTGGGTCGACCCGCACATTACTTGTTTGGGCTATTCCCAGAATCTCATCATCAGTAGCCTAGTCTAGGCAGCATGTTGTTCTCTCCGCTTCATCCACACAACTGAACCTACTGTAAATATATGAAAATAAATTATACAAGCACTGAAAAATGTATAACCAGAAGCAGTAATAACCATTTTTATATGACCAGGTGTTGTTTACTCAATCATAATCCTTTCACTGAATATGCACATCGAATTTCTTGAATTTATGTTGTATTGCTTGTGTAATTTCACATTACATTCACACTCACAAGTCAGCAGCATTCGCAGCACACTCACAACACATCATCATTCAATCGAAATAGGTAGGCCTACAGTACGTGAAAAGGGGGGGAGGGGGGGGGGGGGGCACCTCCTTACAGTGCCTGTCCACTGGTTGCGTCGGATGTGACACGTTAAACGCCTTCAATGCATTGTCAATGAAGTCCGTCAAACCGTTACTGTCGCGTTCGCAAAGGATCTCGGGAAGGCAGCGCGTCTGTTTGACCAGCTCCGTCTCGTCGCGTCAAAAACTAGAGCTCTCTTGAACTTCATGCAAATTAATCCATTGGACGCGACGTGATTGACCAATCGAGGAAGACCAGAAGAAATGGTTGCCATGGTTGCCATGTACCGTTACAGTTGGCTAGCCACAAACACACACCAAGTATGTGTTCTTGAAGTTATGGTTCTTTATAAGCCTTCATAAAACCTTTACCTGCTTACTTTTGAAGGCACAGTGTAGAGAATACAAAAACTTTGGAGGGGACATCGGTTACGCCCACGTTCAAATGTGTCACATCCAAATGAAAGGAGGCGTTGCGACTTCGAAAAAAATGTGTCGCATCTGACGGAGCCAATGGACATGCACAGTTAGATAGATAAGACTGAGGCGTCCTCATTGGAAAATGAGATAGCGCGGGGGGAAGGCAGGGGAACTGAGTACTCAGAGAGTACCCTGGAGTGAAAATATATGTGGAGGAGATTCATCAACAATGTAGCATGGAATCTACAGTCTTTTATTTTGAAAGGAGAGTTAGAGAGAGCGGTAGTGGTGAGCAGCCCAGGCTGGCTGGAAATGTTTGATTTGGTCTGTCCGTCTGAAAGCCCCAGGTATGTTCATGTTGGCAGTGGAAATCGAATAACGAGTTCAGTGTTCAGAGAGTATTCAGGTGCATTCATTTTGGATAAATGACAGAAACAACACAACGACAGTAAGCAACAGAAACGTAGCCTCATTTCAGTTAAGCCAGTATGTATGACAGCTTCAGCAACTTAGGGCAAATTCCCTCAACACAATCCTGTCCCTTACTCATTAAAATCAATGACTGAATCAGTTGGTATGATATTACTGTATGCTTCATTTATAAAACATAGTGTGTAAATGGGTGAGTGGTTAGCTCGTCAGCACACTATGCCTGGTCTAACGACAGGTCCAAGCGTTCGTTTGAACGACACAACTTAATGATGCAACTTCTGAAGGATTGTCCAGACTTTGCTGTCGGGAAACACCTGCGTTGGGAAACAGCAGTGTCGTTAGTCCAACGTTCAAACCAACAAAGTTGCTAAGGAAGTTGGCAACGACGGATTTGGGAAATGGTCCCCTGATCGCAATGCGGATTCCATCCCTCAAACGAGGAAAATACCAGGGGCCTCATTTATAAAGACTTGCGTAGAAACCTTCCTTGATTTTATCTAAGAACTTTTCTGATTTGATGGTAAGTGCGATTCAGAGAAAATGAACGTACGCACGAAATCCATGCGTACGCCAATCATTCGGTTATAAATCACAAATGACTGTGGAATTGTGTGCAGCTGAATGCTCCGCCCTCAAAACGCCCCAGCTTAATGAATTAACACATAAAATGAGCTCATCCTCAAAGCAAAAACTAACAATAATAATAACTACATGTACCGCATAGCGGTATGACCGCCGCAGTGTATTGAAGTGTGGGAATCATAGGTATGGTGAGTTTGTGGTAGGTCAGTGTTGTGAGGTGAGAGTTTGTGTGGAAATGATTTGCTGGAAGTGGGCATGGATGTGGGTTTTGAATGAATGACATTCTGTTTGTTTGTGTATATTTTGTGTAGTTCCCACCTCCTTGGTCCAAGATATTGGCAATGCAAAATCCCTATTTTTGCATTTAACTATATGACTAGGTGGCGCTATTATGGGCTGGGTCAATGCGTCTTTGTAACGCCAACATACTACCACAAAATCACTGTCTTGGGAAAAAATGTTGATGAGTTTTTAAAAAAAAACTGTTTGATGCACATGAACAGAAAGCTGCTCAAAGAGGTGGCATGTCAATTTTCACAACATTGGAGCAATATGAAGCCAAGATATGGACTTTTGAAGAATTTTAAGCTATGTTTCAAATTTTCATTGACATGTAACTTTTAAACGGTTTATCTCAATACAAATCCTTTGATAACTTTTTGTCACTTTTGTCTGTAGATGACATGTACCAAATTTGGTGAGATTCACATGAACGGCCTATGACAAGTTTGTTTGGTTTCGCTTTCACAATGTTAAAATTTCACGGAAATTCTTTTTGTTGGAAGTGGGCATCGACCAGTGTTTTCAATGCGGGAGGTTCAATAGATTTCACGACAAAAAAGAACTGCTTGTAAACATTACTGTTCTCTAGATAATAGACAAAATTACATTTTGTACAATTACAGCGCCCCCTATGGGCCAAATTTGATGGCATGTGCTGTGGAGTTCAGTAGCCAACAACTGGTATGTTTACTAGGGCCTCGTCCCACATGTGGTGTTCCTGTGTGTTGACTGACCAGCTTGACCTATCTCCTCATCCTTGAAAACTGTTATTATTATGTAACTATTATGGTAGTCTTCTTCATGCTACCTAGCTGCAGGGAAGTTCTGTCTGTCTAACTAAGAAGCTAGTTTGGCAAGGTACTCGCTATTAGCATCCTTAAGCAAAATATACTTTTACTATATATTATACTATATAGTTTTGTGTTATTTTTCCCTTTGAGAACTGTTCCACAAATGTTGTGACCTGCCCCCAGCACAATGCACTTGTTTTTGTCCGTCTTGCAGTCGTATTCAAAGAAATCCCATTAAAAAGGCTCTGCTGCTTACTTCCAACTTCTGCCATTTTGCCAAATACCATGGTAAACACACGTGTGCACTAGCAGACGGTAAACAGTAAGTGACGGACAGGAAGTGCAATACTGTGCCACAAGCTCACGTAAAACTGCTAGAGAAACGGGTTGATTTATTTTATAGCAATCCAAGTGTACACAATACAGTTTCAGTTAGTTATCGTTTTTTTATTGTTGTTTTTATCTATTTCAGTTAACAAAAATATTTTTTCAATTTTAGTTTTTTCATTTGTTTTTGTTAACTATTACAATCTTGGTGAGTGGAAGGCATGCAGTACAATGCTGCAGGTTCATGTTATTTTTTTCCAGAATCAGAGTTGCATGAATTAATTTATTTATAATAATTTGCTTAAGTAATTAAAAGTAATGCAAACAAAAGAGACCGGCTGAAACGTTGGTATGTGTTGGTATGGCAGTGGAGCCAACGAGGGCGTGTAATCTTAGTTGATCACCCACAACACACCAATAGCGCCTATCTGTTACCGCACACAACCAATTTACCGGCCATTATCTGGGATCTTAGTAAATCAGCCCCTACGTGAGCTGTGTCTAGTTGTATGCTTTATACATGTATGTGCTTGACATGAAAAGCTATTAGCCTTTGGTTTGTGGATGACCCCATTTAGAGATCAGGGTCATCTAGTGGCCATTGGATGACAACATTTTGTGATCAAGGCGATGGCATCTTATGCTGCATTAAGCCCAAAAGCAACTAAAGCTGTAAAATCACTTTTGTGGCTCATAAAGCATAGCTGCTAAAATAGTTTCGCTTTCTTCTGTTGCTCAGGTCAGTCATTCAAATGTTAGATTTTGCCTATTCATTTCAAGATTCAAGATTCAAGATATATTTATTACCTCTCATTATTGGACAATAAGAGAGTAAAATTCTTTGTGTTTTTTTCTCCTCAGATAAATGAAAGTGAAAATGTGTGTGTGTGTGTGTGTGTGTGTGTGTGTGAGTGTGAGAGAGAGTGAGAGAGATAGAGTAAGAGAGAGAGTGTAAAATAAAAAATAAAATAAATAAAAAGGGCGTGGGTGGGGGTGTTGGGAAGGGGTGGAGTGCCTTGGTCATCTTCATCGTGAGTTTAGGAATCTAATTGCCTGGTGGAAGAAGCTCTTCTGGAGTCTGGTGGTGCGAGCTTTCAAGCTTCTATACCGCTTGCCAGACGGTAACAGCTCAAACAGACCATTTAAAGGAGCTACACACTTTTAGCAGACCTGGTTGGTGGGTTCAATAAGATCTTTGATTTCAGACAGTGCAAGAGTGGAGATTATTTTTATTTGAAGTCATTCGCGATGATAAAGTACATTAAACAAACCTCCAGTAAGTGATGAAGTCCTTATAAACTACCAAACCAAATCAATTACTAACCCTAACCCTGACCATAAGCACACACAACATTAATGCTGTCACTTTGGTACCGTGGGGAGCCCAGCGAAGCCCATTTGGTTTTTGTGTTAAATAATTACACTATAGCTAAAATATTTTGCTTTTCTATATATGTCATGAAAATGTTTTTTTTGGCATTTTTATTCCTGACCTTTGACTTACATTAGTTTGTGTCAGGTCGTACAGTACAGGTGCCCTGCACTCAACTTTTTAGTCACCATAGGAACAATGGTATTGTAGAAACCAAAGTTTCAAACAATGTGTACATTACAATTAGTTGTTATAACGGCGTATTTTCGAAACATTACAATATTTGTAACACAAGCAGAAGCTATTCATCCTGTGCCAGTTGAGGAGGTTTAATCTACCAAAAGAGCTGGTGGTGAATTTCTACATGACCATCATCTAGTCTGTTCCGTGCAATGCCATCACAGTGTGGTTTGGATCAGCCACCATATGGGACAAGTCCAGACTGCAAAGAACAATCGAAGTGGCAGAGAGGATTATTGGTTGTAAACTGTCTACAGTTCAAGACCTGTACCAGTCCAGGTTTAATAATAAACAAACAGGAAACATCCCAGCAGACCTCTTGCATATTGAAAATAGCCTTTTAAAACTTCTTCTATCAAGTAGACATAAAAAAAAAACTCAGACACGAGCAACACTATCGTATGGGAGAATGTTCATGTTTGGAGGGTGGTTGAACTGTGGTCTAAGGTCAGTGAACCATGAGAAAAATGTCAACATTTTTTCCCCTCAGTTTTTTGCCTTTTCCCCAGATTTTTTTTTTTTTTTTTTGTCTAATTATTTTGCAACATTTTTAAATATATGTTTTTCCTTTTTTCATTAAGGTATTTTGTAACATGCCGTTTAAAAGAGAACATAACAATGGATTTTATATGTAAATAGAGCAAAATTTCAAGCATATTTTTGGATTTTTCCCCCCTTGAACATCAAAACTTCATGTTTTAACCAGTAAATTTCCATCAACTATAACAACTTACAAACATATACTTCACATCAATTGCATGTGTATGATCTGCATTGATAGTAGCACTTATCTGTACTTTCCACTGCTGAATGTTGTTCTTTTGGACAGCTTCCTTCAGTTGTTTGCATGCATGAAAAGAGGACACTTCATGAAGAAGGTCTTTAGTCTGCTCTTGACAAAAGAAGCACCTGTCTTTACTGGCTGCAGCTGCTAAGGAGTGAATGTACAGGGTCTTACTTAATGAGCATGATGCAGCAGCAGAAACGCCTTTCTGCTGATGCTGGAGGTGGTCTACCACGCTGTGAGTGCCATCACTATGGCTGGGGATGTCCTCTGACTGCCTTTTCAAAAAGTATGGCTCTTTGGCACTGTGGTGAGAGTGCATGTTTGGTACCCTGGAGACCCAGGTTCAAGGCCAGGTGGGATGAGTACTCCCACCCCTCATCATAATTACTGTCAGAAATGGGATGGTTGCCATAAGATCATTGAAGGTGCACCTACTATGGGACCCAGTTTAGGTTAACCCTGGTTTGACGGTCCTCGGTGATGGGTGAAGTATGAGTATGTTGGGCACCTGGGGAAAACTGCTGGATATGTTTCCCCGACATGAACAGACTTTATCCCAATTGGTAACATGTAATTGTGATGTTAGTTGTTAGTCCAGAAACTAACAAACTAACAACAGAGGAAGCTGGATGTCATGGTGTTCCGTTGGGGTTTTTCTGGCAGTGCTGTGTTTTTCCTTTGTTTTCTCCTGATCACGTTATTAGTTTCAATTATTCTCTCTACACCCTGCACTGCCACAATAATCTCCCTCACCTATGCGTCTTGTCTCCTTGTTCCATGTTAAATTTGCCCCACCTGTCTGCCTTGTCTCCTTGTTCTCCTGTTGATCTGCTTCACCTGCTCTTCTTGTCTCCTTGTTCCCTGATTATTAGCTGCACCTGCACTACCTCGTTTAGCCTTGTTTTCTCTCATTAAGTTTCCACTATTTAAACCCTGGTTTTCCACTCCCTCCCTGTCGGTTCGTTTGCTACCCACAGTGTGTTTCTTCACACCAGCATTCTGACTCCCAACTCTGTCTTGTTTTTGTCAGTCTTGTTTTCCGTTCTTCTACCTGTTCTCAGTTTCCTGTCTAGTCCTAGTTTTTGCCAGTGTCGTGTTCCTGTACTCCAGTATCTGTCGTGCCTGTGCGTTGTCTCCTGTCCTGTTTTGTCAGTCCTGCCTCCAGTGTTTTCTGTGTCTGACTGGACTGCCTACGGCTCCAACCCGGACCACGTCCCCGACTACGCTCCGGTCTCCAGCCACGGCCATCTCTGTTCCAGTCTACATGCTCAAGCGAGCACCACTGTGTCCCTGTTTGTCTCTGTTCCCCTGAATGACTCTGTTCCTGCTACCCAGTCCTGTCTCTGTCCTTGTTGCCCCTGAATCCCTGAATAAAGGCCTTTGGGGCTACACTAAATCATTTGGGTCCTCTCTCCAGTTCTGTCTGTTTCCCTGTTTTCTGATTTCAGTTCCCGTGACACTGGAAGATTAAACTTTTCCAGAACCCCATGGGCCACAACATCTCTTCCACAAATGAAACTAATTAAATGACAGATTTCAATTAGAAAAAAAGATCAATTGTGTATTTTAAGTTAGAAAGAATTTTGTAGCACAAGAGAAGTAAGTGAAAAACACTACTGTGTAGTACTGCTTAGTTGCCCTTGTCTGAAAGGTGTCATTTTATTACAAATGTAATGCAAAACATTTTATTTTAATCTAAAGTGAATTAGAAAATGACAGTAACTGTGTATTTAGTTTAGAAAGAATTCTGTAGCATAATTTAAAAAATACTACTGTATAGTACTACTTAGTTGCCCTTGTCTGAAATGTGTCATTTTATTACAAATGTAATGCAAAACATTTTATTTGATTCTAAAGTCAATTAGAAAAAGACAGTAATTGTGTATTTTAAGATAGAAAGAATTCTGTAGCATAATTTGAAAAATACTACAGCACTTGTTTGCTTATCTCCTTTTGATCTTGAATTAAAATAAGGTGATAATATTCTGGGAGGTGGAAGTGTAAGTCTGGAATGTGTGAAATTTCAGGAATGTGTGAATCTTTTGTGTAGACATGATTACTGCTAATTGGTAAAGCTTTCAGTAACATTTCAAAGCCACAATTATTTTGCATTTGCAATTGCTTGGAAAATAACTCATTCTTTTGAATTACAGAATGTCTGAAATCAGGAAGAGCCAGATGTTCAGCGTGCAGGATGTTATTGAGGCCATCCAGAATGGTTAGAGTGACTTGGACATGTCCTTCGATTCAGAAGCAAGTGATGATGAGGACTATAGAAGTATGAGTACTGTGGACAAGGAAAATCAAGCGCCACCACCGCCGAACACCAACCACCTCCATACTGCTGATTCTCCCATCCCAAAGAAAACAGTGAATCCATGTGCTCAGACCATGTCCTATGACCGGTATCGCTGGCTGAAGAAGGATTTCATCAGTCCCTGCACTGATTTTTCTTGCCAGGATGTCACTAATGGTCTCCCCTCCCTCCGCACACCACTGCAGTACTTTCGGGACTTTGTGACAGAGGATATGATCCAGGCTCTGGTTGACAACCGTAAACACCAACAAAAAGGAAATAGAACAAATGATTGGAATGTACCTGAAGATGGGCATCGTGCAAATGGCTGGAGTTCGCATGTACTGGGAGACAGACACGCAATACAGTCCTGTCTCTGATGTCATGTCACGCAACAGATTCCAGTCTCTTTTGACATCATTACATTTTGTGGACAATCTTACTGTGTCTGAGACTGAAAAAAAACTTGGACAAAGTCTGGAAACTCAGACCATGGCCTGATGCTTTCCGACAGAGATGCCTGCAGGTGGTCCCAGAGGAACACAACTCTGTTGATGAAATGATGATTCCTTTCAGGGGAAAATTCAGCAAGTTGTGGGTAAGGGTGGGCATCTCTGGTATGCTTTGTGACTTTGATGTATACAAGGCATGTATATAAGGCAGTGTGAATGGAAAACAGACAAGATCTGAACTTGGGTTGTCAAGGGATGTTGTGATGAAGCTTGCCTTCCACATGGTTAAAATTACAAGATCTACGCAGACAACTATTTCACCAGTGTCCCATTGGTTGTTAGGCTGTGTGAGTGTGGAATTCATTACAAAGGAACAGCCAGACAGTTACGCCTTCCCAACTGTAACCTCGACGATGAGAAAAGCTTGAAGAAAAAGGGGAGAGGGAGTTTCAATGTCAGAGTGGAGGCGAACCACAATGTTTGTGCTGTGACATGGTATGACACCAGGTAGGTTACACTTGTGTCATCCTTTACTGGCCCAGAACCAGTAGAGAATGTTCAACTCTGGGACAAAACCGGCAAAAGATTTGTTGAAGTTGAGAGGCCTTACATCGTAACTGCCTATAACAAATACATGGGCGGAGTGGATGTGCTGGACTCATTTGCAGCAAAATACAAGTTTCCACTGAAGTCACACCGGTGGTACATTTACATTTTCTGGCACACCATCATCCTGGCTGTAATCAATGCCTGGCTCCAGTACAAATGGGACTGCAAGGCCTTTGCCATCCCAGAGAAAGATGTGCTAAACAGGAGACAATTTCAGGCACAGTTGGCATCCTCGCTTATACTGATTGGCACAGCTGTCTCAGTGCCAAAGCGAGGGCGACCATCTTCAAGATCTCTTTCTCCAGCTGCCAGGCCAGCCAAGAGGACAAAGGCACACCCACCAAGAGAAGTTTGCAAGGACATGACTGGACATTTGCCCTTCAAAACTGATAGAGGCCGGTGCAGACACTGTCCTAAAGGCTATACTAACATGTTGCAGGAAGTTTGATGTCCATCTCTGCTTTTCAGAACAAAAGAACTGCTTTGCGGACTATCATACTTAAGGAATGAAGATAGAAAACATACAGCTTAAGATTTGTGCATACAGTCTGCATCCAGTGTTTTTACAATGTGTATTATTATTATTTTTGGAATAAATTACTTTTCATAAAAATATGACCTGTGTGACTTATTAAGTATGCTTGCAGAGCACACTTATTGTTATCCCACCGTTTATTCACCGCGATTTTTCAACACAAAATTTTTCACCCACATTTTGCATACCTTACTAGTCCTCAGGCTTTCGAGATAGAGACACCGTTCCAACTCTAAAACGACCGGCCAAAACTTTAGACTCACTTACTACCCGCTTTTACTGGAAAAACAAACCCCCAAGAATTGCTCTATCTACTCTACAAAACTCCAAACAACAAGGTGGACTAGAAGCCCCAAACTTCCATCATTACTTTCTTGCAAATCAGCTACAATATCTCTCAAAATGGACGCAGAAGCAGAATTTCCACCCATGGCTAACTATAGAACAAAATTTAACATACACCCTCTCAATTGCAGATTTACCATTTCTATCACAAACAGTTACAAAATTGGACTTTTTCAAATACATCACAATCAGCACCACTCTGACAGCCTGGTGGAAAACCAGCAGAATAACCAAAACCACCCTGACACCTTGTAAACTCACCCCCGTCTAGCACAACCCTGACTTCATATTACATAAGACTCCGATCCACTTTCCCAAATGGGAAGCTAAAGGTATCATTCACCTCCACCACCTAATTCAAAATAACCAGTTTGTATCCTTTCCCACCACCGTCCAGGAATATGGAGTTGGAAAAGACCAGTTCCTTCATTACCATCAACTGAAAGCAGTAATTCAAAGCAAAATCAATACAAACAATACTCTTGAACCCTCACACATCACTGAACAGTTATTAATAATTGCAAACCATCCACGAAAAATCATCTCCAAACTTTACAAAATGATTGCATCCTCATCTTCATCCATAACACTTCCATCGGCAAAATGGGAAAATCACCTGGAGCTCCTTCCAACCCCAGATTTCTGGACAAATATCTGCAAAAACATTTTTTCCATGACCTCTAACATGAACCTACAACTAATACAATATAAAACCATTCACAGGACTCACATCACCCAGAGCAAACTATTCAAAATGGGTACCGTCAACACAGACATCTGCCCTCACTGCACTTCAGGATGCACAGACACATATTTGCATGCCACTTGGAACTGACACCCTGTTAACCTCCTGTGGACCTCAGTCACAAAAACACTCTCTACCATCTTGGACTGTAGAATCCCACTTTCCCCCACTCTCTGTCTTCTAGGAGACATGACATCTACCGCCATTCCACAAAAAATGAAAAATCCAGTACTTGTCTCTCGTACTATCGCTAAGAAAATAGTCTTTCAAAACTGGAAATCTAGAAAGTCTTGTAACATAACTCACTGGTTCAACCTAATTTCAGAATACATCCTCACAGAAGAACTTTTAGCTCAAAAGACGAACAATACATCAGCTTTCACTGACATTTGGCATCCATTCATAACCTTTCTTCAAACCCAGTGATAACTGTACCACTTATTTCCAACTTTTGCACCCCCCCCCTTCCTGCTTAATATCATACCTGCAAACTTGTCACCTTTCGGCGAAATTCGCCGTTTTGATTTCAAAATGGGTCACTTGTGTGAATCGTGTAGATCCGAGGAGTTTTTTTGGGGGGGGGGGGGTGAGCGGCGAGCTACGTTGCCGAACATTTGCTACATTGCCTTTCCCATCTCTCGTAGTGCTAACTATTACAGGAAGCGCATGTTTGCCGTCGGAGTTCTGGTTGCCTAGTGATTCACATCCACTGTGGTTGCCAGTCCTCGCTTCTCAAAATTCCATAGCAGTTAGCTAGGATTCAGAGTCTGCAGAGTCAACATTTACGAAGAGATCTGGCAACCTCATTCTGTGAAAGGATCTGAGCAACGGAACTGGGACAGTCACCTGTGATGGGATGAAAGGATTTGCCCTTTATGTGTTGAGGTTAGTTCGCTGTGTTAGTGGAAGAAAAGTTAAAAATGTCTGTCGTAGCAGCTACTGCTAGGGATAGCTCTATATCGCTGTCTTGACTAGCATGCCTCTCTTGTTTCTCACAGAGTGCGTTCACATGGACAAGTCGAAACCACTTGGAACTGGTTTGGGATCGTACCAGCTTCATGTGAACGGAGATTGGTTTGGATTGGAATTGGTTTTCCTAAACCAATTGCGACGCCAGGCCTGGGCTGTTTCAAAACCACTTCGACTGCCATGTGAATGGAGATCGGATTGATTTTCCGGTATTGCGCATGTATCAACGAAATAAAAAACGCAGTTTGTTCCTTCATACGGACTTTCTAACACAGCAGAATGCGTCAAACTCCTGGAACACCATGTTTGTATGCCGCCAGAAAGTTTGTTTATTGTCTTTATTTAGTAGGAACAGTGCAGAGTCCATAGAAGATGTGCCAGAGTATTACGTTTTTGTTTAGACCACCTTATTGTTTAAGTGGGTAATAATATCAGGTGAAAGGAGGAGGCTATGTAAATACATTTGCACTGACTGACTTGTAAGATTTTCTTTAGCCACTGTTTTACGATGTGGAATAACCGGAATGAGAGGTGAAAAGTTTCCTCTACGTGTCGTCTGTAGCCTATGTGTAGGCATATGTGTGCAGTGCTGTAGTCTGCTGTTGCGTATACGATAAGATACATCTTACCTACGTAGCAGCTTTGTTGTGGGCAAATGTTTACTCGTGTTATGTCCATTATTTTAGTTATGTGTCGTTAGTCGCGTTATGTCCAACATTGTAGCAGCTAGCATTGTAAATCTTATCAGCCTGGGTCGTCATGGCTGGGTCGGCACGGTTTGACCGATATCTTTGGCATTTTTTGCCCAAACAACACGAAACTTGGTACTGCGCACACTGGTAACATTATGATGACGCCGTCCAAATTTGAGATCAAGCGGATGAGTGGTTCAAGAGTTATGCGTGGAAGAGACGTTCCTTGTATTAAAAGATAATAATAGAAAGATAGAAGTTGACTACAGCGCCCCCACCTAGCGTAGCGGAAAGGGCCGGAACTCTCGCCGAATCTGCTTAGACGAACTGCATGTGAACAGGGACTTGGGGGACAGACCACCCGTTGTGAACCAATCCCAAACCAAACCAATCCCACCATGTGAACGCAGTGACAGACAACGAGACGCGCAAAGGGTAGAGCCTGTGCGGGGGGTGATACCCTACTGAGTAAATTAAGCTATATGCCTACTGTGCACAACACGATTGTTATACTGTCTAAATAGCCCACCAGAGAGTGATATTTTATCCAGTTTTGGGATATGGCCAGTAGATTTCGCATGTGTACATTTCGTTGCATGTGTTGAGGTAGGCTCGCTGCGTGTTAGTGGAACGAAAGTTAAAAAAAAAGTCTGTCACAGAAGAAAGCTCTTTGGAAGCGGTTGTTCGCGGTGTGGTTGTAAGTCCAATACATGATTTAAATTCGATACACACGTTTTGTTACATCTACAAACAAAATGGCATTTGAGGCCAGCGTTACACGAAATGAATAGTGTTCAGTCCGCCTGGTTAGAGGGATATCGTCGCTGCCTTGAACTGCATGCCTCTCGTTCAGTTTCTGCCCCCGCAAGAGCGTGTCCTGCGGGGGAAAGCCTGTGACATAGCTTAGTTTACTCAGTAAGGGTATTAGGCCTACTGTACACAACAAGATAGTTATACTGGCTAAATATAGTCTATCTGAGTGTGATATTTCCCCTAGTTTTAGGATATATTTATGGGGGAGATTTTTGTGAAGAAGGAATTAATTCGTTTACCTGTCCCAAATAATTGCCTAGTGAAATAGACTTACCTTGGTCTCTTGATTGAAACACATGATAGGCCTTGCCCAGGTTATTTATTTCAAATAAAAAGTGGTAGAGTGGTATTTTACAGTTTAAAATAATACAATATTCATTCTGTATGAAGCATGTCTGTCTTACTAAGGAATTTTACTGCACACTGTTAGGCTATTCACTTCATTATAATGCCTACTATGCCATGCCAACACAAACCCCATGAATTTGAAAACCATAGGCCTATGCATTTTTAAATGTACTGGGCAACATCATCAAAGAACATAATGTAGATTTCCACAACTATGCCGATGACACACAGCCCTACATATCAGTCGAACCAAACCAAAACACTGCCCTACATGCTCTAACCTCCTGCTTAACAGCTATTACACAATGGACGGATAATAATTATCGGTAGCACTTCCGAATAAGGGGTCACAATAAACAGTAAAATAGCCATTACCTAACACTTTGGTAAGGGTTGTGAATTATTACTTATGTGTCTAATTTGCACAAGTTAATAGTTTTCCCACTATTATTCGAATATTACTTAATTGTTTAATAACTACATGTTATTATTAAAACAAATGGCAAACAGTCTATTACCTAATGTTATGTTGGATATTTGTTAATTGTTATCAGTGCACATTTTTAACATCACTTGACGGTTACTTCTACTTCACATAACTATTAAGTGATTGTTCATGAAAGTATTTGTTATGTTTCAAGTTAATGACACATTATTACTTAACTTGGTTGTTTGCTATGGCGGCACACACAGATGCTGCGGCTTACAGCTCTCCCTACTTGCGCACTTTTTAATGTTTATTTTATATTTATTTGTGTTTAATTTTGTATGTACTTTCGTGTGATGTTTGCCAACAATGGATTTTAACATGAACTACAGCCGATTGGACTTAATTGACATCGGTTTTAAACAAAAGAGGAATATCTGCTGCGAGTTTCAAAACTTCCACAACATTCCAAGCAAGATAGCGAGTCCAGCGGGATCTCCGTGGATTGTTACTGCGCCTGGCAAGCATCGTAGGCGGAGACGAGAGAGGAAACAGAAGTGGGGGTGCAGGGCAGGACTGTTGACTTGTCTTAAGAAATAGCCACTCAAACCTCATCTTCCAAGCATTTATCTCTCAAACGCCAGATCCATCGTACACAAAACAGATGAGTTCGAATTACAGCTCGCCGGGAATCGCTACATTCGTGATTGCTGTGTGCTCATAATCACAGAGACATGGCTCCACGCACAAATCCCTGACGCTTCGGTGCAGCTTGAAGGACGCACGCTACATAGATGGGACAGGAATGTCAACTCCGAGAAAAAAAGAGGAGGCGGGCTCTGCATCTACGTGCATGAAGGTTGGTGCAACAACAGTTCTGTTTTGGATAGACGCTGCTCTCCTGATCTTAAGCTCATGTCCGTGGGGTGCAGACCCTTCTTTTTGCAGAGAGAGATAGCTGCTATTGTCATCACTGCAGTATACATTCCGCCGGACGCTAATGTTAATATTGCGCTCTCTCTGCTTCTTAATACTATCAACAACCACCAGAAAACCTATCCAAATGCAGCGCACATAATTGCAGGGGACTTTAACAAGGCAAATCTCAAAACTGTTTTGCCCAAATTCCACCAACATGTCAAATGCCCGACAAGGGGAGAAAATCATCCCGGTTCCAAAAAAGTCACCAACAACCATCCTCAATGACTTCCGCCCTGTTGCACTCACTCCTGTCATCACCAAGTGCTTTGAGAAACTGGTCCTGAGACACATCAAAGCCTGTCTCCCCCTAACCCTGGACCCTCATCAGTTCTCATACCGGCCCAACCGATCAACTGAGGATGCAATAGCCACTGCTCTCCACACTGCGCTGTGTCACCTGGAGAGACAATGGAACTATGTCAGGATGCTCTTCATTGATTACAGCTCAGCGTTCAACACCATCATTCCAGACATCCTAATCCCAAAATTACTCAACTTGGGTCTCCCACCATCCACCTGCTCCTGGATCAAAGACTTTCTCATCAACCGACCCCAACAGGTCAAACTAGGTTGGCACCTCTCATCCACCCGCACCCTCAGCACCGGCTACCCCCAAGGATGCGTGTTGAGCCCTGTACTCTACTCACACGTTTGACTATAGGTCCATCCACCCAGAGAACATCATTGTCAAATTTGCTGACGACACAACAGTTGTGGGCATGATAACAGAGGGGAATGAGAGTGCCTATAAAGATGAGGTCCTGAGACTTGAAGAGGGGTGTGCATGTAACAACCTGGCCCTCAATATCTCCAAGACAAAGGAACTCATCCTGGACCTCCGGCGAAACAGCGATGCCCCTGCCCCTCTGCGGTGTACATCAACGGTGAACGTGCGGAGCGAGTTGCATCTTTAAAATTCCTAGGCGTTCACGTCTCGGCCAAACTCTCCTGGTCAACCAACACCTTAGCCCTGGTAAAAAAAGGCCCAGCAGCGACTGGATTTCTTGAGGGTGCTAAAGAAAGAACAGTTAGACACACGCCTGCTGGTGACCTTCTACCGTTCCACCATTGAGAGCCTGCTGACCTACGCAGTTTCAGTGTGGCACTCCAGCTGCACTGAGGCTGACAGGAAGAGACTGCAGAGGGTGACCAACACAGCACAAAAGATCATTGGCTGCCCCCTGCCTTCAATATCCTCCATACACAACACCCGCTGCTTCAACAGAGCCATGAGCATCATTAAAAATGACGCACACCCTGACCACCATCTGTTCAAACTGTTGCCCTCTGGCAGGCGCTATAGGTCTATAAAAGCCAAAACAAATAGGCTCAGGGACAGCTTTCCCAAAGCGGTCACAATATTGATTTTAAACTTGCACTAAGGACTGTGTTTATAGCTGGCTTGGTGCTTCTTGCACTGGCACTTTCCCAGCCGGCGTTCTGCTGACCACTTGAATTTGATGAACACTATAACATAGAACATTATTTATAAATGTAAACTATTCATTTATGTTATGTGCACTTTGAAGGAAGGCTTAAATCTCACTGTACTTTGTATAATGACAATAAAGGCTATCTTATCTTATCTTATCGTATCTTAACTAATATTGATACCACTCATCATTGGACCTCTAATAGAGTTGGTTGGGCATAACTAATATTTAAGTAATAAATATATGCATAAATCATGCATAACTATTGGTTCTATTTGTTACACTGTTTATTATTATTATTTAACATTTGCACTATTACTTTAATGGATATGTGTTACAATGAAAAACAATGACTTGGGCAAAAACACAACTTTTTATTTTGCAAAGTCTGTTTATATTCCTGCATGAGCCCTCAGATGTGTTGAAGCTGGCCTCCTGAGGGTCCCAGAAGCTCCACCCAAAAGGATCGGGGAAGCTGAAATGCCCTACCACAACGCATCAGAGAAACTGAGTCCATTGACGCCTTCAAGGGGCAGCTGAAGACCTACCTATTCAACCTCGCCTTTACCTAATGGCCCTACCAAAGACCGCCTTCCCCCCCACACCCAAACAGACTTACAGCAGTCACATTAACTGCTCCACTCCACGCGCAGTCTGACAGCAGTCACATATACTGCTCTACCCAATAGAAAACCCGACTACAGTCACACCAACTGTTCTGTTCATGGACCTCCCAGTCAATCACAGCCCCGGCAGATGGGCTTCTCTAGGGGGCGCGGTTCTGCCTGAGGTTTCTTCCTTTACTTATAGAATTCACATGCAAAACAAGCAGTAACTGTCAACAGTGCCCAAATTAACTTTTTCGGTGCTATCAAGCCACAACAACAAATGCTGCCTTGTGTTTTTTTCTGCCAAACTGTTGAAGCACTTTGAGCTACATCTTATATGAATTGTGCTATATAAATACAGTTTATTATCATTATTATTGTTATTATTATTGTTATTATTATTATTATTATTATTATGGAGATAAGACCATTACTGCAGGCTGTCCACATCTTTATCTCTCAGTCTGAACTCAGATATTATTAAGATAAAGGCAGACTTTTAAGTTTAGATACCCGTATTTGTATACTTTGGAGAAAAGAGGAATTTGCTAACTACCAGAAAACAGTTCTGGGTATAATGCCAGTATTTGGATTCGCTTAAAAAAAAAAAAAAGACTGGATAGCACTAATACATTTGTAAGTACTACCAGCACAAATAATTTGAAATTGTGTCTTTTGATAGAGTTATGGCCATTTACCAACAGGAAAATCATTGCTACACTTCTCACTGTCTCTCTCACCATGGCAGACAGAAAGCAAGATAAAAGTGGCACCACTGAATTTCAATAGAATATTAAGAAAGTTTTAGAAATCAAAGAAAAAATATACATTTTTTTACCAGAATGGGAAGTGTGTTATTACAGTATTTTCCAATATTTTAACTTCTTCCCTATCATGATTATAGTCATGTTTCTGCCATCATACTCAGGCTGGGAAGTAAAACTTAGGATTTATAAGTATAGGCTGGAAGTGCACTCACAGTTTCACATATGCCTGTGTCTATGTGAGTGATACACTGAGCACCTTAAATGGTTTGTTAAAAACATAAATGCATGCATCCTTGGGGCACACCACATGGTCAGTATGTAATACAAATATCATTCATTTGCACTGAGGGGGGATTGAGCTGAAAACCTTTCTCCTGTTCACAGCTTTTAAGAAGTAGAAATACTGGTGTAGCCTACATGAAACTATCTTAAATCTACCCCAAGTTGAACTACTACCCCAAGTCAACCAGTCTTATTATGATGCAGTGTCATGAGAAAAGTACTGCTCAGCTCCCCTCAATACCAACATACTTTTCCCACTAATACCTTTAACCAAGAGTTTTGCTGAAGACACCAGCCTGCCTGCTTTAAATGTCACAGTTCCTGAGTCCTCAGTGGCAAGGTTCTTAAAGCTGACAGTGTGGATATGGCCTTGCAGTAGTCCAAACTCACAGAAGTGGCCATGGTCCAGCTGAGTGCCATCCAGCCACCACTGAACTTTGCCAGGTACATGGCCAGATAGCTGGCAGGAAAACGCAGCCAGCTCACCAACAAAGACATCAGTGTTGTGCAAACCTGAAACTATCTGCACCTCACCTGCTGCAGAGCAAGACACAGGAAACTCAGCAAAATAACAGGTCCTTGGCAGTTAGGAAATTCTACATGAGGGAGTAAGGGGGTTCATATATTTCTACATAAATAATATCCAAACCATCAGTTTTCACTGTGGTAAAAGTAGATGAAGAGACCACAATTGAACAAATGCAGACAGGCATTAAACACTGGGGATGGGGGTTGCGATATAACTCTCTCTAATTCATTAGGACGTCAATCCATTCTTTAGGGAAAAAAAGACAACTGAATGGTCAATATTTTGTTAGTTAGACTGAGGCAGCGCACTTGAAATAATGAGCTTTGTCAGTCTGATTCAATGTAAATAAGATTTTAAGATCATGTGCTGTCATGTTCATGATTTTTTTTTTTTGACAAAATATGAAGATTAATTGTACCAGTAACTTGTAAAGAGAAGGGTTACAATTAATATCAATCATATCAATGAACAAAGAGACAAGCGTTTGTTGATCTATGTAGCAAAACATGCAATCTATAGCCTACACCTTAACAAATAAACTCCTATTGCGACTGGAAGTTTTCACACACAAATTCTGATAGTGTTCTGCACACATTGAATGAACATAGCCTAGAAGCTGTGGTAGGTAGACCAACATGTTAATCTTAAACGCAATTTCATAGGCTACCTCCCAGGTTCCCTGACTACCATTCTTGCGTTTATAGTTTAGGCCCACTTGCAGAGAATAGTTTTGGATTCCAGCAATTTGTAGATTTCCCCACCCACTGTAAAGGACATATACTGGACTTAATCTGCTGCTCTGGCCTCTCACCCTCCAACTGCTCAGCTGATCACCTCCCCATATCTGACCACTCTCTTGTCACCTTCAGTACCCTCTCTCTCTCTATCATCAAGACTCCCCGCCTCATCTCTTTCCGTAACATCAAAAACATTAACATTGACACTCTCTCTGCCTCCCTTGAACATATTCAGATTCCTGACCACCTCCTCTCCCCTGATGAACTTGTCACTCTCTACAACAATAGTCTACAAAACATCCTGAACTGTATTGCTCCTGTTAGAACTCGGTCTGTCATTTTTTCACAAACTGCCCCCTGGTACACCTCTGAGCTTCGGTCCATGAAAGCGAAAGGCCGTCAGCTTGAGCGTCTGTACAAGAAAACTGGTCTCACTATTCACAGAGAAATGTACAATACCCACATATTACACTACAAGCACTCCATTTCTCAAACTAAATCTAGCTATTACTCCACTTTAATCCACTCTCATGAAGGCAACTCCAAAACACTTTTCAACCTTCTCAACAGAATCATCAAGCCACCTGACTCACTCCCCACCCACCTGTATTCAACTGAAACATGCAATACCTTAATGGACTTTTTCAATGCAAAAATTCACAATATTCACCAACATCTCCAGTCCAACCCATCTTCTCTCCCCTCCCCTGAATTCTTCCCCCTTTGCCAGATCCTATCCACCTTCCAACTCCCGGAGCCCTTGGAAATATCTGACCTCATCATCAAGTCAAAGCCCTCCACCTGTCAGCTTGATCCCCTACCCACAACCCTTGTAAAATCCTGCCTTCCTTCTCTCCTCCCCATCATCTCTGCCATCATCAATTCTTTACTTAGCACTGGAACTGTTCCTCCACCCTTCAAAGTTGCTGCTGTTACTCCAATACTTAAGAAACCTGGATCTGACCCTTCTGACTTTAATAACCTCCGCCCCATTTCCAACCTTCCCTTCATCTCCAAAATATTAGAAAAAATGGTAGCCTCTCAACTCCACTCTCATCTCTCTCACAACTCCCTCTATGAGCACTTTCAATCTGGATTTCGCCCCCTACACAGCACTGAAACCGCCCTCATAAAAATTACCAATGATCTTCTCATGGCAGCTGACTTAGGACTACTTTCCATCCTCATCCTCCTCGATTTAAGTGCAGCCTTTGACACCATCTCTCACCCCATCCTCCGTCAGAGACTTTCCTCCATCGGCATCACTGACACCCCTTTAGACTGGTTCCACTCATATCTATCTGGTCGTACACAGTTCATACAACTCAAGTCCTTTAAATCCCAACCCTCCCCTGTTACCTCTGGCGTACCCCAAGGGTCAGTCCTGGGGCCCCTCCTCTTTATCACCTACCTCCTTCCACTTGGCAACATCTTCCGTAAATTTAACATCAATTTCCACTGTTATGCCGACGACACCAAGCTCTACCTATCCGAAAAAACCATCTGTCAACCCCCCCCCTCACCTCATGCTTATCCGAAATCAAATCCTGGTTCACCTCCAACTTCTTAACAGTGACAAAACAGAAGTCCTCCTCATAGGCACCAAATCCACCCTATCCAAAGCTAGCAATATCTCTTTTTCAATTGATGGATCCTCAGTCTCCCCCTCTCCCCAGGTCAAGAGCTTGGGTGTCATCCTAGACAGTTCTCTATCATTCCACTCCCACATTAACAACATCACTAGGTCTGCCTACTTTCACCTACGCAACATTAATCGTCTTCGCCCCTCCCTCTCCTCCCACACCTCTTCCACCCTTGTACACAGCCTTGTCACCTCCCGTCTTGACTACTGTAACTCCCTCCTCTTTGGTCTCCCCCACAAATCCCTTCACAAGCTGCAACTGGTCCAAAACTCAGCTGCCCGCATCATTACCAGAACCCCTTCATTTCACCATATTACCCCTGTACTACAGCATCTCCACTGGCTCCCCATTAAGCACAGAATTAATTTTAAAATACTCCTCCATACTTTCAAAGCCATCCACAATCTTGCCCCTCCTTACCTGTTTAATCTTCTTCACACTGCTATTCCCTCTCGCTCCCTTCGTTCCTCCTCCTCCCTCCTCCTTACTGTCCCCACTGCCCGCCTCAGTACTATGGGGAGTAGAGCTTTCAGTTGCTCTGCTCCCCAACTCTGGAATGCATTACCCCCTGACATCCGCAATATTGACTCTTTACCCCTCTTCAAATCTAGACTAAAAACTCATCTGTTTCAGTTAGCTTATGCACTTTGACTTTTAATCATTTCCTTGTTTTATATTTTACAGCCTGTGCTTTTTATTGTGTATTGCCTTTTTAATCTTTGTATTTGTATTGCTTTTTATCTTTGTATAGTGTCCTTGGGTGTTTTGAAAGGCGCTCTGAAATAAAATGCATTATTATTATTATTAACACTTTTCAAAGAAATTATGTTAATTAAGAGAAGTCAGATTCCTTTCAAATGTCCATCTTCACATGTCTACCTCCCTACTAACACTAAACATTGTATTTTGCCAGTGGGCTGGTCAAACCTATGTAAAAGCCCTTAAAATTTGCCTGCATTCATCTGCATAAGCAATTGCATTTCTATAGAGTTTGCTTCACCTTTAAAAATGTTGATGCTAAAAATGCTTTTTTCTGTCATATAGTCTGTTTAATTCAAATACACATAACTGTGTAATTGTTTATCAGGCCCACTAAAAATCCAATTATTCCCTAATGCTATTTAATTTAGAAATCTTATTTTTAGCTCCTAACTTACAATCCTATTGACCCCTGTTTTCGAATATGTTTCCTCCAATACAGTTTGCGGGTTGGGGTGGGGGTGTCAGTTTGATCCCTTTATCTACTTTTAGCACTTGTGTGTGTGTGTGTGTGTGTGTGTGTGTGTGTGTGTGTGTGTGTGTGTGTGTGTGTGTGTGTGCGGGCACGCGTGTGTGTGTGTGTGTGTGTGTGTGTGTGTGTGTGTGTGTGTGTGTGTATGTGTGTATTTGTGTATTTATATTAATTTTCCGTTATCTCATTAAAAAAATGCAAACAGCATTGAAAAGACAATATACTGAAATCACATATCTGGATTAATACTATTCATAAATTTCAATTAATTTTTGTCAGTAAAAGAACATTCAGAGGTTTCTTTGTTTCACATGTTGATTGATTCCATTAAAGGAGGTAACACAAACATATCTCTTAGATGAAAAGAAAGGCAAATAAAATAATCTCAATAATCTAAAAGGCACCTAAAATAATCACAACATTTCAATGCTACCAGTAAAGGAAATTACAAGTTTGCTACCTCTCACTTGTTCATAACCTTTGGTCTCACATGCCAAGGATATAGAAGCTGTTTTTGATTGTGTTACCTTGTACTGTGACAGAAGCAGCAGTCAGATGGTCTCCTGCATCACACGTGTAATAACCACTGTCTTCAGGATCCAGAAAATGTATGAGAAGCTCCTGAATGTGGCCATCTTGCCTTATGGTATATTTTTTCCCACTCTGAAGGACCACTCCTCCTTTTCTCCATTCCACTGTAATAGCTGGCTTTGACAGTTCACAGTGTAATGTTATACTGTCACCTTCTATTGCTTCCTGATTCTTCAACTCTTTCAGGAAATAGGCTGGAGTTTCTGATAGTAAACAACACAGATAAGAAGGGTTAGATATTTCAGTAGACTTTCTCTACAGGAATGGAAATCAAGGAAATATCAAATAAGACATGAGGTAAAAGTGCGAAGTGAGAAACATGAATATTACTTGAGTCCCCTTTAGTTCTAATTTGGCCAGTTTTAAGTCTAATTTAAAAACATATCTTTACTCAAATCACATTTAATACAGACTATTAGGGAGTTGTTGTTATTGATATTATTATTAGTGATAATGCATTGATTACACTGTTTAACAACAAATTTATTGTCTATGATGTTTTAGCTGATTTATAACAATTTTGATGTGCTGAATCCAAATATCACATTGTTTTTTCTCAATCAGGTCAACTTTTTAAACTATGGCCACATGTTTTTTTTTTACGTTTTTCTTCATATGTTATTGCATTATAGCATTTTAGAGGTTCACATAAACGGAAATTCATGCCCTGAATTTCGAACAATAATGACGTATTATTCAATTTACATGTAATTACTTTTAAATTGTATACTGTTCAATTTACAGTAAGAGAAGTTTGTAACGAAATTTTGTGACGAGTAAAATGTGTTAGAAAACCTTTTGTGCTTTAAAACTGAGTGTTAGAAAAGGATTTGTTGCTTTGTTGCTTCTTATCTCGAATAAAAAAATAAAATAAAATCAGCTGATAATGTAGCAAAAATGTAATAGATATAGTAATAGTAAGAAAATAATGTCATAGATATAGTAATATCAGATTTTTAAAAATTATCTTAGCACAGAAACCTGACCTGATCAAGAGAAACCAATGTCATTTTTAGATTTAGCGGTGCAAAATTGTCCTAAATCAGTTAAAAAAACATAGACAATTTTCAAAAATGTTTTTGTTGCCCAGTGTTATTAGTAATCTATAATGCCAGAATGAAGACAGAGAGCAGCTTTAGGTATCTTGGAGTTCACATCTCTGAAGATCTGTCATGGTCACCACACAGCTCCACCGTGGTAAAAAAACAACAACAGCGACTGTACTATCTGTATCGTAATACCAGTTTCTGCCACTTTGTGCTGATGGTGAACAACACAGTGGCCCATAACCTTGGCAACTTCTTTGTTTCATGATATTGTACTGAGACATGGCTGGCTGCTGCGTTGTTCACTCCCATCACAAAGTGGCAGAAACTGGGAATATTTTACCCTAAAAATCATATGCATAACTCATTTAATATTGCATATAATTTTGATTCTCACATTTGTTTTGTTCTGATAGTGTTATTGCTTATGTAGGTTTTATAACTGCTTGCAGAATTACCAGACCAGTACACAGAATTTCCTTTTAGCTATCTACTGCATTTTCAGACCAGGCCTGTGTTTTTATAGCCTGTGTAACTCACTGATATGCTCGGCATGAACAAAAAAAACCTTCTTGACTGACTGTGCAAGCTAGCTAGTGTGTCCTGTTAGCCTGCCAGCCAATAAGACAGATGTATTTTGGTCATGGCTGAATGGACTGTACATTTCATAATCAGTTTACATGGACAGCTAATTAGAGTATGCCTGGAGAAAAACCAACTAGCCTAGATAAACATTTTTCCCACAACAATGACTAATTAAAAAACTCATGTATAATCCTAAAAATCTCCCACACTTTCAAGAAAGTTAGCATATAACAATTTTGGTCACAGTCTAAAACCCTGAAGGATCACAAAAGTTTAGCCATTTAAGCAGAGATTCTACTACATCCTTAAATGTGACTTTTCATAGGCTGAAAAAAATGAAATTGAATGGAAAAATGAAAATTTTAATAAACAACTAAGTGACTGTTTTAGTAGAGCAGATAAAATGCAAATTATGATACAAGTATAAAATTTGGCATATATGTGCTCAAGACTCATACAATTAAATCTACCTAATTTTCTACTTGGTGGCTGTTTTTCAAGATGGAGTTCTTGCAATTAATTAAGTATATTTGGCAAATTTGAAAGACCTTGTCAACAATTTGTGGGTTTTCCAATATGCTGACTTTAATAGACCACTTTAATTTCCAATATGGTGGCCCACTTTTTTTCCGATTTCATCTCTTTTTAGAAATTCTTTTTTTTTCTTCATGTATTCTTTTGTACATTTATTTATTTCAACAATCAGTTTCATAGTTGCCTAGTAACGGGGATGCTGGCGAGTCTAACGCCGCTCCGTCTGGCTTGTTTTTGTTCGGTATTTTTGATGTTTTTGGCGAATACACTGAATATTTTGTTGGGTTTTCATTTGTAATAGTTTAACTAAGTTTGGCGGTTGTATATAGTCAGTTTTTCTTTTTTGATGGTGTGCCAGTTTTTCTTTTTTGCGTGTTTTACCTTACGACTGGTGTGCTTTTGAAGTTGGTGGATGCCAGAGAGGTTTGGCTGTTCGACGTTGGTGTAGCTCGTTGGGACCTGACAACTTTGAGTCTTCGGATCACTCTGGTTTTTAAGCAGAACTGGGAGATGGCCCGTGCCAAGCAGACCGCCCGTAAGTCTACTGGAGGAAAAGCGCCAAGGAAGCAGCTAGCTACCAAGGCAGCTAGGAAGAGCGCGCCTTCCACCGGTGGAGTCAAGAAAGCCCATCGCTAAAGGCCCGGTACCGTAACTCTGAGAGAAATTCGATGCTACCAGAAGTCCACTGAGCTGCTGATCCGCAAGCTGCCCTTCCAGCGCCTGGTGTGTGAGATTGCTCAGGACTTCAAGACCGATCTGCGTTTCCAGAGCGCTGCCATTGGCGCCCTTCAGGAGGCTAGCGAGGCATATCTGGTGGGTCTGTTTCAAGGACACCAACCTGTGTGCCATCCACGCCAAGAGGGTCACCATCATGCCCAAGGATTTATCCAGCTGGCTCGCAGGATAAGGGGCGAGAGGGCCTAAACCCGCCAGCCAGCCTCTGGGCCCTCTACGGATAATTCTGCATATTTATCATATTTTACACGATTGTGGACATTTGTACTTCTTGTACCTATTTTCTCTTCCTTCCTTCCTATGTTTAATTTTATTTTATTTTATCCCATTAAGGGTATTGCATCGGGTCTTTGCAATTTTAATTCAATGTATTGATATTTATAGTGTGATATCACCATAGCTATGGTATCAGAACACTTTACAAGTATGTAATTACTAACATGTAAAATAGCATATATAAAAGAAAAAAAAACAGAAATCAAATCATAGTTAAAATTGTGTAGTGGGTAAAATTAGAACATAAATAAATAAAACATGAATAAATAATGGTTGGATAAAACAATTAATGGAACATTAAATATGAATAGAAAACACTAAATATATCATAGTACATGCCAAAACAATAGAGAAGCTGAATCAGTAAAGCAAGGAGATTAAGCACCAAGGAGCTGACCAAAATGTTTTTAGTCTGGACTTAAAAAATGTCCAGAGAGGTAGCTTTCCTGACATGTAGTGGTAGGCCATTCCAGAGTGTTAATTGGTACATGAAAGGCGAATCATCTGTGCCCTGCCAATTTCTTATTTACAGATGGTATGGTCAGAAGACCAGCACTTGTACAATACAGTGAATGTGCTGGTGCATCCAGCTTAAGGAGCTCGCTTAAATAGAGTGGCGCAAGATTATTTACGGCCTTGTATAGTAGAAAAAGGATTTTAAAATCAGCCCTGTCTTGTGTTGCCATGGCGCTGCATTGTTTGGCTGCCTCCTTGGCCGCTCCGCTTAAAGTGTGCAAATATTCGCTTTTTTACCTAGCAATATTTTCTTTTTTTTTTTTTAGTTATGTAATGGTACTATTACTTATGACAGCAGTACTCTTCGGGATATCGGATATAACTATATTTAGTCATGTCACAGAGTTTTATCACCTGACCCATCTTGGCCTGCGGAGATACTTCGCAGCGCAACAGGTTTCCATGGAGACGAGAATGCACCTCCAACCTGCAGAAAGAGAAAACGCCGGAAAAGAGGGGAAAAAGGTGGCGTACGGAAAAGATTGAGGGACAAGGCACACAGGCCTCCTCTGCCCAGCATTCTATTAGCAAATGTCCAATCTCTCGAAAACAAATTGGACGAACTCAGAGCGAGGATACGTTTCCAGAGAGACATGAGGGACTGCAACATCCTATGCTTCACAGAAACTTGGCTCACTCCTGTTGTACCTGACTGCTCCATCGCTCCAGCGGAATTATCGATTATATTTCGATCTGACAGGACAGAAGAGTCTGGCAAATGGTGGTGGCGTGTGCGTCATGACGAATAACAAGTGGTGCGTTCCGAAGAATGTAATGGTTCTCTCCCAGGGATGCTCACCACACCTGGAACACCTCACAGTAAAGTGCCGGCCTTATTACTTCCCCCATGAATTTCCAGCAGTCATATTGACAGCGTTATACATCCCTCCAACTGCCAATACAGACATCGGCACACTAGAGCTCCAAGATCTTTTGAACAGAAAACAACAGCGATACCCTGACGCTGCCCAGATCATAGCTGGCGATTTCAACAGAGCAAAGCTAAATCGGGTCATGCCTGAGTTTATTCAGCATGTAAACTTTCCAACCCTAGGAGAAAATACGCTCGACCACTGTTACACCGAGTACAAGGAGTGCTACAAAGCAACATCGCTACCAGCTTTTGGAAAATCAGATCATGCTGCTGTGTTTCTTGTTCCAAAATATGTCCAGCGAAGCAGGAAAGAACCCCCGGTGACGCGTGAGGTGAAGCGCTGGACAAACCATTCTGTTGTTGTGTTACAAGACGCTCTCAGCAACGTAGATTGGGATATGTTTCGCACATCAACAGATGACATCAATGAGTTCACAGAAGTTGCAGTAAGCTACATCAATCTGCTGACGGACAACATCATACCGATGGTGAGAATCAAAACATTCCTAAGCCAGAAACCATGGGTGAATCTAGATGTGCGCAACGCGCTATCATTGCGCACACCTGCATTTAATGAAGGGACAGCCTCGGGGACATGTCAGGCTACAAAACGGCTGCTTACAACCTGCGGAAAACGATCAAAGATGCCAAAAGACGCTACAGAGACAAGTTGGAGGCAGACTTTAATGAGATGAGCTGAATGCTTTCTATGCACGTTTTGAAACCAAAGACTCTTTATCATCATATTTAATTGAAGCATCATATTCAATTGAAGGTAATCTTTTCTTTGTTTCTGAAGAAGATGTTATAAACGTTTTAAGAAAGCTAAGTGTAGGAAAGCTGCAGGTCCTGATGGCATCTCTGGAAGACTTTTAAAATCATGTGCCCATCAACTAGCCCCTGCTTTACACAAATATTCAATGCCTCTTTAGCCATGGGAGTTGTTCCTTCATGCTTCAAACAATCCATCATTGTACCTGTGCCAAAAGGAAAAAGTCCATCATGCCTTAATGACTACCGCCCTGTTGCTCTGACATCAACAGTCATGAAATGTTTTGAAAAGCTGGTGAGGTCCTTTATCTGTAAATCCCTACCCAGCTTGTTTGACCCTCTCCAGTTTGCATATAGAGCTAATAGATCTAGAGATTATGCCATTTCTAATCTGCTACACACCACCTTGTCTCACTTAGATAAAGGAAAAGTAAAATTATGTGATGATGCTGTTCATCGATTACAGCTCAGCTTTCAACACCATAATCCCTCTCACTCTAGTCAGCAAGATGAAGTCTCTGGGACTTGACAACTCACTCTGCAACTGGATCCTCAGTTTTCTCACCAATCAAACACAGGTTGTCAGAATGGGTGGCATGACATCAACGCCCCTAACCGTAAGCACTGGTGCTCCCCAAGGTTGTGTTTTAAGCTTGCTGCTCTACAACATATACACACATTATTGCATAGCCAGCAGCAGTCAGACCTCCATCATTAAGTTTGCTGATGACACTGTGGTTGTGGGCCTAATCAGCAACAACAACGAACAGGCATACCTGAAACAAGTAAAAGACATCACACAGTGGTGCCAGCTCAACAACTTGGCACTAAACGTCACCAAAACAAAGGAGATGGTAGTCGATTACCGAAAACAACAGGGAAATTACACGCCACTATATCTCTGAGCAGCCTGTAGAGAGGGTAAAAAGTTTCAAATACCTTGGGGTATATATAACTAATGATTTCACATGGACAATAAACATCCAAAGCATCATCGAGAAATCCAGGCAACAACTGTACTTCTTGCGACGTTGAGGAAATTCAGAGTTTCGACATCCATCCTGAAGGCCTTCTACTCCTCAGCAGTGGAGAGTGTATTAACAGGGTCCATCACAACATGGTATGGAAGCTCCACAGTGCGCAACTGTAGTGCTTTACAAAGAGTAGTGCATTCTGCTGAGCGGTGTATTCGTGCACCTCTCCCTGCACTGAAGGACATCTACACAAGGAGAGTTAAGTCCAGAGCCCAAAATTATCAAATTCTCATTTCAAATTCTCACAATACTCATCCAAACAATGGACTGTTTAAGAAACTTAAGTCTGGAAGGAGACTACGTTGCCATAAAGCAAAGACAGAAAGACTAAGGAAAAGCTTCTTTCCTCAGGCCATTCATATTATGAATTCAACCTGAACCCCCTCGCCCCACCACCTTCAGCACACTTTTTGCAGAGGCCAATTCATTTCACTACATGCGTTACGAAAGTGACTCTATGTATGTGACCAATAAAGTATCCTTGTATCCATGTTGGCAGCCAGTGAGGAGAAGCTAAAACAGGAGTAATGTGGCTGTATTTCCTCACTTTCATTAAATGCAGCATACTGAAGAAGCTGGAGGATCTGTGTTGTGCTTGCTGGGAGGGCATTACAGTAGTCAAGTCTTGATTGTAGAAAGCTGCTCTGGTGACAACTTTGATATGGGGCTGGAAAGTGAGGTTAAAGTCAAATGTAACACCAAGGTTTTGGACAGTTGAACTGTCATAAATAATACAGTCATCAATTTTCACAGGTTATTACCCTTGGCTGGTCTCACTATGAATAGCTCAGTTTTCAGCGTTTAACAGTAAGAAGTTCTTACTCATCCAATTCTTAATCTTAGACAGATATGCTTGCAGCTTAAGAAGTTTGGACTTGTCGTTATGTAGGATAGGAACATACACCTCACCTATGTGTCATCAGCATAACAGTGAAAACTTACATCAAACCTGGTAATTATGATGCCTAAAGGTAACATTTCGATAGCATAGGGCCAAGCACTGACCGCTAGAGTACACTGGGTCTAACATCCCACTGTTCAGAGCTAGTGCTGTTACAAAAATTGACATTGAGTTCTGTTCAATAAATACGAATAAAACCAGGAAAGGGCTGACATTTGTAATCCAGTGAAATTCTCAAGGTGACTAAGAAGTATGCTGTAGTCAATCGTGTCAAAGGCTGCATTCAGGTCAAGCAGAAGTAAGATGGATATTTGCCCAGCTTCATTTGCAAGAAATAAATCACTGGTAACTCTGATCAAGGCTGTTTCAGTAGAGTGACCAGACCGAAACCCAGACTAAAATTTCTGAAATAGAGAACTGTGGGATAGATGGGCTGTAAGTTGTTCTGCTACAGCCCTCTCAAGTATCTTGGACATGAAGGACAGGTTGGATATGGGTCTGTAGTTCTGCAGAACTGGGTCCAAGTTTGGCTTTTTGGTTTGATCACTGCTGACTTGAAGGCTCTTGGTACAGTGCCAATAAGAAAGAGATGATGAGGAGAGGGGCTACTTGGGACAGGGAGAAGTTCTTTAAACAAAGCGGATGGTATTTGGTCCAGCTGGCAGGTTGTGGGCTTTCACAGTTTAACTAAATTAAAAACTAAAGTCCTCCAGAGAGATGGATTTAAACTCAGAGAAGGTGCAACTGGGGTTAGAAGTTAAGGCATCCATATCCTCCATAGTATTTGACACAGCTGCCAGTTTTGTCATGTCAATCTTTGACGTAAAAAAAATCATAAAGCTGTTGAGAACAGCTCTTTCTCCATCTCGCAGTTGTAGACCCAGACTTGGCCTCAGTCACGGTGCAGATCTCCGTGCTTGAGACGAGGTCGAGGCCAGGACCAGCAAGAGGGGCAAACCAGTTGGACAAACTCAGACCACCATCATCTTTACCAAATGGAATCAAGAAAAGGGAGTGATGGCTTCATTTTCCCATGTACATGGGCCTTCACTGTAGACACCCTGGAAGTAGGGTCATCATCAGGCAAAAGCTCCATTCGGGATAGCAAAGACATGAGCTCCACTTGTCAATGGAGGAGATCCTTGATGAGAATTTTTATGGATTGCATCTCATTGTGGAGTGTTCTTCATAGGTAAGACCGATTAATATTTTATGTTTCTCTAACTCACTCTGTAACTCATTTACTGCGGCTTTGTAGTCAGATGATCTTTAGACCAAGCTTTACAAATGTTATCAGATGGAGTTTTGATATTTTTAAGTTACAGGTCAATAAATTTGAAGGCTGGGCTAATCCACCATTTGTGCTTGTTATGTCATGATGTAGTGGTCGAAACGTAACAAAACATAATATGCGGAAAAACTACAACAAACAAGAAAACACAACAAGGAAAACGAATTTTTGACAGCTCAACACATGCATTTAACTTCAGGAGAAAATTTTGTTCATCTGCAAGTTACATCTGTGGTACAAGGGAAAAAAGCACTGAGTTAAGTAATCTCAGTCTCATAGGTTCAAATCCCATCCTGTACTGTCAAACAAATGGATTTTTGATGTCAAAACAATTTTAAGTTACAGGTCAATACATTTTGAAAGTTGGGCTCATCAATCATTTCTGCTTGTTGTGTCAAGATGTAGTAGTCAGAACACAACACAATTTTGCATAATGCAGAAAAACTACAATAATCTTGTGAATATGTGTATTTCAAGCAAGAACACAAACAAGAAAACATGTGTGTGTGACGTCTGGAGAACATTTGGCCAGTTGCTTAGTTATCTCTCTCAGAGAGACAGGCTGCAAACAGAAAAGAGGCAGCCAGGTGCTCTGTTTGCAACCTGTTTGGACATGGCCTCGAAAAGACATCAAGTGTTTGAAAAAGAAGAGAAAGCAAGATGAAGTTCACGTTGCTTGCAGATAAGACAGTGTTTTAAATAACTTATAAAAAATCATTTTGTAGCCCTTGCCAGGCAATAAACTTACCAACAAACTTATCAACAAACTTTGCAATGTTAGCTCCTAGGCTACTGGCCATTTTCAGACTGTATTAACAAGTGCAAATCATTAAAGTTGTGAATGATTGATGCTGGCTAACTAGTTTAGGTTGTGGATATGAATATGGATATGGATTATTGAAAGCAATTCATCTTGCAATTCACTTGACTGTTTTCAGTTCACATTCGGATAAGACTAGCGCTTCCTTCCTCAGGTTGCTAGCTAGCAATGCTATTTCTGATTAAGCATAACTTTCTACTGTTAACTTTGTCACCCTTTTTTAAAATTTCGTCTTTGTATTCGTCTCGTGATGAATGTTTTATTAGTTTTTGTTATTAGGCCTATTATAGTCATTCACAAACCATTTTTGTTAGTCAAGTTCAATGTAAACAATGATTGTGTGCTTTAGAAACTTTGAAGGTTACCATTTGGTAACATTTTCAAGATGTGACAGGTTAAGGACAAAAATGAGGATAGATTTAAACTGAGTTTTTATTTCATGCAAAACATTTCTTGTTTTGTCAAAGAAAATGCATGATAATTTCGTCTGTTGTCTTAGTCTTGGTACGTTGGTATGACAAGCCATATAGAGTCAGTCCATAAATGGCCTAGGGAATATTGTATATTTAAAAATTGAGGTTTTGAATTGCCAGTATCTTGGCAGACAAAAGTCATTATCACATCAGATTATGTTTTGTATGTTATGTACGGGCGCTATAATTCCCAAAAAAATGTTTTGGCTAATGAACTACAAATCAATAAGAACTGAAAGCGAATGTAAATAAACTCATCCGATTGCCATGAAAATGCACCGCTGGCTTTTAAAGGGAATGAGAGTATAAATTCTCATCGGTTAATTGCATGTTACGCCCAAAACACACCCATGACTAATAAAGTAATTTAAGACCAACCCTTTTGAACAGTGCGCCTGGCGCAATGTTCACTTTTGCCGCCGTCAAAATACCAAATTGTGTCGGGAACGTCCCAAAGCAACTTGCATGACAGACTTTAGACAATGCGCATATGATTGTGAAAATAGAGCCCATTATGTTTTGTAAACTTTCGGATATAGGAGGGGCTATAGCTGTGAAAAGTCAGATTTTGGCTAATAACTATTGCTAATAACTATTGCTGTTTTGCTGTTTTCTTTTGAAATGTAAAGCTCAACTCAGTTTTTGTGGAATAACTCACCAACCATTACAACCAAGAAGACCAAGAAAATGTTTATACCATGGGCTCGACAACGTGTATAAACTCCATAAATGGTCATTTGGAGTGTAGAGCCACCTATGGAAAATTGTACCTGTAATTGGCCACTCAACATACCATGTACCATTGTAAGTTGCATCTAGTATTTTGTAATGTTTGTAATTCAAGTTAAATGTTAATAAACAAAAATAGGCCTATAAAGTTCCCAAAATAAAAATTCCAGTTTTGAATCACCAGTATCTTGGCCAGAGATGCATTATTGCATCAAATTTGGCATGAAGGACCACTCCAACCTCTTAACGTTAAGTTTCATAAAAATTGTTCTATTAAACAGCACCACAGTGGGAACAGCGGGGGGTCCATCACTTGAAGGGCATATTTAATGAGGTTGGTTTGTTGTCTTTTTCTGATTTACAAAATGCATTCAATCTGCCACATTCCTCATTTTTCTTTTATCTTCAATTAAGATCCGCTCTTAAAGGGTTCCTTTCATCGTTATTTTTATTCATATTTCTGTGTCGCCACTATGGTTGAATGCATTGTGTGTCATTTCTGTGAAAAATTATGTCCTAGTTCTCTTGCTTGTCGCTGTTTTCTGTAAGCTATAACAGGTCTAGTGGTTGAACGACTTGCTTTTCCGGTGTCACTCGTGAATATCCATGACGTGTCAATAAGGCACCTCTGATTGGGCAAATTCGCCGTCTTTCGCTCACCTAGCTTTTATCCACTGTTCTTCCTTTGGGATGTCGGCTTGCCATACATAGCTCTGGGCGGGACTTACGACCTAGTGACGTAGATAGGTTTAGCCTGCTCTGATCCGCTTGTTTTGGTTAGCTCGACCCTTCAATGGCCAGTAAAACCATGAGGGTCGAATTTCACGTCTTGGAATGCTGCGTGCATATACTGCTTGTTGTGACCCACCACATTGTAAATAGAGCTACTCAAAGTGGTTTTTAGTGGAAGGACCCCTTTAAAGCGCATGGTGTCTCCTGGCAGACATCTCTGCCTGCTGATCCAATGAGGAAATTGTTCACTGTTCAGTCAAATTCTAAGGGTATGGTGTCTAGGCTTTATCAGTTTCTAGTGCAACCTAGGCACTTTGGCCTCAAGGTAGAAAGGGTCTGGGAATGTGATTGCCCAGATCAGAATGACAAATTCGATTGGCACGATATGTCCATCTAACATTCCAGAAGTATCACACAATCCAGATCACCAACAGATCCACTGTAATTTAATTCATAGGACATACCTCGCCCCTGTGAAAATGCACCACATGAAAATTATTAACAGCCTTTTATGTACCCTCTGCCATGTACTTACTTTCATATGATCTGGGATTGCTCTCCTGTGTACCAGTTTTGGAACAATATTGCATGCCATTTGTCTACTTTAATCAATGACACTGTACCTGCCAATGTAAGTGTTTTGATTTTGAATGACCTGTGAAACCGTCATGTCTCTAAAATGCTAAAGCGTGCTGTATATGCTGGTCTTACAGCTCCAAAGAGAATGGTTGCCACTCGTTGGAAACCTCCTCATGACCTATCTATCTGCACTTGGATACTTTCTTTCTTGGATGTCGTATATATGGAACTCTCTACAACTCACATAAATGGAGCTTTGGAAAAGACTCTGGACACTAGGCTTAACATGAATCTTTGAAACAAATGCTAGGCTTGCCCTAAGCCTTTTATTCTGTTTATACATATTTGGTCCCTTATTAGGGACTGAGCACCGGAGGTGCAGGCTAGGGCCGAAGGTGCAGGAGGTGAGGGCTAGGGCCGAAGCCCCATTGTTTCTGTAAGGATTATTATTATTATTCTTTTCCTGCTGCGCCGTTTGCCCGTTTGCCGTTTTTGAGACGGTTTCCATGCACGAAAACTCATGAAATTTGGCACACACGTCAGAAATTCCCCCCGCTACTCAGAGAGAAATACCCAGGCCTTGAAGTGTCCCAGGGACACTGCAGCCCCCCCTGTTGTTACAGAGGTTCGTGGTTGCCACACACTTTCAGCTAAATGCACGAAATTTGGTAGGTGGGTTCATCTCACTAAGACATACAATGGAATTTAACGCACTCCTCCTAAACCGTACATCAGATTTGTGTCAGTTTTGGTATACATGATGTCAACATATTGTAGATGTTAAATTGCGAAAAGATTTTTGATATTATGTAAGACGACGAAACAATAGTTTGATGAATTTAAGTATCACATTATAAGTATCCAGATTCACAGGAAATGTGTCACCAATTCATTATGCAGTGTTTGACAAGAATAAAACTTGACAGGTTAATGTCTGTCATGAGTATGAACATATCTGTGTGAGTGAAATGGCAGTCAGTCATAGCACCACCATCTGGTACCAGAATGACTTGTTTAAAGCTACACGGTACATTAGATTTATGTGAGATTTGTCACTGGGAGTCTGATGCGCTTCCAACCTCGATAGGCGCTCACGGTCCAGGACACAATATACAGTATGTAAAAAGGAGCAAGACCGGAGCACTCCGTAGACAAAGGTTTTAATGGTGCAGAAACAACTAACGTTTCGACGCGACTGCGTCTTCTTCAGAGTCAAACAGTCAACTGTGAATGATGTACAGAATTTAAAAAAGGTCATGCCTGATGGGATTGGTTCCTGGCCCGAGTGGGCGTGTTACATCAATTAACAGGTCTCTGTTCGCACTCAGGTGTGCTGTACAACCCAAGAAGAAAAGACAAGACAAAAGGAACAAGAAAGAAAGAAAGCCTACAACCAACCATACCTCTATCAACTGCATGACATAAATGCAATATATATAAACCCATCCTATACATAAAGGCCTATATACATATATACATATTCGCTTACATAAAGCCAACACCTATAGAAAAGGGGACAATTAAATAGGTTGCAATGTACAGTGTCCAAGATTATAAACCAGATAAGTTAGGCAGTGTACAATGTCAATAAACTATAAAAAACAAGAAAGAACTAATTCCTCATTGAGACCGTTGGGTTCGACAGTGTTGAGGGTGAAAATCCAAAACGCTTCTCTTTGGAGTAAGGTTTTCACTATATCTCCCCCTTGTTGTTTGGGGAGAATTTTCTCAATGCCCCAGAATTTGAGGGAAGCGCAGGAACCATGATTAGCCTGAATGTAATGTCTAGCGATCGCGTAGTCTAGATTGGAGTTGCGAATCGCTGCTTTGTGTTCTGCAATGCGCTGCTTGAGGGGGCGTTTGGTCTGACCCACATAAACCAAGCCGCATGGGCATTTCAGTAAATAGATCACATGGGTGCTATTGCAGTTTATGAATGAGTTAATGTTGTATTTTTTGCCTGATTGGGGGTGCGATAACTGTTTCGTGTCGTTTGAATTTGAGCAGTGTGTACAGTGTCCGCATCTATAAAAACCCAAGGGGGGAGCCGGCAACCACGTCGGTTTGGGTGGAGTAGTCATGGTGGTGTGGACTAGTCTGTCCCTGAACGAGCGCGGACGCTTAAAAGCAATCCGCGGCGGTTGTGCGCATATTTCTTTCAGGGACGGATCACTTTGTAAAACATGCCAGTGTTTTTTAATGGCGTGTTTGATCGCCCCGCTCATGTGTGAAAATTCAGTGGAGAAGCAAAGCCTCTGTTTGTTAGAGGCGCGTTGAGTTTTCGCCAGAAGGGCGCTTCGTTGTGCGGATTTAGCTCTTTGATAGGCCGTGGAGATGTCAGCTGCAGTGTAGCCCCTACTGTGGAAGCGCTCCGACATTTCTAACGCGCCTTGTTCAAAATCAGCATCTCTGCTGCAGTTTCTACGCAGACGTAAAAATTGGCCAATGGGAATGTTTTGAATAAGTTGTTTCAGGTGATGACTATCTGCTCTCAACAGAGTGTTTCTGCTGAGGGGTTTACGATAAATCGCGGTCTCTAGCGTACCCTGAGCGTTCTTGTAAATAGACAAGTCCAGAAAGTTGACCTTGTTTGTTGAGTGCTCCACTGTGAATCGTAGAAAAGGTGTGGTGGAGTTGATATAGGTCATGAACTCGTCTAGCTCTGAGGGAGACCCTAACCAGATGAAAAAAATGTCATCAATGTACCTCTTCCAAAGGGGAGAAATAGGTTGTTGACATTGTTGTCGATAAATTTAGATTCCCTAGGCACTAGACAAGCATATGACGGTGCGAAGCAGCTCCCCATACTGACCCCCCGCTTCTGTAGGTAGTAAGAGCCCGCATATTGAAAATAATTCATTGTTAAAACAATTTCAGATAGGGTCAATAAAAACTCATTGGGCGGAACAGTATCCGTGTTGCGTCTCGCGAAGAAGTGAAGTAGCGCCTCAGTCCCTGCTTCGTGAGGGATGCATGTATACAGGCTTTGCACATCACAGGTTACAAGCATAAAATCACTGTCACAATTAAACGTCTCCAACAGTCTCAATATATCAGATGTGTCGCCCAGGTAGGATGGCAGTTCACAAACGTACTTTTTCAGAAAGAAGTCAAGATATTGCGATAAAGGCTCTGTTAGGCAGCCAATACTAGATACAATTGGCCTTAGAGGTGGGTCAATGAGCGATTTGTGTATTTTAGGAAGGCCGTAGAACACGGGACAAACAGGATGTTTCACAGTCAAAAACTCTTTTTCTTTTTCGGTGATCCAGCCTCTTTGTAGCGCCTTCTCGAGCAATTGGTCAATCTCCGCTTTGTGAAGTTCAAGGGGATTGCGAGATAGCGGAGTGTAACAGTCCTTGTCATTAAGCTGGGCCATAATGCTCAAGTTGTATTTTTCTGTGCTCATTACCACTATTGAACCACCTTTGTCTGCAGGGCGAATAAGAATGTCTGCTCGTTTTTCTAGTTCATTCAAACTTTTTGTTTCAGACTTAGATAAGTTCATTGTATTTCGGCGTTCTTTCATGCAGATCTGGGTGAAATCCTTTTCTAAAAGGTTTCTGTAAGTGATGATAGAGGGGTTCAAGTTGGAACTTGGACAAAAAGTGAATTTCTTTTTAAAAGGTGTATGTTCTCTAATAGGGGGCTGTGCGTTAACTAGGGAAGAAGTTGCCTGCGCAGAGCTGCTAGTGGGTGTAGGGTGCTTAACGGAGAAGAAGTGCTTAAGTTGAAATGAACGGAAGAATTTGAAAGTGTCTACCTTAAGTTTAAACGGGTTCACTGTATTGGTGGGGCAAAAAGACAAGCCTTTGCTTAACACCTTCGTCTCAGCCTCGCTTAGGGGGAGTTCCGAGATGTTGATCACAGTCTGTTCGGTTTGCGCGTCGCTCGTTGGGAGCTGCGCGTTGGTTCGGCTGAATATGCTTTTCCCCTTGCGCGTCTTTGAGCCTCTCGAGCCCCTCCTTGTCCGTTTGGGCGTGGAGGCTTGGCGCTGGGAAAAAAACTTTTTGCGCCTTGTTGACTTTCGGCGTCACTTGTTTGTGGGGAATCCCATTCGCTGGCAGAAGAGGATAGACGGTTCCTGGTGTTAGGTAGGCGCGTAGTGTGGGGTTTACGAGAGCGTCTTCTCTCGTCTGTCCAGTGATAGATGGCTCCCTCTGCATAGTCCTTGGTGTCTCGTTGGTATTTCTTTAATTTGTAGTTCTGTAGCTCTTCTTGGAAGGATTTGAGGGAGGTGGTGATCTTTTTGGTGATTGTGTCAAAGGTCTCTGTGTCGACTTGCGCTTTGATACGTGCCTCGACCTGTTGCACTTCCGTGTTCGTTATGTGAGATTTGGTATACATGATGTGAAAGTGGTGCAGATGTTAAATTTTGAAGGGCTATGAAGCCAATATTTGTCATTTTTAATAAATTCGCATCAATCAACAGGTGTGTTCCGTAGCGCCGATTTAAAGTCAGGCAAGGGCACAGGCAGCTAAGGGTCCCCCAGTTCAGCAGCAGTTCAGCAGCAACAGGTCGCCATTTTCTTTCACTAATGTGATACTGGCTTAAGGCTTACATTCTGATATTTCAAAGTCCTGTCATGACATATTTACTATAGGTTATTAGTAAACTATGAAATATTGCTTCACTTAGGGAAAGAAATAAATGAAGCGAGCATAGAAGGGCTGTGATCTAGCGTGATGTTACAGCTGACTGAAAGTTAGCTTCCTTGCTACCATATTAGCCCTCACAAAGTGAGCATAGAAGGGCTGTGATCTGGATGCTACGCTTTGCTTGCTTGCTAGGATATTAGCCACAATGTTAAGTTCTGTTTTATTTGTACTGTTTCGGAGACGGATAATTTCATTCTGCGGGGGCGGTTTCTGTCCGATGTTTGTCCGGTGAGTTGTATGTATATTAACAGATCCGTCCACTCACAGATGATGTTTGTCACTCACAGACCACTTACAAACCACGTTGCAACTAGAAAATAGAAAAGAGTCTATTTTCTGCACCTGTCCATTAGCGTTTTCATCCCAAATCCTATTGAAACCTATAGCATAATTACACAGCATGTCAACTATTCTATCTTAATGGGCTAGCTGTCATTTACAACGAAGTGCAATGAACGAGTAAAACATAATATAGCCTAATTACATTTCCCCCTCTCTCCCTCTCACAAGTTCAGGGAGTGACATTTTTATTACGGTGAACATGTGGAAAAAACTTCAACGTTATTTAAACAGGACTTCACAATGGGAAATTCCAGCAAGCAGTGGTATAGTAATGAACTATTTCCTTGTAATTTTACAATATATTCGGGTTTATTTGATATTTTCCATATCAAACCGTTCGTCATTTAGGAGTAGTTTTCCACTAACTGATATCCATACAGCTTTTGTTTAGCGTGTTGAGTCATAGCGTAGCTGCTTTTTTGACTAAATATTCCCGGTGTTAGCGCGGTACATGTTTATGGAAGCCCTTTTCCACCACTTTAAATAGAAGTTTTTTTTATTAATTGCGAGATAGTATCTCACAATTCTGACTTATTATCTCACAATTCTGAGATACTATCTTGCAATTGCGAGATACTAACTCGCAAGTTTGAGTTGCTATCTCGCAATTGTGAGATTCTATATCGCAGTGAAATACCATCTCAACGCGTGGCAGCACGCTCTGTCTCTGCTCTCACACTGATTCTTGCCACATCAATCTAAAACAGTTGAGAAGAGGGCAGACCGTGCACATTTGACATCGGGGTCCACATTTGACACTTGCCACTAAAAAGTTTTACTTAAATCCGTGTCGGTTGGGCCCCGAAGTGTCTGATTTCACGTCAAATGACCCTTATGGGAGAGAGAGCGCCAGCATAGGAGAGAGAGTGTACATGTGTTACAGTGAGAAGAGCGGTCCGTTGCAATCCAAAGCATTGCAGTCCGCTGTCTCAGGCCTACTTCTGAGAGATTCAAGTATTCAAGGATTTTTATGTCACATGACTTCTTGTGCTGGCACAACAGACAGTGAAATGGGTTCTGCGACTACTCCCATCTATATGCCACACGACTGACATAAACACGACAGCCTCGCTCGTAAATCAACGCCACCACCATCCATGACTCTTAATAAGAGACGGACAGTTTCTCTGTCTGTAATTATGCCAGCCATCCAGCACTTCTAATGCATCCATCTGTAGCCGTGTTCTGTAGCTGCTGATGGATGAACTCTGCCACCTTGACCAAATCCGTTTTATTTCGCCTGCGCCAGAGCTGGTTTTCTGCAAAAGTTTTTTGTAAAGTGCGGAGGCTTATTTCAATGCCATGCTCTTCGTGTAATAGCGTCCGGATCTCACTTTGTGTGAAACCACGTCGAAAATAGCTTTCAATGATCGTATCCATCTAGCCTGGCTAATGCGACTTATCAATGCTCTGCGAACATTGGTCTGGCCAAGCTGTGTTGTAAACCCATTTCTCAGAGGGCGGGCTTAACCCACGTGTGTGAAATGCCTGTGTTTGCTACTGGATGAAGCTTCGACCAATCACATTAGTGTCCATGTATAAGACAGAGAATAGTAACGTGCATATGAGTAAACAAAAACGTAACTGCACAAAAGCTCGAAATTCCATATGCTATCGCTGACAATGTAACGTGCAGCTATTTTGTCAGGGAAATAGCTCCACAACTTTGCAAGATATTACTGTGGTGTTCTGCTATTTACATACTGCAAACTGGGTTGACTTGGCAACACTTACCATTTATAAGTCAGATGAACCTCGTCGACAACAATGCCAAGGAGATTTTTTTTGTTGACTTCGTTGGCTAACATGTTAATCCATCTTCCAAAACAGCAGCTACAGCTGCATTGAAATCTTGCCGTTGCTCCACGTTCACCATGTTGACAGTGACTGAGGTAGATTTCCGGTCGCTAAACTACCACGTCATTGCCTTTTTGAAATGCTAGATTTTCATTGGTCCCAGTTTCTTTGTTAATGTAGAAACGGTGTAGAATGGGAGCTTGGCCAGACTGACTTTGCAAGCGAAATTCAAATGCCGCGGCACAGGAAGTATGGGCGTGCCCAGGCTAGTATCCATCTTGAATGACCATGGGAATGTGGGCTAGGGTGTCTGCACAATGCCTTTAGGCTATCTCACAATTGTGACATAATAAGTCAGAATTGTGAGATAGTAACTCAGAATTGCGAGATAGTAACTCAGAATTGTGATATAATAAGTCAGAATTGTGAGATACTAAGTCAGAATTCTGAGATACTAAGTCAGAATTGTGAGATACTATCAATACAGCAATTCATTAAAAACTTCTATTTAAAGTGGCGGAAACGGGCTCCCATACATGTTCCATATCATGGCCTACTTCTAATGCAAATATCTTACAGTTGTGCTGTCCAAACTCAGCGAAACTCAATCGGTTTGTAGAAATGACTATAATACTGCTACTCAAATTGTTAAACTTTGAAGTCAAACTTTGCGTTTTAAACGTTTTGACAGCTGTATTATCACTATCTCTGCACATCGATTTAGTTTCACTGCGTTTGAACCACAGGATTACGAGATATTGGCAAGTTTACAGTCACCTAAATACTGCAAGGTTTGCGTAGAGTAGGTGAGGTCAACTTTTGAAGTAAGATCTTTACTTCAGCGTAAACTTCAGTGTTCTTATGCTGACCCTAGCGGCTGCAGTTGTACTTACATTTCAGGCAGCTGCGTGAATCACGTTGTGCGTGAGTGAAACGTGCATGTCGAACTAGCACCCACTGTATGTATGTATTGACAAGGGGATACCTCAAAATCCTTCTTCGGAGTATTCTCAATGATGACCTCAATCGGTAGAGTGACTGCTGTCCAAAGAGACAGAGTTTATCACAACTTTACAGAAGGGATGCACAAATGTGTTCGCTTTTCTTGTACTGGCAGTGAATAAAGAATCAGCGTACATGTGTGGCGCTATGTAAGACATTGGTCACTGTTAAGTACTTTGTTTCTTCTTTTGTGTAGACCCCCTTCCAATTTTTGGTCCTCCATCATGAAACTCACTGCTAGCACTACTGGAAAACGACACAGGGTGGCGTAGGATAACTCCGGTATTAAATCTGAAAGCATATCATGCAGAGAGAGTTTGTGAAATTTTGCCACTCCTGTATTATTGTTCCTAAAAGCTGCTCATTGTGCATTTTCAGGTGAGTTTCCGACTATGTAAGGAAGCCTAACTAATCTGCTAAAAACTTTAGCTTGTTTAAGTGGATTTAGTACATTGTGTTGCTAGGTTACGGGGACGCAGTGCGCACGCCGCCTCTCCGTCTCCGTGTTTTTATTTGAGTTTTTTAATATTTTTTATAGTTTATTGTTTATATATTTACAATCTCTACAGTTTATAACTAGTGTATACATTTCGTGTTTATTTTTCTATTTTTGTTTTTGTTGGTATTGCTTTCATTTTGTTTCATTTTGTCGTGCACTACCTGCCTGGGAACCTCTGCGCTGCGTTGCGATAATGTCTGCATGCAGTTGATTATCAGATTTATGGGAGGAATTAAGTACTCGAACGGCCAACTTCGGCAGCTCTCATTGACCATAGTCCCAATCGACACGGATATACTACAACTTTGCCGTGATGCTGGAATACTGAAAAGGAAGTGCTATGTGCACCGTGGGACACGCTCTAAACAGAAACAGAAAGTGCCCGAGAGAAACCCATGTCTGACACCTCTTGCGGAGTCCCTGCCGGAGACCAGGGTCACGGAGGCTACGAGGACCGGGGCCGTGACTGCCGAGGGAGCTGTTACGTGTTGCTGTGCTGCCTCTCCTGGCCTGCATGATCGTCAGCGGAGTGCCACGAGTGTCGCCGAGACTGCGAGCGCCGGGGCTGCAACTGCCGCCAGAGCAAATGCCATCCATGATCCTGCAGCACCTACGGCGAACATCGGCTCCGCCTCCACGACGACATCTATTCCTGTGCAGATGAGTACTAGGCCTAATAGACGATTTTGTTTACATCCTGTCAGAGGAGTGAATACGTGTAATCTTGTAGCTGTTCCCTTACAAGATCAGCCGGGACAGAAACATAACACTTTTAATGTGAAAATTGCCCTCCAGAATGTCAGATCCCTTGCGAACAAGTCTTTTTCCATCAATGATTTTATTTGCGGTCATAACCTAGATATGTTGCTACTCACTGAAACCTGGCTTGATCAGCCTAGTAGCACTGTTACTCTGATTGAAGCAACGCCTCCACAGTATGATTTTATGAGTGTTGCCAGGCCTAATAAGCGTGGAGGTGGTATAGCCATTATTTTCAAGGCACTATTTAAGTGTCAGCAGACAGTACTGGGTAACTTTTCAACATTTGAATGCTTAAGTACAATTCTTAAATGTTCTACTGATTTATTACTGCTGACTGTTTATAGGCCACCTAAAATCTCTGCACCCCTCTTTCTTGAGGAGTTTGGGGAATGTCTTTCAATCATCTGCTTGGGGTATGAACACATCATAATAACTGGAGATTTTAACTTTCATGTTGATAACTTAGAGAATACATATGCTAACGAATTCCTGTCGCTTATTGATATGTTCAACCTTACTCAGCATGTACAACAGACCACCCATGAGAAAGGGCACATCTTAGACCTTGTCATTAGAAAGGGTGTTGAAGCTATAATTACTGTCAAGGATTTTGGTTTTTCAGATCATTCCTGTGTGTTTGCCAATGTTAGTTTATCCCCCCATGTGCAAAATAAGCTAGTTACTGTAAGAAAAAGAATCATGAACAATAGTACAGCATCTCTCTTTGAACAAGCACTCCTGGAAACCCATACTGAAACTTCTCAGTGTGCTGATGATCTATTGGATAATTTTAATTCTAGGATGTCCCATATTATGGATGCTATTGCTCCCTTAAAAACCAAAACACTTAGCCATCAAAAAGCACCTTGGAAATTAAGTCCTTCAGTCAAACAGTCAAAGCGAAATTGTAGAAAGGCCGAGAGGCAGTGGCGTAAAACTAAACTTCAAGTTCACCACCTAATCTACAAAGACATGCTCCGTAAACATAACCAGGAAACATCTAAAGCTAGACAATCATTCTTTTCTGACCTAATCAATAGAAACATCAATAATGCTTGTGTACTATTTAGTACTGTAGAAAAGCTGACTAATCCCCAGCAAAAACTGCCTCCTGAGTTTCTTTCAATAAGTAAATGCAACGACTTTGCTCATTTTTTCAAAAGAAAGGTTGATAACATACGTACAAACATAGTCACACAGGCAAAATCAAACCACAACTTGGATGGTTTTCCCTCAGTTAAGACAAATGTCAACCAAATGGAATCATTTAGTCTAATTGATGTCGAAATTCTCAAGAAAACTGTACTAAGTCTTAGCTCCTCTACATCTGACCTAGACGTTCTGCCTACAGCCTTTTTTAAATCCACTCTACACCTGATATCACATGATGTGATTCAAATTATTAACACTTCTCTGTTGACTGGACTTTTTCCCTCTTCTCTAAAGAAAGCAGTGGTTAAACCCCTGTTAAAGAAAAATAACCTTGACCCTCTGGTGTTAAACAACTATAGGCCTATATCTTATTTACCATTCATTAGTAAAATAATGGAGAGAATAGTTTTTAATCAATTGAATACATTTCTGACATCAAATGGTTGCCTTGATGATTTTCAATCAGGCTTTCGTTCCAATCACAGCACAGAAACAGCTCTTACCAAAGTAATGAATGACATACGACTGAACTCTGATGCTGGCAAATCCTCAGTTTTGGTGCTCCTTGACCTTAGTGCGGCATTTGACACTGTTGACCATGACATCTTACTGCATAGACTTGAGCATTGGGTTGGTCTTACTGGTATAGCTATCAAATGGTTTGAATCATACCTAAAACAAAGAAGTTTTTATGTTTCCATTGGATGTTACACCTCATCAGCTATGCCTCTGAACTGTGGAGTCCCCCAAGGTTCCATTTTAGACACAGTCAAAAATCTTGGTGTCCTTATTGATTGTGATCTCACATTTAACAGTCATATGAAAGCCATCACAACGTCCGCATTCTACCATCTCAAAAACATCTCCAAGCTTAGGGGTCTAATGTCTAAGCAAGATCTTGAAAAGCTGGTACATGCCTTCATCTCAAGTAGAGTCGATTACTGCAATAGCCTCTTCACTGGCCTTCCCAAAAAGAATATCAAACAGCTCCAATTAATACAAAATGCAGCTGCAAGAGTTCTTACAAGAACAAAAAAAATTGATCACATCACCCCAATTTTAAGGTCTCTGCACTGGCTCCCAGTGAGATACAGGATTGACTTTAAGGCCTTACTACTACTGTTCAAGTCACTTAATGGGAAGGGTCCCAGTTACATACTTGATATGTTTCAGCCATATACCCCATCTAGGTCTCTGAGATCCATGGATAGAAATCTATTGACCATACCTACTGTAAAAACAAAGTGTGGTGAGGCAGCCTTTAGCTATTATACAGCAAAGCTCTGGAACCAGCTTCCAGAGGATGTAAAGAATGCCCCTACTGTAGAGAGTTTTAAAAGCAGACTCAAGCCGAAACTTTTTTCTGATGCCTTTTCCTAATTTTTATTTTTATGTTTTATTTATTTATTTATTTTTATTTTCATTCTTCTTCTTATTATTATTATTTTAATGGTTTTGCCTTATTTTAAATTGTATTTTACTTTTTAAATCTTTAATTGTATTTTATTTTAAAATTTGTGTAAAGCGCATTGAAGTGCATTTATGTATGAAATGCGCTATACAAATAATTTTGACTTTGACTTTGACTTTGATAACTGTATTGTTTTGCTTCGGTTCAAAGTAAGATTGGCTAGCTTGGAACGTGCGGTTAGCTGTCTTAGCCTGATAGCGCAAGTGTTGTCGGGTGATCAACCACTAGCGGAATCTTATGTTCAAGTTTTGCAATGAACTCCGGTATTAAACCTGCAAGCATATCATGCAGGGAGAGTTCGTGAAATGTACAAGATTTTGCCACTCCTGTATTACTGTTCCTAAAAGCTGCTCATTGTGTCTTTTCAGACCTAAAATAAATATGTGGCACTGAAGAGTTCCGTCTCATCAGTGTGTGTGCGCAACACAATGCTTTGGAACAATGTCAAATATTCCGTCGGCCTTATCAAAGTATTAAAGTTGTAGTACAGTATCCTCCTCGATCACGCAAACACACATCATTCAGCCTACTTACAAGTACACTTATTGCTCTTCTATTTTATTCAATTGACCCATGTTTATCTGACACTCCTAGTCCTAGGCCTTTCCAGGTACAGGAGCATTTCTACCCCTACACCATTCTACCCCTACACCCCTACACTCAGTTGGCATAATCACTTGTACACTTTTGGTATAACTGTTCAGACCCTGTAATTCTTCTGTGAACTTTGCCTTATTGCAAACCTCAAAACATGTTGCATTATAGTAACTGCATATCTCATGCACATACTTCTGATACATTATCCCTTTAACTACATTTCCACATTCATACAGGTAAAACTTATGCTTCTTCTCATACCACCTATCCCACCCACACCCAACCTTCGGGTCATACATTGCTCAGCTATATTCAACAAGTTGCCTTTGCCTTTCATATGAACTATCCCACTCTGATCAATGCGATCCTTCCTTTATCAGTGTCACCAAAGCCACTGCCTTATACAAAATCCACACTTTTATTACACTTTTATTACACAATATTAAGCAAACACATAAACTGAATGAAAACTCTATAACAACATTCTCATATGATACTATCAACACCCCCCATACACTTCTGGTGTTTCACACAACCATCCTCATATGCCATTGTACTCTTGTCGCCCTCCTTCCATTCCTGTTCTTGTACTACCATCTGGAGATGTAGCATGTCTCCTCATCACAACAAAACAGGAATATAAATTTCACTTCTACACACAACTTATAACAACTCATAACATAATTCTTTATATGATACTTCATAGAGCACAATGTCATGATTACCATCTCTACACAGACAGCAGATGGGCAGGGTTCAAAATAGCACATGTACATACATACTATGACAACATCTATCCCTTTCAGAAATCACTTCTAAACACTACACAAACATTAATTCAAAACCCACATCCATGCCCACTTGCACAACATCATTTCCACACAAATTCTCACCTCACAACACTGCCCTACCACACACCAATCATACCAACAGTTCCCACATTTTAATACACTGTGGTCATACCATGTATCGCTATGCAGTACATCTATTTTTTTAACTGACATTCATCAGATTAATTCAGTTTAGATGTATGTGCAGTGTCTTGACTTCACACATCCACAGATACACACACACACCCACACAAACACAGAAATTTTCCCTTTAACACACACACATGTGTAAACCAGTGGCGTTTTCTCCCGGAGGCCAAGGGAAGCCATGCTTCCCTTATTTTGCCCGACAATAGCGGCAATTTTAATTAAAACATTTGGACTATTAAGTTACCGGTTTTGCTCCTTCTACTGTGCTTCAGTCATCGATCTCTACTTTTCTTACTCAGTATTTTGCTGTGAGCGAAATGGCGCCTCCCCATCCCCCAATGTAGCCCATTAAGCTCCTGTCGTATCCAAGTGGCACCCAGCCTGAAATGGCATCCCTATCACTAAGGAATGGTAAAAAAAAAAACGAGCGATCAACCAATCAAATTAGTGATACTACCAATCTGTGATTGGCCAGCATGGTATGAAGGGAAGCCAGCGAACCTTTACCTCCTCTACAGAATCGACCTATGCCCATCCACTACTAACCGTTCTTAAGTACAGTCTATGCTACTAACAGGGAAAGTTGTTAAGACAGGCTCTGCTGCAAACATCCGTACACATTTAAGATTAGATCAAGACGATGGAGATTTTGGAGTACATGGTGACAAATGGTATTAAACTCCTGTTTTGTAATCAAATATGGCTCTGCTGAAGTTATTTCTGATGTATCGAAGTTTTGCTGTGTGGCTACTACATACAGATAATGTTCACTAAACTGTGTGCTGGAGCACCTTGTTAAGTTGTGCAGTTTTGTTGTTTAATGTTGTAGTGGTCTGCGTGAGAAAACTTAAAACAATTATATGTACAGTATGTCACAAAAGTGAGTACACCCCTAGCATTTTTGTACTTTTTTATTATATCTTTCCATGGGAGAAGTCTAAAGATATAATACTTTTCTACAACATAAAGTAGGCAGTGTACAGCTTATATAACAGTGCAAATTTGCTGTTCCCTCAAAATAACTCAACACACAACCATTAATGTCTAAACCACTGCCAACAAAAATGTTAGGGGTGTACTCATAGCTTGCTAGTAGGCTATGTAACGTTCACAGACAGAAGAAGTTCTAACCTTGTTTTTCATAGCCTAACGTGAGTGTTTCTAGTTAATTTGGTGTGTGTGTCCCTGCTCCGGAAAACTTACTAAGGCACATGTATCTCCTTGTGCACATGTGTGGAGTCTGTTTACTATGTGTTCCTCTACAGCTCTGTTAGCTTATGTCATTCTTTTTGCAAGTTGCTTTGGATAAAAGCGTCTGCTAAGTGTAATGTAATGGAGAAGTTTGTGCTTGCCCATATATGCGCAATTGCTGTGTTTTATCTACAATATATAGTCTGTATTTAACTGTTAGTTTTCTGCAGATGTTTTTAAGGCAGTCTAGAAGTTACACAGAGGTTGATGGGACAGCCTTTTAAATGTGTGACAGTTTAATATGGAATACAGTTTTACAGTTTATTCGGTTTGGGTAGGGATAGAGACAAGCAAACAAAAAAAAAACAATAAGACATCCCCCCCCCCCTCAAAAAAGTAGTGATTAGTTCTTTCAACTCGCTTGGCTTCCCCACAAAATTCCCCCACACCATGCCACTGGTGCAAACACAAAGATAATTGCACTACACCTTTTTCCTAAAGAACATTTCCTCTACATATACGTACTCTCAATAGACAATATAAAGCTCCTATGATTTAGCATTCACATATCAGATCTCTACAATAAATGCATTTGTGACATAGAGGATACGTTTGAGAGGGGCGGCATGCCACGTCCCTGCACCGCAGGTGCGAGGGCCCGTCATCGCCGCTTGCGGCTATATTTTCTTATGTTGTTACTTTGGTAAGTGTGGGTTTTTTTTGTCCATTTTGTTGTTGGTTGTTGTGTTTGTTTGTCTGTATATAGCCATCTTTATTTGTTTACAAGGATGGTAATATTGTGATGTCATGTCTTCCTTCCCTTCTTTCCCCTCTGTGTTTTAGCCCTTACACGTTCTTATGTCCTTGCCATACTTTGTGTAATTTGACAGATGGTTGTCTATAACCTTGTGTGATTTGCACAATAAAAATATTTGATCACAAAAAATGTTGCATTAAAGGGGTGCTACAATTAAAAAAAAAGCTTTTGGTTGATATGTACAGAACAGACATTCATTCCATAGGGGCACTATAATTCTGTTTTGTGCTGAGCTTCACAGCACACTGCAACGGTCATACTATGTACCACTATAAGTGAAAGCCCACCTGGGAAACACCCAACAGTGGGGCGGGGCGGTACCATGCTCAGGGTACCTCAGTCATGGAGGAGGATGGGCAGAGCACTGGTTAATTACTCTCCCTACCAACCTGGTGGGTCAGGAGTCGAACCGGCAACCTTTGGGCTACAAGTCCAACGCCCTAACCGCTTACCCAAGACTGCCCTGGAAAGGTGCATCTAGTATTTTTGTAATGTTTGTAATTCAAGTTCAAGTGAAATGTTACCAAATAAAAATAGGCGTATAAAGTTACCAATATATATAAACAAGCACAGTACAGGACTACAAACCAGACTTAAGACAACCAGTAAAAGACTAACACTACCTTCCTTCAGAGGGCTTACTGTATATAGTCCCAGCTCTCATTCCCTACCATAAACCAAGCACTCTACAACAAGAATGCCTCATAAACCATCAAAATTGTATATAATTAATATACAACAAATTGGTTTACAATAGTTTAACATTGAGATTAACATTGAACCTATTGAGAACTATGTACACAGGTATCTGAACAGTAACTAATAGCACTTTTCCACTGCAGAACCGGTACGGTACGGTACGGCACGGCACGACACAACACAACACACTTTAGCTCGGCACTACTCTACATACTTGGCGAACCAATCGTGTTCCTTTTCCACTGCCAGCAGTTACTAGTCGGGACTAATTGAAGTGGGTGGAGTTGCCTCGACACTGTGCTGTAGTTTGTTGTCACTGAAAATGCCAAAAAAACCATAGACAGTAGAAGGGAAAAAAACAGAGCAAGAAACGTATAGAAGAGGTGGGGCAAAAGACACTTAGAAGAAAAGAAAACTTTTGCAAACCATACAGGACTATGAAGCAGAAGACGAGCGGCTCAGAGCTGCAAAGGACACCCCTTACATCAGGCATATGAGTTCTTGCCTTCAGGCAGGAGGCTTAGGCTGCCTTCATTCCAGACAAATAGAGCCCGCAAATCATTCATAGCCACTAGTACAGCCCTGTTAAACAAGGATTCAACTCTAGGAGTGTAACCCACTGTAATCTGAGTAACTGCACCTTACCATCACATTTTATGTAAGACCTGAGGGGGTTTTTGTCCTATGTCATCCTGTTTCTTGTCCTGGGGAGGGAGTGGGGGGTATTATGGTGTATATTGTGTTTTTTTCTGTTTTTGTGTCTTTTCATGTTGTTGTGTTTTGTATTCAGACGTACTGTAAATGTAAATGGCACAGAACAATTTTCCGAAAGGACAATAAATAATCTATCTATCTATCTATCTATCTATCTAAAGAGACGACATGTGAGGGTAAGCTAACAATTGAGTTGGTAGCTTTTTAGTATTTCAGGTATATTCAGTTGTTACACAGTTGTAGATTGATGCAAAGTACTAAATACAGGCCGAACCTCCGAATGGTGGGATGTAATTATTTCACGACCGCGCAGTGGATTGAAAACTTCAGGATGTCTGAAGAAACATTAAACCACGACATTTCCTTTGACCAATCAGTGGACAGCACCGTTCATGTGACATTTCAGTACCGGCTCAGCACGGCTAGAGCCATCTCTGAAACGGGTACGAAAAATAGTAACAGGTCCCAGGTCCAACCCCCAGTGGAAAAGGGCCAAAAGCGAATACAGTCGAGCTGTACCGTACCAAGCCGTTACGAAAACGTGCAGTGGAAAAGGACCATAAGGTGGCCTAAGATTAAACTAGAATTTAAACAACTTAAAGTTAGCTAGCATCCTCGCATGTATGATAGCCTGCCTCGCTAACTGTACAACTAGCTAAGCTAAGATTTCCATTACTATGTCGTTCTCATTTTCTTTTAGCCTTGTTCCCTTATCTACTACTTACATTTTTGTTTTAACTTCTGACACCAGCGTAATATGCATAGGCAATCTAACTCACTCAACAGATGGGTTTTTTGAGTTTGATTGGGAACTGGGCACACAGGTATCTGAACCATAACTCAGGTGACTGAAGAATGAACTAGAACAAAGAGAGAGTTCTTAAACAATCCCAGGGGGTCTGCCCATCTCCAGCCTGCCAACCACTGGTGTGACCAGGTTATAAGTATCGCAGGCATTCTGTGATTAACAGATATAGGTGAAAGATTGACTTCAAACGCTACACTTCTGAAAGTGGTGCCAGTATAGCAGGCCTCCAATGGCCTCACAGCAAGCCATCCCACTTCTGACACCATTTGTAGTGAAGGGGAGGAGAAGCCACCCCAGTGCCCTGTCCACTGGCTAGAAAAGTCTGGGTGTCATTCTAGACTTTTTAGTAACTTGTGAAAAGGTTCAGTTTGAACAGCTTCCTTCTTCATTTCACATAGTGTACAACACAATTGGTATTACGGTGACAGTATTATATGTTGTCTGCCATTCTATTGTTACCATTGCTGGACTGATTGATACACAACATGGAAAATGCAGGTTGAGAACAGTCGCTTACACATTTAAACCATATAATGGTAGTTAGTCAAACCATTGTGAACAAGGCTTGCTTAACAGCAGTGAAGATTTTTATTCTTTAATATTTGACCAAATCAGGTCATAAATACTTTATTGAAACATTAAGAAACTGTCAAGTTATACAGTATGTGCATATAATCCATTAATTAAGCTCTGTATCCATTTTCAAGAGAAGACAAAATTGGGGTGCTGTAAAGATATATATCCATTATGGTTTTGCAAAGCATGTTCTGTTCAATGCACATTGCAAATACCAGAATTGTATTATTATTATTATACTTATTATTATTATACTTATTATTATTATTTAACCGAAAGTTACTGTATATGTTTCATGGTCCCACAAAGGCAAATTACTTGATGTTAAGGGAAGCAATGTGACAGCCAAGTTGTAATGCAAATGAAAAGGAATGGATGTGCGTATGAATGTGAAGACTAATATGAAAAGGTGACTGAAGAGAAGAGGCAGACCATACATACAGCAAAGGAAAAGCAGTATAAAGATAGTGCATGGGAAAAAACTACCATCATGCCTTCTTTTTACCTTTGAGTTTGTCATGAACTAGAAGATTAGCCACACTTTTTTCTTCATCGATCACAAAAGCCACTTCGCCTGATTCATCTGGCGTGACCATTCTTAGTACTAGGTGGTGCTCTCTGCCCTGGCAGCTGATCTGATTTAGGTCATTGTTTTGCAGATGGTTGGAGCCCAACCACCACTCAGCATGAGTCACACCTTCTTGGGACAGTTCACAACTGAAACAGGCATCCTCACCCACAGTAATAGTAACATCTTTTATGCCCCGAGTGATAAGCACACATTCTGGATATGGATGGGGGAGGATGTACAAAGAGTTTCCATTAGCCATGAATTTTTTGTTAGGGCACTGAAATACCAAATGTAAAGGTAGAGTCCTCCCTTCAAACATGTATTGTTTTTCTCTGACAATAAAATATTCTGTTAATAGTCTTGCAAATGCTTTTCAGCTCTCAATGACTACTCAAGAAACTATCATGCAGAAATCATATCCAATCATTTTGTGAACGACTGAAAACACTCAAAAACAAAAATGAGTAAAAGAAGTAATGATTACCTTTGACTATCAATGTAGCTTTGCTTTGTTTATCTCCTGTGTCACAAATGTATTCACCGCTGTCTTCCACCTTCACATTGTGCACTACCAGTGTATGAGTTGCACCTTCCTTTTGCATGGAATATTTCATCCCCTCTTCCAACACCACTGAACCCCTCATCCAGGTGACCTTGGCATCTTGACAGGATGTCTTGCAACATAGACTGGCATCCTTCCCCTCGAAAGTGTCTTGATTTTCTAATTCTTTTGTAAACAACACCATAGGCACTGTAGTAAAATCACAGAAAGACATAGGCCACCAAACTCGTCAAATACCTTAATGTATGAATGCAGAAAATACCACAGAAAAGTACTTTCCAGTCTACATATTTTCTCCTGTAGACCTGAGTATGTCAGTTGTTTACCACATAGACAGCTACATCTTTTGCCAATGCAAGTCAAAAATATTATGGGTGTTTTAATTAATGTGTATTCTCTCCTTTATGTGCCTTTTAATTACATTGCGCTGAGAGTTGTGTGACAGTAAAAGGCAAAACCCCATAATGCTTCTCTCTTTTCAAAACATGGTTGGTGTTATGCACATATCACAGTGATCAGTGGCAATGTTTGATAGTCTAATAAATAATTAGCTATTAATAGCCAACATCACATGATCTTAAGTTGAGATGTCAGAACTTCTTTACGCTGTCTCGATGCTACCAATATACTTATTATTAAACTTTACAAAATTGTATTAAAAAACATAACCTCAGGGTGGTCTACCTTAGCTTCCCATGCCAGCCGCAAGACTCTCTACCTTGAAGAAGGGTACTTGTGCTTTCAGATGCATTTCCCAATGACAACCACCAAACTTTATGCAAGGAAATTGCTAACCCTAGGTGAGCTACTATATTATTTGGAAATGCATTAGTACCAACACTAAACTGTGAAAATTTAAAAGTAGTTGTACATTTGCATTTGATATCCCTCTGTCACATACACTGTGTCAGTCCTGGTTTCGCAATTTGATTATTGTCTTGCATTAGATGAAATAACTTAAATAAAGTTGAGTATCATTTTTATGCAATAGAGCTGTCGCTACAGTTGGACTGCATACCCGAAATGCTTTAAACAAGTGATACCTACAGATTGATGCAGTTCATTGAAAAGAATAGGAACATCCATGGCCTAACGTTGCATTGCATGCTAATCGATCATTACCCTTAAACCTACACTAACACCTAAATGCATTCACAAATTGAACTCTGGGCATCAATTGGCAAACCTGAGATAAAAGGCTTTTTACCTTTAATGGATTACACTGGTCAACAACAAATTTATTGTCTATGATGTTTTAGCTGATTTATAACAATTTTGATGTGCTGAATCCAAATATCACATTGGTTTTTCTCAATCAGGTCAACTTTTTTAAACTATGCCCACATGTTTTTTTTTACGTTTTTCTTCATATGTTATTGCATATGTTATAGCATTCTAGAGGTTCACATAAACGGAAATTCATGCCCTGAATTTTGAACAATAATGACGTATTATTCAATTTACATGTAATTGTATACTGTTCAATTTACAGTAAGAGAAGTTTGTAATGAAATTTTGTGACGAGTAAAATGTGTTAGAAAACCTTTTTTGCTTTAAAGCTGAGTGTTAGAAAAGGATTTGTTGCTTTGTTGCTTCTTATCTTGAATAAGAAATATTAATAAAAATCAGCTGATAATGTAGCAAAAATGTAATAGATATAGTAATAGTAAGAAAATCTGATTTTTAAAAATCATCTTAGCACAGAAACCTGACCTGATCAAGAGAAATCAATGTCATTTTCAGATTTAGCGGTGCAAAATTGTCCTAAATCAGTTACAAAAGCATAGACAATTTTCAAAAAAAAAATTGTTGCCCAGTGTTATCTATTCATATTATCCAGTCATTTATATTAATGTTTACTGCATATATTGGACATATCCAGTCGTATTGGTATTGGTAAAGTGCTTTATATGTGTAGCGGGCAGACTGAAGTGGCGAGTAGGAGGTGCAACTTGGTATCTGGCGATGTGAGCCAATTGTGTGCCGAGCATAATTAGGTAGTACAGGTGGCATTCCTTTTTGAAATGGTGGCGGGAGCCAGCAAACAAATGTCTTTGTTTGTGGTGCAGTGTAGCTGAGGTTGTGTTTTCAGTGCGGGCCGTGTAGTCGAGGCTTTGTCAGCAGTGTGAGAACGCGAGGGTAAGTTTATTCTGTCTGAGCGCTGGACTTTCTTGTGTTGTAAATTTACATGGTTTGATTTTCACGTTTGTTTTGCCTTGTAGTGATTTGGGGGTTTATCGAGCATTAAGCCGCATGCTACGTGCCTATGTTGTCTCACGGGAGATTACTCTGCAACGTGCCTACATTGTGCCACAGAAGTTTTTCGGGAGAGTACAGCAAGTGTCTGGACCGCAGTTTATACTACACAGAGCCACGGACACTTACGTTAACCCTTCCTGCGCTGCACTGCTTAAACTTTGTTGGATAATTCAATCAGCCACTAATTACGCTAGTCTCAAGGTAAGTTTTCTGGCTCAGTCTTGTCCCTGCTGCTTTATCATTTCATTAGATTACTTGTCTGACTGGCTATTGTGTTTGTAATATAGCCCAAGAAAGAAGTGTCTGCAGCTGACTGATGGGCGACCGCTGTGCGCACACATCCTCGGTCCGGAGGAGGACTATTTTAGGAGCTTCTGCCACTGTTTTTCCTTGAAGCGGGTTTTTTTTTTCTTTTTTTCTTTAAGTTGTTTGTGTTTCTTTTGACTGGCACCGTCAGTGTTTTCTTTTACTTGGAGTTGCCTGGTTAGCTGGCGCGCTCACAGCCAACAGGTCAGCCACAAGGTGGCTCAACGCACCCAGTTCCGGCAGCTTTCCTGTGTTTGCTTGGTGTTTGTGTGTGTGGTTGTGTCTGTTTGTCTATTTGTTTGTCCGTTGTTTGTTTATTGGCCTAGGGTTATGTGCAATATATTTGTTTGAGGACAGTGTGTATTTGCAGTGCCAGACGTGTGCAGTGCTTGATTGTATGACTATTAGTACTTCTGAATATTATATGAATTGGTGTGCAGTGAGTATTGTGTGCAATATATGGTGTGATCAGGGTTGTATTTCTCTTTTCTTTGTGTTTATTTTGTTTGCAACGATCACCTGTGTGCATATTGTAACCACTTCTCTGATTTATTTGTACACAGTCCAATTCTGCATTGTTGTTTCATGCCCCAGAGGCCAATATTTATTGTCTTTGTTAATTGTTGTTGTATGTCTTGTGGCTATTATTTGTTAATAAATTTCTATTGTTTACATCAGCCCCAGTTGTTCCTTCACGTGAACAGTCTGCATTAAGAAAACTTAAAGTGAACTTATTTCAGCTCAGTAGCGCCTCCTACTGGTTACATTTGGCGGCAGGATCTATTGGGGCTGAAGTAAAGTGTTTTTTTCCCTGTTCTTTTTTGGTTTATACAGTGGGGTAAAGAAATTGAATGAAGGAAAAACAGTGGCTGCATAAGGAGGCAGAGTAACGGTACAAGTATTTGATTATTTTGTTTTATTTAATCAATAACTTTTTCTGTATTTTGGTCCACTATGTCACAGGAGCTGGAAGAGCAGGTTAGGCGCCTGACGGAGCAGTTGCGACAGGCACACGCCAATAATGAACAGCTTCGTCAGGGAAATTTAGTTGCAGCAGAAGAAGGAGAGGCAGCAGGCCAGGGACAACAGTCAAGGCAACCACAGTCAGCCAGCCAACAGGAGGCAAGTTCATCTGGTGTGAGGTATGTTTATGTGCCAAGGGAACGTAAATACCCTAGATTTTCGGGCAGTTCAGGTCAAGAGGGCCTCCCTGTGGAGGAATGGGTTGAAGAGTCACGTAAATGCCTACAATTGCGAAATATGTCCGCCAGTGAACAAGCATATTTTATTCATGATCTTCTTGATGGGAAGGCTAAGATGGAGATAAAGCTCCGTCCAGCCAGTGACAGGGCTGATCCAGAGAAGATTTTTACCATATTGCTTGAGACCTTTGGCTGCTCCCACTCTTATATTGAGGCCCAACAAAAGTTTTTTCAGTGTCGTCAGCGGGAAGGGGAATCGCTACGTGAGTTTTCTCATTCTTTAATGACTCTCATGGAAATTGTGCAGCGAAAAAATGTAAATGCCATCCCTAATTCTAATGTTGTCTTGCATGATCAATTTGTAGAGTACGTGAGGGACAAAATGTTGCGTAGGGAGCTAAAACAGTTTCTTAGTCTGAAGCCAGATGCTACTTTCTTTGAAGTGCGTAAAGAAGCATTTTGGTGGGCTGAAGAGGGGGACGGGGCCCGTCCGGTACGTGCGAGAGCTTTTTCTTGTGATGCTAGCTCAGGGACAGCAGGTGACTGGGGTGCTACGACCCAGGCAGTAATAATCAAACCAAATGATGAACTTGCTGAGGTCAAGGACTGTTTGCGGAAACAACAACTTCAGTTAGATAGCATTCTGAAGCACTTATCTGCAGGCTCTGGACCCTCTGCCTTAAATAGTAGGCCAAATTTTCAATCCCGCCGGTATCGTTTTACACCCACTGGGCAGCCTATTTGCCTACGTTGTGAACAGCCTGGCCATATGGTGATGGAGTGTCCAGTGAGAGGAGGTGGGCGGCCACAGGCGCAGGGAGCACGTACAGACTCGGGGCTAGGGGCACGAAATAACACCAACGTTCCTCAGAGTGGGCAACAGGGAAACTAGCGCCCTCTAGTGCTTGGAGCCTAGCGCTAGATGGGGGTTTGTCAGGCTCAGATCCTTCTTTGAGTAGCTAGGGTTACGAAGACCTGTCTGGCTCTGGACATTTAGGCAAGGTATCCGTTCCCCCAGGGCCATCAGTTCATGTTCCTGCCGGGTCTTTGAAACTTGTGTCTGCGATATGCGGACAGGGGCTGTACCCCCTTGTGGACTCTGCATTTCTTGAGCCCGGAGAGCAGGAATGGCAATTACCACCAGACCTGATTATCCCGAGCTCTTTGGTCCCCATGGGTGACGGCACCGTTCAGGTTCCAGTGGTCAATGTGGGCAATCAAGACCGATGGATAAGACCCCGCACCACCCTAGGGCAGCTACACATGGTTGACGTGTGTCCAGTGACATCAGCTGTTCGCTTCCAGGAAGAAGAGGGTACCTCTGTCTTAATACAATCAATGGAAGTCACTGCCTCCCAGATACCAGCGTTTGTTTGTTTTCTACCCTTGACCTGGCGAGCGGGTATAATCAGGTGTCTGTGTTGGAGATGGACCGGGCAAAGACAGTATTTTGCACCCCATTTGGCCTTTTTGAATTCCAGCGCATGCCATTTGGGTTGTGCAATGCTCCCGGAACCTTCCAACGACTTATGGAGAGAATTTTTGGTGACCAACGTTTTCACTGTCTTCTCCTCTATGTAGACGATGTCGTGGTATTTTCCTGTACTTTTGAGCCACATCTGGAACGCCTCGAGTTGGTGCTAGGAAGGTTGGTTCATCAGGGTCTGAAGTTAAAACTTGGGAAATGCCATTTCTTTCAGCCCAAGGTGAAATTCCTGGGACATGTCATCTCTGCATCCGGTGTGGCGACAGACCCTGATAAGATTAGTGCGGTAAGGGATTGGAAGACTCCATCGATGGTAACAGAACTCCGATCTTTTCTTGGGTTTGCATCATACTATCAACGCTTTGTAGAAGGGTTTGCTAGGTACGCAGCCCCTTTGCATAAGCTTGTGGCTAAGCTGCAGCCAGCCCAAAGAAGAAAAGGGTGGCGCCGGGTATTTCCCTGCAAGACCATTTGGACTGGGGTTGTGAGCAGGCTTTTAACACCTTGAAGCAGATGTTGATTGGTGCACCGGTCCTTGGTTATGCTGATTTCAGTAAACCTTTTGTACTTGAGATAGATGCAAGTGGGCTGGGGCTGGGAGCCGTCCTATCTCAAGAGCAGGAGGGGGGTCTTCGGCGGCCTATTGCTTATGCAAGTAGGGAGCTGCGGCCACCAGAACGCAACATGACCAACTACTCCGCAATGAAACTCGAGCTGTTAGCCTTGAAATGGGTAACAGAGAAGTATAGGGATTACCTTCTGGGTGCAAAATTTACCATCTTGACCGACAACAATCCCCTCTGCTACCTTCAGACAGCCAAACTGGGCGCTGTGGAGCAGCGTTGGGCTGCGCAGTTAGCCCTGTTTGATTTTAAGATCGAGTACCATCCAGGTGCATGCAATCGGAATGCCGATGCCCTTTCCCGCTTACCTGCACCTCCAGTTCCCGACCAGGTATCGTCAGTTGTTCCAGGGATCGAGGTTCCAGCGGAGGTGAGGGCGATGGCCATGGACGCTCAGCCTACTTGCGTAGCAAACATCCAGGCTATAGATGCTTCCCCGGTACGCACTCGGGCAGATCTCAAAGTCCTCCAGTCCAATGACCCAGTGCTTGGGGCCTTTCTTGTGTACTGGAGGCAGGGTAGGCTTCCTACTGCACCCGAGAGGGCCAAGGAGTCACCGCCCGTTGTTGAATTGGCACGGCAGTGGTCCAGTGTGCAGGAACAAGAGGGCGTGTTATATCGGAAGATCCATGTGCCAGGTAGTCGGGAAGTGGTGTTGCAGGTGTTGTTGCCCCGGCAATTGCAAGCAGAAGTTTTTACTGCCTTGCACGACAACCATGGCCACCAGGGGGTGGAACGCACTACAACTCTTGTCCGCCAACGCTGTTACTGGCCATTTATGCGGAAGGACATTGAGCGGTGGTGCCATGAATGCCAACGGTGTTTGGCTGCGAAGGCGGTGCAACCTAAGCTGAGGACATTCATGGGCAGCCTGTTGGCCTCTAGGCCACTTGAAATTCTGGCCATTGATTTTACCTTGCTGGACAGGTCCAGTGATGGGAAGGAAAACCTTCTGGTTATAAGAGACGTGTTTTCTAAGTTCTCGCAGGCATACCCTACAGTAGACCAAAAAGCATCTACTGTACCTCGGATTCTTACAGAAAAATGGTTTTACGTCTATGGGGTTCCCCAACGCATTCATACTGACCAAGGCCGGAATTTTGAAGGAGAGCTCTTTCAGCGTCTGTGTCAGCTGTATGGTATACAGAAATCTTGCACAAGCCCATACCATCCGGAGGGGAATGGGCAGTGCGAGAGATTCAATCGGACCTTACATGACTTACTTCGCACTTTGCCTCCAGAGAAGAAAAAGAGGTGGCCGTTCCATCTGCCACAAGTGTTGTTTGCTTACAACACCACAGTCCATCAGTCCACGGGGCTTTCGCCATACGAATTGATGTTTGGCCGCAAGCCTACCCTTCCAGTTGACCTATTGCTTGGCAACATAGATCCACCACATGAGCTGACAACTGAGCAATGTGTTGCTGAACATCGCGAACACCTCTCTGAGGTGTACCGGCAGGCACGGGCTCGTCTAGAGGCAGCGGCAGCTGATAGGGCCAGACATAGAACGACTCCCGTGCCCCTTTTACCTCCAGGCACTTTAGTGTACCGACGGTCACACTTAGCTGGGCGTCATAAGATCCAAGACCATTGGGACGGCACGCTCTACGAGGTCGTAAGGTGCTTAGACGAGGTGGGCACATTGTATAAAATCAGGCCGAAGGGTCAACTCGGGCCGGAACGGAACATTCATCGCCAGGAGCTGCGCCCACTCCCGATCGAGCCATCGTCAAACCCAGCTATAGCAGGGGACCTGGCCCCTACATCTGAAATGCTTGACCTCAGAGTAGAAGGTCCACAGGGCAGTGGGGAAGAGGAAGGTGAGCTTGTACTGCTGGTTGCAGTCAATCCGCCCCATGTCGATACACAGCCCATGTCTGGGACTACTTCTGTTGAGCCCCATCCTCCTGTTCTGGGACAAACCGACCCAGAAGCCCAGGGGGAAGATGAGACCACAATGGTGCCCGGCGATAGGCCAGTGCTTAGGAGGACTACTAGGGCAACAGCAGGCTACCACCCCAATCCCCATAATCTCCCGTGTACTACTATCAGGCGGTTTGATTGTGACGAGGGTCCGGGGGCGCACTCGATAGCTAGTACCATCACTGCTGTATTCAGGCCATGGACATAGCGGGTTGTGCAGTCACCGGGACGGTGACTGTTAACTCCCTAGGCGCCACAGGCGAGTCTCGTCGACAAGATGGCAGCAGATGCCGCACTGACCTAAACTGCCGATTTTGTTAAACAGAGTGTTAAACTCTGTTCAAACTCCCATCCACTAGATGTCAGACATGCTATTCTTCACTCCACTGTCAAAATTACGTCATGTCCCTATACAAAAAAGTGGCGGAAAATCACTGTGAACTCAGTGCAAATATTTGCGGAGCTAGTGCTAGTGTTAGCCATTTTGCGGTCGTGTTACGGTGCCATTTATAGTCGTTTTTAGCGTTATTTTTTAAAATGTCGAAGAAGTTGTTTACATGTGATGAAGTGTTGGGACTACTATTTGCAGATCCTGATTCTGAAGGGGATTATTTGCCGTCAGAAGATGACGGTGATTCATTTAGTAGTGACCACACGGATTCCTTCCCTTGTGTTCCACAAGATGGACGAAGTGTTGTACACCAAGCACAACAAACACAAAGTGAAGGGAGTAGTTGTAGTGTTTCACGGGGTCGGGGTGTTCATAGGGAGGGTAGGATCAGACTTACCGGTGAAGATAGTAAATATGGAAGCGTAGGTGTGCAGTCTTTTTACAGCGTTAGCAAACTAGCTTCTCTGTCTGCCGGGCCTGTTATCCAAGTAGCTGCCGCACTTTCCAACGCGACAGACCAGTCTTTCCCCGTTACAGGATATGTCGGACATGCGGGTCATATCCATAAAACAAGCCACGGAAATTATCCCCATCACTCTCTTGGGTGGTGTTGACACAGCAGACAGTTGACACAGCAGACACAGCAGAGGATGAAAACCTACATCTTTTCCCATAGGTCGCATTTTCAACTCCATCCTCAGTATCAGCATGCTAAATGCACACATCATTTACTGCCGCTACACTGCTGCTCCTCACAAGACCCTGAAGGTGTTTGTGCAGGATGTAGTCACTACCTTGCTGGAAGATCACTCCAGGAAAGAGACCAACAAAGGTTGAAAGTCCTCCTCACTGGGAGACTCACTGACCGCCACTTCATCCACAAGACCGATGGTAACCCAGACTGTGCGCGTGTGTGCGTGTGTGTAAAGGCCGCCGTCAGACCACATACAGGTGTACGCAGTGTGAGGTAGCTCTGTGCGTTGTGCCATGCTTTGAAAGGTATCACATCATAAAGAATTACAAAAAGTGTCATCTGGATGAGTAGGAAGTCAATATCACCACAGAAAAGCCCAATGCATAAATCGTTTCCCCCTCTGTCATTTATTAGTAATTACAATGTTGATTTGCCATTGTTGTGTTCTCATCAACAAAACAGTTAGGGGAAACGGAGTGCAGTTCACATAACTTCACTGGCTTGATGGGAGTCTAAAACTGAGCAGCATACATTCGGTGCATCACTATATGCATCACTATATATTGTATTACTGCGCTGTGCATGGCTCATTACTGCTGTATCACTACACGGAAAATAGTTCCTTTGAACATAACAGCCATTTCCCTGGCCAGTTAGTTTTATTCTACAATAGGCTGTGTTATTGTGTGTTCCTGTTCTTTTGATGTATATGTCTGTGCCAGCTCAAAAAAAAAAAAAAAAACCCAACCCACTCATGATCTGTGCCTTGCCGTTGCGAGTGAGCTTTCAAACTAAACAGGTCTTGTCTGTTTTTGTTTGTGTGTCATAAAAGTAATATAGGCCTATATTTGCTCCACATGGAATCTAAGTGCCTAGTAAATGCAAATCTCTTCAGCAAAAGAACAGCCCATGCTGCCTACAAGCATACATGCCTTCACGTACATAGACTACATGTATTCGGTTTGATTCTGCCATTTATTGCTAATAATTATTAATGATTTACACAGTGTGATTACTCTTTACTATTTACTTGAGCATTCAGTATTGTGCTTTATGACATAGAAAAGGTGAGGGCCATTTTGGAAGGAAAGAAGTGTTGCATTTTACCATTGAAACGTGAAATTTCATGAAAATTCCATAATCCAAGATGGCCGCCATCATATGACGTCATCATGACGTCATCACACGCAAATTAGTAGGGTACATTTCATCCCTACATAAACTTTAGATCATCCTTAACATTTCTGTAATTGACAAAAAGTCTCTATCTAAGTTATAGCCTTTTGAATCAAAGATGTCAAAATGACACATTTTTGCAGAAAAAAAAGAGTTAAGCCGCATGCTACGTGCCTATGTTGTCTCACGGGAGATTACTCTGCAACGTGCCTACATTGTGCCACGGGAGTTTTTCGGGAGAGTACAGCAAGTGTCTGGACCGCAGTTTATACTACACAGAGCCACGGACACTTACGTTAACCCTTCCTGCGCTGCACTGCTTACACTTTGTTGGATAATTCAATCAGCCACTAATTACGCTAGTCTCAAGGTAAGTTTTCTGGCTCAGTCTCGTCCCTGCTGCTTTATCATTTCATTAGATTACTTGTCTGACTGGCTATTGTGTTTGTAATATAGCCCAAGAAAGAAGTGTCTGCAGCTGACTGATAGGCGACCGCTGTGCGCACACATCCTCGGTCCGGAGGAGGACTATTTTAGGAGCTTCTGCCACTGTTTTTCCTTGAAGCAGGGTTTTTTTTTCTTTTTTTCTTTAAGTTGTTTGTATTTCTTTTGACTGGCACCGTCAGTGTTTTCTTTTACTTGGAGTTGCCTGGTTAGCTGGCGCGCTCACAGCCAACAGGTCAGCCACAAGGTGGCTCAATGCACCCAGTTCCGGCAGCTTTCCTGTGTTTGCTTGGTGTTTGTGTGTGTGGTTGTGTCTGTTTGTCTATTTGTTTGTCCGTTGTTTGTTTATTGGCCTAGAGTTATGTGCAATATATTTGTTTGAGGACAGTGTGTGTTTGCAGTGCCAGACGTGTGCAGTGCTTAATTGTATGACTAATAGTACTTCTGAATATTATATGAATTGGTGTGCAGTGAGTATTGTGTGCAATATATGGTGTGATCAGGGTTGTATTTCTTTGTGTGTTTATTTTGTTTGCAACGATCACCTGTGTGCATATTGTAACCACTTCTCTGATTTATTTGTACACAGTCCAATTCTGCATTGTTGTTTCATGCCCCAGAGGCCAATATTTATTGTCTTTGTTAATTGTTGATGTATGTCTTGTGGCTATTATTTGTTAATAAATTTCTATTGTTTACATCAGCCCCAGTTGTTCCTTCACGTGAACAGCCTGCATTAAGACAACTTAAAGTGAACTTGTTTCAGCTCAGTAGCGCCTCCTACTGGTTACATATGAAAAGCCTCACATTTACACACACATTCACACACCAATGGCAAAGGCTGCCATGCAAGGTGGCACTGGGAACAGTGTCTTGCTCAAGCACACTTCGACCTAGCCAGTAGAAGGTGAAGTCCAGTGAGCTTGGCTTTGGTTGCTGGGCGACTCCTCTACCTCCCGAACCACTGTCTCCCAATAAATAAATAATAATTTCAGTAGAAGTTTGGTTGAGAGACCCACACTTGCAATGGAAGCCATTTTGCCCAGTCCAGTCCAAAGCTTGAACGCGTGACCTTAGAGGCTCTAAGGTCACGCGTTCAAGCCTTGGACTGGACTGGGCAAAATGGCTGTGTAAATGTGTGTGTAAATGTGAGGCTCCACATTAAAACTAGAATGCACTGACCACTCAGCTGAGCTGGCCACACTAACAGAACCTTAACTAGCACGTCTTGGCAGAGGTTTAGTCATGTTATACACGCACAGCTAGGCCAGCTGGCCTCTGTTATATATTATATATACTGGACCAGGTTAGTAAAGGAATTCTGTGAAAAGTTGTTGGCACATACCAAAAAGCACTGACTGATTGTTTGTGATACATTTCTGTGATAATTTAATCCTCCTTAATCTGGGACCTTGAAACTGATTGTAAAAAGCCAGTGCATATGATAGTCAATTAATTAATCTACATTTGGTTTTATTGGGCTAATATTCAACTTCGGAATATCAGAGGTCAGATAAGAAAATTGTACAACTTACATCTCATATTCAATTTAAACCATTTTTAGAAAAAAATAGAAATAACATTATAAACTAGATGCACTGCATAGCGATACATGGTATGACTATCTCCGTGTGCCGTGAATTTCTGCTCAAAGGGAATTATAGTGGCCCTATGAAATAAATGTCTGTTCTGTAGTTATAAGCTATAAGGCATTTTCTTTAGTTATATTGGCACCTATGGAACACATGTTACAAAACATAATATGCTTACAGAGGTTGGAGTAGTGGACCTTCATAGCAAATTTGGTGCGATAATGACTTTCTCCTCCCAAGATACTGGCAATATTTCCAATTTCTAGTAGGTGGCTCTATACTACAATGACCATTTATGAGCGATTTATGAATGAGTTGACACACCTTGTTGGGACACACAGCCATGGAGGAGGTGGTTTACTTTCACTTTCAGTTTTTAAAAAATGCAGGAGTAGTAGCTGACAGAAAAGGGCATGGACTAATGGGTTTTGGGTGTCTTTACAAGGAATGTGGAGAAAAAGGAACTGTGTTTCTATATTTTATCATTTTGTAGTTATTGGCCAAAACCTAATTTGTAGAAATTATAGCACCCACTATGAAACAAAGTTTACAAAAGATAATGTGCTTAAAGTGGTTTGTGTAGTGGTCCTACGTGGCACATTTGATGAGATAATGACGTTCTCTGGACAAGCTACTGGGAATGTAAAACCTTAATTTTTACATGTACACTTTTCCACAGGTGGTGCTACACGCCAAATAAAAAAAAATAATAGACTGAGTTCATATTCCTTGTCAAAACCAAGGTCTAAAAAAAATGGAGGTCTTTTTGCTTGCAAAGGTTGGCGAGTTATTCCACATAGAATGCTTTTAGCTTCACATTTTGTAAGAGAATGCTGCTCCATACTAGCCTGGGCACGCCCATACTTCCTGTGCCGCTGCATTTGCATTTCGCATGCAAGTCAGTCTGGCCAAGCTGCCTGTCTACACCGTTTCTACATTAACAGAGAAACTGGGACCAATGAAAATTTAGCATTTCAAAAAGGCAATGACACTGTAGTTTAGCGACCGGAAATCTACCTCAGTCACTGTCAACATGGCGAACGTGGAGCAACGGCAAGATTTCAATGCAGCTGTAGCTGCTGTTTTGGAAGAATTCAAAGAGAAGTTCTCTCTGGAAATAGAGCAAAGGTTAGCCCTTGAATCATTTATTGGAGGAAAGGACGTTTTCGCAATGCTACCGACCGGCTTCGGTAAAAGTTTGATTTATCAGTTAGCCCTGCTGGTAGCCAAGTCAATGGGGCTTTGCAAGAACCCTGTTGTTGTGGTCATTTCGCATACGTCAGAGGACAGAGGAGTGTGATTGGTTCAATCTTCGTCCAGGAGCAAATAGAGGCATTTGAAAGAGGCGGGTTAAGCCCGCCCTCTGAGAAATGGGTTTACAACACAGCTTGGCCAGACCAATGTTCGCAGAGCATTGATAAGTCGCATTAGCCAGGCTAGCTCCATACACCAATGTGGTATGGTGTTTAAGAACATTGTGTCCATTGAATATGGGAGGTTTATTGAAATTTGGACAAATACAAAGCAAGATATTGAGTGTAATGTAATTACAAGATATGTTTCAAATATTTATTGTGTGTAACTTTGTAATGCTTTAACATTTGAAAGTTTTGTAAGATTTTTTTGAAGATATTGTCTGCAGATGACATATATCAAATTTCCTAACAATTGGGTGAACGTCCTCATTTTTAGTTCTTTATGAAATTGCATGAAATGTGACCAACAGAAAGGGTTGTGGGACAAGGTATTTGAAGTGGGTCATCTCAGGGAATGTGGGAAAACAAGAATTGTTTTTCTATACCCTACGAACAAAGTTTACGAAACATAATGTGCTTTAAGAGGTTGCAGAACGAAATCATTTGTCGCAGAATGATTTGCCAGGCTTTGCAATTAAGAAGACCAAAAATTACTTGCACCTTGGGCTCGACAAGGAGTACATACTCAGTATATAAATGCCACTTACCATATAGTGCCACCTAAGGAATATTGTACATGTAAAAATTGATGTTTTAAGTTGGCAGTGTCTTGACTGGAGAAAGTCATTATTGCATTAAATTTCCATGTAGGATCACTACCACCACATTTTATGCAATTTCATAAAGAACTGAAAGCGAAAGTAAACTAATTCTTCAAAGGGCTTTCAACCGATTGTCAAGAAATTTGGTGTACGTCATCTGTAGAAAACATTTAAAAAATATATATATAAAACTTAAAAATATAAAATCGCTTGTAATTACACTACACTCGGTATCTTACTTTATACATCACATTCTGTTAAATTGGAAAATTGTACATGTAAAAATTGCATTTTCAAATGAACAGTATCTTAGGCAGAAAAAGCGATTTTCGCATTAAATTTGCCATGTAGGGCCACTACTGCAACCTCTTTAAGCAAATTTATTAGCACCAGAGGTGTGAAATTTAAAATAAAATTCTTTTTCTTTCTTCTTCTGCCACACTGTCTTTTTAAAGATACTTCCCATGCACGAAAACTCATTAAAGTTTGTACACACATTGGAACTAATGACTACTTTTCACTTTCAGAGACAGAGGCTTGGCTTTAGGAGTGGCCGGAGACTCCAGAGTGGCCTCTTATAGCTTATAGCCCTGTGCTCAGCATATAGTTTCAACTACGCTCACTAAATTTGGTAGGTGTGTTGGGACACCAAAGACCAACTTGCCTAACCTTTGACTTGCAAACTCTACACAGCTTTCTTTCAATATGCACCACATTTTGTGACATTTTTTCACTGGAGACACTGGTTTCCCATCAAAGATAGAAGTCCAAAAACAGTTTACTACATAAATCACCAAAGATTTTGCCAAATGTAAAGATTTTTTAGTATTCCAGTGTTACAGAGATGTGTCACCCCAGCCCATAAACACTTGTTTGTAGTGTGACACCACTTAGTGAAATGAGTAAATGTAAAAATTGGAATTATGAATCGCCAATATCTTAAAATGAGAATTACATTTTGGCTAATAGCTAAAACAATTAGGTACAAAAACTAAATTCTTTTACCTCCCATTCCCTGACAAAACCCACATTAATTAAAACACGCCTCTTTCTGTCAAACAGATTTTATGCAATTTTTAAATGAACTGAAAGCAAAGGTAAACTAACTCCTCCGGGATGGTTTATCCTATTGTCAAGAAATTTAGTGTACGTCATCTGCAGACCACACCTTGAAAACTTCTTAAACATTCTCATAAATTCTTAGAAAACTTGAACTGGTTAGAAAAAGTCATGATTACATCAATTTGCCAGATAGGATCACTACTCCAACCTCTGTGAGGACTTTTTTGTAAAAGAATGGACATTCATATATAATATATAACTACAGAATGGACATTCATTCTATTGGGGCACTATAATTCCCTTTGTGCTGAACTTTACAGCACACTGTTGACCGGTGATTGTACCGCTATGTGACACATCTAGTTTAGTTCTAGCTGGAAGTAGGATGGTCCCCAAAAACCCCATAGCAAAATGCAGATTTTAATGATGCTAAGAAAGGTGCTGTATAAATAATGACTATTGTTTTTATTGTATATTCTTACCTTGAACTTCGAGGGTGGCTTCTGTTAAGGGACCATCTAGGATTTCACAACAATATCTTCCTGAATCCTTGCTCATGACTTTGTGAACAGTGAGGGTTGTGATTTTTCCTTCTTGGTTAATGTCATACTTTTGACACTTTTGGATAGCCTTCCCATCCTTAGACCACTTAATATTGTGGTTGGCTTCAGACATTTCGCAAGTAAACACAGCATCCTCTCCAGCCATCACACAGACATTTTGAAGCTCTCCAAATATAATTATTGCAGTGCCTGCAACAAAAATAGATGATCATCATATTTCAGGTTCAAGCCTTATAACATGAGCCTATACTGACAATGGCATGCTACTGGAGAACACAATACAAAGCTGTAGAAATGTAAATAAAGCATACCTTCAACGTAAAGAGTAGTTTTTGACACAAGGTCTTTGATAGTGAAAATGACTTCACCAGTATCACTTCCTGTCACATTTTTGATGGTCAGGGTGTACTTGCGTCCCTTTTTGCTGGTATGAAACCGTCCACCAGAACTGACAGTCTTGCCACTAACATGCCAGGAGTATGTGTCTGTGCTCTCCCGGGACAGGACACATTCAAAGCTGCATGTATCCCCTGCTTTAGCTTCAATTGGCTTCAAACGCTTGGTGATGCCAATGCTAATGTCTGCAATCCATTGGGAAAGAAGAGAATAATCTTATATTCAAAACATCAGCTTGGTTTTAATGCTCATAGAGTGACTGCAGCTATGTATGGGTGGTTAAACAACAAACTACAGTAGAAAAGCAGTGATGTTTACATAATTTTTCTCAAATGTCAATAAAAATGACCTTTTATTCTGTTGTCTGTACACATTGATGGCTTATGAGGATGTCCTGTAATGTAGCGTAATTTGCAGCCTACTTTAGTTACAAAAAGTAATCCCTGGTGTTAAGTCATTAAATTACGAAATATGATTGCTTATCATGATAAATGGATTTGGATTAACTTAAATGCTTTCATAAATGGAAAACTCAGTTGCTACCAGGGCCAGTTCTAGGCAGGCATATATAAGGGGGCAGTCATAAATGTAAAGGGGACATCATGTACACATCATGCTCCAGCACTTTTTTTCCTTGCTTATAGTAACAGTGTTTTGATGGGCAGTCGAAGCTGTTGGGAGGGTAGCAACAACTAGTGTTATACTATGGTTAGTTTCTTTTATGTTTCTAACCAAATCTAATGAAACTCACACTGATATTCAATGCCTCCAGTCCAGCATTCTGGTGCATTTTAACAGGTTGTTAGTTAGCTAAATTTTATGGTTGTAAGTGAAAGGACAGCAGAAAAATAAGTAAATAGGAATTTACAAATAATGCAATTATGTTGTATTTGATGTTTGTAGGCTAAGGTCTAATTAGGCGCCTGTGACTTTAAATTTCCCCTCAAGATTGTAACGTGAAAGAAGTTATGTTCTAACTTTGTTTCTATGCAAGATGCTAGGAAATCAAAGGGCTAGTGCAGATGTGGATACTTTTGGAATATCTATTAATTCCATGAAATATAATCAAAACGCCTTGAGAAGGCTATTTACTGGACTATGCAAGAGATGTGTCTTGTAAGGGACATTTTTTTGTTTAGGTTCAGTAAGGTTAGACTGCTACGCAGCTGACAAGCAGACTTTGCTAAGTTGGTTTGCCAACAAGATTTAACCATAAAACCAGCCAGAGCCCAAGATTGACATGAGTCAGCCCATTGGGAATCCTCCCGAATCTTTTAAGGAGGTGTATGTGTGTGTGTGTGTGTGTGTGTGCTACGCAACTTCTGAATACATGCACAGCGATGAGACTGAGCGATGAGAGGGAAGCTGATGGGCTATTTTCGGCAGATTTTTTTCACTACTACAGATCATTTTGTCAACTTGTTATATATTAATGAGTATATTAAAATGTTATTTCGAAACTTGTAGAATTTTGAATTGAGGGGGCAAGGCGTTTATTTAAGGGGGCGATGCCCCCCTACCATGAACAGCAGACAGGAACAAGCCACAACCGATGCAGCAATACAAGGTACATTATGCAACAGCAGGACACTAACAAATGCCAGGCAAATGCTGACCTTTGGCCTTGGCACTAACTTTTATGGTTAATCACTATAATTTTTTATTATTTCACACTTATGGCTAGCACTATTATTTATTTAGTGCCTTTTCATTGTGGAGTTCCCCAGGGATCTATTTTAGCACCTATCCTATTTGCCCTATACTTACTTAGGCTCTATCCTTAGAAAATACGGTATTTCATTCCATAGCTATGCTGATAACACCCAGATTTATCTACCTTTAAAACAGCATGATACTGATGTATTTCAGTCACTTTTAAATTGTCTAACGGACACCATAGCTTGGATGGCCTTAAATGTTCAAAATGTTAAGTAAAGTAAAGCTGAAATCCTGCTAGTTGGACCCATGGGTGTCTGTCATGCCTCCTTTATGGATGCTCCCTGAGTACTTATGCCAGCCCATTGGTAAAGAACTTGGGCTTGGTAATAGAGAGTGAACTAGCCTTTAACAAACAGATAAACTCTGTAGTTAAATCCAGTTTCTTCCAGCTGAGCCTTTTCTCTAAAGTCAAACCTTTTCTATCCCTCAATGACTTAAGTGATTAATGCATTTATAACCTCTAAACGTGATTATTGTTTATGTTGGGGTTAGCCAGAGCTCTATCTCAGGCCTGCAATTGGTTCAGAATGCTGCAGCTCGTCTTTTACCAGGTAGCTGTAAGCGAGAGCACATCTTCCCTATTCTAGCTTCCCTTCACTGACTCTCTGTGCAACTTAGACTTAATTAAAAGATTTTACTTTTAACTTAGAAATAATTAAATGGCCGAGCCCCTCCCTACCTTTCTGACTTAAGTACACATCATCAAGAACTCTCAGATCATCAAAGCAGTTATTAATATAAATAAGTATAAATGTCATGGAGATCATGCCTTTGCAGCAGTAGCCCCTAAACTGTGGAACAATCTCCCCCCTCATATTAGGATGCCCCCCTCTATTTGTATTCAAATCTAATCTTAAAACACATTTCTATTCACTATTATATAATGCATTTCTGTTTTCTTTTCTTTTAGAGCACTTGGTCAACTGCTGTTGTTTGTAAAGTGCTTTATAAATAATTTGACACTGACACTGACAATTATTGCTGTATGTTGCACAGCTATTATATATGCAATGGTGTTAGTTGTTGTCCTGTTACTATATGCCATATTGTCTCGCTGCCCTCTCTGCTTTATGATTTACTTTGTCCTGCCCTCTCTTTTTTATCTACTGATGTATGTTGCATATTGTACTCTTAAAAAGTCTAATTACAGGACTCCTACCATTTCTAACCAAGAAGCTTTTTAAGGGGTGGCTGTATTGCAACATCACACATCTTATTTTCCTTAAAGTTCTCTGCTCTACAACATCCTCCAGAGAACTATGGCAGAGACCAATAATAGACCCCGCCTTTTTATTAACTTACTGAGCCTGTCCCTCTCTTCCATTGTCAGTCAACCACCCCAGTACAGAACAACATAAAAAAGAACACTGCAAAAAATATCATGATAAGAGATGTGTAACACTGGCCTCCCTCAAACGTGGATCTACGGGGTACCAAACATGCGCTTTGACAACAATGCCAAAGAGCCTGGGTCATCAAAATGGCAGCCAGAGCACATTCTCAACCACAGTGATGGCACTACATTACACAGAAAAGCCTGTCACTTGGTCAAATGCAGGAGTAAGACATGGACAGAAGGGGCAATTTATCACAATAAAATACCCAGAAGATACAAAAACACTTGATAAAATACTTTGATATAGTTGGTCCTTTTTTGTGGCTCAGTACAAAATGATCCCAGTGGTTGGGGACCCTTAGACCTAGATCCCAACCACTAGATGTCATACAAGAATAGAATTAAGTGGAACTTTCCACTATAATGACTTAATAAGAAAAGCCACAATGATAAACAAGTGAAAATGTCATAAGGAAAAAAAAGAGAGTTAAGAGAGGGAGCCGGCCCTAGCTGAGAAGCATAAATGCCAGAGAGGGCAGAGGTCCCTTTCAGATCACTTCGGATCTCAGAGGCAGCTCTTTGGGTCTTGTGCAGAACACCTGGTGGGACATCAGTTCACTCACCATATCATCAGTGCAACTGTCTTGGCGGGCAGGCAAGCTGTTGGTTTTGAGTGGTTTTAGGCTAAAAGGCTCTCCAGTCATAAGAAAACTCATCTCAACTGGTGTCTTTTTGCAGAAGATTCAGAGTACTATTTTTGTTTAAGTTGCTCAGTGTTGGTAGAGGTTTTTTCCACAACATATTTGGAGGTTCCACCGAGATTGGAAAAGACTGGTCATTTGACGGTAACTCAGCCCCAAGACACTGACTCTGGTGTGACAGCCGTGGCACAATCTAAATTAAGCTAAGGGACTTTTGCTCATTATGGACTGCGAACAGGAGTTAAGTACAGTATACCTCAGGACAGACTGATCCAGATCCTCCAAAAATGAACAAGTATGTGTATGTAATTGTATAGAGACACACAAGACAAGAATAAGCGGCTGACTTAAGACTCTTATAATTGCCAATCAGTTGAGACTGTGTGGTGATGGGGTTGTCGACCGAAGCTGTCTGCAAGTTATCTATCCAGTAAATGTCACTTTAACTCTTTATGATACCAGTCGTGAAATTTCTTGTATTTTAGCCTTTTTCCCTCCGCAAACACTATACTGTTCTAAACTTTGTAGCTTTTAAAATCATTACCTTATTCATAGATCCCCATTTCAAGTATGTCTGCACCTAACCGACCAAGATTATTCAGCCTGGCAGAGATGGTATGAATCTGTACCGATTATGTGCTGGAAGATGATCTTCCCATGTTGGATGGCAATGATATTGATGTAAGTTGTAAACGTGATGTAAAATGAATATTCCCAATAAATATGCCCACGCACTGCTTTGTTTCTTGGTGGCTATTATCTACGTTTATATGTAAGTTTTACAAGCTGTCATATGTAGCAAACTCTGCTTCAGTTTGTTGATGTGATATTGTGATAGAGGTCATACAGTATATAGCCTGGTGTAGCCTAGCCTGGCAAAATAGCCTGGTGTAGCCTAGCCTCATTTCGTACAGAGGGTTTGGCTGTGGTTTCATTGACATTTTGTTGTCTCAGGCAGCATCTTGCCTGACAAATCAGTGTTTCTCATTTTACGTGTTTATTACCGGGTAGTCAACTAAACATAACATTTGTTTGTAAAAGAATAGTCCAAAAGGAACACTTTTTCATGTAGGCGATTACAAATTTCTGAATGAGTGAAGGGTCATTTTGTACAGTCATAAGAACTCAGTCACCTTTGAGATAGATCATCATCTTACTGTAAACAGGTCAGGGTGCATGTCTGAAGTTTTAAATGATCAAAACTCAACCGTTTAAGCTATAAACTTGATGTAAACTTTGTAAGAGAGGTCTGGGATCTGTCTGTGACCTGTGAAATTATGGTTCCATACCATTGGTCCGACAGCCCATTGGACCGACATCCCATAAGTCCGACAATAAGCCATAGAGGACCGTAACTAGAATCCCATTGGTCCGACATCCCATTGGTCCGACATCTCATAAGTCCGACAATAAGCCATAGAGGACCATAACAAGAATCCCATTACTTAATTATTTTTAATGATGAAGAAGTGTTGCACACCCCGAGTGCGTGATATGATGTGTATTTCTGTGAAAATAAAACTTTTTTTCCTCTTCACGGGCTCATCTTCACATAGGCTCAGCAGCGCGTCTTTTCGCAGCTGCCTCATTTAACGCGCATCTTGGTTAAATGAGAGCACACTTTGCAAAAGTGCTCACAAGGTATATCACGTGCGTACAACAGAATTACAGCAAGTACACGACAATAGTAAGTCGAGTACATGATTATTGTCGGACGAGATGTCGGACCAATGGGATTCTTGTTTGGTCCTCTATGGCTTATTTTCGGACTTATGGGCTGTCGGACTAATGGGCTGTCGGACTAATGGGCTGACCCCGAAATTATGCTAACAATGCTAAATATGCTAACTATGCTAAAATGTGAAGTAATTAACTGTGCTAACGGTGTTGTGTAGCTATATTAGCTGAAGCTATTTAGCCGTTATGTTAACAATCCTAACTATGCTAAAATGCAAAGTAATTAACTGGGTTAACAGTGTTATTTAGTTAACTCAGCTAGTATTTGTTAGCAGTTATGTTAACAATGTTAATTGTGCTAATTATGCTAACTATGCTAAAAATGTGAAGTAATTAACTGTGCTTACAGTGTTGTGTAGCTATATTAGCTGAAGCTATTTAGCAGTTATGCTAACATTGATAGCAATGCTAACTATGCTAAAATGCAAGCACACTTTTTGCATTTTCTGCGGGAATGCAGTCTAGTTTATATTGAAAAGGCTCACCATGCTAGTGATCAGGGCATGAAGGAAGCTTAAAGACAGCTTCTGTTATCCTGTGTACTTCAAATGACTTGTAGGACTTAGTTACAACATGGTGGCAAGCAGAAACTACCGCAAGGGACAGCCTGTATTTTTAATAAATACCTGTACACTTACAATGTTCTCAATGGCATGTTTTAAATGTCTGGGTCCTTGTTATACAACCAAAGAAGTATTGAGCTACTTTTTGATAGCTTCAAAATAGTAAGGTTTTCAAGCTTCCTCTGTGCCCTGATCACTAGCATGGTGAGCCTTTTCGATAATAACAATAAAAAATAACACATTTCAGAATGCAATAGGCTAGTGTATTTTTGCTCCTCAGCAGACAGACCAACTCGTTATCATATTTAAAACATACCCAAAGTTCATTACTCTACATTCCTATGTAAAAATAATCCTGTCAAAAGGATCTGCCAACACATGTTCATTTTGTACATCATAAGTTTGGGTTTTGTACTACATAAACTGACACCATGTGGTGTCACCATTGATTATGAAGTGCGGTATAATGCAGATGTACATGACATTCTCTAAGTGTACTTGTGACATGTTATAAAGAAGTATTAGTAAAAAGAATTATTGTTGTTAGTGCAGGAACAAAGGATAAAGGAGCTATTACCTCTTATGGTCACTTTTGACTTTGCAAGGTCAGTGCCAAGATCACAGCTATATTCACCAGAATCTTCCTTGGTGATGTTGTGAATGGTAAGGCCCAAGATTCTCCCAGTCTGCAGAAGTTCATACTTGGAGCTGGCATCAAGGATATTACCATCTTTCCTCCAAATAGGGCATACCCTGGCTTTTGAGGCCTCACACCTCAATGTAATCTTTCCATTTTCCTCCCCAATCACATCATCCAGTGACTTCAGAAACACAGCCCTTTTCTCTGTAAAGCAGGTTTAAAACTTAGTCCAGTGGATTATATTGTAAAAACTTTTTGTCTTTTTTTCATGTTCTATGTTCTATGTCCATAAATCAAATGAATCTGGTATTACCTTTCACCTTCAAGGAGGCTGATTCCTTCTTGTCTCCAATGATAATGGTGATCATTCCACTGTCTTCAGGTGGAACATTTCTCAGTGTAAGAGTGTGGACTGTACCCACTTGCTGAATCATGTTCAGTTCATTTGAGAACAATGGCTTGTCATTCAAAAGCCACTGCACTTCCTCATCTGCGTAATTAACCTCACAGCTAAATATGGCTTCCCCATCTTCCTCCACCTCTGCATCCTCCAAGTGTTTTATTAACTTGATGTCTCGTCCTAAAAAGCAATAGAATTAATAAAAGCTATTGTACTAAACCAACAACAAAAAACATTTTTCAAAAGATGTAAAAATATTGCAGAGTAATGTTAGATAGCGCAATAGTAGTTTTTTGTTGATGATCTGAGTTCACCTTACCTTTAGAAGTAAAAAAGAAGATTTTTTTTTTTTTAAATCTTTAGCATCTTAATACAAATAAATAAAATGACTTAAATTACATAATGGATCCTGTTTGTCAATAAAAAGCAGCACAAAACATTCTCATCATCTTTATTGATTTTACTTGGCAGTTGATAAGGCTACATTTAACTACAAGGTGGGAAAGTGCATCTTCATCACTGATCTCATATGGAATACCTCATTGGTACAGTAATGACCAATGACCACTTTAGGATCTCTATTCCACACATATGAAACAAACACGCATCCTAATGCAATCAGTATCTTGCAAAAAGTGTATTAACATATTATTATGACGGACGGTGAAGCTATTGGTGATATTGGTTTTGCCAGATTAAAAAAAAAAATCTCAACAATTTTACATCAACAATTGGCAGGACACTGAAACACTGAGGGATATGAAACTTTGTTGGCATGTAGCCTGAGTATGCTCATCCAACAAAATCAAATTTTGTGCTATGTCGGTGTTATGGAGGACTATCGACCCAGCATAGCACCACCTAGTGAAATGGCTAAATGCAGAAATTGGGGTTTTAAATTACCAATATCTTCGATCAAGAAATCAGGAACTGTACATGCCCAATCAACACAATAACCTATGAAAAAACATCAAGTACTCTACAATTCGGCCAATGGGGGGACTGTAATTGTACAAAATTACATTTTTCAGATTATCTGGAGAATGGTACAGCATAAAACCATTTTTCCTTCCACTGAAGTACAGTGGAAGTCCACACTGAAGTCCACTGAACCTCCCACATTGAAAACACTTGTTGACGCCCACTTCGAACAAAAACAATTTCCGGCAAATTTTAAAATGTCAAAAATAAAAGTAAACAAACTTGTTTGGTTTATGTCACCTGCAGACATTGAAAACGTATCTTAAATTGTTTGACAATCCATATCTTGGCTTCTAATTGCCCAAATTTGGTCAAACTTCACATGAAAACGCTACATAGCTGTCTTTGAATGTGCACCAAATTTTCCGTCACAGGGGGTACTGTTTTCAATCAAAGTTTTTGCTACATAACTTTTCAACAATTTTGCCCCAATATGTTTTTTACAGAGGCATATCAACCCAGCCCATAAAACTTCTTTGTAGCATAGCATCACTCAGTGAAATGGATAAATGTAAAATTGGAATTGTGAGTTGCCAATATCTTGGTTTGAACTGAACAAACCTCATCATGTACAATCAGCAGGACAACCTCTGAAATATGGCCCATATAAAAACAACCATCCACGCCCACTTCCAAAAATTAAAATGACAAACTTGTCATCAGGGTGTTCATGTGAATCTCACCAAATTTGATATATGGGCAATTCCATATCAGTTGAAACAGGTCTGACAACATGGTCCTTAATTTTTTCTGATTTTTTTCCAAACATTTTTCCGAATGTTATTACAATCAAACCAAATTTCAGTCTGATATCTTGTTTAGCTTCTGAGATATGTCTCTTTAAATATGGGTAGACGTGTCCTAAAAATGCAGAAATTTCCACTTCCACTTTTTTTATACCCCTTTCCTCTCTTAACCCCACTACATTCTTTTCTAAAAAACTGAACACAGGGACAGTACTCTGTGTAGTTGTCTAATATCACATTGGAATTACAGTCCTTTCCATCATTGAAGACTTATTATTCAAAACAAACCCATCTTTTTTAAAGCAATGAAAAAAAATCTTGCGGAGCACTCACATTTTCAAAACTTTAAATATACACAGTACATAAGAAAGAATAAATGTTGAAGAAAAGTGTATTTTAGAGTATTTTATTTTAAAGCTACAAGCCCTCAAAGTTGGCCAAAATTAAGGGGTTTTTGTATAAATCCTTGACCCTCGCATCACAGAGATATTTTTCAAAGGTAAGGTGCTGAAGCTGCAATAAATCACAATCCTTTATACTGAAGTGCAAAAATATGTCTGTGTAAGCTACTGTCTGATCTGGATCCAGTAAAGAGCCCACTTCCTCAATTTAATTCAACCCATTCCCTGATCATCTGATTGCCAGTGAAAGAAGCCCTCATGAAAGCCCTCTAAGGATTTTCATTTAATTTATTAGTGACTTTCGTCAGCCACAGAGACAATCCTTAAAAGCTATTCCATCGGTAAAAGCAATATTATTGCTACTCTTAAAGCAGATATTCGTCGACTTACAAGCAAGCTAGGCCGAAAAGACCTCACAATTACCTCACCAAATGCTACATTAACTAGCCAAACGAACCGGTGAACCAATATGTCTCTCCTTGCCTCTCTCCAGAAACCAGCTGCTCTACCCTGCGCTAGAGCCAGCCTTGGACAGAAGTTGTTGCTCACCATCAAAAGGGAATACAGAGGAGACTTTCTCCACCTCCTACTCTCAGGGCCCTATCATGCCGCGGCGCACTGTGCATTGTGCCAGCGCATTGTTCATTTTTTCAGGCAAAAAAATCACGTTGTCTAGATAGCAGATGACATTGCGCCCTCACGGGTGTGTCAGCGAAAAGAAGAGGTATGGTCTGGCGCAAAGCACGCCAGATGCTATTATAAGGACGCAAACAGGAAATGCGCCGTTGATCCTAGAAAACCTAGTCTGTCCTCAGTTGTCAGTTGCGCATTGCTGAAAAGCTATTTTAGGGGCGCACAACGCTTTGAACCCTGAGGCCAGCTCAACTGGTAGAAGAGCTGCAACATTTATAGCCTGTATAGCCATGTATTTTAATGTTTTAGTAAGCATACATAAGGCACACATATAGAGAGTATAGCAATGTTCTGCACTTAATAGCAATATTCTGCAGTTTATTTATGATTTCTTTTGTCGTTTTAAATAAACAGCAATAGCAATGTTCTGCAGTTTATTTACGATTTCTTTTGTCGCTTTAAATAAACAGAGTGGCAAGTTGTAAGAAATGTAATGGACAAATCATCAAAAAGAAAACTAATGGACTAATGGTTTGATGGACCTCTACCTTCCGTTTATTTCTGATGTTTCCTTTGAGTTGAAAGCTTTTGTTTCCCCGTCTTCTAATGTTGTTGTACCGCTTTCGGCACTGTTCGGCACAGGACACAATTATTAAAGGTATTTTCTCCCATACTTCTTTGACCCGCAGAGGTTTGGGGGGATTCTTTCCATTCCCAAACATTAACTGCTCACACGCTTTTACTTCACGCAAGAGCAGATTGGTCTCCTCCACCGAAAACTCCTGCCGTCTGGGTAAATCAGCCATCGTAATAGCAAAAGACCATGGAAAATGCACCACTGGCTTTTAAAGGGAATGAGAGTATAAATTCTCATTGGTTAATTGTATGGTACACCCAAAACACACCCATGACTAATGAAGTATTTAAGACCAACCCTTTTCAACAATGCGCCTGGTGCAATGTTCACTTTTCCTGCTGTCAAAATACCAAATTGTGTCAGGAATGCCCCCAAAGAAACATGGTTAAAAGAGGACGGTGTTGCCACCCTCACTGAGGCCTACCCTGCAAACTTCAAATTCTATTAGTCAATTAGTCAAGTCAAGTCAAGTCAAGTAAAATTTATTTGTATAGCGCATTTCATACATAAATGCAGTTCAATGTGCTTTACACAAATTTTAAAATAAAATACAATTAAACATAGGAAGGAAGGAAGAGAAAATAGGTACAAGAAATAAAAATGTCCACAATCGTGTAAAATATGATAAATATGCAGAATCCTCCATAGAGGGCCCAGAGGCTGGCTGGCGAGTTTAGGCCCTCTCGCCCCTTATCCTGCGAGCCAGCTGGATAAATCCTTGGGCATGATGGTGACCCTCTTGGCGTGGATGGCACACAGGTTGGTACCTGGACCCACCAGGTATGCCTCGCTAGCCTCCTGAAGGGCGCCAATGGCAGCGCTCTGGAAACGCAGATCGGTCTTGAAGTCCTGAGCAATCTCACGCACCAGGCGCTGGAAGGGCAGCTTGCGGATCAGCAGCTCAGTGGACTTCTGGTAGCGTCGAATTTCTCTCAGAGTTACGGTACTGGGCCTGTAGTGATAGGGTTTCTTGACTCCACCGGTGGAAGGCGTGCTCTTCCTGGCTGCCTTGGTAGCTAGCGGCTTCCTTGGCGCTTTTCCTCCAGTAGACTTACGGGCGGTCTGCTTGGCACGGGCCATCTCCCAGTTCTGCTTAAAAACCAGAGTGATCCGAAGACTCAAAGTTGTCAGGTCCCAACGAGCTACACCAACGTCGAACAGCCAAACCTCTCTGGCGTCCACCAACTTCAAAAGCACACCAGTCGTAAAGTAAAACACGCAAAAAAGAAAAACTGGCACGCCATCAAAAAAGAAAAACTGACTATATACAACCGCCAAACTTAGTTAAACTATTACAAATGAAAACCCAACAAAATATTCAGTGTATTCGCCAAAAACATAAAAAATACCGAACAAAAACAAGCCAGACGGAGCGGCGTTAGACTCGCCAGCGTCCCCATTACTAGGCAAAAGGGGAGATTTTCTCTAAACAATTTGTAATGAGATTAATCTTGGCACCTTCTTATCCTTTGAGTATTTATTCAAATATTTAAAATTGATGTTGTAAAGCCACTTCTGAAAAAAAAACCTGATCTGGACCATAACATGGTCAACAACTATAGGTCAATTTCTAACCTTCCATTCATAAGCAAAGTACTAGAAAAACTTGTCTTTAAGCAGCTCAATCTGTTCCTAAGCGAAAACGATATATTAGAAAAATTCCAATCAGGCTTTAGAGCAAACCACAGCACAGAGACCGTCCTAAAATAGTTAGTGATCTTAGACTTTGTATAGCCACAAACAAAGTCTCTGCCTTGGTCATCCTAGACCTAAGCGCCGCCTTTGACACTATAGACCACAACATAATACTTAACCGTCTCGAAACCTGGGTAGGTCTGTCAGGTCATGCACTAAAATGGTTTGAATCATATTTTTTAGGAAGGCAATTTTATGTTAGTATCGAAGATTATGTATCCAATAAACATGACATGCTTTTTGGGGTCGCCCAAGGCAGCTGTCTCAGCCCCCTTCTCTTTTCATTATATATGCTACCACTGGGCAACATCATTAAGGAACATAATGTAGATTTCCACAGCTATGCCGATGACACACAACTCTACATATCAGTCGAACCAAACCAAACCACTGCCATGCACGCTCTAACCTTCTGCTTGTCAGCTATTACACAATGGATGAATAATAATTTTCTAAAATTAAATGAGGACAAACCTGAGGTTTTTCTTCTTGGCCCCAAAGATAAACAAGAGGCTCTCTATTCTAACGTAGGAAACCTAAACCAGCATGTCAGCAAAATGTGACAAGCCTAGGAGTGGTCCTTGACTTTGACTTAAGCTTTGAACCCCATATTAATAAAATAACAAAAAATGCCTATTTCCATCTTAGATATATTGCAAAAGTGGTTCATGCATTTATCTCAAGTAGATTAGATTACTCTAATGCCCTATTTGCAAGCCTCCCAAGAAAGTCAATTGAGAAACTACAGCTTATTTAAAACTCAAGGTTACTAACAAAAAATAGCAGAAGAGATCACATCTCTCCTATATTATCTGAACTCATACAGAATTGACTTAAAAATAGTCTTACTAGTATTCAAGGCCATAAACGGTCTTGCCCCATGCTATATCACTGACACACTATGGGCTCTATTTTCACGATCATATGCGCATTGTCTAAAGTCTGTCACGCAAGTTGCTTTGGGGCGTTCCCGACACAATTTGGTATTTTGACTGCGGAAAAAGTGAACATTGCGCCAGGCGCATTGTTCAAAAGGGTTGGTCTTAAATACTTCATTAGTCATGGGTGTGTTTTGGACGTAACATGCAATTAATCAATGAAAATTTATACTCTCATTCCCTTTAAAAGCCAGCGGTGCATTGTCCATGGTCTGTTGCTATTACGATGGCGGATTTACCCGGACGGCAGGTGTTTTTCGGGGTTACATGTCACTATTCAGACATGTCATTAGTCAGACATTAGCGTCCAATTGTCGGAGTAGCGACATTATCATTTTTTAAAAAACATATCATTATTCCGACATTTTTTTTTCCATTGTCGGAGTAGGGGCATGTTGCTATTTTTGAAACATTCCGCTTTTCCGACATGAATAGTTTTATTGTGACGCTGAAAACCAAGGCCTACCCTGGAGGCAAAACCGACTGTAGTCAAAGTCCCTGTTAACTAGTTTTTCGGATTTAAGTTAGGGAAAGGAAAACTGGTCCGTGTGACAGCAGGCAAGGGATTTTTTTCCTCTTTTCTTTTTTTTTAATATCAATACAACGTAGAGATAAGCAGCAGCGACAGACACGTACAGCAGCAGGAGTAAACGGGATAGGTGCGCTCAATTAACAAGGAGTTATGCACTGTACGCGCAATAAAACTCAAATTAAAGAATCGTTTCCCCTCGTAGGGCCTATGTCTGTCACATCAGCATAGCGTTGTTGTCTGCAGTCGTTTCATCCAGCTGTATGCTGAATGGATACTGACGCAGACATTTACACAACTGTTCCTCAGTATCCGATGCCATCTCGTTGATCCTCCGTGCCACATTGCTGAGTGGCATGGCCCTCAACACCGATGCTGGATCTTGCTCTGCAGCACTGGACCTCTTCATTGACAGGACGAACAAGTCTTTCTCCAAAAATTAACGGTGATCCCGATTTCGCAATTAAAAGAGAAATGCGTGATAACACCAACTCGCTCTGTGTTTGACTTCCCTTCCGACAAAACAAGGTAACAATGTTGCGCTTTGAATAGGCTAATGCTCCTTTAGGGCTTAGGGGAAAAAAACGTGGGCTATCCTCTGATGCCTTGCAGTGTGTATCTTGGTCAGGTGCTCGTTTCGTGTTTCATTGCCTCATTCGAAAACACGTTCACAAAGAAGGCACATCGGGAGGTGACCATTTGTGAGTGAGTTGATGCTCGTTATGTAGTAGGACTTTCTTTTTCGCTGCCATGTTTAAAAATAATATATGCATATATATTGATAAATAGTGTGCTTATTAAACAAAACTCAATGTAGGATTTAAGTAGGCCTACTTTCTGAACCAGCTGAACCCAATTAATCAAGCAGCCCCGCTTCATGAGAGCAGCTGTCAATCATTAACTGTGAAAAAAAAAACTGTCGGAATAGCGGTACTAAAAAGTGTCTGAATAGCGGGATGTCTGAGTAGTGGGATGTCTGAATAGTGGTATGTCTGAATAGTGGGATGTCTGACTAATGGTATGTCGGAATAGGGGGTGAATGCCGTTTTTCGGTGGAGGAGACCGAGCTGCTCCTGCGTGAAGTAAAAGTTTGTGAGCAGTTAATCTTCAGGGATGGAAAGAATCCCCCCAAGCCTCCGCTGGTCAAAGAAGTATGGGAGTAAATATCTTCAATAATTGTGTCCTCCTCCTTTGGTAAGAAGAGAACTTTTGAACAGTGCCGAAAGCGGTACAACCACGTTAGAAGACGGGGAAACAACCTTTCAACTGAAAGGAAACATCAAAAAAATAAACGGAAGGTAGAGGTCCATCAAACCATTAGTCCATTAGTTTTCTTTTTGATGATTTGTCCATTTCATTACCATGCTGTTTATTTAAAATGACAAAAGAAATTGCAAATAAACTGCAGAACATTGCCATTGCTGTTTATTTAAAATGACAAAAGAAATCGTAAATAAAGTGCAGAACATTGCTAAAGTGCAGAACATTGCTATACTCTTTATATTAGTGCCTGTTTGCTTACTAAAACATTAAAATACATGGCTATACAGGCTATACATGTTGCAGCTCTTCTGCCAATTGAGCTGGCCTCTGGGTTCAAAGCATTGTGCGCCCCTAAAATAGCTTTTCAGCAATGCGCGACTGACGACTGACGACAGACTAGGTTTATCTTGATCAGGGGCGCATTTCCTTTTTGCATCCTTATAATAGCATCTGGTGCGCTTTGTGCCCGACCACACCTCTTCTTTTCGCTGACACGTGAGGGCGCAATGTCATCTGCTATCTAGACAACGTGATTTTTTGCCCGAAAAAACGAACGATGTGCTGGCACAAAATAGCAATGACAGCATGTGCATGTCGCGAATGCACAATGCACTGCGGCACGATAGGGCCCTATTTGTTTATATTCCTGCACAAGCCCTCAGATCTGCCAAAGCTGGCCTCCTGAGGCTCCCAGAAGCTCTACCTAAAAGGATCGGGGAAGCAGCCTTCTCGTACTACACCCCAAGGAGATGGAATGCTCTACCACAATGCATCAGAGAAGCCGAGTCCATTGCCGCCTTCAAGTGGCAGCTGGCACGTGAGGGCACCTGAAGGCCTACCTATTCAACCTCGGCTTTACCTAATGGCCCCAACAAAGACCCCCCCGCCCCCCCACCCCCAAGCAGACAGACCTATAGCAGTCAAACAATGGATCCTGACTGCACCCCCCCCCCCTCAAATGGACAGACTTACAACAGTCACACAAACTGCTCCACTTCACGAACAGTCCAGTTCAAGACCTACTTTCCTTTACCCAATGGCCCCACCAAAGACCACCCTTCCCTCCCACCCCCAGACAGACTTACAACAGTGACATTAACTGCTCCATTTAACGAACAGTCTGACAGCAGTCCTATATACTACTCTACTCAACAGACAACCCGACTACAGTCACACCAACTGTTCTGTTCACAGACCTCCCAGTCGATTACAGCCCCTACATCTTGTATGAATTGTGCTATACAAATACAGTTTAACATTATTATTATTATTATTATTACTCTTTTGCTTAAAAGCATCTTTTAAGGTCACAGAGATGTCAGCAGAACTGTGGAAGGCTTATCCCCAAACAAGACCCTCACACGCAGTGTATCTCCTGCTTAGGTCTGGCTCACCATCAGACCTCCCTGGCTATCCCTGGGTCTTGCCAGCACTGCGAGGCATTGGGGCCGAGGAATGTCTATCTCCGAGCTAGCCTGCTCAGGGACCTGTACCCCTCTCCCTCTGACACCCAGCCGGCAGTCCCTGCTAAGAAAACTGCCTCAAACCAACCGTATGGGGTGGCACCAGCTCACTTGTGGGGCTGACCACTAAGCCCGCCCTGAGCAAGCTGAGCGAAGCTTCTGAAAAATGTTCTCAGTGGTACCGTGATGATGATGATTACACATACTATTACCCAGTTTGCTTTCACCAAAAGTAGGACTGCTTAGAGGACAATATCGAGTAACTGGATACTGGAAACATGCCAAGGATTGATCACGTCAATCTCTGCCCGACTTGATGTTTGTAAGAGGTTGTCTTAGCCAAATATATTCAATTATGGTAACATTTTATTTTGTGCCCATAATGGAAAAATATGTCTGTTTATTAGTTTGAATCATCCTAGCTTCAGGAATAGATGTTGTTTGTTAAAGCAACAGGCAAACCTGTCTGAATTATTTACAATTAAGCAAGTATACTTTAACAATTGGAACATTATCTAACTTATGACGCAATATTTTTGGTAACACAGCTATGTGATATGCCACTTTTTGCATTTTGTTGGAAATTGGAATACTATCTCTTTGGAGCAATGACAGTACGGTTAGGGTGTTTACTTTGGATAGATTTTTAAAAATGTAGTATTTATTTTTAAGACCTTAAATGGTTCAGTGCCTGAATTTATTAGAGTATGTGAGGATTAATAAAATGTGTATGATTACAAAACAACATATTGAGTGAAGTGTAATTACAAGCTATGTATTAAATATTGATTTGTGTGTAACTTTGTAAGGCTTTAACTTTTGAAAATGTATTATAATTTTTTAAGGCACTGTCTGCAGATGACGAACTGGAAGGGCCATGGCTTAATGTGTTTGATATGGGTATTTTGTAGCCTGGTAAACCAGACCCTAGTACTTTTGTACAGAGGGTCTGGCGGAGGTCTCATTGAAAGGGCTGGTTGTAGACAGACTCAATCCTAGCCAATCAGCAAACAGAGGAAGTGTTTGTGAGAGATGACGTCTTTCTGTGCGCTACATTTGGCAACACTTTGGAATATTAAAGAATTAATGTTGGGACAAGAAGAATGTTTGAGGAGTTTCATTTCTGGAAGAGACGTTGTGGTCCTACTCCCCATGGGGCTCAGGAAAAGTTTAATCTTCCAGCTTGCTACGTTAGTTGTTAGTCCATTTGTTTCCAGACTAACAACTACTGTAACGTCACGATTAGATTGGGTTAAAGGCAGATCCACACCTCCAGGAAAAAAAAACTTTTCTACAGAACCGCCAGACCCTCTATACAAAACAAAGTAAAGTACAAGGGGCAGGTTTACCAGGCTAGGTGTTCTCAGAGAATGTGGAGAAAAAGGAATTGTGTTTCTATATCATTCTGTAGTTATTAGCACAAATATAATTTTTGGGAATTTTAGCGCCCCTTATAGAACAAAGTTTACGAAACAAAATGTGCTTCAAGACGTCAGAGTAGTGGTTCTACATGACAAATTTGATGCAATAGTGACCTTTTCTGACCAAGATACTGGCGATTCAAAACCAGAATTTCTACAGGTACAATGTCTGTGGGGAGATTCTCATTCATTTAGGTCATAGTAATCAAGGAAGCTATGTTGTAAGCAACTGGACTTTTTTGAGCTTAAAGATGTTTCAGCTTTTATCCAAAAGGCTTCTTCAGTTCTGGCCTGATGATATAGGGAACCAGGAGCTATAGCTCTGGACCAGTTGAGGTGCATAATTAGTCATAATTACAGGATCCAGAGAATGAGAACTGCTATGATGGTGAAGAGCAGTTAAACTTCCTGGTATGACATCTCAAGGCAGAATGGTACGTAGCAGATAGAGATTGATGACAATGCAGCCCCCTTCCTCTGTTCAAAGTTGGTTGTTCCAGTTTGTGTTTCGGTTTTTTTTTCCTGTCTTTTTGCTGTCTTGATGAATGCCCAGTTAACCACAAGTTCTTCAAATGTCTCTTTGATGTGTGCACGTTCCTCTTGTTTTCCTTCTGTTTTGGATGGGATGCTGTCTGCCCCATGTTGTAGGGTCCTGATGATGCCCAGTTTGTGTTTCAATGGGTGATGAGTGTAAAAATGAGGAAAAAATGTGCAAAATGTGGCTGGCCTATGACTCTACATCTCTTTATGTTGAATATATAATAGAAAGTCAACATCTGCCACCATCAAATTCTTTGTGTATGGAAGTAGACTTGGCCAATAAATATCATTCAGATTTTTCTTCTATACATTATCGTTTTGTAGTTATAATCCAAAATGTAACACCAAACCCTTATAATCCTTATCACCCAGATGGAGCTACATCCCCACCAAGTTTCATGTTTTTATTTTTTTCAAGTGTCACAAGGACAAAAAAAAGACAAAACCATGCTATATGACCATGCTATGCCAATACCAGTTATAATAATGTTAAGGTCTTTGAGAAGACCTCTGAGAAGATATCTGAACTAAGTGGTGCAGGCTAGTTAACATGATGCACTGAACAAGTGCAAAAAGGTTGCAGGAAGCAAAATGCAATCTGATCTGAGTGCTGCTATTTTCCCCTTCTCAGATCTACATTTATTTTTACACCATCACATGATTAAATATGCCATTGTGCATTCTTTAGAATGTCCATCAATTTTCTATACAGACATCTATGAAGTGCTCCCTGTTTTCCAACCATATTACGCTTGTAAATGAATGCGGCATTAGATAGATGGAGGTACACAGAATAGCCACATTACCACCTGGAACGTGCATTAACTTTCTGATATACAAACGCTGCACTGTCCATTATCCCTTAGATAATAGCCCCTGCAAATACCGGTATATGATGACTGATGACCTACCTGACAAAAACAGACAGATTGGCCTTGCATCATACTTGGTAATATGAAAGCCTTACATTACATTGGAGATACTTTAGACATGACAATGCATATTTTTAAAACTTGTGTAAAAAGTAATGCAATATTTATGCACAGCATAAATATAATAGGTGTTTTGACTAACTTCAGTATTTTTCTTTGTACTGAATAAATGCATTCAAAAGATACATAAAGGCTACGCACCTTCCACTGTGAGAGTAGCTTTACTCTTAGAGGCTCCACTTTGGCAACAGTATTCCCCTGAGTCATCGCCTGTCAGATTATTGATGGTCAGTAGCACCTGGGGACCGTCTTGCTCCATAGCATACTTCTGTGAGACCACCAGGAGGGTTTCACCTTTGTGCCAACTGACCTCTTTGGGTGGAGCAGAGAATCTGCAGCTTAGGGTGGTGGAGTTCTTTTCTTTAGCCACCATATCTTTGATAGGTTCCACCACCTCTACAGGACGCTCTAATTGAACAGACCATAGTGGTTTACTTAACTCTCAAAAAGACACATGTACACAATTTAGTCCTCAGTAATATGTTTGAAAAACAGATCTAAAATTATATACATACTAATATTTACTCTCTCTCTCTCTCTATATATATATATATATATATATATATAAAATACTGATTGTCAGCTTTACAACAAATACATTTGGAACTCTGTATCTCTGTATCTCTTTGTAACTCTGTATTAAAACCCCAAGATATACAGTGGCTTGAAAAACTATTCATACCCCTTGAATTTTTCATTGTCACGTTCTGACCACAAACATAAATATATTTTATTGGCATTTTATGTGAAAGACCAACACAAAGCGGTTCACAATTGTGAAGTAGAAGGAAAATTATACATGACTTTCAAATAAAATAAAAAAAAACTGAAAAATGGGTTAGATTCCAGCAGGTTTTCTTCCAAGATTGTCCTGTATTTGGCTCCATCCATCTCCCCATCAACTCTGACCAGCTTCCCTGTCCCTGCTGAAGAAAAGCAGCCCCACAACATGATGCTGCCACCACCATGTTTGACAGTGGGGATGGTGTGTTGAGAGTGATGTGCAGTGTTAGTTTTCCGCCACACATAACGTTTTGCATTTAAGCTTCTGGCAAACTGCAAACGAGACTTCTTATGGCTTTCTTTCAACAATGGCTTTCTTCTTGCCACTCTTCCATAAAGGTCAGATTTGTGCAGTGGACAACTAATTGTTGTCCTATGGACAGACTCCCCCACCTGAGCTGTGGTTCTCTGCAGCTCCTCCAGAGTTACCGTGGGCGTCTTGGCTTGGGAAATCTTTTTATAACCTAACCCTGCTTTAAACTTCTCCACAACTTTATTCCTGACCTGTTTGGTGTGTTCCTTGGACTTCATGATGCTGTTCACTGACCAGTGTCCTCTTAGCATACCTCTCAGGCCGTCACAGAACAGCTGTATTTATACTAAGGTTAGATTACACACAGGTGGACTCAATTTAATCATTAGGTCAACAGCTGATCATTCAGCAATCAGGCAACCTCTGAAGGCAACTGGTTGCACTCAGAGAAAAGGGGGCTGAATGCTTTTGCACGGCATATTTTTCAGAGTCATGTATAATTTTCCTTCTACTTCACAATTGTGAACCACTTTGTGTTGACAAAATGCCAATAAAATACATTTATGTTTGTGGTCAGAACATGACAAAATGTGGAAAAATTCAAGAGGTATGAATAGTTTTTCAAGCCACTGTAAGCATTTTAAATTTCCCATATTTTTGACCCACACACACATATATATGAAGAGTTCAGATGCAAAACCCTCTAAACACCATCTTTGAGAAAACTGAGTTAGGGATATTGTGTGAATCCTGTCTAAATCTAGATTTTATAAGTTAAATGTTTTTGTTTAAAAAAATAAAATAAACCGCTCCCACCGTGTCTAAAATATTCTGTTTAAAATCAAAAACCTCTAAACGCCACTTCACTTTAACAGCAAAACCCCCTAACTCCACTTGACCACTTTTTGAGAAAAACACCATTTTTTATCAGGCCTTTGTATTTAAGTATAGAAACCTAGATTTATTTGAAATCACAAGGACATTAGTTAGGGAAAACACTGTGTAAATTTCACAAATGTTACTTCAGCCAAATTACTGTTTTTAACAAGTATTTTCTTTCTTTGCCGTCAAAACCAGCTAAATCCATTAGTGCTTTGTGTGCAAAACCCTCTAAATCCATTTTTTCCATACAGGCATGGGAACGTGTTACAAAACCACCAAAGATACATTAATCATGAAAATGAACACACACACACACACACACACACATTCTTAAGGGGCACAATGTCACTAAACATGCACACATAACACTCAGACACTCTCACACAAAAATAAAGCAGCCTTGTTACCATAGTCAACCCTAGTTAATGTAAACTTAATTCTGTTTTTATGTGTACCTTCTCATACCTCAGTTTCCTAATGTTGAATTACCAAAAACAGGTTTGTCATCTAAAATAGTTGTCATGTTAATTGTCTTGTTAATACATTAAATGTATTGTCTCGTACCTCAACTTCATTTTCATGATTAATATGAATGGGCCAACCACAACACCAGCACTATTATAACCACCCCATATGTGTGGCATAATCATTTTCAATGTTTCCAGTTGTATCTTTGGTGGTTTTGTAACACGTTCCCATGCCTGTATGGAAAAAATGGATTTAGAGGGTTTTGCACACAAAGCACTAATGGATTTAGCTGGTTTTGACGGCAAAGAAAGAAAATACTTGTTAAAAACAGTAATTTGGCTGAAGTAACATTTGTGAAATTTACACAGTGTTTTCCCTAACTAATGTCCTTGTGATTTCAAATAAATCTAGGTTTCTATACTTAAATACAAAGGCCTGATAAAAAATGGTGTTTTTCTCAAAAAGTGGTCAAGTGGAGTTAGGGGGTTTTGCATCTGAACTCTTCATATATATATATATATATATATACAGTGCCTGACAAAAGTCTTGTCGCTTATCCATTTTGTAGAAACAAAAGCTTATAACCTGACTTTTAATTAATCCATTGGTTTTAGAAATGTCTCATATGAAAGCTAAAACCCTCCTAAGTTATATTAATATACTGAAAATAAATTTGTTTTACTGAAGAAAAATTGACAATGTAATGAACACAGAAAGGTCAGATTTTGGCAAGACAAAAGTCTTGTCGCCTTGTCATATGATGCACCCAATCCTAGATTACAGCCTCACCTGTGATCAGTTATTGATCAATCAATTAGTGGGTGTGTATAAAAAGAACCCCAGCATACCAGACCTTCACATCAACTCCAACTTGCCCTCTGACAACATGCCATATGATGCACCCTGAGACCAAAGCATTAATTATCAAGAGGGTGAAGACCAGATCCACTGCTGAGATGGCTGACACCTTCAATGTGTCTCAGCGTCAAGTACAAAGAATAAGAAAAAGATCTGAATAGACTGGAGATGTTTTTGACAAGCCCAGGTCCGGCAGACCCCGCAAGACAACTGCTCGGGAGGACAGTTTGTTGTTTCAAAAATCCAAGACCAGCCCCTTTTCCACTGCAGCAGAGCTCCACCAGGCCTGGTCACCTCAAGTCCCTGTATTAACCAGAACAGTTTGTAGAATTCTGTCTCGAAACGCCCTCTATGGTCGAATTAGGGTTAGAGGCAATTAAAAAACATTTGGCAAGGCCCACAGCCTGCTAAAAGGATGGACGTTGGAAAAGTGGCAGAAGATTTCTCAGATAAATCTTCGGTTGAATTACACCACAGCCGCCGCAAATATTGCAGGAGACCTACTGGAGCCCAAGGATCCAAGATTCACACAGAAAACAGTTAAGTTTGGTGGCGGAAAAATCATGGTCTGGGGGTTACATCCAGTATGGGGGCGTAAGACATTTGCAGGGTGGAAGGCAATATCAATAGCCTAAAATATCAAGAAGTATACAAGGATACAAGGATACAAGGACTTTATTGTCATGTGCCTCATAAATTTCCATTTATGAGCAATGAAAAGTTGTTTTGCTCAGAGAGAAAAAAAAAGAAATTTAGTAGCTGAAGGGGATGGGAAAAAAGGAGTAAAAAAAGCCCTATGAGGGCAGTTCAGGGTGATTAAGCAGCCTTATGGCTTGTGGATAGAAGCTGTCTCTTAGTCTTCTGGTATGAGACCGTATACTCCTGTATCTCCTGCCAGAAGGTAATAGGGTGAAAAGTGCATGACTGGGGTGATAGGGATCAGAAATAATGCGTTTTGCCTTTCTTATACAGCGTTGGTTGTAGAGACAGTGTATGCTGGGCAATTCAGTCTGAATAACTCGCTGAGCAGACCTGACTACACGCTGTAGGGCTCTCCTGTCCTGGGCATTGCTGTTTCCATACCAGGCTGTGATGTTACCAGTCAAAATACTCTCAATGGTACAGCGGTAAAAGTTGGTCATTATTTCACTGTCCATGCCGTATTTATGCAGCCGCCTTAGAAAAAAGAGCCGCTGTCTTGCCGTCTTCGTGGTGATCTTGATGTGACCAGCTTAGATCCTCACTGATGTTAACTCCAAGGAATCTGAAACTGCTAACTCTCTCCACCTCTGTATTATTTATGTAGATTGGCTGATGTTCTTGTTGTTGTGTCCTCCTGAAGTCAACAATCAGCTCCTTCGTCTTGGTCACGTTGAGAAGCAAATTGTTGCACTCACACCAAGATGACAATGCAGCTACCTCAGTTCTATAGGCAGACTCATCACCATTTGTGATGCAGCCCACGACCGTGGTGTCATCGGCAAACTTAATGATGGAGTTAGAACAGTGGATGGCTATGCAGTCATGTGTAAATAGGGAGTAGAGTAGAGGGCTGAGCACACATCCTTGCGGGGCGCCGGTGCTGAGGCAAAGGGTGGAGGAAGTGATCTGGCCCAGTCGTACAACTTGTGGTCTGTCAGTGAGGAAGTTTAAAATCCAGCGACAGAGGGAAGGGTTGAGGTTAAGGTCTTGCAGCTTCATCACTAACCTGGATGGAATAATGGTGTTGAAGGCAGAGCTATAGTCAATGAAGAGCATCCTTACATAGGTGTTTTTGTGTTCTAGATGCGTAAGAGCAGTATTCCGGGCAAGGGCAATGGCGTCATCAGTAGATCTATTTGACTTGTATGCAAACTGAAGTGGATCAAGTACAGCAGGTAGAGATGTTGTGATGTGTGTCTTGATTAGCCTCTCAAAGCACTTCATGGCAACAGATGTGAGAGCAACTGGGCGGTAGTCATTCAAGCAATTCACAGAGGATTTCTTTGGGACTGGGATGATGGTGGTCCTCTTGAAACAGTGGGGACTATAGACTGTTGCAAAGAGAGGTTAAAAATATCAGCAAAGACATCAGCCAACTCTGATGCACAGACTTTGAGCACGCGGCCAGGGATGTTGTCAGGACCTGGAGCCTTGTGTGCATTCACTCTCTTAAAAGATTTGTGCACATCTGACACAGATAGTTGGATGGGGCAAGATTCTTCCTGTAGCAAGACCTCAGACCTAATGTTGGACTCAAAGCGAGCATAGAAAGTGTTCAGCTCCTCAGCGAGATTGGCCAGGCCCTGCCCTGTGCAGATGTTCCTTTTCTTGCTGTCTGTGATTAATCTGAGTCCATTCCACATACTCTTACTATCTGCGTCCCTGTAGTACTTCTCCACCTTTGCTCTGTATTGTCTTTTAGCTGATTTTATAGATTTCCGAAGATCATATCGAGCTTTTTTGTATTCAACATTATCACCAGAACTGATCGAGCTCTTAATGCTGATCGAGCTCTTAATGCTGTGCAAACCTCTCCATTCACCCAAGGCTTTTGGTTGGGGAAAGTCTTAATGTGCACTCTAGGAACAACATCATCTATGCACTTGCATATGTAGTCAGTTACACTCTCTGTGTATTCGTTGATGTTATCAGATGCCTCGCGGAACATATTCCAGTCTGTTGTACTGAAGCAGTCACGTAAGGCATTGTCAGACTCATCCGTCCAGCGCTGTATAGAGCGAAACACAGGCGGCTCACATTTCAGCTTCTGCCTATAGGCAGGGAGTAGAAACACAGAGGCGTGATCAGATTTGCCAAAAGCTGGGCGAGGGCGGGCTCTGTAGGCGTGTCTGTAAGGCGTGTAGACGTGATCCAGGATGTTGTTGCCACGAGTTGGAAAGTCGACATGCTGTTGGTATTTCGGCAATACTTTCTTCAGATTTGCTCTGTTAAAATCACCAGCTACTACAAAGGCCGCTTCCGGGTACAAACTTTCATGTTTATCGATGACTTCATACAGCTCATTCAGAGCGAGAGTGCAATCGGCAAGTGGTGGAATATACACAGCTGTCAGGAAAACTCCGGCAAACTCACGGGGTAGGTAGTAAGGTCTGCATCGAATCATTAAGTGCTCTAGGTGGGGTGAACAGCCCGCTGATATTACTTGCGTATCATTACACCATCTCTTGTTCACAAACAAACACACGCCCCCTCCTTTAGTCTTGCCTGATTCGGATGTTCGGTCTTGTCTGAAGACAGAGAGTCCATCTGGTAGAATTGCTAAGTCCTCCAGTGTGGGTTCCAACCACGTTTCCGTAAATGCGAAGACATGACAATCTCTCGATTCACGCTGGAATTGCAGCCTTGCTCTAAATTCATCCAATTTGTTCTCCAAAGATTGGACATTAGCCAGTAGTATCGTTGGGAGTGTCGGCCGATGTTGTCTTCACCGGACTTTTACCAGAATACCGGCTCTTTTCCCCCTTTTCCTCCGACGCCGTTCCCGTATCCATGGTAAACAAACTGGTAAACAACCTTGCGCGCATCTGAACCTTTCATTATTTGGAGGAGGAGTGTTGCCAAATTCCATATTTAGACGTATATCTAGGAGGGTCTGTCTGTCATACGTTATAACCGATGAGGTAGGATGCAGGAAAATAGAAAAAGATAGGAGTGTCATTAAAAAGAAAGAACTACTGAGAGGAGAGTGAGCAAAGGCAGCCATTGTCTCCGGCGCCATAGCAACCAATCTCCGGCGCCATAGCAACCAGTATTAGCAACCTCTTACATTCCCAACCACAAATTTTGCAGTAGGATGGTGCTCCATCGCATACTTCCATCTCTACATCAAAGTTCCTCAAGGCGAAGAAGATCAAGGTGCTCCAGGACTGTCCAGCCCAGTCACCAGACATGAACATCATTGAGCATGTCTGGGGTAGAATGAAAGACGAGGCATGGAAGGCAAAACCAAAGAATCTTTATGGACTCTGGGAGGCATGTAAGACTGCTATCTTTGCTATTCCTGATGACTTCATCAATAAATTGTATGAATCATTGTCGAACAGCATGGATGCAGTCCTTGAAGCTCATGGAAGTCATACAAGATATTAAATATGAATTTTACAGTGCCATTACTTGATTCACTGATGTTATGCAGCATATTTTTGTATTTGAAGTAAATTATTTGTTCAATTTTCTGTAGGCGACAAAACTTTTGTCTTGCCAAAATCTAACCTTTCTGTGTTCATTACATTATCTTTTTTTTTTCAGTAAAGCAAATTTATTTTCTGTAACATAATTTAGGAGGGTTTTAGGTTTCATATGAGACATTTCTAAAACCAATGGATTAATTAAAGGTCAGGTTATAAGCTTTTGTTTCTACAAAATGGATAAGCGACAAGACTTTTGTCAGGCACTGTATGTTAGGACTGCAACTAATTTTTTTTTTTTATTAATCTGTCAATAATTTTTTCGACTAATCAATTATTAATTGGATAAAATGAAATATATAATTATTTTATAATATATAAACCTTTATTTTTAATAAGTAACAACATACATATATATACACATATTTCTGTGAGCTGTGTTTTTGTTTACAGTTGCAATCATTCGACCTTTCGGCCAATGTGTCCTTTAACTGAGCTAGTGAGCTAGCTATTGTTGGTTTACGAACTTATATTAACTGATGGAGTGCTAATGCCACAAAACTGATGGAGTGCTAATGGCAGAGTATCTTACTACCACCTAACACCTTTGATTAAACATGTATAGTGTCAAAAAATACCTTGTGTTTAAAACGTCAATTTTAACTTGTACCTGTAATGCTGTCAGAAAGTAAACTAGGTAACATTAGCTTTATGGGCATCCAGCTTAAAGACAAGACTGCACTAACTTAAAGCAACACTATGTAGGATAAAAGTCTGTATCATGCATTGATGCTAGCGGAATTCCATGCGGACAGAACTGATTCACGGTAAACTAAGCTAACAGGGAACGTTAGAAAAACATTAAATAATGTTGGCCTGTGGTTCTTCTATGGTTATTTTAAGAAATTGGCAAGTAGGCTTGCAGCGTTATATGTGAACACTGTTTTGAAACATCAGAAATTACAAAAAAAAAAACCTAATACAATTGTAATCTATAATCGTTATTTATTAGAAGGCAAAGAATTTATACTTGTCCAACAGAAACAGTGGCAAGTACGAGGGGCTGGTTTACCAGGCTAGGCTCTAGTTATCACTCTCCCACTTTCTTGTCTTTGCATCTTCTGAAAACACACTTAGCTGCTTTGGTTTTCTTGGTGCTTTAGCCATGACAACTGCTTGTTCCCGTTTCTTTTACTGTCTACAGTTCTAACTCCATTCATCTACCTCGTACTTTTAAGGGGGAGGGATGTGACATATGACATAAGGCAGTCAAATTTGGAAGTTTTTATGGTGGCATGGTTCCTACCTGAGCTCTGAGGTTGCATAGTGCCAGTGTAGATGATACAGGCACTCTCAAGTAATGACAAAGGTGTAATTGAACATATTTTCAGTTGTTGTACCATCAGTATGATTTTGAAAATATAGTTTTATGGCTGAAAAACTACATAGTGTTGCTGCATATCTCACACCAACAACTTCAAAGATAAATTGTGGTATAATTAACCTGCAATGTAGGACAACCTAGCCATAATCATACTAAGTTGCCGGGGACGTAGGCCTACACACATTCCCAGCAACAACATTGTATCGGACACAACAAAAAACTGAATGTTTTTGTCTTCAGCAGTCGATTGATTACTAAATTAGTTGCCAGTAGTAACAATGAATCTTTTAAAATAATTTTTTATCTAATTGATTAGTTGTTGCAGCCCTACAGTATATTTATATCCCACCTGGGAAGAGTCAATATCTTAGACACTTTACACACTAATAGATAATAATGCAAACCTTTAACGATTAGCTGAGCCACAGATTTGCTTTTGCCAACAGTGAACTGGACAGGGCCTGACATTGAGGCCTTGGTCTTCTTGAAGGTGAGACGATGCATGGTCCCTTCTGTTTCCATCTCAACATCTGTGCTCTCCGGAAGCACCACTCCACTGAGCATCCATTTGGGGGGCTTCACAGATTCAATACTGATTTCCACCTCAAAAACGGCAGCAAAAGGTTCTGTAACCTCCACTGAGTAAAGTTCTCTCACAATGCTGATGGCTTGCTCTGAAACCCATAAATAAATATGGTAAATCTGAGAAAAAGACAATTTGTATTGAAACAGATGCAATATCTGACTAATGGATGTTACACCCTCACAGCACTTTTTAGTATGATATCCAGACTCTATTTTTTCTGTAGACACAACATTCACATGCACTGTGTTGCAAAGGGGAACTGCATACAATAACAGCAATGCAACAATAGAAAGTATGTTATATGTTAATGAGATCAAACCTTTCTCCTTTTGGACATGCAAATCTAAGATCCTGGCATAGCTTAGTTTTGTACTGCAGGGCCTATTGTTTTACTGAGTTAATGTAGTATACGGTTTGGAGACTAGAGAGTTGGCTGGAGTTAGCTGTCCTAAAGCTGCTCTGTAGGTGGTTATTATATTTATATGGTAGAGTTGTTTTGGGGTTAATGAGTTAAAAAAAATCTAAACCATGTCAAACTGTTTCAGGTTGAAATTGAAATACACCAATGTATGTCCCGGCCATTTTTCAAACCATGCTGATGGTGGGAAGCTATGCATTTTTTTTGTTTCCTGTGATGTACAGTTTTGAGATATTGAGACATTACCAACTATTACAAGTTATTACATATACAGGACCTTATACCATACATAATTACTGTCTATATTCTTCTACATCAGTCGATAGTCTTACAGGCCAATGCATCCTGTTGGTGACTGCTGTCAACAGTTAAACAAGCACACTTTGCATTTTCTCTGCAGAAATGCAGTCTAATTTTGACTACTGAAAATGAACTATTCTCATGTCTAATCAGATCGCTGTCTATTCCATTGCAGCACACTTCCAAAGAAGTCTATCACAACCTAATTGGTGTTAAGAAGCTTGTAAAGACTCTTTTTCCGGAAGTACTCCCTTCCTACCTGACCTCCACTCACTAGCACTGTCTGGTACCCTGGCTGTACTAACCTTTTTACGTATTTGTTTACTCTGTTTTCCTCTGCATATCTGCATAGCTTACATCCTCTATTGTAAATCGCTTTGGATAAAAGTGCCTTCTAAGTGTAACATAACAGAATGTAATGTAATATATGGTACAGTAAAACGTTTTTTCCAAGGCAAAATTGATGGTGAAACTTCTAAAAAATATATATTTTATATCTTGGCCAAATGTTGGTGTCTTGACATGAAACTTGTCTGAGGGGTTATGACCAGTTCTCTGACACAATGACATTATGGTGTCATGGGAACATTGGTCCTGGTTCACTGATTACGGGGCTGAGCAGTGAAGCTGTGTAGGCATCCATTCTGTTTCTAGAGTTTCACATTATTATGTATCTACATTCTTCTGTGATAGTAGTCTATGGTAACCCATAGAACCATTTATTAAAAAGTTTAAAGTTAAGTTTAAGTTAAAATGAACACACTAATTCCAGGAAGTCATATGAGTCATTTCACCAAGTTCGATGCACCATTGAGGCTCTCAGTCCCCCATGATTTACTTTTCAGGTAGAAATAAAAAAAAATGTGTTTAATTATTTGTCATTGTGATTTCTGATTTACTGTTTGATTATGTTGATTACTGTTTGACTGTTTTATATTTGCTGCTGAATTTGCTATTGCGTTTTCTTTGCCATTGTGTTTTGCCTTAATGGTTTTTGATTTGTCATTGTCAATATTGATTTGTTGTTGTCTTTTTGTTGTGTTTTGCATGTCAGGGTCATGTAAGTCATTCTACATTGCTACAGCACAATACATTCTATTAGACCAATACATTTCCAATTTTCTAGTGGACCAGTGTATTGGCAGCCAGGCTATACGCGTGCTGGTCATATAAGTAGAATATCATGAAAAAGTTGATTTATTTCAGTATTTCTATTCAAAAAGTGAAACATGTATAATGTATACATTTCACACAGACTCCCATATTTCCAATGTTTATTTCTTTTAATATTATGATTATAACTAACAACTAATGAAAACTCCAAATTGAGTATCTCAGAAAATTAGAATATTGTGGAAAGGTTTAATATTGAAGACACCAGCTGCCACACTCTAATCAGTCTCTAATAGACAGTTGTCCAAAAGATGACCATTGACACCTTGCACAAGGAGGGCAAGACACAAAAGATCATTGCTAAAGAGGCCGGCTGTTCACAGAGCTCTGTGTTCAAGCACATTAATAGAAAGGTGAAGGGAAGGAAAATATGTGGTGGAAAAAAGTGTACAAGCAATAGGGATAACCACACCCTGGAGAGCATTGTGAAACAAAACCCATTAAAAATATGGGGGTGTCATGCTTCGGCGATCTGGACATTTGACTCTGTGTACCTTCGGCCACCTGCTGGTCTTTTGTAATATCTTAAATCTATGCTCTTGACTTTTGACTCTGTTTACCTTTTGCTTTCTGCTGGCCGCGTTGTGGTATGTCTAGTTTTGCCATGTGCTTTGTTTTAGTTTTTTGACTTTCTGTTCTTTTCCCTGACCCCGCCTCCTTCATTATTAAATCTAGTTTACCTATTATGTTTCACTTGTCCCCCATTTGGTTTGACTCCTTCCCCTATTTATACCCTCCCATGTTTTCACTCTTTGTCTGGTTGTCTCTTTGCGAAGAATGGTTTTGACCCTCTGACTCTTGGAAGTTTTTTGTGTTTTTGACTTTGTACCTTGTTTTTGCTCACCCTGTGTGCTGCTAGAATTTTTGGACATTGTCTTTAACTACTTGTTTGGAATCTATGTTTTCATTAAAAGAGATAATCAAAACCGAGTTTTTCTGCATTTGGATCCTCCATTTGTAATAACTTGACAGGGGGAGATTCACATAGAGTGGACTGCAGCTGGAGTCAGTGCTTCAAGAACCAGCATGCACAGACGTATGCAAGACATGGGGTTTCAGCTGTCGCATTCCTTGTGTCAAGCCATTCTTGAACAAGAGGCCGCATCAGAAGCTTCTTGTCTGGGCTAAAGGCAAAAAGGACTGGACTGCTGCTGAGTGGTCCAAAGTTATGTTCTCTGATGAAGTAGATTTTGCTTGTCCTTTGGAAATCAAGCTCCAAGAGTCTGGAAGAAGAGAGACGAGGCACAGAATCCACATTGCTTGCAGTCAAGTGTAAAGTTTCCCCAGTCAGTGATGGTTTGGGGTGCCATGTCATCTGTTGGTGTTGCTCCATTGTGTTTTCCAAGGTCAATGCAGGTGTCTACCAGGAAGTTTTAGAGCGCTTCATACTTCCTGCTGCTGGCCAACTTGCAGATTTCATTTTCCAACTGGAATTGGCACCTGCACACAGTGCCACAGCTACCAGTACCTGATTTAAGGACCATGGTATCCCGGTTCTTAATTGGCCAGCAAACTTGCCTGACCTTAATCCGGTAAAAATCTATGGGGTATTGTGAAGAGTAAGATGTGATACGCCAGACCCAACAATGCAGAAGAGCTGAAGGCCACTATCAGAGCAACCTGGGCTCTCATAACACCTAAGCAGTGCCAAAGACTAATCGACTCCATGCCACACTGCATTGCTGCAGTAATTCAGGAAAGGGAACCCCAACTAAGTAATAAGTGCTGTACATGCTCATACTTTTCATGTTCATACTTTTCATTTATAGAAATCTTGTTTTGTAATATTCAAATTTTCTGAAATACTGATTTTAGGATTTTCATTAGTTGCTAGTTATCAAAATTAAAAAAAACATTTTCAAATATCAGTATGTGTGTAATGAATGAATATAATATACAAGTCTAATTTTTTTAATGGATGGATTACTAATATAAATCAACTTTTTAATGATATTCTATGACCAACACTTTTTTTGGTAATTTTTGGTTATTGTCACAATTTTGTTCCCTGGGCATTAACTGGCCTCCACAAGTGTTCGAGTTACTCTGATATCAAGATTATCTCCTAACCCAACTCTTTGAACTACAATACAATATCTAATAGCTACAGTAATTGCAGCAACAAAACTAGTCTTTATACATACATTTGAAACAAAAAGTTAAAGCACAGATGCAGAACCTGATAGCTGCAATTATATTTGTACATGGTCTGTTCTAATAAGTGTTAATAAGACTAAGAAAAGTCACATGAAAACCCAGAATTTTTAAAAATATATTGACATGTTAATATCAAGTAACAACATTAGAAATAGTAATTCAGATTACAATAGTATATTTTGGACTTGTTATTTACTATGGCAGTGAACATCTGCATCTGATAAGTGATCATCCTACTTTTAGCTCCTGCAATGGAGCTGAAATTGAGAGTCTCTTTAGATAAAAGCACCTGGCCAGTTTCACGATAATGTCGCTCTTAGAGCACTACGGATTCACTAAAGGTATGGGAGTGCAAAAAACGAAGGCAAACTTGATTCCACGTGTAAACACATGTTAAAGCTGATCTACTAACAGGACACAATGAGGATGATTGCATCCCTCAAACGGGGAAAATACCACATGCAATCCATTTAGCATGTTTGCCTTAATGAATATGCAAATAAATGTAGCACATGCATTGTGATTTGCATGCATTGTTACCAAACCTGACACCAATTGCATTCACTAATTTGGTGTCTTTATTTAGAGTTTGAAAGGAGTGTCTTAACTGGTACAGCTTTGGCACAAATACTTGAAATACTTCACGAAAGAACTCATGTATTTTTATTATTTGTTTCAAGAGAGGAGTTTTCTAATTGGCCGCTTCAATCCTCAAATTAACAAGTTAATATAACAAACGAACATGATAGTTAATGTCAAAGATTAAAGTAAAATATTTCCTTTCTCTGACATAGTAATTATTTATGCCACAAACCAGTGGCAAACCAACAACCAATTTAGTGCCTATGGCAAGCCATCTTAACATTTAAAAGCTAAGTTTGACTATTAACTAACATTGTCGATATCAACAATGTCTTTCAGACTAGTCGTAATTACATTTTGAATAGTCGGAATTGTAATTTCAAGATATCTGTAGCGTAATTGTTCCTAGTCGAAATGATGAATAGACGTCATTAAAAACAACATTCGTCACACATCTTAAATGACAATTGCGTATATCTGTAATTCAGTTTTGACTAGGCAGAATAAAGGTTAAAGATATCTCAAATGTCATTACGACTAGTGCAAATTATTGTGCATGACAGTGCTCTATTTTAGATACGTAATTTCCCCTCCCCACCATAATCAAAGAACAAGTGGGTTTATTTCCTTATTTCTGTGAATGGAAGAAGAAAGAAGCAGTCACAGCACTGGCTGTAATCGGAAAACACATAAAACCGTCCTAGGGAATCCTTGAGAGACACTATGGCAACATATTTAATTTTTTGAGCAGTGTATAAAATGAAATTAGTATTGCAATAAATATGTCAAAACATGCAATTAATACAAAATAATAATTGATAAATAGTTTATGAATAATGACAAAAAAAAGAAATAAACTAGGCCTAGTGACAAAGTATACATTGACTCAAGTAATTGAATTGGGGCACCATATAACTTAAATAGAAGTGTTGGGTGAATTTGTGGAACCAATGTGAAAGGTTTGGAGCCCAGACAGACTGAAATTTCACATTTATGGCAAGAAGCTTTTACTTTACCCCCAATCCTATCACTGAATCATCTAATGCACATGACCATAAAACACTGCTAATGATAAAAAATGGCTTCATTTTATACCCTCCACTAGCAAGTGACAGGAAGTCTTGTCATCGATGGCGTCACATATGTAGGTGTCTTCATCACCCGAGTCTACATCATTAATGGTAAGCTTCCGGTAAACACCATCACTGGAGATCTCGTATTTCTTGTTAGACTTCAGCTCTTCATTTTTCTTGTACCAGGTAACTTTTGCACTGGCACGAGAAACTTGACATTCTAGATGACCACGGTGTTTATACATGGCAATTTTGTCTCTGAGTTTCTTCACAAATTTGACAGGCAGCTCTGTAATGACAACAAGTCCTCATAATGTCCAGGGTAACTGCTGCCAAACATTTTGTAAAGCAAGGAAACTAGATCTTCCTAATTAAGACCTGCTTTTATAAGGTGTAGCGTTGATTTTGTACATACATTGAATATGCATCTCCTTCCATGTCTTCTGTTAAATATGCAATATATTCTTATTAACACTTCTAAAAATAAATATGGATGTTCATGAGTACCTTTCCCTTATCATAATGAAAAATCACATGTTGTTTGCCTTGTGCCCCATGTGTGCATAGCATGGCATGTTTTAGGTACACTTTGCAAGAGAATTAAGCCAGACGTAGACAATAATATCTTGTACATCTGGCCCTAGGTGTTTTATCCTCAAAATCTGTTTTCAAGACAAACTGCCTCTGTTGACATACTCACAATCAGTGAAAACTTAAAGGGAACATGAAGAGCAGAGGACAACACTTTCATCAATTACAGCTCATGCAAATGCTTTTACATCACATGCCATTTTAAAAGTCATATGAGGTTAGCGCATCAAGTTAACACAATTAAGTGTAAAATTGTAGTTCTAGAAATTGTGTTGCTCTTTTCTATACTGATACATAGTATAAGGCTCTTAACCAAGAATTAGCACAGTTGCATAACAATTTTCAGCACTGTTTCGTAACAATGTACCTTTTACCAGCAGCCTGGCAGTGGATGAAGCCTTCTCAGCAGAGAATTTAATCTCTGAAGAATCCTCTGTTGCCACAGATTTAAACAAAAGAATGAAAGTCTTTCCTGTTAAGGAAGATTTAATTGATTAATTAAGTAAGTATATGTCCACTAACATTTGTGTTTATTGTGAGCACTTCATAACATGGCAAACATAAGATGGAAAATTTAAGAATTAATTTGGCTTAGAAACCACTTACCTTCATGTCTGATCTTCATGTTGTCTCCTGCTTTAACTGATACGCCATCTTTATACCACTGCCCTTCTACCTCATCATGAGAGACCTCACAGACAAATGAAACGCTCTCCTTCTCTGTTACTTCTACATCCTGGAGAGGTTTTACTATTTTGATGTCTCGTGCTGTAGGGAATAAGGTATTTTGGAAATTGGTAACATTAGATTTAAAACTCATTGTATATTAGTATTTCTAGTATTTCATGATAGGTGAAAATGTGCAAATAAACATTTATTATGATCTATGTCATTTTAGTAAATGGTTCCACCTTTAAACATGTGTTTATTCTATTCATCCTGGTGATTGAAGAAATGCGAAACAATACTGTACCATGCACAGTAAGTGTTGCTGCTGTGTTGTCGTCTGCTGTGCGACATAAGTATTCGCCTTGGTCCTCATAATTGCATCTCTGGATGAGAAGCTTACGCTTGCAACCCTGGGAATGAATGGTGACATTCTTTCCTGGTTTTAGCTCCATTTGATTCTGAAAAAACATAATTAAAATGTATCTGATGAAACTATACAACACTCTGCATTCACTTAATAAAATATTATGGAATGCAAATAGGCATGTGAAAAAAATCCATACCTTAAACCATTTTACATCTGCATTAGCTCTGGACACCTCACACTCAAAAGTCACTCTCTCCTTCTCAGGGCATTTAATGTCTTTAAGTGGTTGAGAAATTGTGGCTAAAGGCTCTGTGAAAATCAATAACTAGCATTAATTAGAATTTTTTTCTATAATTAATGGCATCTTGTATTTGTAGCCAAAAAATAGCAATATATCAAACAAGCAACACCGTGTCAGTAAATACCAGCATGTTCGTATCTTCTGTTTAAGGCCTCATACCCAGTCATATTTGTCGATTATCAACACTTAATTTTGTGTGGGGCATGCATTGTGGAAATATTTCTCACAGCCTAACATTGGCTGAAAAAAAAAAAACAGTTAAGGCACCTGTGATGATCAGCTTGCCAGAAACATGAACATCGTCTGCCTGGAACACAATCATTCCAGCATCATCCATCTTCATGTGGGACAAAGTCAAAGAATGCTTATTGCCTTCTTTGGTTATCACACAGTTAGGTCCTGCTTTTAATTTTTTTCCATCTTTCATCCAAGTGCCTTCCAATTCAACTTGGCTCAGTTCAACCATAAATGTTACCGCTTCCTTTTCAGTAACTCTTGTTTCTTTTGCCAGTCCCTTTACCACCTGAATCTTTCTCTCTGTGAGGTTAAAAAGATAAAACATGTATTACACAATCATGCATAACAACAACATCCACATGAAAAAAGGTTTGCTTACTTTCCACTGTGAGCTTGGCCTGGGTCTTGTCATCCAAAGTCTCACATGAGTATTGTCCACAATCACTGTGTGTCACATTCTTGAAAAGGAGGGTTTGCTGAGCACCATTCACAACAATATTTATATTCTCTCCAGGTTGAAGAATAACACCATTTCTCATCCATTTTACTTCATTAGATGGCTTACTCAACTCTACCTCAAGACGAACTTCATCTTGCTCCTCAACTTTGATGTCCTGAAGTTTTTTTTTAAAGGTAACTGGGACCACTGTTAAAAATGACACTTCAATTAAAAATGTTTTTTGTTTTTGAAGAAAACCAAAGCAGTGCAGCAAATTGAACATAGTACAACAAGTATCAAAACATCTGTCAATTAATCGTAAATGAACTTACACTGCACTTGAAGTGTTGCTTTTGATACTTTTCCTTCTGCATTAATGAAAATCTCACCAACATCCTCTTGACAAACACTAGTTATAGTGAGAGAATGACTGTTCCCGCCATGTGCAATCTTATACTTGGTCCCAGATTTAACAAGAACATTGTTACTGAACCATTGCACTGTGACATCAGCAGGGGTGATGGAACATTTAAAAATGGCTTCTGTATTTTCAACTGCAACAATGTTATTCAGTTTGGAGGTAAATCTCACCAAGCGAGGGGCTGAAATTGCATCATTGACAATTTTATTAACTGATGACTTCACATTTTATTGGTGCAATTAATAGCATTGAAATACTGAAAACAATACCTTTTGTAGTGACTTTAGCCACCGTCTTGTCATCATTACTTTCACAGCTATATTGCCCCTCATCCTCCTTGGAAATTCCAGTCACTGTCAGAGTGTGTCTGACACCATCAGAACTGATGCTGTACTTTCCACCACTCTTGAGCTCTATCCCATTGTGCCGCCAGATTACATCACCTTTGGGTTTGTTAAGCTGGCAAACAAGAGTGAGCATGTCCTCCAGCACTACAGCTGTAGACTCCAAAGGCACAGAAAACTTCAGAGGTTCTTCTAGAAGCAAACGATTAAGTTTTCATACATGCTTTATATACATGCTAAGACATGTTAAGACATGCTAAGGTTTCAACTACTAAAGTAAGTCATGATTTGATTTTTTACATTGATCCAATAATCAAACCAAATTGACGTACCTTTGACAAGCACTTTGAAATCAATCTTGTCATTCTGTGTTTGACAACTGTATGTACCACTGTCTTTGAGATCAGCTGACTTCACTGTTAGGATGCAAAGAACACCTTCTCTCTTAAACTCATATTTTCCACCATCGCTCAGCTCCACACCATCTCTGAACCATCTCACATTTGCATTTTCTGACATCAGCTCAGTGGACAGAACTATCTTCTCTGTTGCTTGTACAACAACTGCATCTTCCATGAGAGACTTCTTTAAGAATTTAGCAGACGCTTCTGCACAACGGAGAAATGAATATAGCAGACAATTAATCTCTGGTACATTCTAAATAGTTGCAAAGCTTAAAAATGTACAACCTACCTGCTACATCAACCTTGAACACCAGCTTCTCTTTCCCAGCCTCACAGGTGTACTCCCCAGCATCCTCCTTGTCCACACAGTCCAACACCAACTGACGAGCCTTGCCCTTCATCTCCATGTGGATGGTTTTACTAGAACTCAAGAGATTACCATCCTTATACCATTTCACTTCTGTCTTTGAGTTGGTCACTTCACAACTCAGGGTAGCTTTCTGAAAAATCGTAGCTTTGACATCCTTTTGGACAGACTCTTTGTTAGCAAATCCACCCTCTTGGATTTCTATGATAAAATGAGAAGACATCTTTGTTAGGTAGCCATTCCCAAACTACATTCTATACACTTTATTTCCCCCTCCCCATGCACAGTTTTAGACAAACAATCACCAACTTTACAGCATGTCCTACTTTACCCGATATGTCTATGCATGTGACAATAACCCATCCTTGTATCCTTGTATAATAACTATATATAAGACACTGTCAAGACTGGAGAGTATCAAGACCAAGACACTGCCAAGACCAGAGAGTATCAAGACCAAGACCAAGTCCAGATACACTAAGGCAAGACCAAGACCAAGGCTAGTTAAGACTAAGTCCAAGACCAAGACTGAAAACAGACTAGGGTTAGAACTGACAAGACATGATTAGTTCTATCAATTGTACAAAAAAGGCCTTGGTGTCATGACTAGTTAAATCAAATTCATGGTTGAATCCGCCAGATTTGTCATAGTTACACTTTAGGCCTATACAGTATGCCACAAAAGTGAGTACACCCCTCACATTTTTGTAATTTTTTTATTATATCTTTTCATGTGAGAAGTTTGAAGATATAACACTTTCCAACAACGTAAAGTAGGCAGTGTACAGCTTATATAACAGTGCAAATTTGCTGTTCCCTCAAAATAACTCAACACACAACCATTAATGTCTAAACCACTGTCAACAAAAGTGAATACACCCCTAAGTGAAAATGTCCAAATTGTGCCCAATTAGCCATTTTTCCTCCCTGATGCCATGTGATCCATTGGTGTTACAAGGTCTCAGGTGTAAATGGGTAGAAGTTGTGTTTAATTTGGTGTTATCACTCTCACACTCTCTCATACTGATCATTGGAAATTCAACATGGCACCTCATGGAAAAGAAGTCTCTGAGGATTTAAAAAAGAAAATTGTTGCTTTACATGAAGATGGCCTAGGTTATAAGAAGATTGCCAACACCCTGAAACTGAGCTGCAGCACAGTGGCCAAGACCGCTTTAAGAGGACAGGCTTTACTAAGAACAAGCCTCGCCATTGGTCGACCAAAGAAGTTGAGTGCATGTGCTCAGCATCATATCCGGAGGCTGTGTCTTCAAAATAAGCGTAGGAGTGCTGCCAGCATTGCTGCAGAGGTTAAAGGGGTAGGGGGACCGTCTGCCAGTGCGCAGACCATACGCTGCATACTGCATCAAACTGGTCTGCATGGCTGTCGTCCCAGAAGGAAGCCTCTTCTGAAGATGATGCACAAGACAGCCCGAAAACAGTTTGCTGAAGACAAGCAGACTAAGGGCATGGATTACTGGAACCATGTCCTGTGGTCTCATGAGACCAAAATAAACTTATTTGGTTTAGATGGTGTCAGGTGTGTGTGGTTGGCAACCAAGTGAGGATTACAAAGACAACTGTGTCCTGCTAGCAGTCAAGCATGGTGGAGGAAGTGTCATGGTTTGAGGCTCTATGAGTGCTGCCGGCACTGAGGACCTACACTTCATTTAGGGAACCATGAATGCCAATATGGACGGTGTCACACTGAAGCAGAGCATGATGCTCCCCCTTTGAAACTGGGCTGCGGTATTTCAACATGGTAACGACCCCAAGCACACCTCCAAGATGACCACGCCTTGGGTGAGGGTGAAGGTGATGGACTGGCCTAGTATGTCCCCAGACCTGAACCCAATTCAGCATCTGTGGGGCCCCCACAGACGACAGCGCTTTTTTTCCCCAAGCGCTCATGCCGCCCCCCACGAAATGTCTAAAACCGCTACTGGCTCCGTGATGTCATCATGTAGGAGTGGAAGAGGATTCCAGTGACAACCTGTGACACTCTAGTGAACTCCATGCCCAAGAGAGTTAAGGCAGTGCTGGAAAATAATGGTGGCCACACAAAAAATGACACTTTGGGCACAATTTGGACATTTTCACTTAGGGGTGTACTCACTTTTGTTGCCAGTGGTTTAGACATTAATGGTTGTGTGTTGAGTTATTTTGAGGGAACAGCAAATTTACACTGTTATATAAGCTGTACACTGCCTACTTTACGTTGTAGAAAAGTATTATATCTTTAGACTTCTCCCATGGAAAGATATATTAAAAAAAGTACAAAAATGTTAGGGGTGTACTCACTTTTGTGACATACTGTATTTCATTAGCGTAACACTTCCTCTAGGCCTGATGGAAAACAACATTCTTACTAATGCTCTCCTATGACAACTTTATCAGAACTCATCAAAGATAAGAGATTTGATGTATCAGGAAGGTTTTCATAGGAACAGGGGCCTAGGGTAACAAATATGGTTACTAATGATCCCTTTAAGAGAGTAAGCCTCCAGTTTGATTTCCACCTCCAACACCATGCTTCATAACGAATGAAAAACACCTCATTTATTTAAATTCTGACTATACTATAGCTTATATACATGTTCATGAGATGTTTGATGCTAAATGATTGCTATTTTCTGACATTAAGCTACATTAAGCTTTCTCTTCTATATAGGTGTCCATTATAAAGAAAAAGCTTAACAACAACTACACCCGTATGCCTAATATTGGAATTTCAATTTTGATTTTTTAAGAGGTGAGAAGGCATGACTAGACATGTCCATGCCCATTGTTTTTGGACATTTAGCTCTGCTAAGCTTTTTCACTTTAAGCATTTTAGGATGCCTCAAAATCTGAGATTGTTGGCGTTCGCTGCAGTCAGCAGTTTGATTCACAAAACACAAGACAATACAATAGTTTATACTCGTGTAAACTAACAATGCTGTAGGCTACAGTACAAGGCAAAGCGGGACAGGTGGTCACTCTAGCACATGAGCATCTTGTTCAAATGAGCATTTTTGCACAAATACCATTGAGACCGCTATGTCCGAGACCAAAGAGAGTCGAGACCAAGACAAGACTGAGATCAAGTAGAGTTCAGTTTATGACAAGACCAAGACCACAAGAAATGTGTCACTACATCACTGAATATAATTATTTAAAAGTTGCCCTGTATTTTTTTTCCACCATGTACATAGTGAGACGAAACAAAGTTTCACTGGGAACAAAATGATGATTGATAGAAATTGTTTTTGTTGAAAGTGAACTTGGATCTGTGTTTTTAATGAGGTTAAATGGAATGTGAATAAACATATTCTTAAACCATAGCATTCTCCAAATAATAGCCAAAATGTCATTTTGTAAAAATACAGAGTCCCCATGTGCCAAATTTCATGGTACTTGGCGTGTTTTCAGAGATTTGTCCTGCATACTAATAAAGAGAAGTTTTGGCAAGTTATTTAGTGAAAACTGTTTTCGGACTTTCAACTTCAATTGGAAACAGCAACCCCTGTGACGAAATATCATACAATTTTGTACACATTCAGAGAAATCTATGTAGAGTTTGCTTGTCAAGTCTAATCAAATTTGGGCAATTAGAAACCAAGATATGTACTGTCAAACAATTGTTTCATATTTCATTTTGATTGACATGTACATTGGAAAGGGTTCATCTTCAGTTTTTGTCAGTATTGTCTACAGATGACATATACCAAATTTGATGAGATTCACATGAAAAACCCTTTGGCAACTTTGTTTAATTTCAATATTGCCATTTTAAAATTTAATAGAAATTGTTTTTGTTGGAAGTGGGCATCCCCCAATGTTTTCAATGTTGAGGTTCAACGAACGTTAGGAGAAAAAAATGGTGTTAAAGAGATACTGAGCAACTTTGAGTGCTATTTCTCAATGAAGCTCTCCCTAATGCATTCAAGTAAATAGACACTCTGAAAAAATGGGCTGCTTTTCCTTCCCCTCACCTTGTGCATGTGTTTTCTACTCAACTGATTAGAGTAACCAGAGAATACGAAAGTAGTCATGTACACCGAGGTAATTAAGACTTGGACACGCAGACATTGTAAGTGTGGTATACAGTCCACCGACAGCGGAGGCAGTCGAAAGAGTCTTTATTCGCCTGGTAATGACTAATTTAAGTATCTACTGACTTATGAAGATGATTAATTAACTCCAAAAAGTTTCATAGTGTTGCTTTCAACTGTAGCACTCTCCAGATAATAGGAAAAATGTCATTTAGTACAATTACAGAATTTTACGGTACCACCTTTTAAAGGTTATTGTGCTGATCATGCATGACATATACAATGTACAATTGTACAATTCCCACATTCCGAAGATATTGGCAATTCAAAACCCTAATTTTTGCATTAACCCATTTTACTAGGTGGCGCAATACTACAAGTGAGTGTGTATGGGTTGGGTCGATACACCTCTGTAACACCGACATGCTAAAAAAACATTGTCTTGGGTAAAATATCTGGCGTGTTATTTAGCAAAAGGTGTTTTGGGATTTCTAAAAAAATATTTTAATATGCTTCCCATCAATGGCACCGATCACAAAACATTGTGTCATGGCAGTCATTTAATGCCTTTTTTTGAATAGCTCTTAGTGAGTTAGGAGTGCTCTGGTCTATTTCAAAGCTCTCCCAGACTTAAGTGCTACTTTTAGGCCTAAACTAAAAATGCCCATAACTCTTATTTTAGAAAATGAGTAGTCCTAAAGTTACAACTGACAACCCCATTATTTTCAGAGTTTTTCCTAAATTCGCATGTTAGGAGCTTCTTCCTGAATATGGGCTCTGGCCAGGATTTGTGTCAGTGCACTGTGCTGCTTATCTTCTGGCTCTGGCTTGCAAAGACACTGCAGAGGAGCAGAGAAGCAACCATCCACAAACACATACAGGACTTGGTATTTATGGAATAGTGCAAATCACAACAGTTGCAACAGTTGCAGAAAACAGCTGCAATTGTTCTCAATGTAGCCGAGCTCAAAGAAACAGTAAGAGAAAACATTTCACACAAAATTCCTTATGGAAATTGGCATTTGACTTTGAATTTGCATCTCTAACTAGATGTACCGCATAGTGGTACATGGTATGACCGCCGCAGTGTAATGAAGTGTGGGAACTGCAGGTATGATGAGTTTGTGGTAAGTCAGTGTTGTGAGGTGAGAGTTTGTGTGGAAATGATTTGCTGGAAGTGGGTTTTGAATGAATGACATTCTGTGTGTTTGTGTATATTTTGTGTAGTTCCCACCTTCTCGGTCCAAGATATTGGCAAAACAAAATCACAATTTTTGCATTTAACTATATCACTAGGTGGTGCTATGCTTCAAGTGAGTGTTTATGGGATGGGTCGATACGCCTCTTTAACACTGGCATACTAACACAAAATCATTGCCTTGGGCATATTTCTTGATGAGTTATTTAACAAAAACTGTTTTTGTACACCTAGCTTTGACGGGAAGCATTGAACCCTGTGATGAAATATCACAAAATTTGGTGCACATGAAAAGAAAGCTGTTCAAAGTTGTCATGTCAACTTTGACCAAATATGAGCAATGAGAAGCTGAGATATGGACTTTTGAAGAATTTTAAGCTATGTTTTGAATTTTGATTGACATGTAACTTTGAAACAGTCCATCTCAAGATTAATCCTTTGATAACTTTTTCTTAGCATTATCTGTAGATTCATATGAACGGCCTATGATGAGTTCATTTACTTTCACTTTTGCAATTTTTAAATTTCCCAGAAATTATTTTCATTGGAAGGTGCCATTAACCAGTGTTGTCAATGTGGGAGGGTCAACAGATTTCATGACAAAACAAATTTGGTTGTAAACCTTACTGTTCTCTAGATAATAGGCAAAATGACATTTTGTATAATTACAACGCCCCCTATGGGCCACATTTTATGGCATGTGCTGTGCTTTTAGAAGTCTTTGTGCTGATTGTGCATGGCATATTTTGTGCAGTTCCCACCTTCTCAGTCCAAGATACTGGCAATGCAAAATCCCCATTTTTGCATTTAACCATATAATTAGGTGGCACTATGCTTCAAGTGAATGTTTATGGGCTGGGTCGATACACCTCTGTAACACCAGCATACTAACACAAAATCATTGTTTTGGGAAAAATTGTTGACAAGTTATTTCACAAAAACATTTTTGGACACCTAGCTTCAACAAAAAACATTGTTGCCTTCGACAAAATGTCAGAAAATTTGATGAGCATGATAAGAAAGCTGTTTAGAGTTGGCATGTCAATTTTTACCACATTAGAGCAATTAGAAGCCAAAATATAGACTTTTGAAGAATTTTAAGCTATGTTTCAAATTTTCATTGACATATAACTTTTAAACGGTTTATCTTAAGATAAATCCTTTGATAACTTTTTGTCAGCATTTTGTGTAGATGACAAGTACCAAATTTGGTGAGATTCACATGAACAGCCTATGACGAGTTCATTTGGTTTCACTTTCACAATGTTAAAATTTCACGGAAATTGTTTTTGTTGGAAGTGGGCGTTGACCATTGTTTTCAATGCGGGAGGGTCAATAGATTTCACGACAAAAAAGAACTGCTTATAAACCTTACCGTTCTCTAGATAATAGGCAAAACGACATTTTGTACAATTACAGCGCCCCCTAAGGGCCAAATTTTATGGCATGTGCTGTGCTTTTAGAGGTCTTTGTGCTGATCGTGCATGACATATTTTGTGCAGTTCCCACCTTCTCGGTCCAAGATATTGCCAATATATAATCCCATTTTTTGCATTTACCCATGTCACTAGGTGGCGCTATACTTTAAGTGAGTGTTTATGGGCAGGGTTGATACGCCCCTGTAACAGCCCTTGGCGGCCAAAAAACCTCTAGGGCTACATGCCTACAAAGATTCATGTCCCCCAAAGTTCCAGTGTCCTGGTTATCGTTGACGAAAAATCGGTGAAAAAGCAGCGGTCATAATTAACCCATTTAGACCGGGAGTGCATAACCGCTGTTCTACCACTAAGACCGGGATCGCTGTTGCGCATTTCTACCTTTAAGACCGGGAAAGCGGATGAGTCATTTTTGTCCTCTGCGGCCTATCATCATCGGTTTCCAAATAAAATCTACCCGAAAATGCACGTGACATTGTTTTGAAATATGGATGACTTCCATTTTAGTGCAGGGAGTTCAGAGGTTAGTGACGGAAGCGATATAGATATTGATAACAATGATAACTCTGAACATGTGGATCCTATCGACCGTGACATTTGGATACGACACATGTTTATTGAAGATGGAAATGAAGAGGAGTTCAAGGGATTTGAGACGGAATGGAGAACGGAAAATTTCCATTCTAATCCTCACAGAACTCCCTTCAACCGCACGCCGGGAATCAAAGTAGAAATACCAGCAGGTGCAATGCTGCTCCAGGTATTCAATCACATTTTTACAGACGAACTTTAGGAGCATCTCGTTACAGAGACAAATATTTACCGTGACCAGACCATGGGACACTTTATTTTTTACAGTTTTGAACTGAATAAGAGCTGCTCTTTCTTTCTTATGTGCACTGTACATGGTGTGACTGTTGTTGTTTTATTTTTTCCATATTATTGTGTTTCTGTATTATTTCATATTTTCTTCTGAAGGTGTAGAACAATAAATTACACTTGTCATGAAACCCACAAGTGTAAGCTCTCAAATACTTTTGGAATTTTGTCTCTATGTGCTTCAGAGGCTGAGAAATCACTTATTTAATAGGCGTTGACATTATTGTTGAAATTCCAGAAAAACCTAAGGATCTGAGGGGTTGTTTTAAAATCACCCTTAGGATTTTCAGGCCCTTTTTTCCAGGCCTTTTAGGTCTTAATGGGTTAATGTGATCATGCCATCCTACTCCAGGAGGTTACGTACACCTAGTGGCTTTCTTAAGAGATAGTGCTTGCCAATGTCCAGTTGCATTTCTGTTGTATTAGTTGCACATTTGTAAAACTCAGCCCATACCTGCTATGTGAAGCTTGAACACAAGTTTCTCTTTCCCAGCCTCACAGGTGTAGTCCCCAGCATCCTTTTTCTCCACACAGTCCAACACCAACTGACGAGTCTTGGCCTTTGTCTCCATGTGGACAGTTTTACCGGAACTCAAGAGGCTACCATCCTTATACCATTTAACTTCTGTCTTTGAGTTGGCCACTTCACAGCTCAAAGTAGCTCTCTGAGAAATGGTAGCTTTGACATCCTTTTGGACAGACTCTTTGTTTGCAAAACCTGTGTATTGGATGTCTGTGATAAAATGACAAGTATTAAATGGCTGAATATAATGGAAATAGCTGGAAATGAAATGCAAATATTAGACTATATATATTAGACTGCATGCACTTATCAGCAAAGGCAGGTACTGTGATCATTTTTGACGGAATTTACCCACGACTCAATAACTAACCACATATTTGGCTAACAATAATGTAGACATAAATGGCATTGCATCTTAACAACTTATATAAAATGGAAATATCAGTGCCATCTTGATAGTCTTACCACATCAACCAGTTACTTTGCTTTTTTAAAAGGAAACTTCCACCATCCAACAGTGATGATTAACTGTCAGCTACATGAACCTAAACACCAGGTATGCATCATTACACCTAAACAAAGATCTGTTGTGTTTGGACACGTAACCCTTGTACAGTATATGGACATCTTTGACCAATTACACAGACAGAAGATCTGACATTAATGTTTTCAGAACTGAAGTCACTTTGGCATGCACGGCTGTTTTGTTTCGGGAACTGGGAGTACTGTTAACAATGTGATGCTTGAGGTCAGGGAAGGGATCAAACTAACCCCTTACATTCTTGCAGGATGGTCAGACAGCAAGGGATTTAGTGTCAAGCCGGGCTCATGCTGGCTCATGCTGCAACAACCCTCTTCAGCACCCTCTAGAGGGCTGGTTCTGTGGAGAACTCTTTGTCTAATTATTATTAACAAGGCACAGCTGGCAGCCAAATTTTGTCTTACACGTTGTCTCCTGATTGCCCTCATCAGCTTAAGTACAGCATAAAAGGAGTCTCACCAGAGAAGACAAAGCAGTTTGAGTTGTGTTTGCAGTGGAGCTTAGGACAAACATTCTTTCCTACAGGCAATGGCAGGCAGAAGAGGACGAAATAGCTGACCGCCGATGAAGCCCTGCTCAAGTCCCTCACCCCCAGCCCCAGTTCTTTTTTTGCACCCTACTGGTGATCACTCAACTGCACCATTTCTGTACCATTGGTTGAATTTCCTGTGACCTTCACTACACTTTCCATGCATGAAAGAAAGCCTACAGAAAAAACCACACCCGCCTTGCTGTGTTTTTACTGCTTTTTTGTATCATTAATTTTTCATTCATTTTTGTCCTGTGGCAATACTGCTATAATATAAACTACAGTTTCTCCAAACTCATTGAAGAACTAAGTCTTTGACACTTCACAAAGTGGAATTAGTCACTGCATGCAATTTATTAACTATAGGTTTTATGGGACTATGTAGTGTTTCAGGTGCAACAGGTGTGATCTGTTTGTTGTTCTTTTTTTGTGTAGGCTGTGTGTGTGAGGGAGACATCACATTCAGCATACACTTTCTGTAATACAGCAACATAGCCCAATAACTAGATGTTGCATACCAAAATAAATAATGAAGTAGATATTCCGTATGGTGATGTGGAGTGTTTGACTGATTTTGTAAATGAAAGTCAATATGCCACAGTATGGGTCATCCTTGCCGAGAGGGTGAGCTGTTAGAAGACACAATAGCAAATTTACCACACCCTGGTATGTGCATGCAATCAGTCTCAGTGTACACACAGGTATGCACGCCAGCAATTTCTCCTTTAACCAGTTGGCACCATGATATTTCCCGAGTGATCACATTGTATTGTGTGTTGACCTTAATGTACAGAACCTGGGTTACCTGTGTAACCCTCTGCTCTATTGTTTCCAATGTGCCACATAGGAATCAGGAGGGCAACGCAGTGGTTAACAAATTGTAAGACAAATGATTAGACGACAGAAAGTTCTTCCACTTCATGCAGTTCTTTATTGAAAGAAAAGAGTAGCAGGCTCGGACCTGCGAGAGCCTCCAGTGTCGGCTGCTATATCCGTGAAGAGCGTTGGGTGCATGCCTGCCTGGCGACTTTGTTTAATGGCGGCGATCCTGGCTGAAGGGAGGAATGAGGAAATGCCCGAACGCTTACTGTGACTTTCCTGGGTTGAGGAAGCAGGTCGGTGGTGGATGGATGTTGGCCGTCGAGGTCAGAGAGTCAGGATTCGAAATTCTCGTTAGAGACATGTTCAGGAGGCTACTGAGCGAAACCACAAACCTGTGAGCAGCAAAGCAGGTAGGTAGGATGACGTAATAAAAGCAGGTGTTAGCATCCGATAGGTCGATAGATAATTGGCGATGAGCATTACATCTTCCTGGCAGAACTTCTCGCTATGCTTACATTCACTGTACAAACGTTAATGATGATTTCAAGATCTGCATAGTGACTCAGAAAGACTGAAGTAGCTATTCAGTTTTTTTTTCCTTAACTGGCATGCATGGCCTATTTTATCAGGTGACAGAGCCAAGTTTAACATTAATTCAACATTCTATAACCTGTGGTGGTGGTTGTGTGTGTTTGGGGGGGTTAATAGCTTCCCTATACACAATATGACAAGAAGTCTTTTGGGGTCACAAACGCAGAGATTTCCTTGACCCTGTTGGTTAGCAGTATTTGCCAATAACCTTTAAGCAAATCAAACTTGCTCACAAAAACAGCTGGCCCCACATGGTCAATGCAGTCATCCACCCTTGGAAGAGGATAGCAATCAGGTTTAGTCACAGCATTGACATGGCGGTAGTCGAAATGTGTAATCAGGTTTTTTAACTAAAAGACATGGAGAACTCCAAGGGCTTAGGCTGTGCTCAGCATTAGCCAGCATGTACTCAACCTCCCTCCTCAAATGTTCCCTTTTCGCTGGATTAACCCTGTAAAGGTGCTGCTTAATGGGAACAGCAGAGCCAACATCAATATCACATCCCCAAACAGCTCAGGAAACTGATGTACCAGTTCCAAAATATCAGCCCTGGAACAGGTAGCAACATCAAACTCTTCACCCACTGCAAAGTAGCGATCCACAGCCTTACGATCATACCACGCCTTAATTTTGCACTGTACTTGCTTTAGATTTTCACGGGCAAAATCCCAGACACATGGGACAGAATGTTTCTAGATGGTTTATCACCAAAACACTAGTCTTTAGAGACAGCCAGCAGCCCTCGTGGAGAGTGTGCAAACACAAGATCAGACGGACTAAATCCCAAAGATTCCTGTACCACCTCTCTACATGCAAACAATAACCAGGCAACAGCATCAGCCCAATCCTTTCCCATCTCCAAGCAGTACTTATGTAACATGCTTTTCAACGATTGATGAAAGCGTTAGAGTGCTCCCTGACTTTCAGGGTGGAAAGCGCTGGACACATGGTGCTGGATGTGCAGCTGTTTCAACACACGGGCAAACAACCTAGAGGTGAAATTAGACCCGCGGTCAGTCACTTTAGGCAGACCAAACAATGAGAAAAGGAGCTCCTTCAGTACAACATTGGTGGTAATGGTCCGCAGAGAAATAACCTCTGGGAAGCGAGTTGCTGCACACATCACTGTCAATAAATACTGATACCCACCCCTCAAACGAACAGGTGGGCCAACAATATTGGCAATGACAGTATCAAATAATTGACCGAGTACAGGAATAGGATACAAGGGCACAGGCGGAATCGTTAGATTAAGCTTACCAGCTAGCTGACAAACACGAAATGTCTTACAAAAACAAATGACATCACGCCTAACCCCAGGCCAGGAAAAATTCTGGTTGATACGATGAAGAGTCTTTGCTATTCCCAAGTGCCCCGCTAAACCATCATGAGCTACACTTAACACCTTATCCCTGTATTCAGCAGGCAGCACAATTTGAATGCAACCACTCCCCTGGTTGGGGACATGACAAGGCCTCCCACTTCCTCATCAAAACCCTGTCTTTGAAAAATAAACACTGCGGTACTCACTTCAGAAACTACCACAGAGTTACCGCACAGTCTGGAAACACAGTATTTCTGTACACACTCATAGACAAAAGAGGAGTTAGGGGCAGATACTTGGGGTAGAACATTATAATTGTCTTTAGCCCAGACATTACCAAAGCCAATGTCATTACCCAAGATAAATGTCACACCCAGAATTGGCAGTGAACTACGAACACCAACAGCAACGCTACCAGTGATACGAGCGAACTCTACAAAGGTCTGACGCTCTAATTGTCTGTAAGCTTCAGGCACCAACTGATAACCAAGCAGAATGGCCGATTTTACCTCATTACAATCAGAAATGATCGTGATCACTCTGATCGTGTGAAAATGAGACAAAAATCTGCTGCACATGCCCTGTCAAAACAGACTGTATTAGAATAGGACAAACCTCCCTAGGCCAACATAGGGTTAAAGCAACCTTCTCCAAAAACGGAAAAAAATTTTGCCCTCACTCAGAGGCGTCACTAGACTGAATAGAGTACTGAGGCACAGCAGGGGCACAGATCAATGAATGCGAGCGCGTGAAGCGCGCAAGCAAAATGTTTTTAAACACTTTTTCATCATGAAAAACATAATAAATAGTACCCAAAGTGTAGAATCCGATGGTGTTAATTTCTGAATCTGCAATTAGGCCTAATACGCTCCTCAGCTAACTGGCGAACATCGAAAAGGCAGACATGACCAAAATTAGACCAAAATGGACCTTCACGTGCGCCCCCTGACTTTTTAATAAAGTGTTTTTTGTGACAGGCGATGCATGGGCGATATATAGCAATACCCAGAGGATGAAAATATAACCACTTACTGTTTATCGTAACGCCAGAGTGAATAGTCGCTGTGTGGAGGGTTCACAAACACAGCCAGCCTACAGTCACCACACATGCGACAAGCCTACCTGTTTACTGAACACTTGAGTGCGCGAGCACGAGCAAGTTGGTACCAGTTCAGTTACAGTCGCGGGAATAAATGACCAAAGACATGCGACACTGTGTAAACTGAATACAGAATTACAGTATTACTGCAAATATGCATTATGTAGATAAGTATTTTTTTATGTTGCCTAAAAAAAATAATTAATTCATATTTCCATACCGGGGCACCCGCACATCAATAGAGGGGCACGTACCCCGGTAAAATACCTCTAGGAACGCCCCTGCCCTCACTGGCTATAACATAAGATATCTACCCACATTTTTCTACAGATTGCTTAGATCTTCTGCACTGTCTGGTTGCAGCTGCCATTCTACTTGCTTCAGCCCCTCTCTAGACAGAAGATTGTGGGCATGAGGAGCCTGTGGGACTTCTGATGGCGGAATACAGAACCCTCGTATCCACCGTAAATGTAAAGAATGTAATGTAATGTTAATGGCCAAGCTGTCTTTCCAAACAAGGACATTCCTGCTTTGCAGACTGGGAACGAAATAGACTAAAGCTCAACTCACAGCTTTGACTCAACTCATGTGACTCCTAGACTGCACAGCTCTGCCGCAAGGCATTTGTTATGGTCTCCCTCAACCAGTGCTGGCCCAGCAGGGCACCCTCTACCAGATTTAGTGTGGCAAGCCAACATTTTTTTACTTAGAACACAGTCTGTGTTCAGCTGTAAAACACGTTCAGTACCCTCATAAGAACTTACCTTGTTCTTTGAGAACCATTGACTGCGTTCACATGGTGGGATTGGTTTGGTTTGGGATTGGTTCACAACGGGTGGTCTGTCCCCCAAGTCCCTGTTCACATGCAGTTCGTCTAAGCGGATCCGGCGAGAGCTCCAGCTCTTTCCGCTACGTTAGGTGGGGGCGCTGTAGTCAACTTCTATCTTTCTATTATTATCTTTTAATACAAGGAACGTCTCTTCCACGCATAACTCTTGAACCACTCATCCGCTTGATCTCAAATTTGGACGGCGTCATCATAATGTTACTAGTGTGTGCAGTACCAAGTTTCGTGTTGTTTGGGCAAAAAATGCCAAAGATATCGGTCAAACCGTGCCGACCCAGCCATGACGACCCAGGCTGATAAGATTTACAATGCTAGCTGCTACAATGTTGGACATAACGCGACTAACGACACATAACTAAAATAATGGACATAACACGAGTAAACATTTGCCCACAACAAAGCTGCTACGTAGGTAAGATGTATCTTATCGTATACGCAACAGCAGACTACAGCACTGCACACATATGCCTACAGTGCATACAGACGACACGTAGAGGAGACTGAACTTTTCACCTCTCATTCCGGTTATTCCACATAGCAAAACAGTGGCTAAAGCAAATCTTACAAGTCAGTCAGTGCAAATGTATTTACATAGCCTTCTCCTTTCACCTGATATTATTACCCACTTAAACAATAAGGTGGTCTAAACAAAAACGTAATACTCTGGCACATCTTCTATGGGCTCTGCACTGTTCCTACTAAATAAAGACAATAAACAAACTTTCTGGCGGCATACAAACATGGTGTTCCAGGAGTTTGACGCATTCGCGTACGTGTTGTGCATTCTGCTGTGTTAGAAAATCTGTATGAAGGAACAAACTGCGTTTTTTATTTCGTTGATACATGCGCAATACATGAAAACCAATCCGATCCCGTTCACATGGCAGTCGAAGTGGTTTCGAAACAGCCCAGGCCTGGCGTCGCAACGGGATAACGAAAACCAATTCCAAACCAAACCAATCCGCGTTCACATGAAGCTGGTACGATCCCAAACCACTTCCAAGTGGTTTCGACTTGTCCATGTGAACGCACTCACTGTTGTACTGGCAACATGTGAAGCCTACGGGCACCACCTCTATGTCGCTACCTGACTGCAGTACAAATTAATCAGTCATCCAAGTAGTTCAGGATGTGAATTCCTTGACGCCAGACTGGGATGAGGGCTTTACCCATGCATGCATTTTGGCTCCCTCAGGTAGCACTGGCCAAGGCCACTGCTGGAACAACAACTCCCATGGCAGATCATGGCAGTGAGACGCTCTTGCATTCTTTCCCCCCACCTTATCCCCAGCCTGGCAAGCGGGTCTGTGACCAGCGCTTTCATAGCTGCAGGACTGGATGACTGCTCCCCAATGCTGGTTTTATCTCCCTATCCTTCTTTGGAATGAGAAAATATATAATAATAATAATAATAAATTATTATTATTATTATTATTATTATTAAAATATATGAAGCAATACCCCTGTCTTATCTGTTCCTAAGGCAGGAGTGTTACTGCCCCTTTCTCCAAGAGAACAGAGACATTCTTTTGAAAAGGAATTCCACCCCTTTAACTACCCTTTAACTTTTTTAGTTGCAGACAATCTACATTCTTGACAACATGCTTATGTGTCCACTAGGTGCTACTTAACATAACTTCTTGCTGGAGAAGTGTGTTAATTGAACTGACATCTCGATTCAGCTACCATCTTAGGAGGCAAAATAAGAAATTGCTGCTGTACACACATCTGTATATGTACAATGAGACTAAATGCACACACATAGTGGGAAGTGGTTAATTTGCAATTGTTGTCTCCTAACAGCTCACCCCCTTGGTTAGAATGACCAATACTGCTGACTGGGATAAAACAGAACTGGTTTTGGATAGAATGCCACTATATGAATAAAACACATTTTTGACACCATCAGTCTTTAAATGGCAACAAGTCTAACAATGCTTGTCAGGGCCAGTTGCATTTTTGATGTACTAGCTGCAAAATGCTTAGCCCATACCTGCTACATGAACCTTGAACACCAGTTTCTCTTTACCAGCCTCACAGGTATACTCCCCAGCATCCTTCTTCTCCACACAGTCAAACACCAACTGACGAGTCTTGCCCTTCATCTCCATGTGGATGGTTTTACTTGAACTCAAAAGATTACCATCCTTGTACCATTTCACGTCTGTCTTTGAGTTGGCCACTTCACAACTCAGAGAAGTCTTCTGAGAGATTGTAGCGTTAAACTCCTTTTGGACAGACTCCTTGTTAGCAAAACCACCCTCTTGGATTTCTATGATAAAATGACAAGACATATAATTATATCCTTCTATGTATAGTTCATGCTATAATAGCGGGTAGATTATTAAAGAAAACAGAAATTGAGATTTATTTTTTGTTAAAAGAAATTTTCAGGTGGATTTAGAAGGGTTTGCATTTAAACTCTTTGTGATTTATGTTCTGTATTCACCATTTCCTGAACTCTTGCCCTGCCCGCCTGCTCATCGGAGCACCTCAAGCCTGCCAGACTGCCTGATCCTGTGCCAGTCACTGTTCCCATGTCTGTTCCTGTGTCTGGTCCGGTTACCACCTTTATACCTGTTCCCTTTACAGCTGTCCCTGTACCACTGTCTGTTCCCCTATCTGTGCCAGCATTTGTCCCAGCCACCTTGTCCATTTCCGTTCCATTACTGTCCCTATAACTGTGCCTATTACTGTCCCTGTGTTGGTTCCTGTGTGTGTTCCCCAGGACGCTGTCTCTGAAGCTGTCCTGCCTAGTTTGTTTCCTCTGTCTGTCCCAGTCCAGCCTTCTGTCCCTGCCCAGCCTGAACCCTCTTCCAGCGCTTTTGAGCCTGCCTCTTTTGGCCCTGCCATTTTCAAACCTGCCACTGCCCTGCCTTGTCTGCTCCCACCTTCTGCTTCAACTTTTTTCGGCCGTCTGGAAGCCATCCCTTAAGGGTGGTGTTATGTTGTGGTTTTGTGTTCTTTCTTTTTTTATTCATTTCCTGTGGTCACCATATGTTTACCTGTTATGTCTCTTCCAGGTTTTCCTTGTTCCATGTCCTTCTGTGTGTTTTGGTCAAAGATTTTCTGAGCAGAGATAGCAGTCTTAGCAGTTTCCCCATTGCCTGAAACATAATGGCTAATTTTGTTAGCCTGTGTAACATACGTCTTACCATTAAAATTTAAATGTTTGTAGTCTTAGTCATGTTATTCTTCTGTAGGAATATGTCAATATGATCTGTACTTAGTCTGTTTGTTTTCTATAATGACACAAAGAAATGATATGTTATGTTTTATACAATGTGTTTAACTATTTTGTTGAAGATAACAGAAAGCATCAACATTTCCTCATTTATGGAAAAGAAGATTAAAGATCATCACATGGGTAGTGAGATTTGTAACTACTCTTTTGTTTTCTCAAAATAGTTTAGTTTAGCTTAGCATTTTCCCTGTAGGGTTTCATCCAAAGAAATTAGCATTTGTTCTCTCCTGTAGATTGCTGAAGACCGTGCTAAAGAGGCACACTGTTTCACCAGAAGTTAGCAGTCTTCCATGTGTTCCTGTCTCTGCTTTCATTGTCTCTGTCTTGTTTACTAAAAGGTTGCACTTCCTGTAGGTTTTTTCGCCATTGATTTCACCTGTGTCTTGTCCTCTGGCTGTCTAATTATTGTGCCTTGTTTTAACTTGCCTAATGTCATGTTTCTTTTGATTAGTTTCTCTTGAATTTAAGCCCCTGTGTTAGTTTTGGAGTCTGTTTCCCAAAAATGTCATTGCTAACTTTCTTAGCAACTTTGTTCGTTTGAACGATAAACTTATGACACTGCTGTTTCCCAATGGAATCGTTCATACTACGCAACTAATGATGTTTTATAACTACGTTAGTCCAATGCATCGTTCAATGACACAGGTGTTTCCCAACAACAGAATTTTGAATGATGCATTGGAAGTTGCATTCAATCATTTGTGCCATTCAAATGATTACCTGTCATTAGACCATCGTTTATGTTCACGTAACTATATGCATAAAAAACATTTTTGACACCATCAGTCTTTAAATGGCAACAAGTCTAACAATGCTTGTCAGGGCCAGTTCCATTTTTGATGTACTAGCTGCAAAATGCTTAGCCCATACCTGCTACATGAACCTTGAACACCAGTTTCTCTTTACCAGCCTCACAGGTATACTCCCCAGCATCCTTCTTCTCCACACAGTCAAACACCAGCTGACGAGTCTTGCCCTTCATCTCCATGTGGATGGTTTTACTTGAACTCAAGAGATTACCATCCTTGTACCATTTCACTTCTGTCTTTGAGTTGGCCACTTCACAACTCAGAGAAGTCTTCTGAGAGATTGTAGTGTTAAACTCCTTTTGGACAGACTCCTTGTTAGCAAAACCACCCTCTTGGATTTCTATGATAAAATGACAAGACATATAATTAGTATCCTTCTATGTATAGTTTATGCTATAATAGCATTCAAATGATTACCTCGGACCTGTCATTAGACCATTGTGTATGTTCACGTAACTTCTTGCTCATTACCTTTGGCCTTCAACACATTACTGCCACCAATTGTATAAATGATTTTACTTTAATTTACTTTATTTTCATCTTGGTAATGCCAGATCATGTAAAACACAGGGTGAAAGTACACCCCACAACACACAAAAAATGTTGTTGGATCATTAAAGTCATTTACGGCAGTGATAATGATCATGTTTAATACTGTGATGTATGATCAGGGATCACAAATCCACAGGTCATTTTCACCTGCTTCAAATCACACGAACTTGGTTGGCTCTTCGGTGCAGGAAAGTACTTCCACTGCCAACATGAACTACTGGGCTGCTCACCACTACCACTCTAACTGTCCTCTGCCTTTCACTGAACCCTCTAACCAAAAACTCAACAACTCCTTGACCCAACTCCTTGAGCCTCATTTCCGTACCAACCTATATTCCGTCCTTTCAAAATAAAAGTCTCTGTAGATTCCATGCTACACTGGTAACTTCACTGAATAAAAAAATCCTGGATCCAGATGGTTATCCGGATCACCACCAAAAACAAATCAGTTCTAAGTTAGGCCACTTCTGACCTATCCTGAAAATGTCATCAAAATCCATCCATAACTTTTCGAGTTATGTTGTTCACAAACAAACAGACAAACAAACCAACGCCGTCGAAAACATAACCTCCTTGGCGGAGGTAATAAACTGCAGAACATTGCAATCACTGTTTATTTAAAACGACAAAAGAAAACGTAAATAAACTGCAGAACATTGCTATAAACTGCAAAACATTGCCATACTCTCATTTGTGCATGTTTGCTTACTAAAACATAAAAATACATGGCTATACAGGCTATACATGTTGCAACTTTTCTGCCAGTTCAGCTTGCCTCTCTGGCGCAACAGCAGGTGCATCGGGGTTCAAAGCGTTGTACGCCCAGCTTTTCAGCTTTTCAGCCTTGCACGACTGACAACTGACAAAAAAACATGGTTTGCGCTGGTCTATATGAAAATGGTTTTTGCGTCCTCATAATAGCATCTGGTGCGCTTTGCGCCAGACCACACCTCTTCTTTTCGCTGAGATGCCCGTCACGGCGCAATGTCAATAACGTGATTTTTTTGCCTGAAAAAATGAACGATGCGCTGGCACAGAATAGCAATGACAGCATGTGCATGTCGTGAATGCACAATGCGCCGCGGCAAAATAGGGCCCTAAGTCTTCACAAGCTGACACTGTAACCACTCACCCATCATGCCACTTGTAAACTGTGAGGTATTAGCTATATTTACAGCCTAATAACACAATATTATAATAAATACAATACATAGAAATATGACACAAAATGATATTCAGATGTTTTTTTATGAGTAAGGGACATGATTGTGTTACCAGAGATTTCCAAAAGTTGCTAAAGATGTCATACCGGCTTAACTGAAATGAGGCTATGTTTCTGTTGTTTCTGTCATTATGTCGTTTATGTTGTTCTCCGTAATGAATGCATCCGAATACTCTCTGAATGATTTTGAAACATCTAGATACATTGCAGTTTGAAAGACGTACATAGTAACATGGTGTAGACTTCCATCGTACTTAGGTGGTTGGAGATTTTTAGGAAACAGTTGGACTCAGGCTGCTGGGTAGTTCGAACCTTAATTGTACAATGGTGGTTTAATGCTACCTTCCGTCGTTGTTTGGGAAACGGACCCTGGGTCTATTCTTATTTATTATCTTCATGTTATGCTGCCATGTTGTTCCCATGTATTGTATCTTCCTGAGTTTCTGTAAGTAAAATGTTTTATTTCAAACTCTTCACTTTTTGTCGTGGTCTTGCATTTGGGTCCTCATCCTCTCTCTAGAATGTAAAACACTGGTTCTGTAGAAACTAGATGTACCGCATAGCGGTACATGGTATGACCGCCGCAGTGTATTGAAGTGTGGGAATCATAGGTATGGTGAGTTTGTGGTAGGTCAGTGTTATGAGGTGAGAGTTTGTGTGTTTGTGTATATTTTGTGTAGTTCCCACCTCCTCGGTCCAAGATATTGGCAATGCAAAATCCCTATTTTTGCATTTAACTATATGACTAGGTGGCGCTATTTCTTCAAGTGAGTGTTTATGGGATGGGTTGATACGCCTCTTTAACACTGGCTTACTAACACAAAATCATTGTCTTGGGCAAAATGTTGATAAGTTATTTAACAAAAACTGTTTTTGTACACCTAGGTTTGACCAGAAACATGGCACCCATGTGGTGAAATGTCACAAAATTTGGTTCACATGAAAAGAAAGTGGTTCAAAGTTGTCATGTCAACTTTGACCAAATATGAGCAATTAGAAGCCGAGATATGGACTTTTGGAGAATTTTAAGCTATGTTTTGAATTTTGATTGACATGTAACTTTGAAACAGTTCATCTCAAGATAAATCCTTTGATAACCTTTTGTGACCATTGTCTGTAGATGACCTGTACGAAATTTGGTGAGATTCACATGAACGGTCTATGACGAGTTCGTTTGGTTTCGCTTTCACAATGTTAAAATTTCACGGAAATTCTTTTTGTTGGAAGTGGGCGTCGACCAGTGTTTTCAATGCGGGAGGTTCAATAGATTTCACAACAAAAAAGAACTGCTTGTAAACATAACTGTTCTCTAGATAATAGGCAAAATGACATTTTGTACAATTACAGCGCCCCCTATGGGCCAAATTGTATGGCATGTGCTGTGCTTTTAGAGGTTTTTGTGCTGATTGTGCATGACATATTTTGTGCAGTTCCCACCTTCCCAGTCCAAGACATTGGCAATACAAAATCCCAATTTTTGCATGTACCCCTATCACTAGGTGGCCCCATGCTTCAAGTGACAGTTTATGGGCTGGGTCAATGCGTCTTTGTAACCCCGACATACTACCACAAAATCACTGTCTTGGGAAAAAATGTTGAGTTTTTAAAAAAAAACTGTTTCTAGCTTCGACAAAAAACATTGTCCCCTTTGACAAAATATCACAAAATTTGATGCACATGAACAGAAAGCTGTTTAGAGGTGGCATGTCAATTTTCACAACATTGGAGCTATTAGAAGCCAAGATATGGACTTTTGAAGAATTTTAAGCTATTTTCATTGACATGTAACTTTTAAACGGTTTATCTCAAGACAAATCCTTTGATAACTTTTTGTCACCATTGTCTGTAGATGACATGTACCAAATTTGGTGAGATTCACATGAACGGCCTCTGACAAGAGTTTGTTTGGTTTCACTTTCACAATGTTAAAATTTCACGGAAATTGTTTTTGTTGGAAGTGGGCGTCGTCCAGCGTTTTCAATGCGGGAGGGTCAACAGATGTCACGACAAAAAAGAACTGCTTGTAAACATTACTCTTATCTAGATAATAGACAAAATGACATTTTGTACAATTTTTGTACAATTACAGCGCCCCCTATGGGCCAAATTTGATGGCATGTGCTGTGCTTTTAGAGGTCTTTGTGTTGATCGTGCATGACATATTTTGTGCAGTTCCCACCTTCTCGGTCCAAGATATTGCCAATATAAAATCCCATTTTTCGCATTTACCCATATCACTAGGGGGGGCTACACTTTAAGTGAGTGTTTATGGGCGTCTCCCCCTCTTTGATGGACACTGGCACAGCGGGGGGGGGGGGGGGGGGGGGGGGGGCCCTTGGGGGCCAAAAGCTCCTATTCGCTCAAAAACTTCTAGGGCGGGGGGGCGCTAGTGAGCACCGAATGGACTAGACGTGTTTCTCAGGAGCTCTTCTCCAACATCTGATTTAATTCGGTCCTTTCTATAATTACTGGCAGTTTTATCTAGATTTTTTTTATTGTCGCCACTTTTTGAGTGATTGGAGATGAGGAAAACGCAGAAATCCAGTGCTTCATCGAAGCCAGAGCGTGGAGGACAATCAGAAAAAGGTTCTGAAGCAGCTGCAGAGCTATCGCAGCTAGCCGTGCACGAGGCATCTTTGGACTCGGCGGAGTCTTCAGACCCAACAAAGATCCTTGTGGCCATACAAACTATGAGCAAAACAATGACTGATCGCTTTGATACGTTAGAGGCTACTTTATCATCTACCCAGGCTTCCCTGTTGAGCCTGGGGAATCGTGTTTCTGAAGTGGAGGATGCTACTTCAAACTTGGATGCCCGCCTCTCTCGTCTTGAAGGGATATGCACCGAACTGTCTGCAGAGAATGGAAAACTCCGCTCTAAAGTGGTTGATCTGGAAGCGCGTTCAAGGCGCCAGAATATTAAAATCGTTGGTTTACCCGAGAAGATTGAGAATGGACGTCCATGTGAATTTTTGACAGAGTTTTTTCCTGGACTGCTGGGAGCGGAGCATTTCCCCAAGCCCATCGCAGTGGACCTAGCACATCGTCTTGGGAGACTGCCATCTGACGAGAGTGAGCGGGCTCGTGCACGACCCCGCGTTATGATTGCCCGGATTCACCATTATCAAACGAAAGAAAAGATCTTGCAGCTTGCACGCCAACAATTTCCTCTGAGCTACAGGGATAACGCGATTCACATCTTCCCCGACCTTCCAGTGGAGGTAATGAAGAAAAGGGAAGCATTTGATGATGCCCGGGAGAAGCTCAGAGCTGCTGGGGCAAGGGTTGGCTTTCGCTACCCTGCTCGGCTGCGGGTCACGGTGAACGGAAAGGAGACGATATGCGCGACTCCCCAGGAAGCATTGGCTCTCGCCGAAACTCTGCCTTCAACATAACCACTGGTGGGAAACCAAAGCTTGGTATGTGTAATTCATGGACTGTTTTGCCAGGACATTCATGACCGAAATGTTTCATTTTGACTTGTTGGAGAGAGACTTAGTTTAGTTTAGTAGCTTACTGTTTATGGCCCGGCGGTCTCTCTGTGTGAGTATAGGGATCAGACTCCTACTTTGTTTGGGAAAGTGGGACGGGGGTTGGGGGGTTTATGTAATGTTCCAGTTTATATGTTTTTTATTTTGTCTCATTGTTTTGCTGGGTGAGTCGTGTGCGCATTTTGCCATTGTTTTCTTTATTGATGCATCCTAATGTTTCTACGCGAGGTGGCGGCATTACATTCGTCAGCTGGAATGTCCGTGGACTGGGTCATGTTCTCAAACGAGCCAAAGTGTTTTCGCATTTAAAATCTTTGGCTGCAGATGTTCTTTTCTTGCAGGAAACTCATATTAGGCCCTCTGCAGCGAAACTGCTGAGGTGCAGTTGGGTTAATCAGATATATCAGTCAACTTTTTCCAGTAACTCCAGGGGGGTGGCCATTTTGATCCGAAATATTTAGACATATTTCTACTTTGTGCGATCCAAACGGCAGATACATACTGGTAACTGGTCATTTATATTCATTTCATCTCACACTTTTGAATATATATGGTCCAAATTTTGATGACCCTGATTTTTTTTCTAAATTGTTTAATTTGATTCCCAATGTTTCTGACACACATCTAATAAGGTTACATGTCACTATTCAGACATGTCATTAGTCAGACATTAGCGTCCAATTGTCGGAGTAGCGACATTATCATTTTTTTAAAAACATATCATTATTCCGACAATTTTTTTTTCCATTGTCGGAGTAGGGGCATGTTGCTATTTTTGAAACATTCCGCTTTTCCGACATGAATAGTTTTATTGTGACACTGAAAACCAAGGCCTACCCTGGAAGCAAAACCGACTGTAGTCAAAGTCCCTGTTAACTAGTTTTTCGGATTTAAGTTAGGGAAAGGAAAACTGGTCCGTGTGACAGCAGGCAAGGGATTTTTTTCCTCTTTTCTTTTTTTTTAATATCAATACAACGTAGAGATAAGCAGCAGCGACAGACACGTACAGCAGCAGGAGTAAACGGGATAGGTGCGCTCAATTAACAAGGAGTTATGCACTGTACTCGCAATAAAACTCAAATTAAAGAATCGTTTCCCCTCGTAGGGCCTATGTCTGTCACATCAGCATAGCGTTGTTGTCTGCAGTAGTCGTTTCATCCAGCTGTATGCTGAATGGATACTGACGCAGACATTTACACAACTGTTCCTCAGTATCCGATGCCATCTCGTTGATCCTCCGTGCCACATTGCTGAGCGGCATGGCCCTCAACACCGATGCTGGATCTTGCTCTGCAGCACTGGACCTCTTCATTGACAGGAAGAACAAGTCTTTCTCCAAAAATTAACGGTGATCCCGATTTCGCAATTAAAAGAGAAATGCGTGATAACACCAACTCGCTCTGTGTTTGACTTCCCTTCCGACAAAACAAGGTAACAATGTTGCGCTTTGAATAGGCTTATGCTCCTTTAGGGCTTAGGGGAAAAAAACGTGGGCTATCCTCTGATGCCTTGCAGTGTGAATCTTGGTCAGGTGCTCGTTTCGTGTTTCATTGCCTCATTCGAAAACACGTTCACAAAAAAGGCACATCGGGAGGTGACCATTTGTGAGTGAGTTGATGCTCGTTATGTAGTAGGACTTTCTTTTTCGCTGCCATGTTTACAAATAATATATGCATATATATTGATAAATAGTGTGCTTATTAAACAAAACTCAATGTAGGATTTAAGTAGGCCTACTTTCTGAACCAGCTGAACCCAATTAATCAAGCAGCCCCGCTTCGTGAGAGCAGCTGTCAATCATTAACTGTGAAAAAAAAAACTGTCGGAATAGCGGTACTAAAAAGTGTCTGAATAGCGGGATGTCTGAGTAGTGGGATGTCTGAATAGTGGGATGTCTGAATAGTGGTATGTCTGACTAATGACATGTCGGAATAGGGGGTGAATGCCATCTAATAATAGGCGGTGATTTCAACTGTGTGCTTGATTATGTTTTGGATAGGTCCTCCCAGACAAGTCAGTCTCCTTCAGCTGCATCAAAGGTTTTGCAGTGTTTAGCAAGCTCCATGAATTTAGTGGATATATGGAGGCTGCAGCACCCCACGAACAGGGACTACTCATTTTTTTCTCAACGATATGCCTCCTTTTCAAGAATTGATTACTTTTTATTAGACTCGAATCTGACAGTTAATGTTCACTCCTCTAAATATCATAATATTCTCATTTCTGACCACGCTCCAGTTTCACTAGTCTTTAATCTCAGTCATAAACAACATCAGTACAGATGGCGTTTTCACCCCTCATTGCTTTCTGATCCTTCATTCGATAAATTCATTCTTTCTAAAATTTCAGAGTTCATGGACACTAATGATAATGCAGAAGTAACAGACTCTACTCTATGGGAGACCTTTAAGGTTGTGCTCAGGGGGCATATAATTTCATTTGAAGCCTCAATGAAAAGAGAAAAACAAAAACGTCTTAAGGACATTGAAGGGGACTTAACAAAACTGGAAGCCATCTACAAATCTGATACTACTGACTCTTCTTGCCTGCAAAAGATTCTTAAGCTTAAATATGAATATAACAGCATTTTGTCTGATCAAGTTAAGGGCCAGTTGTTGAAACTGCAACAAAGATATTTTGAGTTAGGAGATAAGCCCCAAAAACTTCTAGCCAGACAGCTGAGGGGTTTGCAGGCCGATAGGGCCATATATCAAATCAGATCAAAAACTGGGGAATTGATCACTGACCCTAGGAGTATAAATGAGTCTTTTAGAGACTATTACCAAGAACTATATGAATCAAAAGCCAAAGGGGATATTGCTGACTGGATGGCACGTTTAGACATTCCTAAACTAAATGATGAAGCGAGGGAGGCTATGGATTCTGATATTACCATTCAGGAGATTTTTGATGCTATAAAGTCATTTCCCAACGGCAAGAGTGCAGGCCCAGATGGATATGGCATAGAATTATACAAGAAATATCCAGGACAATTTGCCCCCCTCTTGCTAAGAATGTTTAATCACTCAATTGATGCTCAGAAATTCCCAAATTCTTTGTATGAGGCCAATATCTCATTATTATTAAAGGATGGGAGGGATGAGATGGATCGTACATCATTTCGTCCCATTGCATTGTTAAACACAGATATGAAAATTTTTACCAAAATCTTAGCAAGTAGGTTAAACAAATACATTGCCACTATCATTCACACTGACCAGACTGGATTCATCCCAGGTAGATTTTCTTTCTTTAATGTAAGAAGATTAATGAACATACTGTATCATAAATATGAAAAGGGCCAGGAAGTTGCTGCCCTCTGTTTAGATGCACAACGGGCTTTTGATCAGGTGGAATATAAATATATGTGGAAAACGTTGGAGTATTTTGGATTTGGCACTAAGTTTATCTCATGGATTGAAATACTGTACGCTCACCCTTCTTCTCGTATTCTAACTAATCAAGATATATCCACTCCATTCTCATTACATAGAGGGACACGTCAGGGCTGCCCTCTAAGCCCTTTGCTTTTTGCAATTGCAATTGAACCACTTGCCATTAGTATCAGGCAACATCCTGCTCTCAAACCAATACATCTTGGGGGTATAGATCATTATCTTTCACTATATGCAGATGATGTGGCCATCTTTATTTATCAACCTGTGCAGACCATCCCCGTTTTATTGGATCTTATTAAATCCTTTGGGGAAGTCTCTGGCTATACAATTAATTGGCAGAAAAGTGAATTTATGTCATTGAGTGAGGACCTGGATGCTACCTTTCTGCACAACCTACCATTCAAAATCACAGATAAATTTAAATATCTGGGTGTTGTTTTACCAAAAGACCCTAAACTAATCTTCAAACTTAATTTTCATGCCAAGTTAGAAAAGTTAAAGGAAGATATAGGCAGATGGCGTAATCTCCCTATCTCTATGATAGGCCGTGTAAATGCAATCAAGATGACCACTCTCCCGCGTTTTTTATATCTCTTTCAGAATCTCCCTGTCTTTCTAACAAAGTCTTTTTTTAAAACCTTAGATTCTTTAATTGTTCCTTTTATTTGGAATTTCAAATCCCACAGAATATCAAAGACTCATTTACATAAACCTAGAGAGAAAGGTGGGCTAGGTCTACCATGTTTTCTGCACTACTATTGGGCTGCCAATCTAAGAGCCCTGGTCTATTGGCAGTATGGTTATTCTATGGCAGTCACAGCAGATATTCCTGCTTGGGTTGCCATAGAAAGGAACAGTGTTACAAATAGCTCACTTCCAGCACTCCTTTTTTCAGCTCCTGGTCTCCCTGCAAACACAAAGCTGCAAAACAGATTGGTGTTAAATAGTGTGAAAATTTGGCAGCAAATCAGAAAGAATTGTAAACTCCCTAATACCATCATATATGACTGGAGGCAAAAAGGCATTGTTACTTTAAAAGATTTATATATGAATAAACAATTTGCCAGTTTCCCACAATTACAAGAAAAGTTTTCTATCCCACCAACACATTTTTTTAGGTATTTGCAAATTAGGAACTATGTCCGTCAGAATATATCTAACTTTGAGCAGCTTCCTGAAGAACAAAGTTGCTACTCATTATTACTGGGCTGTCCTGACTCCAAACACTTGATCTCTAATTTTGTCAAAATCTTTTCTGAACAGTTTAAGGTTAATACACAATTTATTAAGACATCTTGGGAGGCAGAGTTGGGAATACAAGTTTCTGATTTGGTCTGGGATGAGGGCCTCAACAGGATCCGGGTATGTTCTGTTAATTCAAGACACCAGTTAATTCAATTTAAGGTAATGCATAGGCTTCATTTTTCAAAAACCAAACTGCATAGAATTTATCCCACTATTTCCCCCTTATGTGATCGATGCAAGTCTGCCGAGGGCTCTCTTGCCCATCTGTTTTAGACATGCCCAAACCTGAATAATTTTTGGTGTGATATTTTCAAATGGTTTTCTGATGTATATCGTAAAGAATTTAACCCTGACCCTATGATTGCACTTTTTGGTTACTCCTTCTTTCTAATGGACAAAAGCCTCTCTGTTCAAAACACACTCATGTATGGAATGATCATTGCTAAGAGATTGATATTAAGACTGTGGAAATCAGAATCAGTGCCTACATTCAAGGACTGGCTGTCAGAATTTACAGGTGTATTACATCTGGAGAGACTCAGATATGACATGTCAAACAGACTGAAATCATTTTATAGGATCTGGCAGCCTATCCTAGATCACCTTACCCCGGATGATGGTGACTCCAGTCAAGACTGAAGTGTACAGCTTACCTCTTTTGTTGTTTATCTGTACTATATTGATATTTGATGCATAATAGTAATCCTACTCACCCAGCACTGTTTTGTTGTTGTTGTTTTTGTCTTTTGTTATTAGTTTTTTTTCCCACTTTCTTTTTGTGTTTTTGTGGCTATTGTATTGTCTTACCTTTTGCCAAAAATCTGAATAAATATATAATTGAAAAAAAAAAAAAAAAAAACTTCTAGGGCTACATGCCTACAAAGATTCATCTCCCCCAGAGTTAGAGTGTCCTGGCAATCGTTGACGAAAAATCGGTGGAAAAAAAAAAAGGAAAAAAAGTCTCTGCAACACTATAATGATAGCGGCGGTCATAATAATGGTGAGGTGGAGGCAAACAACTCTGCAATGCAAAGTCATTATTATTATTACTCTACCAAGTCATTACTTCCCTTGTTTCACCTCGAAGGCCATTATCCTTCTTATCTCCTGTTTGCATCCAGGAAACATTTTCATCCAGAATTTCCTTGTTATTTAAGATACAATATGCATAAACCACCAAAATAAGTGATTGATTTGCTACTTTATAGCATCTGTTAGGAAAAAGTAGTGTGAAATAGTAAGTCATTAAGTAACAGTCATGTAACCATCAATTTTGTTACCTACAGAGTTGTTATGGTTAATAATAATAATAATAATAATAACATATAATAATAATATAACAGTTCCTTGATATATGTTGGGGCACAATTGTGGAGCGCTTTAAATGTGACAAGTAAGATTTTGAAGGTAACCCGCTGGGATATCAGAAGCTAGTGTAGTTGGAGCAGCAGAGGTATAACATGGCAGAAGATTTTGAGCAGATAATAATGTGTGCCGTAGAGTTTTAAATGAGTTGAACGAGGGGTGAGTTTGTCTGGGATGCCTGACAGAATTGTGTTGCAGTAGTCAATGTGTGATGTTATCAAGGTGTTGAGATGCACTTCAGCACAGTGTTGAGTAAGTGCAGGGAGCAGTCTGGAGATGTTCCTAACATGGAAGAATGCAATTCGACAGACATTAATAATGTGGTTGGAGAATAACAGGGTGCTGTCTAAGATAACTCCAAGAAGCATGAGGATGGACAGCAGACCAGCATCTGCTCCACAAAGGAGATAATTTGTGATCTTAATGAGGGCTGGTTCAGTACTGTGTTGAGGCCAGATTGAAATTGTTCAAAAAGGTGATGATGTTGGAGGTATGTCGTCTGAAGTTGAGATAAAACTACTTTCTTAAGTATTATGGAGATGAAAGGCAGGTTGGATATGGGACGGTAGTTGCTGAGGTCATTACAGTCCAGTCCGGGTTTTTTCAGTGTTGGTCTAATCATGGCAACTTTTAGTGATAGTGGGGCTGTACCAGTTTTTAGAGAGGAAGATACGCCGACGAGTTTGGTTACCATTTATAAGCAACATTGATATAGAACAGCAGCAGTTCAACTTTTCCTTTACTATCTACTTCAAAGGTAGTCAGTTATGCAAAGTTAATGCCCACCTCATCAGCAATCATATATATATATAAATCAATCAAAGGCAACTCCTCCATTGAGGAAAGGGAGGAAGATCCTCTCAAATTTTTAAAGAGAGAGCTTCCAGGAGAAATTCATAAAAAACACATATATTTAATAGATAAACATGCAAAAACATCTAAAATCATTCAGTTTATTGTGTCATTGCACTCTAAAAATGAGAGCACAAAACAAATACGCAATTTAGGTTGAAACAAAAATCATGTAATCAATTTATAAACCAAAATGTATTTAAAACTTTTGACTTATCAAAGTAGCCACCTTTGGCAGATATAACAGCTGAGCATTCTTTCTACAAGAGAAATCAAATATTATTCATAAAATTATTCCCAAGTTTGTTGCAGGTCCCCATAAATGGCACTTGTAGGTTGCTTGGCTTTCACTCTTCTGTCCAGTTCATCCCAAACCAGCTCAATGGGTTTTCAAGCTTACCATCTTGTTATTTTTTCCTGAGGTAGTTTTGGCATAGTTTGAACTCGTGTTTTGGGTCATTATCCTGCTGTAGGATGAACCTCTGACCAACTAGGCGCATACCAAAGGGTATTGCATGGCACTGCAGAATGCTGTAGTAGCCATGTTGTTTCAGGATGCCACTCACTCTGTACAAGTCAGCGACCCTGGATCCAGCAAAACAGCCCCAGACCATCACACTTCCTCCTCCATGTTTGACAATTGATTTTATACACTGTGGAACCATCTTCTTGCCTACTTGACCCCATACAGAGGTCCTCCGTGATGAACCAAAAATGTGAAATTTTGATTCAGCAGTTTGTAATAGCTCCTTCCAGGCTTCAGCAGTCCAATGGCTGTGTTCCATGGCCCAGGAGAGCCTCTTTGTCTTATTCTGATGTCTTAGCAATGGCTTTCTTGCTGCAAATCGTCCTGTCAAATCTGCAGCTCGAAGTCTTCTCTTCACAGTTGAAACTGAGACTTGATTACTACGACCTGAAACTTGCTTACTACGACCATTATTAAGCTGTGCTTGAAGTTCTTGTCCTGTGAGCTGCCTATCACACAAGCTGTTAACTCTTAGAAACATGTTCTCTGATTAAGTTGTGACTTGGGGTCTGCCACTTCCTGACAGTTTTTCTTCCAGTTTCTGAGTGATATTTGATGGTGAAGAAAGCTGTACTCACTGACAGTGACTGTTTTGACCGGTAGTGTGTATATATATATATATATATATATATACACTACCGGTATATACTGCACTCTATACAGTATATACTATATATATATATAGCTATATAAGCAATTATATATATACACTACCGGTCCTAGGACACACATCAAATGAAACAAACAAAACTGTAAAACTGAAACCATACCTGCTACATGAACCTTGAACACCAATTTCTCTTTCCCAGCCTCACAGGTGTACTCCCCGGCATCCTTCTTCTCCACACAGTCCAACACCAACTGTCGAGTCTTGCCCTTCATCTCCATGTGGACGGTCTTACTGGACCTCAAGAGATTACCATCCTTGTACCATTTCACTTCTGTCTTTGAGTTGCCCACTTCACAGCTCAGAGTAGCTTTCTGAGAAATGGTAGCTTTGACATCCTTTTGGACAGACTCCTTGTTTGCAAATCCTGCTTCTTGAATTTCTGTAATAAAATGACATGAAAAGGTAGTCTAAAAATCAAACTTGACATTAAAAATAAATGAATTTCTTCCTTCTGACATTCACATTTGGTTCATATGAATAAAATAAATTAATAATTTGGACAGTTCCAGGGCCTTAGGCATTGGGCCTTTAAGGACATGTAAAAAGGTAAAAACCTACAATATAGAGTATTAGGGCCCTAAGATGTGTACATCAAATTGTAATGGCAATTTGTAGACCTGCAGTTAGACTCCTTAGCATTGCTTAACCCCCTTTTACTCACCGTACAATATCACACTTGTAAATATACCTCAATATGTTTTCTATAGCTTGAGTACTTGATTTTTATCTTGTTTTTATGTTTTTTTTCTTCTGTAATGCAGTCCAATTCCTTATCTGCTGCACAGTATTGGCAATATTTTTTTTTAATGTAAAACTAAAATGTATCAGTATAAAGTTACTGTCCTCTGAAAAAAAAGCTCTACACATAGGCATAATAATCTAAATGGCTGGCAACAAATGTGAGTACACCCAAGGTGATGGTTGTACATGTCATTTACCATGCAAAGCCATTCATCCAATTCATCTTGTTTATGTCATTGTTTGTATGTGTATCATGAATTAGAGCTGCTAGTTTTAGTGCTTTTGCTAAAATTCTGTCATACTAGTCACTTGATGTTCAACATGGCTGTCTGAGGATTTGAGAAATAGAACACAGATTTTCTAGTGCTACTAGAAAAATGACAATATAATTACAATAATGCAACTGCTTTTAACAACCAGCAAGTAGACTACATCTGGTTGGCTCCTGTTGGCAAAACTGGTGTGCGTTTCTCAAACAGTCCGCTAAGTTAGCATTGTACTACCATTATACTATGGAAGTATCTACTATGTTAGTGGTGAAATCCTTCCGTTTCTCAAAGCTCTCGTACTTCGGTAGAACTATCATTGTGGGTACTTCCATAGTGGCCTCTACTGTTGTTCCTATTTGAGTGTGTGAAGCATGGAAACAACGGAGGAAAACCAGGGGACTACCATTTTGATTGGATGGTGAACACGTTGATGACACGCCATGACACTGCTTTTTCCTTTTAAGACATGTATCTTTGTTGAAATCATACGATAGTGACAGTAATAAATGATTGCGGCATGGTAAACGTCTGGCAAAACTAACTCAAGTGCTAAAACTTGGCCCAATATCCACGAGTGTAGTGAAGAAAATTATATTTTGGCAAATCCGTAGGTTTCAACAGTGTCTTGTCGTCAGTGCTATTGATACTGTAGTAGAAAAATCAAAGGTGCATGTGTGTTGGGGCGTGCTTCCATTGCAACGCGCATCCCAACCCCCAACCAGATCTCCCGGATCTCCCGCCACACGAAACAAAGGCGTCACACCTGTATATAAGGAGGGCGGTGTGCCCCGTATAATTGAGTTTGTATGGTCACAGCCTTAGGTGCACGCTGTATTAAGCTCCCAGATCCATTACAATAAACCTCGAGGGTTTTGTCATTTACCACTACTTGGCTTGGCTTTGTCTCTACTTTGTTGATAACTAATTTTTGGACGACATTTTGACGCTGTGAGCAGGGTTTCTATCTCTGAGACGCAGTTGGGGCAGGACGACGAAGAGGAGGCTTCCCACGCCGCGACCTGGGAAGAGTTTTGCCTTAAAAGCTTGGGAGAAGGCCGTAGGAGCTATAAAAAACAGCGCCGTGGCACCCTCCTTCCCAACGTCGTTCGAGTGCCTCTGCAGATCAGATAACGAAAACCCGAGCTGTGTTGGGGAGCATCCAGCCGAGTGTGGTAAGGACACTGAATTTACACATTTAAAGCTGTGTCTATAATTCAGAAAAAAGGCCTATTGTTTGCCTGCCCTTAGATGGGCAGAGGATCATTAAGGTGTCGGGGACACCGCCCCATTACAAAAAATATTGGACGCTGATAAATTATTTATTTGGTTATACTAGAGTGGGGATAAGTCTACTCGGGGAGTAGCAGTACCTAAAGTCTGCTCGAGAAGCAGCGAGCTCCAAGTATTCAGGGAATAGCTGCCGGCACCTTGCCAAGGGGCAAGAAGCTCGTTCGGGGAACGAAAAGGCTCGAGGAGTCTGTACCTTGCGGGGCAAGAAGCTCGTGCTGGAAACTAGAAGGTTCTGGGAACTTTGTGTGTGTATTTGTCATAGAACGAACAGATCTGGTGCATGCAGTGTTTATAATCGTTAGTACTGATTATTATCATCATATGGGTGTCCCTGATGACTCCCACTAGTCTGCCGACGGGCATTGAATGTTAGTGAGCGAACGAAATAGTGCGTCTTCGGCGCGTTAAGCGAGCGAACCATTAAAAGTTCATGTGTGTGCGAGGGGGGCTAGGCTACATCGCTGTTGAGGGCTTCTGGACATTACAACACCGTGCGATTGTGCAACAGCGAGGTAAAGGTGCTTTTTTTCTTTGTTTGGCTCATAAGAGTGAAGCGGCTGTTAAGTTTGTGGCCTCACTGATCCCAAGCTCCGAACAGGCCTGCAACTCATAGACACTCATTGAATCAAGTTTGCACTGAACGGTGAACTGTTTGAAAGGTGAACTGTGGACTGTACATATGTTATCGGTATTGAATTTGGACGTGTATTGTTGTAAATGTTTATGCTGTTGAAGGTTTACTTTATATGTTGAGGAAAGTAGGGATTTACCCTTACCCTTATGTGTGTACTGGGTATCACAGTTCAGTTAGAAGCATTAGACAACAGACGGGATATAAAGGAACAACGCAGGGCACCCTTTATAAGTTTGTACTTACAACATACTTGTAGCATACTTATAGTGTTAAAGGGGTGCTACATGTTGTCTCTTTGTGTGAAAACCCAGAAAAACCTTGAGGAGAAAACTTCCACTTTCACAAAGACCACATTTACCACTTTCATTTGTTCACAGGATTCCCAGATTAGATTTGGAAAGCTGTATGGATTTGTAACATGACATTTAACTTTCACGTTTTTTCCATTCCTTTGTTTAGGTTTATGAAGCTAAGCCTATCAGGCGAGAATATGATTTTATGCAGAACCTGACTTTAACAAGAAGTTGATTTTGATTACAGATTTCGAATTGTGTTCGGATTGCATCAGATTTCGTTTGTCACTGCTAAATATGTTTTCTGATGTATCATCCTTGAGTATACTTGTGCAAAATGTTTGCCTTTCCATAACGTCTTTGTGTTCTTTCACAACAGATGAGCTTGTTTTAATCCCTCTGAAGCAGAGACTTCAGAAACCACTCAAGAGTCGTGCAAAACCTGTTTTTATGCTAATCGATTGCCATTTGGTCACCTACAGAAGGTGTTGGTGTGAGTAATTTGATGTCTGAAACGTCTCAGCATAGAGCATAGAAACACATACATTTCAATGCTTTTAAGTTATACTGTTCATTTTGCCTCATATACTCAATGTAGTGATTCATTCATTTATTTTGTTTGCAGTTATTCCATCGTTTGTTTGTTTTAATACACTGATGAGACTTATTGGTTGTCCTGTCTTTAGCATTGTCATCTCTATGTCTATAAGGTCACATTGATATAAGAAATTAGAAGAGGTTATGTCAATCTGTAGTATATATTATGTTTACAATGCAAGCTCAGGACACTTAAAGTTAATGGCTAAAGTGCAGTTGGGTCTCATCCCCCCACAACCATCTTCTAGTTGTGTATTATTTTAATTCTGTCTGGTTTATCTAAACAGTTTTAAGTTTTTCAGGAAACAAAAAGTTGTGTGCCATGGGCAAAGCAAAGAATTAGTTTTCAAACAACAGAATATACTTTTTGTTTGTGGGTAAGAAGTTTTGGTACACTCCTGGTACTATGTCATCTCTCCTTTGCTAATTTAGACTGAAAAGTTTAATTCCTGACGTACGCTAATAGTGGAGATCAAAAGGTGCTTCCCCGTCTGAGTTATTTGAACTTATGGCGTAATTTAATAGTGGACACTAAATGGTTTTTCCACGTCAAGGTTACACATTGAGGATATTGATGCAACTAAAGAAAAAAAGGTACTTTTTTTTGTGTCTGTCGCAAAGGACCCTGATCTGCTAAGCTGTTAACAGCTATCGCAGATCAGAAAGGGGGAGGAGTACGGTTTATAGACTATAGGCTATTAACTTTCAATGGAAAATGGGGGGTGAAGCCTAACTATAGACCATGTAATCATGAATGGTTTTTCGGTATTAACAGTGACGTGGCTAATTGAATAATGAGATTATGTCTGGGGTGTGACAAGGGGGTAGCTTGATGGCTGATGGGTCTAGGATCACCTCCTGATGGATCTAGAATCACTTCCTGATGGGTTTAGGATCACCACCTTTCTGCAGACATGTTAAGTCAACACCCATCGTCATCTAACAAAAGCCGGTCAGTCTGAGCTACTCTGAGCTACAATCTCTTTGGGTGTCAATATTGAATACACAAGTACTGTTGGATTAGGGTGTCTTTGTTTCAGGTCAAATCTAAAGAAAATAACTGACTCTGATAGCCCAGCCAGACCTGTGTAGTCTAATCAGACTTAAGAATCAAATCAGACTTATGAATCAAATCAGTTTCAATAGAGGATAGGGGTGAGGAGGGGTTGTTGATTCTGACTGTATTCATGCCTGCACTGTTGATACTACAAGTTATAGGTTTATCTTAGATGGACACTGGAAAGCTAACTAAAACATCTTGTTTCCTCTCTATGGAGATGAAGAAAACCGACGGACTCATTGATCACAAGTTTAACCATTTTCATAACTAACTACATTTAAGGTCTGTTTGAGATTTGCAGGAAACCGACGCCTTGCCTTTCACCATCGAAGGACAAGAATCCTGCATAACTAACTACACTTAGGATTTGTCTGAGATTTGCAGAAAACCGACGCCTTGCCTTCCACCATTGAAGAACAAGGATTTTACTGATTCTGCTACATTCACAAGGTGTCAAAAGGGGGACATTACAAAGACCCCTGTGCCAAGTCACATTTTATTGGAGGAAGACCTGAGAAAGTTGCTGGTGAAATTGGAGCAACCAACCAACACAGAAACTACACACACACACACACACACACACACACACACACACACACACACACACACACACACACACACACACACACACACACTTTTAGCATAGTGGACCTACTGTGGGCAGAATAAACCCCATGAGCAGTACGGATCCAGAAGGCACAGGCAGTCTACCCTGGCCTTCAGTATAGGCGCTTCAAGATTTAAGAAGATGAAGAGGATTACTCTTGTTTGCGTGTGTCCACACACAGACACACTGCACACCACACACCACATGAAGAGGAGTCAAACATCATATGCGTCATCGCCACACTTCTTTCTATTACAGGAATTCTACAGCTACCAAGATGATGGTGTTCACCATACTTTTCATATGTCTGTTTAGCATGGTCTGTTGTTTTATGCTTTCCATAAGTCTGTTAGCATGGTCTATTGTTGTTGCTACTTCTTTCCAACGTTCTACAGTATTCTGTCACAGCCACAATATCAGAGTATTAGAGTTTCAACATGTAGAAAGATGACACAAGATGACACAATTGTATAGACCTCTTTAATGCACATTTTTGTCCGCTCTCGGCTGTCCGGTGGTCATTTTTCACGACACCAGAAAGGAATTTTCCCAAACCTCTCATCGGTTTCCACAAAATTGGCAATGATAGTGGTTTTACTTTGGGTAACATGGGTTTCGCCTTTCCACGCGAGTGTGACTGATAAAGAAAAGAGAGACTGGCAGGTCTCATTCATGGAAACTGTAAATGTATCTGTTTAGTTCTTCTTGGATGCATCAAGGGCAATTGTAATAGTCAAGTCAGTTAGATCTATAGTCATAATATCATGATGTTTACGGTATTTCATTTGCTCATGGAACCATCTTTTTATCTGTACAGACTTTCTACTGTCAATTTCCTTTAAAGCTGAAGTTCAGAATGTTTTTGCACATGTTAAGGCTGCTTTTAATTTATTTTAACCTGGGTTTCATTTCCCTCCATTGTAATGTAACATGTAACATCTTTTTTATGTGAATGTGAATGCTTCCATTGCAACGCGCATCCCAACCTCCAACCAGATCTCCCGGATCTCCCGCCACACGAAACAAAGGCGTCACACCTGTATATAAGGAGGGCGGTGTGCCCCGTATAATTGAGTTTGTATGGTCACAGCCTTAGGTGCACGCTGTATTAAGCTCCCGGATCCGTTACAATAAACCTCGAGGGTTTCGTCATTTACCACTACTCGGCTTGGCTTTGTCTCTACTTTGTTGATAACTAATTTTTGGACGACAATACTTTGCCACGGCTCACCTCTGTCTCTTGTCAGTAGTTCAGCGAGCTAGTCGGGAGATTCCGATGTTATTCTCTTTAGTCCCAGGTTCAAATCCCAATGCACACGTGATTGCATGGAGCCTTCGTTCTTTACTACAGTCGCTACTCATGAAACACTTTCAGCTGAGTGGGAATGTTGTTGCTTTCAGTCACTGATTTGCATCTCAGTATAGTAATAGAATTAGCATTTATGAGTACATGTACTCTTTCAATCAACTAGATGTACCGCATAGCGGTACATGGTATGACTGCCGCAGTGTATTGAAGTGTGGGAACTGCAGGTGTGATGAGTTTGTGGTAGGTCAATGTTGTGAGGTGAGAGTTTGTGTGGAAATGATTTGCTGGAAGTGGGCATGGATGTGGGTTTTCAATGAATGAAATTCTGTGTGTTTGTGTATATTTTGTGTAGTTCCCACCTTCTTGGTCCAAGATATTGGCAAAGCAAAATCAGAATTTTTGCATTCAACTATATCACTAGGTGGTACTATGCTTCAAGTGAATGTTTACGGGCTGGGTCGATACACCTCTGTAACACCAGCATACTAACACAAAATCATTGTTTTGGGAAAAAATGTTGACAAGTTATTTAACAAAAAAGGTTTTTGGACACCTAGCTTTGACAAGAAACATCGCCCTGTGTGACGGAATGTCACAAATTTGGTGCACATCAAAAAAAGTCTGTAGAGTTGGCATATCAACATTGGCCAAATTTGAGCAATTAGAAGCCAATATATGGTATTTTGCTGAATTTTAAGCTATGTTTGAAATATTCATTGACATATAACATTGAAGGTTAATCTCGGATAAATCCTTTGATAAGTTTTTGTCATCATTGTCTGTAGATGACATGTACCAAATTTGGTGAGATTCACATGAACGGCCTATGACGAGTTCGTTTGGTTTTGTTTTCGCGATGTTAAAATTTCACGGAAATTCTTTTTGTTGGAAGTGGGCGTCGACCAGTGTTTTCAATGCGGGAAGGTCAATAGATTTCACGACAAAAAAGAACTGCTTGTAAACCTTACCGTTCTCTAGATAATAGGCAAAATGACATTTTGTACAATTACAGCGCCCCCTATGGGCCAAATTTGATGGCATGTGCTGTGCTTTTAGAAGTCTTTGTGCTGATTGTGCATGGTATATTTTGTGCAGTTCCCACCTTCTCGGTCCAAGATGTTGGCAATACAAAATCCCAATTTTTGCATTTACCCATATCACTAGATGGTGCTATGCTTCAAGTTAATGTTCATAGGCTGGGTTGATACGCCTCTGTAACATCAGCATACTAAAACAAAATTGTCGTCTTGGGAAACATTGTTGACGCGTTTAAAAAAAAAAAAAAAAAACAGTTTTTGGACACCTAGCTTCGACAAAAAACATTGTTCCCTTTGACAAAATGTCAAAAAATGTGATGCATGATAAGAAAGCTGTTTAGAGTTGGCATGTCAATTTTCACCACATCGCTGTAACTGATGAAGAGGTATTTTGGAAAGCATTACATTTATAACCAGTCATTAACTTAAATAATCTTTAAGTAGTGTCCTACCTTAATGACACCAGTTCTATATGAACTACGGATGATATAACAGATTCCAATCTGACAGATAATGCATTAGTTATAATTTTGAGATCTACATTCACTTTAAGTAGTTGTGTTTCTTTTTCATGTTCTTCTTTCTTTTTACTTTATGTGTACAGTATGATATTACTTTCATCCTCATAAACACTTAGGCAGTTTCCCATAGTGTGCAAAAAACTATTTCAGGGGTGCTATTACTTTCCATAAAAGTATTCTTGAGTGAAGTACTGTATGTTTGAAAATCCTTATCCTTCAAGAGTGAAGTATTAAAGCATCATACAAAAGAGGTGTTAGACTGTTGTTCTGTTAAGAGAGTAATGCTTACTGGTGCATGAAAGGATGTATGACCTGGTGAATAATATGAAAACCAATGGCAGTTCTACATAGAGGCATGGGGTGGCCTGTGCCTCTGCAGACATGTCTGTGGCCACCCCACCCTGACCAAATAAAAACATGATGAATTTATTATGATTTTACATGCAAGCGCCAGGAATAATGCGACACAACATTCATAGACAGCATCATAAAAAACTGCCTGCCTACTAGCCACTACTTATGTGTGTACAAGTAGACCACGAAAGCAAGCAGAAATAGAGATGCTTCATCAAGGCTTTGATCAGCATGAACCAGCTTGAAATATATGCATGATCAAGCGTATATTGAGAAGGCTACTAAAGGTATTATGACCAAATTACATCGTCTAATACTTTAAGAAAGTCAGTCATTGTTTGCTTGGTAGCAAAAGGTGCAAGTTTCCCAACACCTAATTAAACAAAATTAGCTCATATTTGAGCTCTGTCATCTTGTTTCTAGTAGGTTCTATCATAAGCTGAGATAGTTTTTGGTGTTATCGTAAAAAGTTTTTCATATTCTAATTTGTTATACATGGGCAGGGCTTCAGTAGCCTGGGCACGCCCATACTTCCTGTGCCGCTGCATTTGAATTTCGCTTGCAAGTCAGTCTTGCCAAGCTCCCTGTCTACACCGTTTCTACATTAACAGAAAAACTGGGACCAATGAAAATCTAGCATTTCAAAAAGGCAATGACGCGGTATTTTAGCGACCGGAAATCTACCTCAGTCACTGTCAACATGGCGAACGTGGAGCAACGGCAAGATTTCAATGCAGCTGTAGATGCTGTTTTGGAAGAATTCAAAGAGAAGTTCTCTCTGAAAATAGAGCAAAGGTCAGCCCTTGAAGCATTCCTTACAGGAAAGGACGTTTTCGCAATGCTACCGACCGGCTTCGGTAAAAGTTTAATTTATCAGTTAGCCCCACTGGTTGCCAAGTCGATTCTTGTTTGTATCAAGCAGTTTCTGTCGCTGCGTATACGTCAGAGGACAGAGGGGTGTGATTGGTCGAAGCTTCGTCCAGTAGCAAACACAGGCATTTCACACACGTGGGTTAAGCCCGTCCTCTGAGAAATGGCCAGCTTGGCCAGACCAATGTTCGCAGAGCATTGATAAGTCACGTTAGCCAGGCTAGGGCTTCAGGCCTTTATCCCTGAATCTGAATTATGTTTAAGATGTGTCTGCTGCTTGCAAAACAGGAAAACAAGCGTCATTATCCTCTATACAAAAAAGAACATAAAATTTAGTGGCCTGTGAAAATATATTTTGGACGTTAAATATGCACACTTTACATGCCATTGGCAGGTACGTAAGACTGTTAATTTTATACTCTGTATATAATGCACCACTGTTCCAAAACTGTGGAAACATATCAAAGATAAATACAGGGTGGACCAAAAATACAGGACATCTTGAAATCTAAAAATGATAGATAGTAACAACTGTATTCATTGGAAAGCTGGCTTTCAGGGTTTTTTTATACATAGGTAAATTTCTCTGGACACCACTCTGGAAGCGAATTAAAGATTTTTTGCTTGTGCATTAATAAAGATCGATCGATCTCTGGATGCAATACTGTATTGAAGTCACCCACTAAAATAATGCCTGAATCTGAGAAATTAGAATGTGCATTATATAGTAAATGAAAAATCAAATGTTCATTTAGTGTTAGGACCATATATATATTTTACTAAAGTTAGTTTGTCCTTGCCAGTTGGTTCTATTTACAATAATAAACCACCCTTCTGGATCAGCCACTACTGCTTTATAGAAAAGAAACATTTGGATTGTGAGGTATTTGCTGAGGAAGATGGAGGCCTCATCACAGAGGTCTACAGAAAACCCTAACCCTAACCCATACACACCGACCAATACCTGGTATTTGGCTCTCATCACCCATTCCGTCCAAAGCGGAGGGAAAAGACAAGGAACATACACACATCAAACAGGCACAAAAAACTTGTGGCTACCCCAACTGGGCATCCGTCAAGACAGGGAAAAGACAGCAAAGCGCCAACAGACACCAAGAAAAGCAGGAATGACATGGTGGTGCCTTATATATCTGGTTTGTCTGAAAAGCTAAGAAGAATTTTCAGTAAGCACAACATCCCAGTATATTTCAAACATGGCAACACCCTCAGACAGATATAGGTCCACCCCAAGGACAAAGACATAACCTCACCAATGTGGTATATGCAGTACAATGCAGTGCAGAGTGCCCAGATCTGTATATTGGGGAAACTAAGCAACTACTTCACAGACGTATGACTCAACACAGGAGGGCGACTAAATCAGGACAGGACTCAGCAGTACATCTGCATTTAAAGGAGAAGGGACACTCTTTCAAAGACACTGATGTACACATCTTAGACAAGGAAGACAGGTGGTTTGAGATAGGAGTGAAGGAGGCCATCTTTGTCCATTTGAAACAACCAACTGTAAACAGAGGAGGGGGCCTGCGTCATCATCTATTTGCTACATACCATTCTGCCTTGAGATCTCATCCCAGTAAGTTTAACTGCTCTCCACTATCAGAGCAGTTTCAGTGTTTGGATCATAGGACCACAACGACTCTCACACCAACTGATACCTTGAAGGGAGACTCATGTGAGCCTTTGTCATGTGCTGAGAGGAGTGGCTCACAGCTCCACCCCCAGTGATCCAGAGATTTAACTCCTGGTTCCCTATCATCATGCCAGCACTGAAGAAGGCTTTTGGATAAGAGGGAAAACATCTTCAAGTTACTAAAAGAAGTCCAGTTGCTTCAAACTTAGCACCTTTGACTAACATGACCTGGATGAATGAGAATCTTCACAGACACAAAATGACGTGACATAAACCAATAACAAAGTAATATACAGACATATTAAGGAAATCATTGAATTGAGAAGTCATATTAGTTTGCAGATCACCATTTCATTACATCTAGCATTATATCTTTACCCCCTTGACCATGTTGAAAATATGGCTTAATTTGGAGACATTTTTAGACTGACTTTAGGATGCATTGACTTTTGTTTTACATGCACTACATTGAGGGCTTAAATTAAATAAGACACTTGGGCCAAAACATTAATTCATCATCAGCCTTTTACTACCTTTATTAAGTCTACATTTCAGATCATTATACAGAGAAAAAAATCTGAGAAGTAAAAAACGCCTAGTATTTTTTTTTGTTTTCAGTGAGTCCATGGATGATGTGTTAGAATGTACAGTAAAACTCTACATTTCCTGATTATACATGTTATCAGAAAGTAAAATTGGAAGCAGATAAATAAAATTACATAGGTACTACAAAGCAATTGCCACAGGTACCAATAGGCGTCTCCAAGTGTCCCCAAACTCTCCAAACTCTTCACATTACAAAATAAAACAGGCTGGGTGAAGGTATTTTTGTGTTTAGAAAATAATTTCTCTTCAGTACAGACTAATATTAGCAACTATTTACTATCTCAAACATGCTAAAAACCCTCCCCAATGCCACCCATTGAAACCCAGTCTTTAAGGGAAAATGTACAAGCATTAAAAAACATTCCATACCAGAGCCCTGTTAGCCAGAACAACTGCAAATATATTTGCAATGTGCTGTTACCAGGACTCAGGACTCTTGACAACATCACAAGAGGTCATGACAAAGGTGTTGCAGTTTGGCCACTAGGAGGTGCTGTAATGAACAAAAATGTGTTTTGGCTAATGTCTCTAAGTGTTTTGATATTAGACTTTATTTTTAGTTCTGGTCATAGTTTGGCATGTCCTAGTGATGGTCTTTTAATGCTTTTCATGTCAGCAATCAAATTCAGCGGGAAGGCCACCAAACAGGAAGTATGGTTATATCTTGGCAACGCTTTAACACATCCCTACCAAATTTGGTTATATGATACAAGACTACATTCTGAATAAACACAAATAATTTGTGTCATTTGGCCACAAAGGGGTTCCGGAGGAAGCAAAATTGTGTTTAGGCTGATATCTCTTAGGGCCCTATTTTGCCGCGGCGCATTGTGCGACATGCACATGCTGTCATTGCTATTCTGTGCCAATGCATCGTTCATTTTTTCAGGCAAAAAAATCACGTTGTTGACATTGCGCCGTGACGGGCGTATCAGCGAAAAGAAGAGGTGTGGTCTAGCGCAAAGCGCACCAGATGCTATTATGAGGACGCAAAAACCATTTTCCTATAGACCAGCGTAAACCATAGTTTTTTGTGAGTTGTCAGTCGCGAAAGGCTGAAAAGCTATTTTTGGGGCGCACAATGCTTTGAACCCCGATGCACCTGCTGTTGCCCCAGAGAGGCAAGCTGAACTGGCAGAAAAGTTGCAACATGTATAGCCATGTATTTTTATGTTTTAGTAAGCAAACAGGCACAAATAATGAGAGTATAGCAATGTTTTGCAGTTTATAGAAATGTCCTGCAGTTTATTTACGTTTTCTTTTGTCGTTTTAAATAAACAGCGATTGCAATGTTCTGCAGTTTATTTACGATTTCTTTTGTCATTTTAAATAAACAGCGTGGCAAGTTGTAAGAAATGAAATGGACAAATCATCAAAAAGAACCTCCACCTTCTGTTTATTTTTTAAGTTTCCTTTGAGTTTAAAGCTTTTGTTTCCCCGTCTTCTAACATTGTTGTACCGCTTTCGGCACTGTTCGAAAGTTCTCTTCTTGCAAAAGGAGGACAGAAGATATTTCCTCCCATACTTCTTTGGCCCATGGAGGTTTGGGCGGATTCTTTCCATCCCCGAATATTAACTGCTCACGCGCTTTTACTTCATGCACGAGCAGATCGGTCTACTCCACCGAAAAGCTCCTCCCGCCCGGGTAAATCCGCGTTTGTAATAGCAACAGGCCATGGACAATGCGCCCGCTGGCTCTTAAAGGGAATGAGAGTATAAATTCTCATTGGTTAATTGTATGTTACGCCCAAAACACACCCATGACTAATGAAGTAATTTAAGACCACCCCTTTTGAACAATGCGCCTGGCGCAATGTTCACTTTTCCCGCCGTCAAAATACCAAATTGTGTCGGGAACACCCCCAAAGCAACTTGCGCTTCAGACTTTAGACAATGCACATATGATCGCGAAAATAGAGCCCTTAATGTGTTTTGGATTGAAACTAAATGATGGGTTGTGAATCCTTGGATCAAGCCAAGTTCAACAATCCCCATGACACACACACTCCTCCTACTCAAGCGAGTAGGATGCTTTTTTCGCTTGCTCCTGCTTCACCTTTGCTTTTTTCACTATTCTCACACAAGGACACTGTTGGAGCGACTCATAACCAACTATCTGCGTCAGGCTACCCCAGACCTCAGCCATCAAATGGAGACTATGAGCATGCAGCACCAGATAACACAGGAACATCCTCACCACCCAGCATGACTGACAAAACGCTCTGATTTTGTACCATCTCCATCATGACCCCGCCTGCAGTTCCCTACAAGTATGCGGAGACTGCTGCCAACTGCTAGGCTGAGTTTTTCCAGCCAAAGAAAACACCTATGAAAGCACCTATAAATGGGCCTTCATGAGCCCACAAACATCAACTGTATACCCATACATTACAACACGCAAAAAAGCACAGGGCACCACCACCCCCTCTGCCTGCAGAAAGATCCCCTGATCAAACTAACGCTTGGAATGTGGACAGCTTCAGTGCACTAACAGTGGCAGTAGGGACGACCTTGATGAGTGTATTGTCTGATATGCTGTGGGTCCCTGCATTAAGGGTAGTTTTGAAAACAAGCTGGGACCCAGGATGCCAAGGCCATTCTCTATTCCTGTGCTTACAAGAAAAAGAAGAATTTGTGTGCAAATTGAATGGGGTAAACCAGTCAAATCTCCTGCCTGTTCCAAAACAACCTCAGAACGCATCAGTGGATATGACCCCTAAGCTCACTGTAAAACTAGCTCTTCTGAATATCAGATCACTCTCTAACAAGTCATTTTAATTAATGATTTTATTTGCACACACAAATTTGATTTTTTACTTCTTACCGAAACCTGGCTGGAACAAGCAAACAGCTTTACTACCCTTATCGAATCGGCTCCCCCAAATTTCAAACAAACATTTGGCAAATTTACATCCTTTGAGTACTTAAGTGCACTCATTAAATGTTCTCCTAGTATGTTACTATTGACTATCTAGAGACACCAAGACTTTTCTGGAGGAGTTTGCAGAACTGTTATCGAACATTTGTTTAGAATCTGAGTCTTATTATATCAGGCTATTTTAACTTGCATGTACTATAGATAATGTAGAAAACACCTATGCCAATGAATTACTCACACTGATTGATACATTCAACCTAACACAGCATGTACAGGGACCAACAGACTCTCATGGCCATACCCTTGACCTTGTGATTTTGAAAAAAGGTTCGCACACTCCTTTGGATTATTTTCTTTTTAGGACTTCTTTTTAATCATTTGGCTGGATTGACGTTTCGAAATTAGGCTGGATTGACGTTTCAAAAACATAATTTAATCTTGTTCAGCACCAGGGATTGTGCCCAAGTCAACCCCCAAGTCATACCCTTGACCTTGTCATCACAAAGGGTCTTAATGTCTCTACAACTGTTATAGACTTGGCCTTATCTGATTATTTCTATGTTTTCTTTGATGTTTGTATGTCTCCTCACATTCAGAACAAGTCTATGACTGTAAGACTGTAAACTGACGCATGTCTTCTTTTTGAGCAGGTACTCCCACAGCCCCTAAGTCAAACATCAGACTGTGCAGATGAATTAATGACGAATTTTTATGGATAGTATTGCTCCTTTAAAATTCAAAAGAGTCACTGCCAACCAAAAAAAACCCTGAAAACTGAATTGAATGGTTAAAATGCTAAAAAAGGAGTGTAGAAAGACTGAACAAAAATGGCATAAATCTAATCTTCAGATCCTTTAAGAAATCCATAAAGAGATGCTCCATAAATACAATTTGGAAATTTGTAAAGCAAGACAGTCTTTCTTCTCTAAAATCATAAACAGCAATGTCAATGTTTTTTAAGTGCAAAATTGATAAAATACAACTGAATACAGCTTCTCGATTGCAAATAGCCATTGGCTCCAGTGAGAGGGGACCTCACCTCAATGCCAACATTTAGCTTAATTACCTCCGCCAAGGAGGTTATGTTTTTGCCGGCGTTGGTTTGTCCGTTTGTCTGTCTGTCTGTTTGTCTGTTTGTGAACAACATAACTCGAAAAGTTATGGATGGATTTTGATAAAATTTTCAGGATAGGTCAGAAGTGGCCTAACTTAGAACTGATTTGATTTTGGTGGCGATCCGGTTAACCATCTGGATCCAGGATTTTTTTATTCAGTCAAGTTACCAGTATAGCATGGAATCTACGGAGCTTTTATTTTGAAAGGAGGGAATATAGGTTGGTACAGAAATGAGGCTCCTGTTGCGGATCAAGGAGTTGTTGAGTTTTTGGTTAGAGGGTTCAGTGAAAGACAGAGGAGAGTTAGAGTGGTAGTGGTGAGCAGCCCAGTAGTTCATGTTGGCAGTGGAAATTAGATAAAGTACTTTCCTGCACCGAAGAGCCAACCAAGTTCGTGTGAGCATGAGTGAACGAACCGTCTTAAGGTGAGAATGACAATAAGGTGGAGACGTAAGCTGCCTTGGCGGAGGTCTGCGCTCTCTGAGTGCTTTTCTAGTTAATTATGATACTCTTGAAAAAACTGTACAAAATCTCAGTTAATCCACATCTAAACTAGACATTTTGCCGACAATCTTTTTCAAATCTGTTCTTCACCTAATATCAACAGATGTAATTGAGATTATAAATACATCACTACAGACTGGCATTTTTCGGCAGTTGTAAAACCTTTACTTAAAAAGAATAACTTTGATGTTTCAGTGCTTAACAACTACAGGCCCATATCCAATTTATTGGGAAAATAATTGAAAAAAATAGTCTTTAATCAATTAACTGCCTTTCTGACATCAAATTGTTACAAAAGCAGAGGTTGCAGTAGTGATCCTTTGATACGAAAATGACTTTCTCTGTCCAAGATTCTGGCAATTTAAAGTTGGTACACTTTGTTGTGACGTGTGTATCATAAAAATCCAGTATATTATTCCACACCTCTTCCTGTTACCTACATTTCACACAGTTGAAAAAACTGAAAGTGACAGTAAACAAACCAAGGGCATAATCCAAGGGCGTTCATTTGATTGACAAGAAATCAGCTACAGATAATGCAATGAAAAAGTTATCAAGAAATGTTACAGAAGTTTCAAAGCTACATACCAATTCATATTTCCAGCATAGCTTGTAATTAGACTTCCATTAATATCTTCAATTGTTATTATCTACATTTTATGAAACCTTAAATACTCAATGGGCACAGCATTCTGACAGACCACACCAAATTTTGTTAACTTTGGTTTGTAGGAAGCAGAAGTTAAAACCAGTTTTTGTGTATTAACTCGCCAATTGTATATGTTCACCATATTTCTCTTTCACACAGGAGATTCTACCATGTGCCACTATGCGGTGCATGTAGTTTTTGATGTAATAGTCTTAAACAAAATTGTAAAACTAAAACCATACCTGCTACATGAACCGTGAACACCAGTTTTTCTTTACCAGCCTCACAGGTGTACCTTCCAGCATCCTTCTTCTCCACACAGTCCAACACCAACTGTCGAGTCTTGCCCTTCATCTCCATGTGGACAGTTTTACTGGAGGTCAAGAGATTACCATCCTTGTACCATTTCACTTCTGCCTTTGAGTTGGTCAGTTCACAACTTAGAGTAGCTTTCTGAGAAATGGTAGCTTTAACATCCTTTTGGACAGACTCCTTATTGGCAAAACTCTCTTCTTGGATTTCTGTGATAAAATGACAAACAAATAAAATAGCTGAGTATAAATCTGGAGAGGAAGAAATTATGAATTCCCTTTTTCTCATACATAGGCATTTGATTCCATGAAAAATACAGCAATTTAGTTTGTATACCATGTACACAATTTGTTGTGTTTTGTATAAGTGCAACACATTTGATAATATTAAGCTGTTATCTCCTCAAAATCTACTAGTTCACCATTCCCTCATTATGCTGCAAGACTCCATGACCTAGGGACCAATGTGGAGGCAGCCTGTCCCCCCAACAATTATGTGGAGATTGTATGAGGGCTTCTCTGGTAGTATGAACTACCTCTCTTATGTTTTATTCAGTCCTTGGTTGAAGTATAAAATTAGTTGTGTTGGGGCAAAAGTGTCTGTTAAAAACTTTAAATGTACAGGCATATCTAAATCAACTATAATATCACTGAAAAGTTTATTTATTTAACTAATTCAATTCAAAACGTGAAAGCCATATATTATATTGATTCCTTACACACAAAGTGAAATATTTCAAGTCATTGTGTGCTTTACTTTTGATGATTCCAGCTTACAACTAATTTTCGTATTTAAAAGGAAAAGATCATGTTACATCAGGGCCCCATCTATGAATGTCATGATTTTTATCACTGGTCTTCATAGGCCAAAAATTAAAACATATTTAGTTGTAATATGTCATATAAGTGGAATTTCATAACACTGCAAAATATTTGTCCACCTTTTAGGGTAGCCTAATTTAAATATTTATAGAGTCTTGAAAATAGCAATTGTTTAGAAAGCTATAATTTGGTGATAGATTACAAATCTGTCCTGCTGGTGACCCTACAGGGATACCTGTTACGATGCTCTTATCTGGAACACAATATTCTACTAGCATTTTTTAAGCTATGGTGCTTTTAGGAAATGCACTGAAATCGTAAGACCGTGTTTACAATGTTTTTACGATAAATATGTTTTTGGGAGATGATTAGACAAATGATTACACAATTAAAAAAATATTTTTATACGGAAGTGCCAGGCATCTAAAAACTATGTGCATGTTCCTACCCTCAGTACTGGGTTGGGCCTACTTTAACATGTCATTGCATTGAAATAAATGAACTTTTCCATGACATTCTAAGTCATTGAGATGCATCTGTATACAAACTTGAAAAAACATTTAAGCATTACTAAAACACCTGGTATAAAATGTCCTGAATAGGTGAAAATTCTACATTTCATCAGGGCCTATCAATTAAAAACAATGTTCTGCATTTTTAAATCACAAACACATGATGTAGACATAGTTATATGTGTTTCAGTAGCCGTGTCCTTTCCAACTAATGTCAACATTATGTATCAGATAGGAATAGGAATATCTTAATCCAATCTCAATCATTCATTTGTGGTCCAGATAAACTCATTTTTGATTAACCAGTAACAAGGTTTAGTTCACTGAATTTCAAATCATGTTTCACAAAGGTGATTATTACTGATGCACAATGTATTGGAATTCAATGATCCCATTACAGCCGCCATATCTACCATATGCCACTATTTCCACAATGCTGCAAAGTTTTTTGCAATTCCTTTCAGGAATCATCTTGAAAAGCTGTTAACTGGGAGTCGTCTCCCGAAAGCATCTTAAGGCTAAGAATGCTGTAAACATGCTCTGATGGGGCTTACCAACAGGATAGACAAGACATTTACAACTTAACATGTATTTATTAGTATTACTGTGATGTTTTATTTACATCTGTCTGGATGTAGTTGTCATCTATCAGTAAACCAAAGCTTTCCTAACAGTTGCTATTTTAAGCCCCTAGAAATACTATAATGAACAATCTATAATAAATACAGAAAATGATTTAAAATGATTAAAAAATCAAACACACATTGACACAAATGCACACCGATAGACATACACACACACACAGAAACTTTGTTGAGTTCCGCTTTACAGTTTAGCTTAACCTGAACTCAAACACAAATGATACAATTCTGTATATTTCTGCAACATCCATTGAGCAAGGAGTATCAAATCTTCAATGTGCTTTTGACCATGTCCAGAACTCATTGAAAAGTCTCAGATTGGTTTTAAATTAATCTAAAAACTAGATGTACCGCATAGCGGTACATGGTATGACCGCCGCAGTGTATTTAAGTGTGGGAACCGCAGGTATGATGAGTTTGTGGTAAGTCAGTGTTGTGAGGTGAGAGTTTGTGTGGGAATGATTTACTGGAAGTGGGCATGGATGTGGGTTTTAAATGAATGACATTCTGTGTGTTTGTGTATATTTTGTGTAGTTCCCACCTTCTCGGTCCAAGATATTGGCAATGCAAAATCACAATTTTTGCATTTAACTATATCACTAGGTGGTGCTATGCTTCAAGTGAGTGTTTATGGGATGGGTCGATATGCCTCTTTAACACTGGCATACTAACACAAAATCACTGTCTTGAGCAAACTATTTTTAATTAAAATTTTAATATTATTAAAATTATTTTCATTGGAAGTGGCCATTAACCAGTATTGTCAATGTGGGAGGGTTTCACAGATTTCACGACAAAAAACAATTGGTTGTAAAAATTAGAGTTGTGTAGATAATAGGCAAAATGACATTTTATAAAATTACAGTGCCCCCTATGGGCCAAATTTTATGCCATGTGCTGTGCTTTCAGAGGTCTTTGTGCTGATCGTGCATGACGTATTTTGTGCAGTTCCCACCTTCTCGGTCCAAGATATTGCCAATATAAAATCCCAATTTTTTGCATTTACCCATATCACTAGGTGGCACTACACTTTAAGTGAGTGTTTATGGGCTGGGTCGATGCACCTCTGTAACACCAGCATACTAACACAAAATTATTTTTTTGGGAAAAATTGTTGACAAGTTTTTAACAAAAAACATTTTTGGACACCTAGCTTTGACAAGAAACATTGCCCCCTGAAATGTCACAAAATTTGGTGCACATGAAAAGAAGTCTGTGTAGAGTTGGCATATCAATGTTGGCCAAATTTGAGCAATTAGAAGCCAAGATATGGTATTTTGCTGAATTTTAAGCTATGTTTGAAATATTCATTGACATGTAACATTAAAACGGTTAATCTCAAGATAAATCCTTTAATAACTTTTTGTCATCATTGTCTGTAGATGACATGTACCAAATTTGGTGAGATTCACATGAATGGCCTATGACGAGTTCGTTTGGTTTCGCTTTCGCGATGTTAAAATTTCACATAAATTCTTTTTGTTGGAAGTGGGCGTCGACCAGTGTTTTCAATGCGGGAGGGTCAATAGATTTCACGAGAAAAAAGAACTGCTTGTAAACCTTACCGTTCTCTAGATAATAGACAAAACGACATTTTGTACAATTACAGCGCCCCCTATGGGCCAAATTTTATGGAATGTGCTGTGCTTTTAGAGGTCTTTGTGCTGATCGTGCATAACATATTTTGTGCAGTTCCCACCTTCTCAGTCCAAGATATTGCCAATATAAAATCCCAATTTTTGCATTTACCCATATCACTAGGTGGTGCTATACTTTAAGTGAGTGTTTATGACCTGGAATGGACGGTAGGATTTACAACCAAATTTTTTTGGTCATGAAATTTATTGACCTTCACGCATTGAAAACACTGGTTGACGCCCATTTCTAACAAAAATAATTTCCGTGAAATTTTAACATCGCGAAAGTGAAACCAAACGAACTCATCATTCATGTGAATCTCACCAAATTTGGTACATATCATCTACAGACAATGCTGACAAAAAGTTATCAAAAGGATTTATATTGAGATGGACTGTTTCAAAGCTACATGTCAATCAAAGTTCAAAACATATCCATATCTTGGCTTCTAATTGCTCATATTTGCTCATGACAACTTTGAACAGCTTTCTTTTCATGTGCACCAAATTTTGTGACATTTCGTCACAGGGTGCAATGTTTCCCGTCAAAGCTAGGTGTACAAAAAGTTTTTTTTTTAAATAACTCATCAAAAAGTTTGCTCAAGACAGTGATTTTGTGTTAGTATGCCAGTGTTAAAGAGGCATATCGACCCATCCCATAAACACTCACTTGAAGCATAGCACCACCTAGTGATATAGTTAAATGCAAAAATTGTGATTTTGCTTTGCCAATATCTTGGACCGAGAACTACACAAAACATACACAAACACACAGAATGTCATTCATTCAAAACCCACATCCATGCCCACTTCCAGCAAATCATTTCCACACAAACTCTCACCTCACAACATTGACCTACCACAAACTCGTCATAGCTGTGATTCCCACACTTCAATACACTGCGGCGGTCATACCATGTACCGCTATGCGGTACATCTAGTTTGCGGGTGCAGCTAGTGGAAATAGTTCACTAGATCTGTTAACTCTTTTTCTAGAGGACGTTAGTAAGGAGACAGAGCTTTACTCCAGGACTGCGGTGCGGACAATGGTAATTTTGCCATTGGAGCTGTGAATTTGATCCTCCTGAAAAATCATGGTGTGGGCAGCCCCATTTGGGGGGATTGCTTGGGTACCTGTCTGTTCTGAGTGTTGTCCGTCAACTAAAGGTGTGCATGAGTTAAAATTTCAACTTCTAAATTCTGTGCAAATTAATTGGACTTGGTTACAAAAATCATTTTAATTTATTATTCTACGGCCCTCTCTAGAATGTTGTGACAGCTCCCATTCACTTTGAATGGACTTTCCCAGCGTTCTACGGGCGGATATTTTTCGATAACCGCCCGCTGCGCCATTAACGCCCGCTGCCAATGGCAACGAGTTTTGTCACTTCAGATTCACGGTATCTTATCACTCCGCAAGTAGTTCGACCACTTTAAAAAGTAAATATTCGCTACGGTAACCTGACAGTTGTAACGGCTATTTTATCCAGGCTGTTAGAGAAGTAGGGCCTACGTCTACGGAGTTTTTGGCGACATCTGGTGGAAAAAATGGAGGAGTTTCCAATTAATTTTAGGCTAAAATATACGGCGACTATGGCACTTCTGAGCGCTGGTGGGAAGCGCAATTTACAGAGACAGACTGCACGGAGACTAAAACAAGAAGACATCAAGATTTGCAGGAGAAGGAAATAGATAAAATGGAAGAAAACAATTGTCTGTCTTTTCTCAAAATAAGCAGTAATAAGCTGCAATAAGCCGTAGAATAAGCGGGATAATGTATTGTCCACGGGCGACTATAGGAAAATATTTCCCTTCAGGGGTGGAACAATACCCCTCCGCCTTCGGCGTCGGGGTGCTGTTCGCCCCTGTCGGGAAATATTTTCCTATAGTCGCCCGTGGACAATACATTATCCCTTACTTATTTTTAAAGACTTGGTTAGTTCAGTGGCAAATCAGGTTCATGTCTCTGTCTTGAGATTCGTCTTAAGTGTCTCTATGTTTGTCTTTGTTTTATGTCTAAGCCATGGTTCTATGTGTGTCATTCCCTTATACTACATGTCTTGTGCTCTCTTTTCTGAGTCATGAAAATTAACCAATTTCTTGAATTTGATGAATGTGTCTACCAGTGCCAGATGCACATGATGAAAAAGCATTAGCCATGGCCATGTAGGAAAGAGGTAGGGATACCTATTTCAAAAATATCCATGATAATTGATCAATGAGCAGTCAATGCCCCAGACTGGAATAGACTTTATTTTTTGCTATAGAGGTGTCACAACTAACATGACCATGCTATCCCTTTCTTATGTCAATTTGGGCCCTGAGTGAGTGATTTCTGTCATGACATTCAGTGGATTTATGTCATGACATTTTATTTTTCACCCTTTTTATACCCATTTCTTTTGTTTTAGTTTGTGACGATATGCCTATCAGGAAAATAAGATGTTTTTTATTGCATGTTTGTTTTTATCTCATTATAGACATCATTCAAGATGTCAGATTCCTTTTGTGTCACTGGTAAATTTGGTTTTCCGATGAATCATTCTTGAGTATATTTGTGCCTTTTAAAACACAAAGAGAATTGAAAGCCACTCAAGAAAGAGTCCTGCTCTTGTGTTGTTATGCAAATCAATTGTCATTTGGTTTCCCAGAGAAGGTGTTTGTGTGAGTAGTTTGAAGCCTAAAACTTCTCTGCAGAGAGTGAAGTAAAAGTACAGTATACACATTTTAATGCTTTTAAGTTATGCTGTTTATTTTGCCTTATATACTCAATGCAGTTATTCATGTATTTGTTTTGTTTGCCGTTTATCATTTCTTTAGTTTTAATCCACTAATGAGACTTGTTGGTCATCCTGTCTTTAGCATTGTTATCTCTATGTCTATATGTTCATATTGATATGAGAAACTAGAAGAGTTTTATGTAGTATATAGTATATACTATGTTTACAATGCCAGCCCAGGAAATTTAAATAGTAAAGCGCAGTCGGGTCTCAACCTCCACAACCATCCTCTAGTTTTGTGATATTTAGATTTTGTCTGTGTTATCTAAATAGTTTTAAGTTTTTCAGAAACACAGTTGTGTGCCATGGCCAAAGCAAAGAAAAACACTGAAGGAAGACACCAATGAACTGCTACACACACCAATTGACTGCTACACACACCACAACCCCCCCATCAGATCTTAGCTGCTCTTTTGTCCATTGTCGAGTGGGAGATGTTTCTTGGGAAATCGTGCAGACCAGGGGCCTCATTTATCATCAGTTCGTAGAATTCCTCCTAAAATCTGTCGTACGAATGAAATTTAGAATGTTCGTAAGCACGGAAATTTCGGCATTTATCAACCGTGCGTACGCACACCGGTAGGTAACCTGCAATGATAAATTCCACACCTTCCAGATCACCTTGCGCGGGCACGAGCAGACTAATTTACATCCCACAACGCCCCCAATTACCCATATATGGCATCAACAATCCCTTTAAAAGCCACCGGAATTCCTAATTGAGCCTTGGTGGAATGATGGAGAGGCGCTCGAAGAAACGCAATTTCTCCGACACGGTCCAACAAAATGAAAAAGTCATATTTGGCACGTTGGAGGTGGGTTACAAACAAAAGAAAAAATATGGCGTGGGAAAAAGTGACAAGCGGCGTAAATGCTGTATGATCGGAACCACGGACTGTGACCGAGATAAAAAAGAAGTGGTGTGATGTGAAATTAAATGCAAAGAATTATATTTTACGCTGTGATGTTATTTGCGCTTTATTCAGCACGCTTAAGACCACAGTAGGCCTACTGAATTAGACACAAGGACCCAAATACCGTCCAACACACTGTCATACAAAAATAAGCAACATTGTAGGTCCAATATATGCTCCTGTGCAGCGAACGAAGCTCTAGAATCAATACTATTTGCAGTTTCGTTATTCTACCACTAGGTTCCTGTGCGTACGACTGGTCAGAGCTGTGCGTATATTAAGGCACATTCCTACGTTCAAGTACGAGTTCATAAATCCCACACTTTGCGCAGGAATGATCGCACGCACCCTTTACGCACATTTCTGTTCGTAAGAACGCTTGATAAATGAGGCCCCTGGTATTGGTGAGTGGAAAACTCACAGGTCACAATAGCCCCAACAGGTCCTGTTCCCTAAACTGATATGTGTGTGAAGCTGCTTTGAAGAAATGTGGTCAGACTGATTTGGTTGGTTAAAGTGACAAATGTTGGGACTTAGTGAGATGAGGTCTTGAGCAAAGGAGGAGGGGCAAGGTGGCAGAGTCACATCACGTGTTAACCCTTGGTACACTGCTGGCATTATGTGATCTTTGCTAATTTAGAGTAAAAAGTTTAATTTATGGCGTAAGATAATAGTGTAAATCAAAAGGTGGTTCTTCATCAGAGTTATTTAAACTAATGGCGTAAGGTAATATTAGACACCAAATGGTTCATGCAACTGAAATGCCTACACTGCTCATGCCTACACTGTTTATCTTAGATACCCCATAGAAAGCTAGCTACATCTTGCTTCCTCTGTTTAGGGAATGGAAAACACACTCATTTATAACAAGTTAAACCATTTGCATAACTAACTGCATTTAAGATCTGTTTCAGATTTGTAGCGATCTTGTAACTATAAACACCTGAGGACTACTTCAGCAGGGAACTGGCTCCCTGCCTTTTACCATAGAAGGACAAGAATTCTGCTGAAACAGCATTCAGTCAAAAGGTGGTAACATCAGAAAGACCCCTGTGCCATTAAGTCCAATCTCATAGGAGGAACACTTTCTCATTCCTGGCAGAGTTGTATGTGAATTGGAGCAACCACCCGACAAAGAATTTACACCAACACACACACATACACCCTCATTCTAGCATAGCGGACCTGCTGCGGGCAGAATAATCCGCAAAGAGTTATTAGTTAGTCCCATTAGTTATGTCTGGGAATATAGCCCAGAAAATGAATAGATCTGACTGTTATGTTGCCCATCTCTTGATTAGTACTGGGTGTGGATGACCCATGTTTGCTTAATGAATATTTCGTCCTCTCAAGGCTGACCAACCCTGGGTGGTATCTCATTCATGGAAACTGCAAATGTATTTGTTTTTTTTTTCCTGGATGCATTAATGGTAGTTATAGTAGTCAAGTCAGTTAGAGCTATAGTCATCATATCATGCTGTTAACGGTGTTTAATTTGTTCATGGAACCATTCTTCTATCTGTCCAGATTGTCTACTGTCAATTTCCATTTAAGCTAATTCTGACTGTTTATGCACATTTTATGGCTGTTTTTTATATATTTTATGATTTTGTGTCAAGACTTGAAAAGGGGGACTAAAGGAATCCAAATAATAATGTTGTACATAAAGTGTACAATTTAACATGCACATTTTTAATGTTGACACATTTCTTTACTATTATTTTGTATCCCTAGGCTATTTTGTATTCTTATAACTCTCAAGGCTTTGTAAGACATTTTCCTAGGTACTGGCAATATGTGTGTCTCTGCCTTAAGAGGCGAGATGTTATCTGCATATTGTGAGCTTGCTTGTTTGTCCCAACCATTTGGCCATCTCAGGAACTGTCACATTCCTTGAATTAACATACAGACATTGATTGGAACCCACTGGCAATAAGCCCCACTGTAGCCAAACTATAACAAAGCCTTCTGTCACATACAGTTATCTAATGCATATTAATTTAGGGTGGGTCTAAGGGATAGACCCTTGTTGACCTAAGGGTATTTACTGTTTGAACATTTCTGACTAATTCAGAGAGAATTCAGTGAATCTACATGTCTCTCTATTGATGCATAAATTAGTCTTTTTATAAGACAAAACGGTAGCCTAGATATGTGGAGAAAATGGTTGAAAACTATTCAGAAAAGGGTAAAAAAGGAATGTGAAATGCCCTGAAAATACTTGACAATAGATAAAAAGTAAATTTAAGATGGAGCTAACTGCAGCTCATCAGGTTATATCTTGACACTACCCAACAAAAGGTAAACTTAAGTACATGTAGCCTTTATAATCAAATCTACTACATGTCAACTAGTGGTACATGGTATGACCACCACATGATTTTGGCTACCCTACATAATAAGCTATTTTAATTATAGAATGTTCAATGCCTTACAGCGCTGATGGGCTTTGCATTCTCAAATTTAACTGGTTTAAATTGTTATACTGTGTAGATCTTACTGGTGAACTTTCACCACTAGAGGAGCTTGTGAGTTGGAAATTGTGGTGAGCTGCTATTACTATGCCGTTCTATGCTGATATTTTCCCCATCAAGCAGGTTCAAATCCTGTTTGTGCTTTTTTCTCACTTTAAGTTGATTTTGTTTTTGTATTTCCACATTTTCATCATTAGATGTGGGCATGATTTCCATGCAGGATGTTCCACGGAATATAAAGAAAAAGAATTTTGATTTCAAACTACAGTGATCTACAGACACTTCAGTGTTTTAACTGTGTAAAATGTACAACAGGAAAGGGCATGGCCTAATGTGTTTAATGCAGATCGTCTTGTGTTTCTATGCCTTATGATTTTGTAGTTGTTAGCTGAAATTTTTTTGTAAAACGCAGCAGAGATACCAAGGACTACCAAGTAGCTAGCTCAATAAAGTCAATTCAAATGTTTTTCTGTTTTTGTGTATGATTTTAAGGACACACATACTAGTTTTAAACTCCACCATTATATTATATTAATTCATAAATTAAATGCTAAGCATGAGTCAATGACTTGACTAAAGGAAAAGTATATGTTAAGTATAAGTATAAGGGTAGGTCTTAGTATAAATGTACTTAGTCTTAGACTTTGTTTAGAAGTTTCAGTATAAGCCAAGTATACTTTACTATACTATTCTATAAGTATATAAAATATAGTTTATAGAAGTCAAGTTCAAGTATACTTCCTCAGTTTTAGTATAAAATAAGTATACTTATAGTAAACTTTAATAAACTTCTTTTTGCTAAGGGAAGACTTACACTTATACTTTCCCTTAGCAAAAAGAAGTTTATTATGTATGTGTTTATTATGTGTACATACAGTTTGAGTAAAGCTACAAAGCTTGGTCTAGCGGCTAAGGCGCTGGACCGGCAGCCAAAAGGTCACAGGTTTAATTCCCGACACCGACAGGCCATGAATGACCAACTCTCTCCTCCATCCTCCCCTGTGACTGAGGTACCCTGAGCATGGTCACATGTGTGATGGGTTAAAAGCAGTGTGCACTGTGTGCTGTGTGATCACAATGACAAATGGGAATCGCTTCATTTATTTTATTACTTTATAATAAACTAAAAATAGGAACTTGAAGTACATAACTAGTACTATGGCAGTATATAAATAAGTATACTTTAAGTATATTTTAGAGTGTACTTTTGTAAACTTAAAATTAACTTTAAAATATACTTTAAGAATACTTTTATAAATTTAAAGTGTTCCAATTTAATATAAAAAAGTATTAAATTAGCATACTTTCTAGTACACTAAAAGTACATGGTCTGTGTACTTCTGTTCTATACTTACACTTATACTGAAGTATACTTCATAAAATAAACTTTAAGTATACTACTTTTTGCTAAGGGTTACTTGCAAATTTCTTAAAATAACCATAGAAGAACCAGAAGTTTTTGTAACATTTCCTGTTTACCTCACCAGACATGCTTTGTTTACCTCACCAGACATGGTTGAATGCAGAGATTTAGTTGAACGTGAATCAGTCCTGTCTGCATGGAATTCCGCCAGCATCAACAAATGCACAAGATACAGATTTCACAGTTGCTACAGATAATACAGTTTCTCGACTGTAGGGGGACCCTGTGAGCAGTGGTGAGCACTCCAATGAAAGCTGTGGTGATACTGAGTTCAGTTATTGACAGTAACATTACAATTACACATAGGTCATCAGATGTCTGGGCTGAGCCAATGAAAGCAGGGAGAAAGAGAAGAGCCTTTAACTTGCTATTTTTATTAACATTTTTTTTAATTAACTAAAAATAATCTCCATCTGCATTTGTTAAATCTCCACACTGACTCCTCTCATCATTACTGCTACCCTCATCCTAGCAGTTATGAGGTGTAAGCTGCTGATTGACAAATTGATCTTCATCTTTTCCAACACCTTCCCATGCCCATAGAACCCTGAGGTGTGGTCACTGCCAGTGATAACATGGATATCCACAGCCTCTTCCAAAGCAGGGCACAGAAGTTGGTTAATGCATGCTTATATTTAATCAGCAGATCACCTCTGACTTGCTGTGAGACATAAGCTGCTTGGATATACACATCTGTGTCTTCGCTGTCTACAATAGGTACAACAGGTCCAGTGTACTTACTGGCTCTCACCTTTGCATAGCCAGAGAGCAGCATTGTAGTGCTCAGGTTGGTTGTTGTTTCTCCCTCGCAATATATTATGTTACCCTGCACCTGACCCAGCGATCTTTTCAGCTGTTTCTTTACAAGTTTCTATAGTCTAACCTTGCTTCCACAATTGACCATGAATTGGTTGAGCTCAGCGGCACCTGGGAACCTATCCTCTTAACTTAAAGCCTCCCGTAAACAAGTCATATATGTCATTCACAAAAATGATGAGATATGCATTTGTGTGGCATGACAACATCATAGCATAGCTTTTATCCAAGTAATCACCCCAGTGACACCCTGCCCCACTTCCAAAACTCACAGTCTTCCCGTGTAGGAATAGCATGCTACAAGATTTCAATGAGTGCATTGCACAGGGTCTTGAGATTCTTCTTGCTGTCCTCTAAAAGGTCTTCATACTCAAGAATCTTTGCTAGTTGTTTATAGATTAGAGCTTCTCTCCAGACAGGATACAGCACGCACCACATCTGTAGTGCTTTCCTGATAGTACTTAGTCTACAGACCTTCCACCTGGCTGACTAAGATACTCCAAAATGCAGCACAAAACCATGGAGGCGCAAATGCACCTCCGAGGCACAGAAAGAAGAAACATAGAGGAAAATGAGACGGGGCTTGAAATAGATGAAGGAATAGAGCACTCAGGCCTCCACTGCCCAGCATTCTCCTAGCCAATCTGGAAGGTGAAGGACTGAAAGGTGCAAAGACACCAGGGTCTTGTATCTTGGTAATCGAAGTCATCATCTTCGTCTGTCATATAATCTTCAATATTCATCGCCATTTTTACTCAGTATATGACAAAACAAACTTCTAAACACTGTAACAATCTCACTGCCTACTGAACTGCCTATCAGTAACAACTCCACGCTTGTGTGCTGATGGGGGATTGGGGGTTTCCAGGTGCTGTGTGGTGTCTTTGCGTCTTTCAGTGGTGATTTGCCTGTGCTTCACCTGTGCTTCCGCAGAATATAGTCCCCCATCTAAATGCTGCTTGGTCAATTCTTCCATGTTAATTTGCATTGGCATTTGTACTGGATCTGAATGCACAAGTAATGAGAAGTAATTTAAAAAAAATCAAGTCAATTGATTCACTTTTGCCACAATTTGCTTGTTGGCAACACCAGATTACAGTGACTATGCTAAGGTACACTACGGTCTGCCAGATTCAAGGCAATGGCTGGGTCTGCTAGAAAACATTTCTGCTCACTTATGCAACTCTAGGGATTGCAGAAATGTTATGCTGTTGAGAAGTATTACATTATTTTCTGGTTCATAATTAAATGATAAGACCAACTGATCAACATAGTTCAGGTAACTAATGAAAAATATATAAAATACTAGAAAAGCACTCAGAGAGCGCAGACCTCCGCCAAGGCAGCTTAAGTCTCCACCTTATTGTCATTCTCACCTTAAGACATTAAAAGACATTAATCATGTTAAAACATTTTATTACTGGTCTAATAGTTAACTAGTGGGTTCGTTCACTCATGCTCACACGAACTTGGTTGGCTCTTCGGTGCAGGAAAGTACTTTATCTAATTTCCACTGACAACATGAACTACTGGGCTGCTCACCACTACCGTTCTAACTCTCCTCTGTCTTTCACTGAACCCTCTAACCAAAAACTCAACAATTCCTTGACCCGCAACAGGAGCCTCATTGCCGTACCAACCTATATTCCCTCCTTTCAAAATAAAAGTCTCTGTAGATTCCATGCTACACTGGTAACTTCACTGAATAAAAAAATCCTGGATCCAGATGGTTATCCGGATCACCACAAAAAACCCTCAACCCTCACCCTCAAATCACTTCTAAGTTAGGCCACTTCTGACCTATGCTGAAAATTTCATCAAAATCCATCCATAACTTTTCGAGTTATGTTGTTCACAAACAAACAGACAAACAAACCAACGCCGTCGAAAACATAACCTCCTTGGCGGAGGTAATAAAGTTTGTTACTCATCAACCCCAAACATTGCTGAACTTAGTATGACCAGAGCTTTTAATTGGGCCTAATATAAATCCACCCAAACAGTCTCAGAAACTATGTATTAGGCAGCACAGTGGACCAAATAATTAATAAGATGAATTGGCTGATGGTAGCCATTTTGGATATAGGAGTTTTACAAAATTTCCCCACATTTTCCATCACCTCTATGTGTCGTCTGTATGCACTGTAGGCCTGTGTGCAGTGCTGTAGTTTGCTGTTGCATATCTTACCTGCGCAGCAGCCTTCCTGTGGGCAAATGTTCACTTGTGTTACGTCTAACATTGTAGTTATGTTGTTAGTCGTGTTATGTCCAACATTGTAGTTATGTTATTAGTCGTGCTATGTCCAACATTGTAGCAGCTAGCGTTGTGAATCCTATCAGCCTGGTGTTGTCATGGCTACAGCCAGAGCGGCGCACAAGACAAAAGGCAAATAAAGCTTGTTTGACTAATATCTTTGACATTTTTTGCCCAAATAACACGAAATTTGGCACTGCACACACCCGTAACACAGGATGACGGTCTCCAAATTTGAGATCGGGCGGATAAGTGGTTTGAGAGTTATGCATGGAACAGACAAACACAGAGACAGATTCTCTTTGCATGAATAAATAGATACAGAACAAGGCATATTCTATATCGGTTAAATATGGAACATATCCTTTATCTTTAAAATAAGGAACAGATATGTATTTTATTAAGAGGTTGGCAACCCTACAAGTACGTTACCGTTCTTTACTCATGAGTCATGGATTAAACATGATTTATATTAGACAAGACTTTACATTTACAAAGAAAGCAGTTTGTTGTCCTGAAACACCTAAAATGCAGTGTTTTCATACCTTCACAGCCTAAAGTTCCTTTCTCAGATATGGCAGCTTTAACTTCTCTCTGGATAGATTCCTTGTTGGTGACAGTATCCGTTGTAATTTCTAAAGAAAAATGGCAAATAATCATTAATGGCAGACAGTATATGTATTTAGCACAATATATATAGAGAGGACACATTTTAAATGGTTATATCTTAGATTATAAAAAAGATACCAGTACTAAATAAACCTAACATTTAGTCTAGTTTTGTAAAACTGAACCGCATGTGTAAAAAAAGCTGTTAACTACATGTGTAAAGTTTAAATGTTTTTATTTTGTTATTTTAAGATATTATCTTATGAATTCGAGACAGTACATGTAAGTCATTATTTATATATATATTATTTATATAAGAAATTACATATGTGAAAAAATCTTTCATTTTTCTTGTTTAGATATTATCTCGATATTTCAAGATATTAAGTCGTTATTTTGAGATATTATATCGTTATTTCAAGATACAAGTTATCTCACAATAAAAAGATACTATTTCAAAAAAACAACTTAATATCTCGAAATAACAACTTAGTAGCTCGATATAAGGAGATAATATCTCAAAATAACAAAAACATTTTTGACACATATGTATCTCGAAATAAAGACTTAATATTTTGTAATAATGAGATAATATCTCTAATTAACAAAAAAAGTAAAGAATGTTTTTACACATATGTAATCTGAAAATCATTTTGAAGTATCTGAAAATAAAATAAAATCTCAAAATAATGAAAATAACAAAATAAAAAAAATCCACTTAAATATTTAAATTATTATTCTATGTGTGTGTTTATGTGTGGATCTACACACACATGTGCCTGTGCGTGTGTGTGTGTGTGTGTGTGTGTGTGTGTGTTTGTATGCGGATTAAGAAGGTGGCAAAATAGTTCTCAGGAGTAGGTGTGCATGGGTGTTTTCGTGACCTATGTGAGTATGTCAGTATAAGTGTATGTGTGTGTCTGACATAACTTCCATTGACCTCCATTTTCTTTCATCATGTACAATATCTATTTATTAGGACCAATTCTAAGCTTTATTATTACTCACAGCATTAGCTTCATCTATTATCAACATATCAGAAGATTCTGAAAAATCAACTATGTTTACTTTTCAATACAAAATCTCTATTGACTCTTACACTGACCTTAGCAGACATTTTTGGAAAGCTTACTACAAATGGGTTTTCTTTAGTCTCTTCTAATGCATATATATTATCTTTAACTAGTCAACAATGAATATTTTAAACAGGAGGGGGTCTTTATCCATTTTGCTCATTCTTCTGAGTAGAGGCAGCCATTTTCAAATGTGTGTCAATGTATTTGAAATGTGTTTGAAATGTTGTATGATACAAGAATGAGATCAGCAATCAGAAACAGTAGCTCAGACAACGACAAAAATATTTTTGAGACCCATGGTGGACATAAATTCAGTGTTGTACCCGAGCAACATTGGCTTCTAGAGGGTTTTTATAGTCCAAAATATAAGCATTTATAATGTGTCTCGTAGTTTTCGCCCAACCTGTATATATGCAATGTGACATACACCGTACCTGACAAGTAATGTGCAACTATAAAAACATGTAACTCTTGCACATTCTACAACTATATATGTGTTAACATAATGGATTGTCCTTGCGTTTTGAGGTGGTAAAATGACCCACACAGAGGATAAATCCTACAGATGGAATTTGATAGAATAGATTTGATGAATGAAATGTTTTTTATTCTGCACTTTTCTTACCCTTGTAAGATGTCAAAACACATTCTTTTTGTTCATCAAAAAGTCTTAAACAAATCAGCAGATCATCTCAAATTATCTCTACCTTCTACTAGAATCTTAAAGATCATCATTTCATGTTCAGCCTCACAGGTGTACTCCCCAGAATCCTTCCTCTCCACACAGTCCAGCACCAATTGCCGGGTCTTGCCCTTTATCTCCATATGGATGGTTTTGCTGGGACTCAGCAGATTGCCATCCTTATACCATTTCACCTCTGTGTTATAGTCATAAACCTCACAGCTCAGGGTGACTTTCTTGGAGACTGTAGTTTTAATTTCCTTTTGTGAAGAGTCCAAGTTGGAAAAAATGTCTAAAGGAACAGTCATAAAATGCCCAGGAAAGTCAGAATAATGTATGTAAAATATACAGTATATTAAATTCTATTTTTTGATATGTTTTACTATTAACCATAAAATAGACTAGCCAAAATCACATAAGTTCACATAAGATTAGAAGGCCATCTACCACCAATCATTAATAATGATTTAGGAGTAGACAAGCCTTTCATAATATGCGTACTAAAAGACATGTAAAAAAGACATATAAAAAGACATGAGGCTAATCACATGAGGCTAATCACTACTGAATTTTATCTTTAGATGCCAGAAAGGCTTTTGATTGAGTTGAATAGCCTTACTTTGTATATACTCAGTATCAATTTGGATTTGGATCCAAATTTTGCCATCTAATTAAATTGCTTTATTGCTTTTACAACTTTTAGCTAAAGTTGCCATAATCTAATTTAAAAAAACATTGTATCACACTGCCACTCTTGACATTTTAACACCTGCTGCCATCCAACATCAAAGGACCACAATGGAAATAAGCCTTCGAGCTTTATTGTGTTATCCTGACTCTCTGTGATTATTTTTAGTAGGTATGTGGTGCAGTTTACCTAAACTAAATCATGTATTTACTTTTTATGCAAGAACTGAGATTGTCAAATAAAATCAATCAATCAATCAATTCAGGCTATTGCATGGTACTTGTCAGGGATGTCCACTGTCTCTGCTATACATGATATCACAGGCTGTTGTAGTAATTATTGAACAGAAAAGTGGACTGTTATGTGCATCTGGGCACATAAACATACTCTTGGAAGAAGGTACTAAATGCTATCTCCCCCATTAAAAGTAAAGTTAGCCCTGTATGCTCAAAGATCTGTATTCCTTAGTCAGGACACATTAAACCTGAGAATCCATTAAAAATTAGGTCTGCTTGCTTCAAGGAAAGCAAGGTATTGCTAGATAATAGAAAAGTGAGTATTTACAAGTTTTAAATCTGTGGATTAATAAACTCTTCTTTTGTATTGTGATTGAAAGACTTACTTGTACAATTAAAAGAAAGATATGTTTTTTCACAGGACCTGGGATTCATTTCATGCTTACTTTGAAACAAAGTCTGACAAATTGCACAAATTGCAAATTTTACAATAATAATAATAATAATAATAATAATAATAATAACAACAACAACAACAACAACAACAACAACAACAACAACAACAATAATAATAATAGTAATAATAATAATAACAACAACAAATAATAATAATAATTATAATAATAATTATAATAATAATAATAACAATAACAACAATAATAATAATAACAGATGGGCCACATGGAAGTTAGACTCTACAACACACATTGTAAATATTCAATCATTTAACTAAACCCTTTGTAAAGAATCTGCTATATCATTTCATATTAAATTCAATGGGTTATTTTTTATGTTTACATGTCTTACCTTTAATTTTGACCTGGAATGTCACCTTGTCCTCTGCTGTTTCACATGAATAGTGTCCCTCATCACTCTGTCTGGCATTCTTGATAATCAGTTTCCTGTTTGTCCCTTGGGACAACATTGAGGTCCTCTGATCTTCCATCAGTTCTTTCTGCTCTTTCTTCCAAATCACATCTGTGTCATCAGTGGACACCTCACAGATGAGCTCCACATCACCGCTGAGCCGCATGATAGCTCCCTCTCCCTTTGACTTGTTTATAAACTTGCCTGGTTTATCTTAAGAATTACAAAATAAAAAGAAGAAATGTTGAAGTAGATGGCATGTTAGTGTGATGATGGCCAGCTGCTAGCTGCACATTAAGTACTTTAGAAAACTTCCCTCCTGATGACTCTAGGAGGTATGGTAGAGACTGCAGCCCAGCTTCACTCCCAATCCAAATTGCTTACAGTTTTTTCTGAATGCTTAAACACTTATAGTGATTGTTGTAGCACAATTTCTAAAACTACTAATTCTTATAGCAAAACCCCTCACTGAGTTCGCAAAACTAATAGCACAAACTCTGCTTTGCACTCAGTTTGTAATTTTGTAACACACATTTCCACTGCACAGCACTCTTTTTGCAAAACTGTAAACACAACTCACTGCTTTACACACAACTTGCAAATAATCAACACACTCTTAGCAAAACTATACACAATCATGGCTATTATTTAAACTATTTTGCCACTTTCTGGCCACACTGTCACGTGTGAAAACTCTTATATAAATAATTCACTTTGCAATCAGCCTGAACACTAGCAATACAGTAAGCCACAGGTAAGATTTTGAGGTGGAGTACAATGTTGGAATAAAGAAGAGTGAGAGTTAGAGAGAAGCATGAGGATGTGGAGGTGAAAAAGCAAGAGGGAGAGGACGACGAGGACAAGGAGGTGGTTAGAGGAAGAGGATGAGGAGGTGACAAAGTAAGAGGAGGACGAGGTAGGGAAGAGGAAAGGGAAGGAAAAAGAGTAAGGAGAGTAAGAAATATAATTTTTGATGACATCAGAGCTACTTTAGTGGACAGTGGAATGACGCTAAGGTAAGCTGGCCAATGGGTTCAGCCTAATCTGAGCCGCTACAGTGTAGCAAGCATCATAAGGTATAAGGCTATAGTAACATTGGTACTGAATCTGGACGTGCATATTCTAGGGCTGTGCACGGGCCTGCTGTGCTGCATTTGTTTTGTCTTTTCCAGAGAGTGATGGAGCTAAAGGCAGATGCCATGGGTCATGAGCTGATTCTTGTGGATGAGGCAGGTTTCAGCCTCACTATAACGAGGAACATTGTCGGACACTGTGCCATAATCAATGTCGGACAACATGGTAGCATAACTATGTGTGCAGCTATAAGTCAAAATGGTGTTGTTGTCCTTGTCTGCCTTGCGCTAGAAGGTCTATGACCATCATCCAGATCAATGCATGGCCCTTCTACAGGCAATGGAGGAGGCATACAGGGATATTGTAGTAAAGGGGGGAAAAGTCACCCCACCTGGATTTGAACCCAGGCCTCCAGGGTATCAAACATGCACTTTGACCACAACACCACAGAGCCAGGTTTGTTTGTATGGTGGTCAAAGCATACACAGAACCCTAGTGATGGCACGCCATGACAGACATTGACTAGGCCTTATGTCAGGCCTTGATACTGCACTCCAGAGATATTTTCTTGTCAGTAGGGGAGAGCGGGGCACAAAGTAACGGTTTTTGCTTTTGGGCTGATATCACAAGATATACTGCAGTACCACAATTTCTTTTTTTTACACAAGCAACATACACCTCTCTGCTACATATGAGCAGTGGAAGTTTGTTATATAAACCTACCATTCGTTTACAATTTCACCATTAGTGAACTATGTAAAATGTTACAACTTACCCCATTGGTGGGGTAAGTTGTAACAGGTGGAGGGTTAGTTGTAACACATACCGGAAATGTTTGTTTTAAACAATTAATTCAGTATTTATCAGTATCAGTATTTCAGTTTATCAATATATGATGCTAAAAGACACTTAATTAGCAAACAATAAAAAAAAAAAAACGTAAAAAATAACAGAATTTTAAAATATACTTTAATTTGAATTAGTCATGAAAATGTGAATATGAAAATTATGAACAAAACTAAAAACAAGTAAATATGTTTAACACATCAAATATAAATAACTGTGATAATTACAGTATTACTTGAATATTTTAATAAATTATTAGGCTATATGCCATTTCTGCGCACGCGCGCACACAACCCATTCAAAAGTAATAATAATTTTAAAATCAAATAGTTATTACAATGTAATAGTAATTACAATCAAGTACTTATAATATAAATACAATAAATAAATAAATAAAAATAAATATTAAATATATGATTAGTATACTGTGTTATATAAATAGTTAATATAGGGTTAATTGTAACACTGCGTTACAACTTGCCCCGCAGCCTCAGTCTTCACTTTTGCCTAGCTACCACTGGATACAAAGTAGCAACCAACTTTACTGAGGTATCATTTTGTAACGGTGGAAACACTGATTCAGGCGATATCTAAATTGTTACGGTCACTTTCCCACAGGCTTCACAAAACAAAAAACTAACAACATGGAAAAAGTTACTTATATGATGCCAAAATGAACTTCTTATGAAATCTCGCCGAAATATTTACGTTGACGTCTCAAACTTTCCCGCAGGCTTCTAGTAACGGAAATGAACCAGTGGACGGAAATAAACAGAAATTGACTTGTGCGTCTGGATAAAATGTCCGTGTTTCAACTTGCCCCGCGTTACTTTGTGCCCCGCGCTCCCCTACAATGTTTTGCTAATTTGGTGAAAGGTTTTGTTATTTGTGTGTAGAGTTTTGCAAAAACAGCCAATATAATAGGTGCAAAAAATGTGCTTAAGCGATCAGAAAAAACTGTAATGTTTGGGTGGGTGTAAGCTCAGGTGCCACACAGTCAAACAAGGCAGCTTAGCTCCACAGACGCACATAACGCGCACTGCGTAGGGCATCAAGTGCCCGGTAGGGCACCAAAAAAATCAGGGTCGTAATAAATAGGCTACTATAAATATGCATTAATATGGTTAAACAATACAAAAGCAACATAAACCAATTCCCCCGAGAAAAAGGGTGAATCTGCTTTGTGCCCCTCTCTCCAGTCTCCTCATGGTGCTCCCCCCACCTCCCAGTGGTCTGTTCGATTATGCCTCATTCGCAATTTGGTAAACACCTGTTCGAACATGGCCTCGAAACGGCAACAGTCGGGAGCCGAGAAAAGAAAAAAACAAGAAGAAGCGCGATGAAGCTCATGCGTCGCTTGCCGGTAAGCAATGTTAAAAATTTTTAAAAGTTCATTATTGTAGTGTAAATGCTCATGATGTCCGTCAAGTTTGTGATAGCTCGTGTTAGCTCCTGTTAGCAGTGCTCATACACTGTGTTAACAAATGTTGCAAATGATTGATGCTAGGTAGTTTGTTTACGTTTTGGATATGAATATAGAATGGATGGACTACTAAAAGCAACTCATGCACTCACTCGACGGTTTTCAGATAACGTTAGCAATCGTGAGACTAGCATTTCCCTCCTCAGGTTGCTGGCTGGCTAACGTAATGCTATTTCTGATTAACCTTAACTTTGGTTAGGTCAGCGAAGTTTGCTTTGTATGATGCTGCATTTCAGGATATCTATAAAGACGCGTCGTTTATTTATGCCATTGCCGTCTGAACACATAATGGAGAGGTTAAGTTAGGGCTTAGGGCACCCAAATGGCTAGCAACGGCCCTGGTAGCTGCACAGTAGTTTGTTAGTGAACATGACTTTTGCAAGTAGATGTGCTAGTGCGCCAGCTTCACAGTAACTGTACCCCTTAATGTGTTTTAAGATGTTAACTAAGTATTATGGCTGTTTTGCGGAGAAATCCACAGTTGCTATTGTTAATGTCAAAGAAATTTGCTTTTACAACCAATAACGACATTTTGGGCATTTTAGAGCCTGTAAACAGCTGTTCTTTACAGCCTGAAATAATCACATCAAGGTTCAGCAAGTGACGTAATGGTGTCCTGAAATCTTGTGCATTATAACGGCTTCCAAATAAGGAATGACTACCTCTAATCGGGGGCAGCATTAGAAATTGTGGGCACCCTGAAAGAAAATAATTTTGGACCCCCACCCAAACCAACTACCACCCCACCCCTCAAAAATAATAAATAATAATAATAATAAAAAAAAATGTTGAGGACAGAAATCCTGAAAAAACAGGAATAGGGATGGATTAATCTGTCACTAATGAACACAGCCCTTTTTTGGATAGAATTAGCTGTGCAAAGCATGGATAACCTACAAGCTATGCATAACATTTAGCATTAATTAAAGCTAATTAAGAATCTTGATCAGACAGTTTCATTTCATTCTTGGGAAATAACTGAAATTGTAGCATCTCAACTCCAAAGCATTTGGCAATTCTGATGGCTATATGCAACATCTTATAGCCTAGGGTAACACTGGAGATAGTGTTCAGCTCGCCTTCTTTCCAAATCCACTGTATCACTGGATCACAAACTAGGATGGGGGCTACATTAAAACCTCACTACGCGGACAAACTGAGTTGGCTTTATCTTTTTGGCTACAATCATCTTCATAAAGATCAGCTTGTTCATTTTAAACCAGTCCCCATTTAAAACGATGCCATCACTCAGTCCATTTCTTCTACTGTCTATGTCTGCAGCGCTCATTTTTAGATTAACACTAAAATGTGATTGTTCGTGTGTGCGCGTTCCAATGCTGCAGGAACACCTTGGGGGTCCAGTCTTTCCCCACTGATCCTCATATGGACAAGCAGTAGTTAAAAATCACAGGAAGACCTCTTGAAAGCAACACTACAAACATACATTTACATTTACCCAAAGAATATTTCTCTAAGTACAGACATCCCAAATTTTGTCAGAGCTATGTGAGTCTTCTGTATTAAAATAGTGACATCCAGACGCCGGCAATCAGATGGGACCTGGTCACCTGAAGAGTGACAGGTCCTGATTTGTATTTTTGCAGATGTAACAGATAATCCGTTTTTCTCCTATAAGGGGTTTATTAACACACAATATTGAAATGCTTGTTCCAGCCTGAAAAAAGTATAATATAGGCTACATTTCATTCTCAAGTAATGCATGATTGTGCACTATAAGCTACACAGCACCCTACATTTCCACTGCGACTGATACTGTTGTAAAAAATAATGAGTCTGACAGTTTCACTCTTATTTATGTTGTTTGCAGCAGTTTAGGAAATTGCAGTTTAATAAATTGATTAATCATTGCTGCATTTGCATACTACTGTTGGCTGGATGTGTATCTATGTAGATTCTAATGATTTTAAATTTATTAACATGCATTTACTTTTCTTCATATGGGTATAGAGCTGCTGAACAGATAGCAATTCCTTTCTCTGATCTCTAAATCCAGGTAATATATTAAGTGTTTTGGTAGGGCAAGTGGCCAGAGCCTCCTCCACCCAAGGTGGGTGAGGTCCTACCCAAGACCACGTCACCTTGGACAGGAAGCATGGGAAGCCCGGCGAGGAGCACTGGCGTGTTCTTGGCCGCTGCTTGAAGAACAACCCGTGGCGCTCTGACTCTTTAGGGCACATGACTAAGTGTGTGCACCCTAACAACAAAGCAAGTTTCCAAGATAGGGGGGCCCTGGGCCTCTGGGAATCACCTCTTGAAGATAAGCTTCTCACAACTCCACTGACATCTCCTCATCTTGGTGAACTTTGGAATATCTGCTTTTAAGCGAGATTGGACTATGCTTTTAAGGATCTTCTTTGTAACTGACCGAAGTCACTGAAGAATGAAATGGTAACTCGCTGTAAGGCATGCCAGCTATAGCAGCTGGAGGGCACACCCAAAGCCTTTGAGAACCTACAGTATGTCACAAAAGTGAGCACACCCCTCACATTTTTGTAAATTTTTGATTATATCTTTCCATGTGAGAAGTTTGAAGAAATAACACTTTGCAACAACGTAAAGTAGGCAGTGTACAGCTTATATAACAGTGCAAATTTACTGTTCCCTCAAAATAACTCAACACACAACCAGTGGCGGTTCTATAGTGTTTTACGCCCCGGGCAAGACCACCTCTCAGCATGGCACCTTCTCAGCAAGCAAGGGCGCCTGCAGTTCACTTACGGGGCGCCAATGTGCCGATTGCAGCGATATGACACACAGAGCTTTTTATTTTATTTTATTTTATTTTCCCCAAGCGCTCATGCCCCCCCCCCCCAAGAAATGCCTAAAACCGCTACTGCACACAACCATTAATGTCTAAACCACTGGCAACAAAAGTGAGTACACCCCTAAGTGAAAATGTTCAAAAATGTTCAAATTGTGCCCAATTAGCCATTTTTCCTTCCTGGTGTCATGTGGTCTGTTAGTGTTACAAGGTCTCAGGTGTAAATGGGCAAAAGTTGTGCTAAATTTGGTGTTATCACTCTCACAATCTCTCATACTGGTCATTAGAAGTTCAACATGGCACCTCATGGAAAAGAACTCTGAGGATTTAAAAAAGAAAATTGTTGCTTTACATGAAGATGGCCTAGGTTATAAGAAGATTGCCAACACCCTGAAACTGAGCTGCAGCACAGTGGCCAAGACCATGCAATGCTTCAAGAGGACAGGCTCTACTAAGAACAAGCCTTGCCATGGTCAACCAAAGAAGTTGAGTGTATGTGCTCAGCATCATATCTGGAGGCTGTGTCTTCAAAATAAGCGTAGGAGTGCTGCCAGCATTGCTGCAGAGGTTGAAGGGGTAGGGGGACCGCCTGTCAGTGCGCAGACCATACACTGCACACTACATCAAACTGGTCTGCATGGCTGTCGTCCCAGAAGGAAGCCTCTTCTGAAGATGATGCACAAGACAGCCCGCAAACAGTTTGCTGAAGATAAGCAGACTAAGGGCATGGATTACTGGAACCACGTCCTGTGGTCTGATGAGACCAAAATAAACTTATTTTGTTTAGATGGTGTCAGCTGTGTGTGGCGGCAACCAGGTGAAGATTACAAAGACAACTGTGTCCTGCTAACAGTCAAGTGGAGGTGGTGGAGGAAGTGTTATGGTTTGGGGCTGTATGAGTGATGCCGGCACTGGGGACCTACACTTCATTAAGGGAACCATGAATGCCAATATGTACTGTGACATACTGAAGCAGAGCATGATGCCCCCCCCTTTGAAAGGCGACAAGGCCACAAGGCGGTATTTCAACATGGTAACGACCCCAAGCACACCTCCAAGATGGCCACGCCTTGGGTGAGGGTGAAGGTAATGGACTGGCCTAGTAAGTCCCCAGACCTGAACCCAATTCAGCATCTGTGGGGCATCCTCGAACGGAAGGTGGAGGAGCTCAAGGTCTCAAGCTCAAGGTCAGCTCTGTGATGTCGTTATGTAGGAGTGGAAGAGGATTCATGCCCAGGAGAGTTAAGGCAGTGCTGGAAAATAATGCTGGCCACACAATTTATTTATTAATATTTATTGACACTTTGGGCACAATTTGGACATTTTCACTTAGGGGTGTACTCACTTTTGTTGCCAGTGGTTTAGACATTAATGGTTGTGTGTTATTTTGTGGAAACAGCAAATTTGCACTTTTATATAAGCTGTACACTGCCTACTTTACATTGTAGAAAAGTGTTATATCTTTAAACTTCTCCCATGGAAAGATATAATTTTAAAAGTACAAAAATGTTAGGGGTGTACTCACTTCTGTGACATACTGTACTTGAGGACTTCTTCAGTGGTGATCAGATGATTAGGGAATGGTTCCCTTTGGTTGACACTGAGTTGTTAAGCCATTAAGAGAAAAATATGATTCTGCCCAGCTTATTTGCTTGGACCCCTAAGAAGGCATTTCTAAATTGCCTTCCCACAAATAGCTGCAGTTAGGTGAAGTGCCACTACAGGTGAATCAGGATATTAGTTTGAAGTCAGCAGTCATTTAGGTTTATATGTTGTTGATCATTTTAGAGCAACATTACAAAAGCACAATATTGAAATGTAGAGGTTTGTTTTCAGACACTGACAAGAGATTTCTTGCAGAAGCATAAGGTAGCATTTGGCGATGATTGCAGGACAGGGAGAAAACCAGTTTATCTGCATGTAAGTAAATAAGAATTATTCTAAAACAGTAAAATAGAAAGGTATTGCCACTGATGATTTTAAAGATTTAGTTGCCCTTGTTAAAATTATACAACACTGAAATGGTAATAGGCCTATCTATACATGTATAATATTTTCTTACGAGCGTATAGGAGTGTGAGTGTTCAAGGTAATGTTTTTAATATTATTGCATCCAGTCACTGGTTTGTATCCCACTTGTATTGTCCTGATTCAGGTATGTACTTATTTAGGAGGTGAAAAAGTAAGCCCAAATACCTGCTGCATTTAGATGCCTGTCATTAGCCAGTCTAGGTAAGCTACTCCACATAATAGTACATAAGGCAGCTGTGGCCTAGTGGTTAGAGAGTTGGTCTTGGGATCAGAGGGTCATAGGTTTGAATCCCATTCCATTAGGAAGAATAGGGCTAGGGGCGTAAACTCCTGTACCCTCATCCATGGCTGAAGTGCCCTTCTTCTAACCCCACATTGCTCAATGGACTGTAACTGAAACCCTGTACCTAAATAACTAAGTCATTCTAGATAAGAGTAATGTAATAACAAGAAACAATTTTGAATCACAGAGGATATATGCTCACCCATATAAGATACAGAGTGGAATATAGCTGCAAGTGACGATGACAGGCCCTCGCACATCCAGTCCCGCAACCCATGACAGTTCACCTGCTCTGTTTGGCTGAATCTTGTTTGTGCTGTTTTTTTCACTTCAACTTGATTTTGTTTTTGTATTTCAACATTTTCAACATTGGAAGTGGGTGTAGAGTTTCATGCAAAAGGTTCCACTGAATATAAGGAAAAAGAATTTTGGTTTTAAACCATAGCGATCTACAGATAATAGCCAGGCCTTCCAATGACGGCGCCTCCTATGCATTAAATGTCATGATACTTCCAGCCAGTGGCGGGTCTACAGTGTTTTACGCCCCGGGCAAGACCACCTCTCAGGATATAGCGAAAGCATGAAGATTACGCTACTTTTAAACCATTAAAAACAGATCAAAGAAACTCCACACTTTATCAGTAGTATAACAAAGGCCCTGGCATTCAAAAAGCTGCACTGAGAACCAGGGCTGACGGCAAACAATCGATTAGTCGTTGGTCGACCAAAAAAATATTAGCTGACTAAAATTCTATTGGTCGATTGGTCGGAGGAAAAAAAAACGCGTCTTTTCGAAGGGCTGAAGGGCTTTTAATTTGACGAGTATGATAGAGGAAGTCGTCGTGCCACTAATTTACTGTTGGCATTTTCTTCACGGCATACACCATGTCTGGAAGAAGTTCTAAAATTTGGCAACATTTCGAAAAGGACAAGGATGACCCAAGGAGAGTTACATGCAAAATTTGCAAAAAAACATTCGCCGTTCATTCTTCCACGATGAACATGTTTTACCACCTCAGACATGTAAGTAGCCTGCTAGCCTAGCTACCCCTTGCAACAAGTTTGATTGCAATATTTAAGCCTATAAGTACATTTTGTTATTGTCGCTAGGACTATATTCATGTGTAGGCTACTGGTAAAACTAAATTATCCAGCTCACTATTTTACTATCTCTCTACTAGACCAGTCAATCTAGCTCAAAAAAGGGTCAAACATGGAACAAATTGCAATAGTAATCATTCATACATTTTTTGAATCCTCTAACCCTCCTGCACAACATATTAAAAGTCTACCTTCTGAAAATTAGTGGAACATACTTTTTTTCAAGGTCAAAGTATAGGTGTCACTGTGTAAAATTAGTAGTGTTTGTGTAAAAACGTGTAGGTACTAGATGGTCTATATGATCATATCCAGGATGTGAAATATGTTTTGAGGCTAATGTGAGATGAAATTAATCAAATAAACCCTTGTCATGATAAATGTGATGGAACAGAGCTTTTTTGGAGCTTTTAACAGCCCCAAATCCACTTTTTTTAGGCCGGTCAAAGTCGCTCAAAATGTCGCTCAAATGTCGTAAAAACGTCCAAACATAAAATAAGTTCTATTAATAAAACAAGTTAAGCAATATAGGTGGTTCATACATTTTTTGAATCCTGTAACCCTCCTGCATAACATATTAAAAGTTTACCTTCTGAAATTTAGTGGAACATACTTTTTTTCAAGGTCAAAGTATAGGTGGCACTGTGTAAAAATTAGTAGTGTTTGTGTAAAAACATGTAGGTAGATGGTCTATATGATCATAGGCCCAGTGTTTCCCACACATAGACCATATTTGTGGCGGGCCGCCACACATTGAAATCCCCCCGCCACACATTGATTCCGGTATTTATTTATTTTTCCAGACGCGATTTTTATATAAAACGTTCCGTTAATTTAAACCTCCGATCAGTCTCTGCTTTACTGTCATTCGCTTTCCCACACACGCACGCATGGGTCCAAACGCACTGACATCTGATTCGCCCGCTCCTCTCCATGGCAACGTCTGACGCTGCAGCCGAAGCTGGATAGCAAGAAAGCAGAATTGCACTGAGCAGAGATTCGGCGAAACCTGGCTGTTCACAAAAGGTTTGTATGCTACTGTGCTCAAAACACACATGCACAGAATTATTGTCCAGAAAAGTTATATTGGCATAGTGAGCTAAAAGTTGTTAACGTTAGCAAAGGAACATCCCACGCCCTAATTCAACATAAAGCTGGTAACGCAGCAGCCCCGTAAAGCCCAAGACATTCCGCCCAGGGCACGACCATAGCGTTCTTGCTGCATTTAGCTAGAAAGTGTCGAGGGAGTCAGATTTGAAGCAGACACGATGTACAACGTTCTGATTGTAAAAGAAATGCACTGGCATCGGTCTACGTCTACACTAGTCAACTATGGTTCTCAATCGCATCCTGGCATAGTCCCACCCTCCCTCGTGAGATAGGTCGAATGGACTCTCTTTGATTAACTGCTGTAGATAGAATGGTAGGTCAATTTATAAACTGGATTACAGTAGCCTAATTCAGCGATTCAGGTGAAATGTGTTTATGGATAAAGCTATGTCCATTGTCAAATTAAGAATAAAGCAACATATTTTGGCTATTTTTTTTCACTCTGACTCTGAATGTCTGTTGCTTTAATTTAGATGAGTAGCCTATTGAGAAATATTTCTTCAAAAAAAGGCCTCGTGCAGAGGAGAGAGAGCAGCTGGAGGTATCATTTTGAAATAAAGTTTAAAAGACAACAGTAATGGTGTGGCTGCTATTAATTTACTATTTTAATGCTCCTAGGCATCAGACAATGCTGCTCAGGGCTGCTCAAATGAGATGCTGGAGAGCCAGGGAGATAGCAGCCAGAATACTGCTGAGACAGGTGAGGAGGAAGACAGATAAATGTACACAAATTTAAAAAATGATAGGTGGAGAAAGTAATTTTTTATTTTTTTTAAAGAAGAACCCTCAACCAGTAAACACAGGGGATCTGGCTTTGACCACAGCTGGCTGAGCATGCCCCAATTTAAGGGATGGCTATACTACACCCAGCATGGTAGGCCTAATAATTTATCTGTTGAATGACTTGTCTTTTTAAATTGTCCATTAATGTACAACATTATTTTATTGCTTATAGACAATTAATGTATGTTATACTTTTAAGGGATGTTCTGCAGACTGTGTAGGCAGCACAAGCCAGCACCTAAGAAGGGTGCCACTAAACGGGCATTTGTGGAGGTTGCTGCAGTAATTTACCGCAAGGATTACGTAGAGCGACACATAAAAACAGAGCATCACCAGGAGAGCATCAGATGCCAGGCATCACTTGCCTCTGGTATTGTTCAAAAATGGAAAATAAATAATATATAAATTCCTGTACTAAGCCCATCATGTATAAGTTATTTTCTAATGACTTTGTAATCGACAGGTGTATCAGGAACAGGCTTCAGGGGGAACACCTGGCAGCCTGCTTAAGAATCTCAATTAATGGGCTCGAAGACCCCAAGGAGTTCCCATATGACAGGGCACAGGAGAAGAAAAATCAGATGCCCAAACAGGGAATGCAAACTCTGCAATAAGTAGTGTTTTTCCATTTGAGTTACCTTGCACCTTGAGTTCCTGCAACTAGTAGTTCCATACTAAAGTATTTATGCTATTGTATTTATGTTTCATTTTACTATTTATTTTAACTTTTGTTTTATGCCAGTTTTTTTGGTAAGAAGTTAACAAAATGGAACTTAATTAAAATCAATTTCAAGTTCAATCTGGTGATGGGTCTTCCATACAAAGTCCAGGTATTTGTATGAGCATACAATTTTTATTGGCCTGTTCAGTAATGCATGTTTAGGTGGAGGAAGGTCCATACAGGATTCTAGTAGGGTTCTTATCAGTCAGAAACTAAGATTAAACCTAATAATTTAAAAATGTCTTTTAAATACTAATGTACATTCAACTTAAAGCAGCTTCAGAAAGAATACTGCCTTCTGCTCGCATTTTACATAAACCCCAATGACCGACTACGCCGACCGCCCTGACTTCGCGACGCCGTGACTTCGCGACGCCGTGACACTATCCCGGTGCGCAGACCCACCACAAATTGCCACCTGATCTGTGGGAAACACTGTAGGCCTACTCAATAAAATTATGTTCATGCATTCAGTGGAACATACTTTCCAGTGGCATAGTGAAGGTGTCCGTAGTTCAGACAATTTCAACATAGACACACAAAAAAAGCATAAGTAGGCATACAAGAGGGTCTGGTACTAGAGGGTCAGTGGATTGTGTGGATAGTATGAGTTGTGATTAGTCAGAATAAAACCCTTGTCAGAGTAAGTGTTACTGATTAGTCCTATTGCTATTTTCGAAACTCTAACGACTTCAACTCCCACTTTTGGGCTATTAATAGGCCTATAGCTGAAAAGAAAGAGTCAATCATAAATTGCAGTCCGAATTTTTCACGTTTTTAATGTTACTGAAATCCTCCTGTATCAAATTCAAAATGTACCTCTATCACTAGATGTTATATTGTATGTTATTATCTTTTATTGAGTCTAAAAAGGTCAAAGTGAGTGGTGATGTTTCAGAACATTTCAATTGGGCGAAAATGTTTAGGTACTGGAGGGTATGAGCATGAGTTCAGATTAGTCAGAAGATCCTTATCAGAGTAAATGGTATTTGGCTACTTCCGAGAATTCAACAACCTCAAAGCCCATTTTTAGGCTAGTCAAGCTAGCTTAAAATAATAGTAATAAAAAAGGTAATATAAAATTAATTTCAATCATAATGGATTTTAAATGTAATGTTATGTGACATATACCTTTATACCATACAGTACATTATTTGCCGTTATTATTTAGTGGAACATTTATTCGAATAATATCATAGACTATAATATCATAGACCACTACTTCACCCCCACGAGCAGTCTAACGGCAGTCACCTGCTACAATTCACCCAATCAACGTCCCGACTACCACCCACCCCCAGTCTACCACAGCCCCGGCAGAAGGGCTTCCCTAGGGGACGCGGTTCTGCCTGAGGTTTCTTCCTTTTTTTTTTCCCGGTTTGATTCAACCACATACAATTCAGGGAGTTTTTCCTCACCCCTGTTGCCCCTACGGACTTTTGCATGTGCTCACGCAAGAGCCTGCATCAAAGGGGCATTGCGTTGTTGTGGCTAATGCTGTTTTGTTTGTAACCTTGCCAAACTGTGAAGCACTTTGAGCTGCATCTTGTATGTATGAACTGTGCTATACAAGTAAAGGTTATTATTATTATTATTATTATTATTGCCAGTTTTGAGGATTCAACAACCCCAAAAGCCCCCTTTTAAGCTAGTCAATCAAGCTTAGAAAAGGTCCAACATAAAACAAGTTGCAAATGGTTAAAGTTCATACTTTGTAAACGCTCATTCTTGTACACTTCTGCATTACACATTAAAATAAATTAATGACTTAATGACTTGTGTAAAATAGGCCTACGTTCATGAAATTCAAAAAGAAGATTTCAGAGTATTTCAGAGTGGGTAAAAATGTAAGGGTACAGTAGGCCTAGGTTTGAGGCTGTGCATTTAATGTCACACTGCATTTACTGAGAGGGGAAGCAAAATAAGCCAGAGCTGACGATTTTATCTAGTTGACTAGTTGTAGACTAGTACATTTGTCAATATTGATCCCAAATGGAAATGGATGAATGTGTTTTCTGTGGGATCAACATATTAGGCGATGAATTGACTGTTAAGTTAACTAAAAGGGGATGTAAAGGTATTCAGAAAGCTAATGAACAGCGTAACACTGACATATCTGTAGTCCCTGGTCAATTAGTTCATAAGGAATGCCGAAAGAATTTCATTAACCCACGCATACGTCTGCAATGTAAAAAAACACAGCAAAAAGTGGTAGTTGGCTGTAAACGGAGATCATCTGCACCCTCATTTTCATACGGAGATCATTGCTTGTTCTGTGGCGTGCCCGACCGATATACAGGCAAAAGAAAAGAATTTAAATTAATTCCAGTCCGTACAGATGATTTCCAAACCAAGATTCTAGAATGTCGTCAGAATCGTGCTGACCAATGGGCTGAAGCAGTCAAAGGACGGCTGGCATACATTAATGACCTCCATGCTGCTGATGCAGTGTATCACAAATCCTGCAACGGCAATTTCCGAACTGGCAGACAAATTCCAAAATGTTTTCAAAATGATGGCTCCAAGAGGCACAGACCTGGGAGGCCTCAGTCCCTTTCTCACTCTGAGGCTTTTCTTCACCTTGTTACAATGAATTGTATTAATAGCATTTTAACCAGCCATATGTGATTTTTTTTTAACATACTTTACATAATCTGTGCCTTATCTGGGTTAACTGTGAACTTCTGTGGTGTGATGAGCAGTTTGATTTTTTTTACAAGCCTTATGATTTCACCGTTTTTGTTTTGATTGACCTTGAGATTTGTAATGCTTTTATTGGCTTGTTGTGATCTTCTGAGCGTTGTTTGTATCCATTATCTTTAGTATTTTGAATATATAATATTTTAACAGGCCTCACATGATCCTTTGTTTTTTGATGTACCTTGCACAATTTTTGTCAATCTTCATCTTTTGTGTTCTGATTGCCCTTCTGATATCTTTTTCTTTCATTGGCTGGACATGATCTTCTGAGCGTTGTTTATCTTTAGTATTTTGATGAGCCTTACATGATCTTTTTTTCTTTTACAGGCCATATACAAAATATTATTTTACTTTTTCTTTAAAAGATATTCTTGGGCTTTTTATGCCTTTATTTGTGACAGGACAATGAGAGAGAGACAGGAAGCAAGTGGGGAAAGACATGGGGAAGGATTGGCAAAAGACCTCGGATCCGGAATCAAACCCCGGTCGGCCGTGTTAATGGTTTGGCGCTTAACCCACTGAGCCACCACGCCACCTTATTTTACTTTTTCAAGGCTTATGGTTCTTCGTATGTATAATAAAGACGCAAAATAATTTTAAATGGAACCTTTTGTTCAGATTTAGCTTTCTAAAATTCCACACAAATCCAAGCATATTTCAGTTAAAATGATCTAATTTGCATATTAAAACATCAAATTTCAGAAAAAATCCAATACAAAAAATATTTGCCTAAATGTGGGTAAACAACTGGGAAAGTTTTAATTTCATATCTTTTAGTTTAATTTTTTACCCTATTAACCTATTATTTCCCTATGGTATTTCTCTATGGAAAAATGAATGGGAAATCTGCTACTTTGACCTTGAAAAAAAGTATGTTCCACTAAAAGCTGGGAGGTAGACTTTTTATATGTTATTTAGACATGCATAGGGATCACAAAAAACTTGGAATAATTACTATTGCAATTTGTTCCGTGTCAAACGCTAGATTGACTGGACTATACAGGCGCATCCACTTTATTACGATGAGTCATCATTGACGCAGCAAAAGCTCGTAATGAAACCTTCTCTATCCGAAAAAAGGAAGAGAGACATAACTGACAAAATTGCCGATTTCATCGCGATAGATATGCGCCCTGTGAATATCATCAGTGGGGAGGGATTTAAAAATCTAATTCAGTGCCTAGAGCCAGGATACAGCATGCCAAGACGTGACACGGTGATGCACGCTGTTACGAGCAAATACCACTCTACAAAACAAACAGTTGTGTAGCCCATCACGTTATTTTTTTTTTTTTTTTGGAGGGGGCGGGGCGATTATTCGATTAGTCGGATTGAATGCACGACCACTGGTCGACCAAGAAAATCCTTGGTTGAGGACAGCCCTACTGAGAACTTTGTCATCTGCCTGTGTCTCCTCACTAGTTCATTAGAACTTGTTACTTGTCCCACCTCTCTGCCCATATTTGGACCACACATCATTGAGCAACAAGAACAGATTATTAGGCTTATTTAAAATTGACTAGTTGGCTAGTGGCTGGCTTAAAGCAATGCATTCTGGATTTGAAATAGTGGTATTTTTGGACAATCTTGTCCGAACGTCACTGTACCACATTATAGCAGAGAGGGTTGAAGAATTTTAGTTGCCGTAATTATTGTATATTTGTCATCAGTTAGCTATATGGCTGTATGTCGGAATCCTAGTAAATTATGGCAAAACAACTCCCGAAGGAAGTATTCATATGGGTGTCCGACTTGCCGGCTGTCGTAATTCCATCGGTGTAGGTATGCATTGGCTGTTCGTGTCAATGTTGTGAGACGTCATGTCAGCCAGATGGTAGACAGCCAATGTCAAACAAGTCTATTGTCTTGCCGTGCTGCCTATAATTACAATTAGCAACTAATGGCTTAATGATTGACCACACCCTGTTTGAAGGGCATTTAAAGCCAGTCTGTGCCAGAAGAGCAGGTTTTTGGTGGGGAGCAACACTCGCCTTGCTGCTGTGTTTCACGCTTACCATTGTTGTGTACTCCACACTCACTGTTGCTGCCAGAAGCCCCTGCCATATCCCTTCTGTGGTCCTGTAATCTGGCATCACCCTGAAGACTGTGAGGCTGCATGCAGACTCCCATCAATGCTCACTACTGATGTCTAGACGGCTGTAATTATAATCTCCTGTATCACCTTGTGCGGGTGTGCTGTGTGGCCTGTGGTGTGTGGTCATTTTGATGCTCTCTTTTTAGTGCCTGGCCTACTGGGTCTAAATCTCCCCTCAACGCTTGCTGTTGCTGCCTGAACCCCTGGCATATCTGTCTTGTGTCCCTGGTGTCTGGCGCTGTCCTGAAGTCTGGATGTTTGTATCTAAATCTCCCCACAATGCTTGCGGTTGCTGCCTCAAGCCCCTTGCATATCTGCCCCGTGGCCTTGGTGGCTACTCTCAAACCTTCCCTAATGCTTGCAATTGCTGCCTAAAGGGCCATAATTCTATTCCTTGTACCACTGTGTGCATATGTCTTATACAGCTTGTGGCACAGTATTCATTCCTGGTTTACCTTCCAGCCTGTCCTATCTGTCTTGGAGCCCCTGAGCCCAGCGCTGCCATGGAGACTACTTGGCCACATGAGATCACCCCTTCCCCTCAACACTCACTTCTGACTGCCTAAAGTGCTATAACCTGCCCCCTGCTGGTCCTACGACCTCTGTGACCCTCTGGCCGTGACTACTGAACAAGATTGGAGTCCTTTATTCCCCCTGATTTTTATATTGTGTATAACTTAATAACTATAATAAAGTATTTTGTGTATAAGTTGAGTTAATGTAGAGTGCTAGGTGACACTTCACACCTTCTCATTTTCAGGCATCGCATTTATCAAGAGCCATTCATCCTTATGCTGGGCCTGGAGTGATTTTTTTGTAAATCTCACGTGAGTCTTATTGTAGGTTGATTTTTCTGTTCAAATTTGTGCTGGTATCTATGCTTGTTTGATAGATGAGGGCCAGTGTATTGTGTTACATGTTTGCTTGAAGGAGCAGGGCTGAACCACATAGTCATACAAGACGGGTTACATTAGTCATCACACCATGCAAAGACAGCTGGGGCCTATACTGCACACAAAGGTTAATCTTATCAGATTTTACATGGTAGTAGTGAAGACACACTTAAGCAAACACATGTGCACACACACACAGCTGTGGCATGTCATCATAATGACACAGGGAAGCATTGCCTAACCACTGTCAGCTATAAACATATCAGTGTAAATGATACTGAATTTGAACCAATATCGCTTACACATCTATGATGCATTCAGATTTGTTTTCATGTTTTGTGTAATATTTCTCTAAACCATTTATAAAATACAATATTCAGGTTAAATTCAAATTACATGCAACTCCAAATACATAAGCTTTACAGTATTGCCTATATCTGCATCTTAAGTTTGATTACAGGGTACATAGGTTTTTCCACAGGATAGTTTTTTTGGATTACTTTATTTATAAACGTCCAGAAATGTTGAAATGTTCATTATGTAATGGCAATTTGTAATGTGTCAGTTAAGCATATCTTAATCATTCCAATTAACTTATGGCTATCCCATTGCTTGCACTTTCAACAATTAACAATTCTGTGCTATATTTTCTGTATGTGTTTAACTGTAAATCCCTACAAATAATACTGTACCTTTGAGAACAACTTGGATAAAGATTCTGTCTCCATCACAGACACACTCATATATGCCAGTGTCTTCATATGTGATTTTGTGAATCACAAGAACACGCATCTGATCTGTGGAGAGGCACTCATACTTTTTTCCAGATCTTATTTCTTTTCCATCCTTCATCCAGACTACCTGTTAATGTCAAATACAACATTTTAAATTTAAAATATGATAATGCAACCATAGCTGCCAACTGCCCAGTTTTCCTGGGTTTCTTCCATATTTCAGACCCAACTCCTGCAGCCCTCTCATTTTGTCTCAATAATCTCACATAATGTTTTATACGTTAAGACTTCTTTTTTTCATAATCAAGTCAATATGTTTGACTAGTGCCACTAATATCTCCCATATTTGGCTACTAAAATGTTGGTAGGTATGTAACAGTTATTGGTGTTCCTTCTTTACAGACCACTAACCTGGATATTTGGATCTGACACTTCAGCCTTGAGCTTTGCTGACGTCTGTTCTGGGAAGCTAAGAACTTCTGTATCGGCAGACTTGCTTGTGAAGTGGCCTGGTGGAGCTAAAAGATAGTTGTTTAAAGGTTTTTATTGATATCCAAATCAACATTACTTTTTCCTTTGTCTTTTACCATTCTTCTTTGCAAATTAAGGTAAGACTGCAAGTTTACCAACAACTATGAGACAAGCATGTGTTACCTTGTATAATACTACTACTACTACTAGGTAATTCAGGTAAAATCAAGTAATTTGGGACATCATGTAAAATGGAACACAGATTTACATGTTTTGCGATTTAAAAATCAGAAGTCAATCACAAATAATGTCATTATAGGGTTACTGCAAATGTACTTTACAAGAAATAATCATTTTGAATGGTCTGAGATGGAGGGGGAAGCCAAAATAAAAAAAAAAAACTGTGGACCCCAAACTTGCAAGGTGAACCCCCTGACATGTTGATTTTATCCTCATAGTAGCAAGACTAGTGCAGTTACACCAATGATAATATAATACAAAATGTGGTTGGATGATATTGTATCTTATTAGTTTAACTTAGACTACACTTTGTTTTTTTAAAGAAAGTTAAATTTAATGACTATGCTATTCATCTGGTAAATTCAGCGGGGAAAAAAATCTAAAATGGGATATTTTTCCTGTAGGAAATGGGTACGCCTTTTGCCATAGTGTTGGAATCCAGATATTTATTACATGTTTTCCTCTGTTACAAAAATGAAAAGAAAACTGTGATTCTGTCCTTGGTAGCATGTAGCAATTTTCATATACTATCCATTAACATGTAGGTAATTACTCTTTCATTTCATATATGCTTTGTGACTCCCACTTTACCGGACCAGGTGTACTGTTTTACCTGAACATTTTTGCAGACCAAGGTAGGGCATTTTATGATGTTTCAGTAAAACCCTTAAAATATAATAACTGGTAACATACTGTAGCAGAGACCCATTTGAATTTTTACTTTTGACTCTCCTGGTGATTTTATTTGTGATCTACCAAAAAGTGTCCCAAATTACCTTACTTCACCCTAATACTACTGCTACTACTACTACTACTACTACTAATAATAATAATAATAATAATAATAACAATGATAATAAGAAAATTATGATGATGACTAGCAGGCGATGCCATCTTTGCATAATAACAACAATAACTATTGCTGCAATCAGCGATAGGGGGGCCAAGCAGAAAAGTTAGGGAAAGTTGCCATTATAACAGAATGTAGTTAGGTCAGAGCAATGTTTGTCTTGTGTCTTAAATAAAAACTCATTACATTTTTTCCTCAATACAGTTCCCCCTAGTGGCCAAACAGCAACACATTTGTTGTGATTGCTTGCAAAAGGGTCAAAAGTCATGTGACCAAGTTTGGTTGTGATATGTCAAAGCATTGGTGAAATATGAGCTCAATTCCTGTTTGGCAGGTTGCCGACCATTTCAATTGGCTGTTATGGGAGAACGCTTTGAAAAAATGCTCCAGAAAGTAATGCATATGTAAATTTAGTGTAGATCAAACAACATGTGTGGCCTTTGAAAATGTAGTTTCACTTTTAACATGTTCTAAAATAGTGGTGACCAAAGGACGTTAAATTCATTGTGCTCAGAATGGGGTGTTGCATCATATGACCAAATTAATGGCAATGGTTTCTTAAAGCATTGCAAAGATATAAGCTTACTTCCTGTTTACAGGCTTCGCCACTGAATTTGATTGGCTGATGTTAAAAGCTTAAATGGGCCATCCTTAAAACATGCCAAACTATGAACAGGCATTACTGTAAGTGGTAATCAGTGAAACCAGTAGGGCCTGAGGACAACAAAATGTCCTGTTTTTTACTTTTTCACTTGGATGTTTACAAATCAGACAAGGAATAAACAGTGTAGTATCTGAATATTGCACCGCTTTATTCATAGCTTAACTATTTATGTACTGGCAGTGATAGCCTTAGCATAACAACATGCGGTTTACATAGTGGAATGGAAACCTATGGGTACCGTAAATTATGTAGTGATAATTAATAAATATTCCTCCACTTTAACTATTCACACTGTCTTGGCCAATGTATGTACTGTTTAGAGGCAGACATACCTGGTATCAGAAAGTAGAAGTCCAGCCAATTCACTGAATCAGCTGATCCTAGGTAGATGAGATAATTGGTGAAACCACCTGTGTTGAGAGCACAGGCAAAAGGAATACATGGCAGGACTTTTACTTTCTCAATCCACTTTGTCCGCCTTTGACTGCTTATCAGTCAAGTGTCTCACGTTAGCCAATTAGCCTAGGTAAACTAGTTTCATGTTCTTGCTATGTACATCATGATATCATGACATAATCATCTGGACACTTCTCCTATTCATTTCAATGGGCCAAAATAATTTAGAAAAATAAAATGACTATATCTTCCTTACTTACTTCTTGGCCCCAGAGGCACTGACATCTACTCTAACCGGGGAAACCTTAACCAACATGTCAGAGAAAAGGTGACAAACCTAGGAGTGACCCTGGACTCTGACTTAAGCATTGAACCTCATATTAATGAATTAACAAAAACCGCCTACTTCCACCTTAGAAATATCGCAAAAGTTTGCCCGGTCCTAACCCAGCAGGACGCTGAAAAACTGATACATGCATTTATCTCAAGTAGACTAGATTACTGTAATGCCTTATTTGCAGGCCTCCCCAAAAAGTCAATCGAGAAACTACAGTTTATTCAAAGCTCGGCTGCTAGGTTACTAACAAAAACTAGAAGAAGGGATCACATCACCCCCATATTAGCTGAACTCCACTGGCTGCCTGTCTCCTACAGAATTGAGTTTAAAATACTCCTATTAGTATTCAAGGCTATAAATGGTTTTGCCCCCTGCTATATCACTGACACACTCTCTGCTTATATTCCTGCACGAGCCCTCAGATCCGCCGAAGCTGGCCTCCCTGAGGGTCCCAGAAGCTCCACCCAAAAGGATCGGGGAAGCAGCTTTCTCATACCACGCCCCAAGGAGATGGAACGCCCTACCACAACACATTAGAGAAGCCGAGTCCGTTGACGCCTTCAAACGGCAACTCAAGACACATCTATTTAGCCTCGCCTACACCTAACTGACTTTTGACCAGTGGTGATGGTAGAGAGTTTAAAGTAAATGGCTTTGCGTGGGTAGAACAGGGTCTTGTATCCGCATAGTAAGGTTGCTTACGATACGCTAAAGCATTAAGGAGATATCAGTTTTGGCCAGTGGTGGCACTAGAAAATTAGAAGTAAATGGTTCTGCATGGTCAAAACAGGATCCCTATGCCAAGTTTTGTTATAATATGTCAAAGCATTAATGAGATATTACTTTTCATCAGTGGTGGCACGAGAGAGTTTGACGTACATGGTGCTGCGTGGTCAAAACAGGGTCCTAGGTCCATATACCAAGTTTGGTTATGATACGTCAAAGCATTAATGAGATATTACTTTTGACCAGTGGTGATGCTGGAGAGTTAAATGGTTCTGCATTGTCAGAACAGGGTCCTCAGTCTATATACCAGGGGCCTCATTTATCAAGCGTTCTTACGAATAGATATGTGTGTAAAGGGTGCGTGCGATCATTCCTGCGCAAAGTGTGGGATTTATGAACTCTTGGTCTTGGTCTTGGTCTTGTGGTCTTAAGCGTGCTGAATAAAGCGCAAGTAACACCACAGCCTAGCTTTTGTTTCATTCCACCAAAAGTGTAAAATATAATTGTTCAATAGTCCTAACTTGAAAATAATTAGTGTAGCCTAATTAATATGGGTATAAAAGGCATACCTAGGATATGCCTTTAAGAACGCAACATGGCCCATTTGGCATTGCTCGAGGACCTGGAAAACCACCCATAACGCAGGGAGCGCGTATTTAAGGAGCGGAGAGATTTGGTGGCGGAAAGCGATGAGTTTCCAAGGCATATATTGCTTAATTTATGTTTTGAATTGGGGCCATTTCTCCAGCGTGAAACAAAGCCATACCTGTCGATGTGCAAGTCCTATCCACTCTGGGAAACTGATTCAGACACATGCACCTTCCTGTATGTTTAAAGGTTGTCTGCTTATTCTGTGTACCTTTACACCTCTGTTTGCTTATGTCCTCCTTTTTTGTAAGTCGCTTTGGATAAAAGCATCTGCCAAATGCAATGTAATGTAATGTAATGTCATTTGGTGTCATGATGTCGGTATCCCCAACTGTGCCACTTAAACCGGAGCATGCGGAGTCTCCAATAATAGCTGCTATTCGTTCTTCCAAGGCTGAGAGTTTTACATGATTTGGAACTTGCCCTCCATCGGTCGCCACAACAGCACGCTAGTAAGCGGCCACGCGTTTTTTTGCATTTAATTTAACATCAAACCACTTCTTTTTATCTCGGTCACAGTCCGTTGTTCCGATCCTACGGCATTTACGCCGCTTGTCACTTTTTCCCACGCCATATTTTTTCTTTTGTTTATAACCCCTACCTCCAACGTGCCAAATATGATTTTTTCATTTTGTTGGACCTCTGTGACCAGGGGTTCGATCTCGGTGTCGGAGAAATTCGAGCGCCTCTCCATCATTCCACCAAGGCTCAATTAGGAATTCCGGTGGCTTTTAAAGCAATTGTTGATGCCATATATGGGTAATTGGGGGCGTTGCCGGATGTAAATCAGTCTGCTCGTGCCCGCGCAACGTGATCTGGAAGGTGTGGAATTTATCACTGCAGATGTGCGTACGACCAGTGTTGGAACGGTTGATGAATGCAGAAATTTCCGTGCTTAGGAACATTCTAAATTTCATTCGTACGACAGATTTTAGGTGGAATTCTATGAACTGATGATAAATGAGGCCCCAGGTTTGGTACGATAGTACTTTAAAACATTAATGAGATACCACTTTTGACCAGGGGTGGCACTAGAGAGTTAGAAGTAAATGGTGCTGCGTGGTCAAAACAGGGTGCAGAGTCCATATACCAAGTTTGGTTATGATGCGACAAAGCACCGCTGAGATATGAGCTGCTTTTCTCTACAGCTGTCACTCTAACAACTGGAGTGGAGCATAGCAATATGTGAGAGAGAAAGGGTCCCCACACATATGCACGCGTGCTCTCACTCATTTACAGCACTTACTCACTTACTCAGCAAGCGATTGTGCCTGCAGTTCATGTAGGGGGCGCCAATATGCCAATTGCAGTGACATGATACAATTTTTTTTTCCACAATCGCTCGTGGCGCCCCCCATGACATGGCGCCCCGGGCGGCTGCCCTGTTCGTCTATGCCTAAAACCGCCACTGCTTGCATGTGCCAAGGTTTGCGAGCATTGGACATAGTGAGTGTAGCAGGTGTTTTGCAATCATCGTACTTTTACTTGTACACAAAACATCAGCACACGTAATTTTTAGTTTCACCCACAACTGCAAGAAATGTCACATAACTGCATGCTAGGTGTTTTTTCTATACAGCTCTCACTCTAATAACTAGAGTGGAGCCAAGCATTATGAGTAAGAGAGAGAAAGGGTCCTTACATAGGGTGACCAGATTTGGGTAGTTGAAAAAGAGGACACCTTTTTTGTACCATCGCTCTGTTAAAGACACACTGCAAAAGAAGGGCATTGCATTTAGGCCTACTGGAGATAACTGCAATACAATGTTTGGAATCAGGCGTAATAAGGAGGGGAAAATGGCTCTCCTCTCTCACAGCAAGACGTTCGTGGTGCTTTACTGTGTGAAAAGCAAAGCTGCCTTCTGCAGCAGTGACGGCTACACTCTCGGATTTGCTAACAAAGAAATCTGTGACTTTAGAAGATGAGCTCTCGCCCCTCGCTGCTTTAGTGTGCTTTGCAGAATTTACGTGTGCCTGGAAAAATGTTCAATGTCATTATTATCTTTAATCTTCATTAACATGCAATTCAATAGTCCTTCACCCATATGTATCCTCCCAATTACAGATACTCATTCACACTTCGGCCAGGAATCGAACCCTGCACACTGATGTAGTAATTCAGTGGGCTACAAAGTGCGCCACCACAAATCTATGTTCGTGGTATGCAGTTTTCTTCCTAGATTATCGCGTAGATATGACCACTAGATGGCGCTGTAGAGACAGGTTTCAGATTGTTTCGGAGCCTTGAATCATCATGGCACAATTGTTTCAACTGTTTCAGTGTTTGACAAAGCCTCGCTCTGCCCACCACTGGTGCCTGCAGGTCATTGGCACCTTTATTAGCCACAGACACGTAAGTGCCTGCCTTGCACGTCAAACACTCGGCCTCATACGGATCACGACCTTGGCGAAAACAGGGGAATTTTTTCTTTAAGTCCTCCGTGAAGGAGCACTTGCGTTTAGGCATTGTAGCAGCGGACGCAAAATGTGCTGTTCTGACTGCTTCCGTTTCGCTTGTGAACACACTAGCAAGACTAAAGCAAAGTGACTTAAGTTGAGAAGGGCGTGACTAATTTGAGAACGATACACAGAAACCTGGAATGGAGTAAAACGGAACGGAGTGGAATTCTATTAGCAATGCATTGTGTTTTGAGACAGACGCACGAAATCCCGGACGATTTTGAAAATCCCCCCGGACATTTTTTTAGGTCCCAAAAGTAGGACATGTCCGGAGAAAAGAGGACGTCTGGTCACCCTACCTTACACATGCGTGCATGCTTTTAATGAGATATGACTTTTGACCAGTGATGGTGCTAAAGGATTAGAAAGAAATGGTTGTGTGTGGTCAGAACAGGGTCCAGGGGGCGTATTACAGAAACTTCCTATCTTAAGACAAAAGTTAAGATAGGACGAGTGGAGATAAGATTTTTTCCCGTTTGGTATTACAGAAGCAAAATCTTAATTTAAGAATCTCATCTCATCTTTGGAAATCCTATCTCATCTTGAGTTAGTAATCCTAAATAAGCGATCTACACACATACAATCGATTTTTATGTCTGTTACCTAGCAACTAATGCAACGCTGCGTCTGGTGACGTATCATCAAAACAGCTGTCATAACAGACCCTAAGTAGTTGTGTGTTAGAAGTGCTAGCATTACTCCAGTGAACTCCGGTGAGTTTGCTAAGCTAACTAAGCCAGCTAAGTATCCTAACGGCATACAAATGTACACTCTACCTTCACACACACGTTCCCTGACCTCTCTCCCAAGACACCTGTAACCATTTCTCTCTGCCAAACATTCTTCCTCTCTGAGAAAGTTGCTTGTTGTTAAAATTAGCGGCTAGCTAGCTAGTGGTTAGCGATAGCTCACTCTGCCTTGCCCTATAAATAAATTCCTCTCATTCTGGCGACGTTGAGCAAACAAAATACCTGCCATAATTGTGTAACTGACAAAGGAGTGGAAGTTAAGACAGCAAAGAGGCTGTCCTAAAGTTACGGGGGGTTCAGACAGCAGGCGAATTTCGCCTGGCGAAATTTCGCCTGGGGGCGTGGTCGGCGAAATTGCATACGTCACGTAAAAGTACCAAGTGCATAGCCGGCTCGCTAGCAAGCTGAGTAGCCTGTCAGCTAGCTCAACAGTTTGAGTGTTCAAAATATCTGCAGTGGTGTTCTTGCCGGACTATGTTGTATAAGCTATACGGTGATTAGTTACCTCTACTAAGAACATAATTCATCTGTGTTCATGGTTACTACAAGGTCATCCTATATCATTTTAACCATCCAGTGTTTCCCTGATGTTAGCCCTCTTCAAATAACAGTAAATGGATTGGAGACGTAGCTATTTAGCTACTTAGGTAGCGGCTAGCTAGCTAAAAAGATGGCAATCTATGGTCGTCTATTTGCCTCGATTATATTCACATCACATCGAAACAACAATCCGTGCTGATGAACAGACTTTTGGTCAACAAGAAACCTTTTAATCATGTAAATGTTTTTACGCTACTGACTCCACTGGTGGCCGCCATGTTGGTCAGACTTTTTTTGATACTCCCGCCTCTACACAAGACGTCACGTACAATACACATCACACGCTGAATTGATTGGTGCTTGTGTGGTCTAATTTGCATGAAGTTCAGGTTTCGCCAACTGTATTTCGCCTCCCGCGGCGAATTCGCCTGCCTTCGCCCTGGGAAGGCGAAATTTCGCCTCCATTCAAAGTCAATGAGAGCGAAGCGAAATTCGCTGTAATGTGAACCGGCTGTTAGGACTGTTTATTTAAGATTTTTCAAAGTTAGGATGCTTCTGTAATACACTTTTCTTAACTTAAGATAGGATGCGCAAACCAAGTTAGGATACGCTGTTCTGTAATACGCTTTCCCTAAATACCATCCTAAAGTGCCGTTGCTACAGTAACTAGACAGATAGGAAAAGATTCTCAAGTTAGGAATTCTGTAATACGCCCCCTGATCCACGAAGCAAATTTGGTGATGACACGTCAAAGCCTTAATGAGATATGACTTTTGACCAGTGATGACGGCAGAGTTAGAAGTAAATGGCTTTGCATGGTCAGAACAGGGTCTTTAGTCTGCATATCAAGTTTGGTTACAATACATCAAAGCATTAAGGACATAGCACTTTTGGCTAGTGGTGGCACTAGAGAGTTTGACGTACAAGGTGCTGCATGGTCAGAACAGCGTGCTGAGTCTTACCAAGTTTGGTTATGATATGTCAGACCATTAATGAGATATAGCTTTTAGCATGAATGGTCAGAAAAGGGTCCGGAGTCCATATACCAAGGACCATCATCTGGTCAAGCAAATATCGAGGGTGCCGAGTCATACCAAGTTTGGTTATGATATGTCAAAGCATTAATGATAGCTTTTAGCATGAATGGTCAGTAAAGGGTCCTGAGTCTATATACCAAGGACCATCATCTGGTCAAGCAAATAAGGTTTAAACAATCATAAAGTAACTATGGATCAATGTTGTTCCAATGTATTGGACATCCACATAAAAAAACGTCAGGTTTCATTGATATAGCAACAGTGACTTAACATCTGTTTTGCATTGAAACTTCAATATCAACCATTGATGCAGGTAATAAATTAATGTCTGTTTGATGTCAACGTGCTATGTTGAATTGTTCGGTGAGGGGCTGCCATAACAACTGGATCAAAAGACGGCTATTTTTGGAACAAACCTGTGCTGGTCGAAACATCGGAAGTGCATTCTTAATGTTGAGGTCAGCTCGGTTAACCAATTTAAACACATATCCACCTTATTCCAAGATACAGTGCTTTCAGACATTACATGTCTGGGGTCTTGGCAATTAAATAACATCTGATTCCTGACATTTAAATGTGTTTCTAGGGCCGTTGCTAGCTTTTTGGGTGCCCTAACCACGAATGCTTGGTGGTGCCCCTCCACTAAAAGATTTAGGCGAAATCATGCATTTTCGTTGATGAAAGAAGACTTGCGACATCGTGAAATCCAGTCTAGTGCATGTGACTGTAGTACACTGGCACATCCCGATAGGTGATGCTTAGGTGCCACCTCGCGGCCATTCACAGGTAATGATTATTACATGCACCTTCTCAAATGTCTGAGAATTGTGTATGTTTACACGACGCTTCAGTGTTATAAAAATGAAATAGTGGCTGTACTCTCTCACAAGACACCGTTTGCTGATATTGCAAAGTTTTGTGTTTACATGCCCTAACGGGAACCTATGGATACAGTAATTTGTGCAGTAGCCTAGTGGTAACCACGGAAAATTGCGGCGGCTGGTGTGACACCAGTGTGGCCGGTTAACTTGGTATGGAAATGTCTGCCACATTTTCACTTGGATTTTTACAAATTAGACAAGAAATAAACTAAACTATGTATCATCTAAATATCCCACCATTTTATCTATTCATAAGTTGCTGACCGAGTTATACTGTATCAGTCAAGTGTAAGGTTAGCCAAGTAGCTTAGGCAGCTGTGACCCAGGGACTTCCCGATACATTTCGACTGCATGTATCACTAACGCTAGGGCCACTTTTTCACTTGGATTTTTACAAATTAGACAAGAAATTCAATGTACTATCTAAATAGAACTTGAACTTGAACTTAAATATTTTACCACTTTCACTATGCATAGGCTCTTGACCAAGTTATGTACTAACAGTCAAGTGTCTAAGGTTATCCAACTAGCTTAGGCAAGCTATTTAATTTCATGTTCTAGCTACGTGCGTCATGATGTCATCATCTGGGGACTTCGCTTGTTAAATTCAATGGGCCAAAATATTTCAGAAAAATGACAAACAAGGGGTTGGGTACACATATTCACAACTGTTGATGTCGTAACCGATCTGAACGTTTTAGAGTTGGAATGGCGTGTTGGAATCTCGAAAGGAGTAGTAGTGGACTAGGAGTAGTATGGACAAAAAATGGGTGAACGGAATAAAGAAAATAATAATAAACACCACTTCAGAAGAACAGTAAGTGTGCTTTTGAAAGCACATTTATTATTAGTATTATTAATAATAATAATAATAATAATACAAACATACAGCACTTAGGAAGAACAGTAAATCTGAGTGCAAGCACACTTAATAATAATAATAATAATAATAATAATAATAGTAGTAGAGTATAGACTCGCTGAGGAAGCCCACTTAATAAACACTGCTTATGAAGAACAATAAGTGTGCTCGCACTGGACCGAGTACCTGTGGTGCAGGGACGTGGCCTACTGATCCTCTAAAATGCACCCACAACGGATATATTGTGAAGATATTACATATGAAGCCTAAATTATACAACCTTTACATTGTACACTGGGGGTACCTAGCAACTTGGCAGCTATTTTTTGGCTGTGCTATCTTTGCACTGTAGAATAAATATGCTAGGAGAAAAGGTAAAGTGAGATGATCTATGTTCTATGTGTGTGTGTGTAAAAGGGAAAGTGTGTGTGTGTGTGTGTGCGCCTGTGTGAGTTATGTGTGTGTGTGTGTGCGTGTGTGTGTGTGTGTGTGTATACCAGTGTGGTTGTGACATTAACACACTAATGATGTCCTACATCGAAACTCAATGAATCTAATGAGTTTCAATTTGAAAAAAAAAATCTTCTACTGTCAGTTGGTGGTGCTACAGGCCTGTGCATTAGTCAAGTACTGTCATGATGAACTGCCTAGGAGTAGTATGTTAAAATTCATCATGTGTCCAAACACATATAATTGCGGAACCTTTAACACACATTTTTAATGTATCACTTTTCTCTTGTACTATTCTGGAAATCAGCATTAGTGACCCCTCTATATAAAGGAGGAGAATGTTTTAAACAAAACAGTTACCAAAATAGTTACCATGCTTAGCCAAAATGTTAGAGTTGTTTGTAAATAAAGAAATTGGTTCCTTTCTCTTTTCTAATAATGTTTTAAATCCTGCTCAATCTTTGTTCGGAGCTGGCCACAGCACCATTACAGCTGCTACAGTTGTTGCAAATGATATAGCCACTGCTGTGAATTCTAATAAACATCGTGCGGCTTTGTTTATTCATTTATCAAAGGCATTTGAAACTGTGAATCATGTTCACCTTTTTGAAAAACTAACAGAACAGTGTGTTAATGTGACTCTTTGACTTCAGAGGCATTAGGGCTTCTAAGAAATGGTGTTCCACAAGGCTCAATCTTAAGCTTGTTATTGTTTACACTATACGTAAATGACATCTGTCTATCACTACAAGTCCATTTTTATGCAGATAATACAATTCTGTGTACTTCTGCAATATCCATAGAGCAAGCAGTATCAAATCTTTAATGTGTATTTGACCATGTCCAGAACTCCTTGAGCCTCAGGTTGTGTCATGAGCCTCGCTCTGCACCTGCTTTCTGCCTGACTCTGATTCCTGCCTGCGGCATGATCTCCTGACTCGTGTCCTGACCCTGGATCTGCCTGAGACCGTCTGCTCCTCTGCTCTGGTAAACCCGACTTGCCTTCTGCCTATTGACGCTGATTCATGCCTGCCCCAACTTGTACCTCTGCCTGTCTGCCACCTGCCCAGTTCTGCTGCCTGGCTGTGGTGTGTGTCACCTCAGTGCCCTGGGTTCCTGACGTGCAGAGTGTACCGGAACACTGTTCTCCCACTGGCTCACGGAGACGCATCAGCGGAACATGCACAAACTGACACAAACTCCCTTTTCCCCCAACCCTTCAATAAACTCTGTGTTTTGAATGTGACAAACTTGGGACCTCGTCTGTCTTGTTACCTGACAGAATGATCTGACCAGCATGGATCCAGCTCACAAACCGCAGAACGTGAATCTCGATGAGCCTGAGCCGCCTAGAACGGACGTAGAGGGATGTCCATCGGATGTCTGGCGACATCGCCGCTTTGTTGGAGCTGGGTCGTCAGCAGCAACTACAACTGGGTCAGCTACAACAGCAGCTCACCAACCTGCTTCCAGCCCCTGATCCCCCTGGCCAAATGATCACCTCCGCTCCTGCCGGGGCTCCAGAACCTAAGATCGGTAATCCAGAGTGGTTCAACAGTGATTCGACTCAGGTCCGGGCGTTCATGATGAGCTGCCATATTCAGTTTGCCCTTTAGCCCAGAACCTTCTCCACAGAAGGGACCAAGGTTGGGTATGTTATCACTCATCTGATGGGTCGAGCTCGACTCTGGGGAGTGGCAGAGTTTGAGCGCCAGACTCCCGCGTGTGCTTCTTTTGATCTCTTTGTGGAAGAAATGCTCAAGGTCTTTGGGCTGGACTCGACGACTGCAGAGGCATCCCGAGCATCGCTAAGCATTCGGCAAAGTCGGTGGACGGTTGCCGACTTCTCCATAGACTTTCAAACCCTGCCTAGACGCAGCCTGTGGAATATGGAGGCATTGGTGGACACATTCCTCCACAGCCTGGCTGACTACATCAAGGACGAGTTGGTTTCACATGAGCAGCCATCCACCCTAGACAAAGTCATCGCCCTGGCCACCCGCATCGACCGCAGGATCCAGACCCGCTGTTGTGAGAGAGGGCACCCAAATCCACCAGCCACCCGCACACGCAGAGATTCAGCTCCTCTTTGGTCACTCGCTGGTTCGAACTCATGGAGGTTGGCTGCGCTGCTCTCACTGCCAATGAACGCCAGCACCGTATCTCTTCGAATCTCTGCCTCTACTGCGGAGGAGACAGACACCGTGTGGCGAACTGTCCGTTAAAAGGCCAAGCTCACCACACATAGGAGTCCAGTTGAGCTCAATGACCATCCAGTCCTCCAACCGTAAAACCCCTCCAGCACATTCGCCTTCACCTCACTGACTCTAAACACACACTGGCAGCCCTGGTCGACTGTGGAGCCGAGGTGAATATCATGGACTCAGAACTCACTCGCCAGCTGGGACTGGAGTCTCTCCTGTTGGCACTGTTCCTGCTCGGGCACTGGATGGACACATTCTCGGCACAGTCACCCATATCGGCACAGTCACCCATATATAGTTGTTGCCATGGCGCTGCATTGTTTGGCTGCCTCCTTGGCCGCTCCGCTTAACGTGTGCAAATATTTACTTTTTTATCTCGCAATTATGTCTTATTTTTTTCAAATCAGTAATGCTGTATTTACTTATGACAGTAGTACTCTACGGGATATCGGATATCATTATATTCAATCATTTCAAAGAGTTTTAACACCCGATCCTTCCTGGCCTACGGAGATACTTCGCAGCGTACCAGGTTTCCATGGAGATGAGGACGCACCTCCGTCGCGCAAACGGAGGAAACGCAGGAAAAGAGGCAAAAAGGCTGGCGCACGGAGAAGACTGAGAGGCAGGGCACACAGGCCCCCTCTGCCCAGCATCCTTTTCGCAAATGTTCAATCTCTCGAAAATAAGATGGACGAGCTCAGAGCGAGGATATGCTTCCAGAGAGACGTGCGCGACTGTAACATCCTATGCTTCACAGAAACTTGGCTCACCCCAGCCGTTCCGGATTGCTCCATCACTCCAGCAGATTTTTTCTCTGTCTTGCGGTCTGACAGAACAGAGGACTCCGGCAAATCCAAAGGAGGAGGTGTCTGCATCATGACCAACAACAAGTGGTGTGACCCAAGAAATGTTACCATTCTGTCCCATGGCTGCTCGCCGCACCTGGAACACCTCACAGTCAAATGCAGGCCATTCTACTTGCCCCGTGAGTTTCCAGTCATCATCTTTACATCAGTATACATCCCTCCACATGCCAACCCAGACAGCGCAGTGCTTGAGCTCCAGGACGTCTTAAATAGTAAACAACAACAATACCCTGAGGCTGCCCAGATAATAGCCGGAGACTTTAACAGGGCAAAATTAAACCGCGTAATGCCCGAGTTTTCCCAGCATGTGAACTTCCCTACCCGCGGTAACAGTACGCTTGATCACTGTTATACCCAGTTTAAGGACAGTTACAAAGCAACACCACTACCAGCCTTTGGGAAGTCCGACCATGCTGCTGTGTTTCTCGTCCCTAAATACCTACAGAGGAGCAAAAGAGATCCCCCAGTGACACGCGAGGTAAAACGCTGGTCAGACCATTCTGTGGCCACGTTGCAGGACGCACTTAGCGACGCCGACTGGGAGATGTTTCGCTCGTCAACGGACAACATCAACGAATTCACTGAAGTTGTAATCAGCTACATCAACCTTCTGACGGACAACATCATTCCGACGGTGACAATTAAGGTCTTCCCAAACCAAAAACCATGGGTGGATCGTGAAGTGCGTAACGCGCTGTCACTGCGCACACATGCCTTCAATGAAGGGACCGCCTCAGGGGATATGACAAGCTACAAAACCGCCGCATACAATCTTAGGAAAACCATCAAGAGTGCAAAAAGACGCTACAGGGACAAACTGGAATCTGACTTCAATGAGAGAGACCCAGCTCGTGTGTGGAGTGGCCTGAGAAGTATCAAGGGATTTCAAGCAAGCCCCCCTCCATTACCAGCGTGAGTGACAATTTCGCAGATGAGCTGAACGCCTTCTATGCGCGTTTTGACACCAAAGACTCTTTACCATCACAAACAGACTCATTTGAAGGTAATACTTTATTTGTGTCTAAAGAAGATGTCATAAACGTTTTTAAAAGAGCTAAATGCAGGAAAGCTGCAGGACCTGATGGCATATCTGGCAGACTTTTAAAATCTTGTGCCTATCAGTTAGGCCCTGTGTTTACACAAATATTCAATGCCTCTTTAGCCACAGGAGTAGTTCCATCTTGCTTTAAGCAATCCATAATTGTGCCAGTTCCAAAAGGCAAAAGTCCAACATGCCTCAATGACTACCGTCCAGTGGCTCTAACATCAATGGTGATGAAGTGTTTTGAGAAGCTAGTGAAGTCCTTCATATGTACATCCCTGCCTAGCTCATTTGACCCTCTCCAGTTTGCCTATAGAGAGAACAGGTCAAGGGACGATGCCATCTCAAATTTGTTGCATACCACAATATCACATATAGACAGAGGAAAGGGTAATTATGTGAGAATGCTGTTCATTGATTATAGTTCAGCATTCAACACCATAATTCCCCTCACTCTTGTCAGGAAGATGAAGTCACTGGGGCTAGACTTATCTCTATGCAACTGGGTGTTAAACTTTTTAACAAACCGCACGCAGGTTGTTAGAGTGGGTGGCACAACATCTAACACCCTCACTATCAGCACTGGCTCACCTCAAGGTTGTGTGTTAAGCTCCCTACTCTACAACATCTACACCCATGACTGCAGAGCCAGCAGCAGTCAGAATTCCATCATCAAGTTTGCTGATGACACTGTAGTGGTGGGACTGATCAATAATAACTATGAACACAATGGTGTCAGCACAATAACTTGGCACTAAACGTAAGCAAGACTAAGGAAATGGTGGTGGACTTTCGGAAAAAGAGGGGAAACTACACTCCACTTTCCATCTGTAAACAACCTGTTGAGAGGGTAGAGTGCTTTAAATACCTTGGTGTTCACATCACAAATGACTTAACATGGACAAACAACACACACATTATCATTAAGAAATCCAGGCAGAGACTGTACTTTCTGCGCCTGTTGAAAAAGTTCAAAGTGTCCACACCCATCCTAAAAGCCTTTTACTCCTCAGCAGTGGAGAGCATCTTAACAGGGTCCATCATCACCTGGTACGGTAACGCCACAGTGCGTGAACAGAAAGAAATACAAAGGATAGTGCGCTATGCTGAGCGCTGTATTCGTCAACCTCTGCCTGCCGTGAAAGACATATACACAAAGAGAGTGCTATCAAGGGCCCATAACATTCTCAAAGACCAGTCACACCCAGGATATGGACTATTTAAAAAACTGAGATCTGGAAGGCGACTGTGCTGTCACAGAGCTAGAACTGAGAGACTGAGAAAGAGCTTTTTTCCTCATGCCATTTGCTTACTGAATTCCTCCCGATTACTTTGATTGAACACACACACACACACACACACCTTTTATTTTTGTTTTTATTTTATTTCTTCTTCACCCTTCTTCTGCACATTTGTTTTGCACCGGCCATGCATTTCATTACAAAGTGACACGAAGTGTCTCTATGTACATGACAAATAAATATCCTTGTATCCTTGTATCCTTGTATCCTTGTATCACCACCCCTGTTTCTGGTAACCACCAGGAGACCATCTAGTTTCACTAGATGGGCCTCATCCTGGGCTATCCGTGGGTTCGCCGACACAACCCTCACCTCGATTGGGTAACTGAGGTGATAAGGTATGTCACCAAATGTGCCTTCTCACTGCCACCCTACTCCTTCACTCAGCACACTCTGTTTCAGTGACCGACATCTCGAACGTTCTGGAGTGTTACCATGGCCTCCAAGAGGTGTTCAATAAGGTCAAAGCCATGTCTCTGCCTCCGCACCGGCCTTATGACTGTGCCATTGACCTCCTCCCTGGAACTGCTCCTCCCAAAGGCTGCTTGTATTCCCTGTCCACTCCGGAAAGCCATGGAGGACTACAACAAAGACTCCCTGGCTGCCAGAATAATCCGCCCGTCCTTTTCTGCTGGTGCCGGATTTTTCCTCGTGGAGAAAAAAGATGGGATCCTTCTTCCCTGCATCGACTACTGGGGACTCAATGACATTACTGTTAAGAAGCAGTATCCCTTGTCTCTGCTCTCCTCGGCCTTCGAATTGCTTTAGGGAGCCACCATCTTCTCTAAACTAGACCTCAGAAATGCCTACCACCTTGTGCGCATCTGGGAGGGTGACGAATGGAAGACGGCATTCAACACTCCAACCGGCCACTATGAGTATCTGGTGATGTCGTTTGGCCTCACCAATGCCCCAGCTGTGTTCCAAACCCTGGTTAATGACGTACTGCGGGACATGTTGAATAGATTCGTCTGTTTTTTTAGACGATCCTAATCCTCTCCGGGAACCTGTCCAAACACACCCAGCATGTCCAGCAAGTACTGCGCCATTTCTTGGAAAACTCGCTCTATGTCAAAGCCGAAAAGTGTGAATTCCACGCCAAGACAGTATCCTTCCTGGGGTACATCATTGTGGAGGGGAGTATCCAGATGGACCCAGCTAAAGTTTCGGCCGTGATGTCTTGGCCCGTCCCAGTGGACAGAAAGAACCTGCAGCATTTCCTGGGGTTTGCCAACTTTTACTGCAGATTCATCAAGGGCTACAGCACTATTGCCGCCCCCCTCACCGCCTTGACGAGTACCAAGCAGCCGTTCTCCTGGACCCCTGCGGCTGACGAAGCCTTCTGTTCCCTCAAGAATCAGTTCACTTCCACCCCCATTCTTACGATGCCTGATGTGGGCCGGCAATTTGTTGTAGATGTGCATGCCTCCGATGTGGGGGTCGGTGCTGTTCTTTCCCAGCGGGAAAGCAGGAAAATTTCACTCCTGTGCTTTCTTTTCCCGATGCCTTTCTTCCGTCGAATACAACCACGACATTGGTAGGACCACAGAAACCTAGAATACATCCATTCCGCCAAACATCTTTTCCCCAGACAGTCCAGATTCTACTTCACCCTGTCATGCACCCTGTCATTCTCTCAATGTCAAGCCAGATGCCTTGTCCTGCCAGTTCCAGAAGGATTGGTTTTGAATTCATCCAAAACTAATCTAAATCAAGAAAGTGTGATTCACATGCCATCAGAATTTCCTCTCTAAATGGGACACAGATTGAGCAAGTTGCTCAATACAAATATCTTGGCATCTGGTTAGATGACAAGCTGTCTTTTAAAACACATATACAGTAGTTGAGCTTGCAAAGAAGGTGAAAATTAAATTGGGTGCTTTATATAGAATAAGGGCATGTTTCTCTCTACAGAACAGAATGTCCATTGTTCAGTCTACTATAATGTCAGTGTTAGATGTTTTGTATATGCATGCAGCCACTTCCACCTTGAAATTACTTAATAAGGTTTATCACAGTGATTTAAGACAGTGGTTCTCAACCGGGGTGGCGCGGACACTCTGCCGGGGGGGGGGGGGGCGCGAGCACAGGACGGGAGGACGGGAGGTGGAAAAATCACGGACTCACTTGCTATTAGTACAAAGGAGATGTAGCAGATTCCTACCCATGTCTAACTGCAAGCGGTTGGACACACTTACAAATCAACCACACAGGTTTAAATTGAAATCTACCAATCAAAACAGAGGGTAGTAACCCGTGACGCGACGCCAGTGGTACTACATAAACGTATGCACAGTAGCGCTGCAGCACCGTCATTCACTAGTTCCATTGCCAAGTGCGCTTGTGCCATCTCTCATTACTCTCAATACAGTGTTTCCCACACATAGACCAATTTGTGGCGGGCCGCCACACATTGAAATCCCCCCGCCACACATTGATTCCGGTATTTATTTATTTTTCCAGACGCGATTTTTATATAAAACGTTCCGTTAATTTAAACCTCGAATCAGTCTCTGCTTTACTGTCATTCGCTTTCCCACACACGCACGCATGGGTCCAAACGCACTGACATCCGATTCGCCCGCTCCTCTCCATGGCAATGTCTGACGCTGCAGCCGAAGCTGGATAGCAAGAAAGCAGAATTGCACTGAGGAGAGATTCGGCGAAACCTGGCTGTTCACAAAAGGTTTGTATGCTACTGTGCTCAAAACACACATGCACAGAATTATTGTCCAGAAAAGTTATATTGGCATAGTGAGCTAAAAGTTGTTAACGTTAGCAAAGGAACATCCCACGCCCTAATTCAACATATAAAGCTGGTAACGCAGCAGCCCCGTAAAGCCCAAGACATTCCGCCCAGGGCACGACCATAGCGTTCTTGCTGCATTTAGCTAGAAAGTGTTGAGGGAGTCGGATTTGAAGCAGACACGATGTACAACGTTCTGATTGTAAAAGAAATGCACTGGCATCGGTCTACGTCTACACTAGTCAACTATGGTTCTCAATTGCATCCTGACATAGTCCCACCCTCCCTCGTGAGATAGGTTGAATGGACTCTCTTTGATTAACTGCTGTAGATAGAATGGTAGGTCAATTTATAAACTGGATTACAGTAGCCTAATTCAGCGATTAAGGTGAAATGTGTTTATGGATAAAGCTGTGTCCATTGTCAAATTAAGAATAAAGCAACATATTTTCATATTTTATATATCACTCTGACTCTGAATGTTTGTTGCTTTAATTCAGATGAGTATTGAGAAATATTTCTTCAAAAAAAGGCCTCGTGCAGAGGAGAGAGAGCAGCTGGAGGTATCATTTTGAAATAAAGTTTAAAAGACAACAGTAAGAAAAATCAGATGCCCAAACAGGGAATGCAAACTCTGCAATAAGTAGTGTTTTGCCATTTGAGTTACCTTGCACCTTGAGTTCCTGCAACTAGTAGTTCCATACTAAAGTATTTATGATATTGTATTTATGTTTCATTTTACTATTTATTTTAACTTTTGTTTTATGCCAGTTTTTTTGGTAAGAAGTTAACAAAATGGAACTTAATTAAAATCAAGTTCAATTTCAATCTGGTGATGGGTCTTCCATACAAAGTCCAGGTATTTGTATTTGAGCATACAAATTTTATTGGCCTGTCCAGTAATGCATGTTTAGGTGGAGGAAGGTCCATACAGGATTCTAGTGGGGTTCTTATCAGTCAGAAACTAAGATTAAACCTAATAATTTTAAAATGTCTTTTAAATACTAATGTACATTCAACTTAAAGCAGCTTCAGAAAGAATACTGCCTTCTGCTCGCATTTTACATAAACCCCAATGACCGACTACGCCGACCGCCGTGACTTCGCGACGCCGTGACACTATCCCGGTGCGCAGACCCACCACAAATTGCCACCTGATCTGTGGGAAACACTGCAATACCATTCAGTTTACTTTAAAACAGGGGCGTTGTTAGACCTGGGCATTCGAGGCTATAGCCTCAGATTTTTTGGGAATAGCCCCGAATCAGTGGCGGCTGTACGCACAAGGTGTCTTGGGGAGAGAGTTTTTTGTTTTTAATTATTATTATTGTTACCACTATAGATGCTTTGGCAATGCAACATATGATGTCATGCAAATAAAGCACATTTTAATTTTAATTGAATTTGAGAGAGACAGAGACTTCTGTGTAAGAGAACTGAACGCAATTTAATGTACAGAGTTTATACAAACACTTGGCTACCCCTCCCCCACTGTCACGAAAAAATGATACATCAGTCAAGAATTACATCGCATGCACAACAGGGTGAATCCCGAGTTCTGGTTGCTCAAACAGTGAGGGTTGCTCGCATGCATACAGAATATAAAAAGTTGCTTGGCCTACAATAAAAGAACTGTTGATGTAAAAACAAGTGCACTTGCAATCGTGACATTAAACTAAGTAAGATGTCAGGATGGGTTAGCAAAAACACAAATGGATCATAGCTACACCAACTTAAGGTAGGACAGGTGGTTTATTTTTATCACATGCCTGCCGTGGCACTAGTTACCAAGACAGTCACAAGTAATATTATTTTCATTGCATCTGAAATCATTTGACATAGGATTTAGCGTCTACTTATTGTGACTTCTACTAGCGTCAAATTCATAGCATGACAGGCTAGTCACTGTCTGACAGCTATCACCACCTTAACAAACTTTTGACAGCGCGCGTAAACCTATTTAGCAAGTAATAATCTGTTGAATATGGCAGGGGTTGTAGTCTTTCTGATTGCTGTTAATTTACAACTTAATTCTGTAGGCGTCCATGAATGTACTTTGTTGTTCGCCATGTGTGTAGCTGACATTTTAAGTGTGGTGTACCCGTGTATGTGCGGGCGTGTGGCAGTGTTGTTCAAGTTCTAGATTTGTTCACTAGTGTTTGTGTGTTGTGTAGTTCACGTATCACGTATGTTCATATTATTCATCTTCAAGTTCAAGTTAATCATTGTGTTGTAAATATAGATTGACCCTTCATAGAAAAACTAGCAAAAGTAGCATAGCCTGCAGCACGCGTGCACATTTTGGCTGCTGATGTATGTGGTGCACTTTGGCAGAAGAGACGTTCACAGGCTATCCTATCTTTAATGCAAACATCGAACTACTTGTGCATGGTCCGTGAGTCATGGAGTTGGCCTTTCCTTTTTATTCTTAAACTATGTTAAAATTGCGTGTTTATCAGCCCAATTTTCAAAATTTCTCGTGGGAAAAAACCCCGAACCCCCACAAAACAATTACTCTTCTGGGCTATAGCCCCGAATGTTCTACATACCTAGCGACGCCATTGTTTTGGAATCTAAACATGAAAGCTGCCATTCAGGAGGTTTTTTTTATGCATAGGTTTATTTCTTCAAAATATTTGTTACTCTCTATCATTCTCAGATTCCAAGATATACGCATTTAAAATGTGTCCTGTATTTTTGTCCCATTCTGTATAATGCAACTAATAATAGCAATAATAAATACATAATATCAGAGGTCTGGTGCCAATTCCCAATTATAGCAATAGCCTAGTAATGATAATAGGCCTACCACTCTGCCTACTGCTAGTTATCGTAGTAGTAGTAGTAGTAATAATAATAATAATAATAATAATAATGAAGAATGTATCCTCATATAATTAGCAATAGTCAAGTTATGATAATAGATCTACCACTACTCATAATAATAATAGTAACTAGATGTACCGCATGGCGGTACATGGTATGACCGCCGCAGTGTATTGAAGTGTGGGAATCATAGGTATGGTGAGTTTGTGGTAGGTCAGTGTTGTGAGGTGAGAGTTTGTGTGGAAATGATTTGCTGGAAGTGGGCATGGATGTGGGTTTTGAAGGAATGACATTCTGTGTGTTTGTGTATATTTTGTGCAGTTCCCACCTCCTTGGTCCAGGCAATGCAAAATGTCTATTTTTGCATTTAACTATATCACTAGGTGGCGCTATTTCTTCAAGTGAGTGTTTATAGGATGGGTTGATACGGCTCTTTAACACTGGCTTACTAACACAAAATCATTTTGATAAGTTATTTAACAAAAACTGTTTTTGTACACCTAGCTTTGACCGGAAACATTGCACCATGTGATGAAATGTCACAAAATTTGGTGCACATGAAAAGAAAGCCGTTCAGAGTTGTCATGTCAACTTTGACCAAATCTGAGCAATTAGAAGCCGAGATATGGACTTTTGGAGAATTTTAAGCTATGTTTTGAATTTTGATTCACATGTAACTTTGAAACAGTCCATCTCAAGATAAATCCTTTGATAACTTTTTGTCAGCATTGTCTGTAGATGACATGTACCAAATTTGGTGAGATTCACATGAACGGCCTATGACGAGTTCGTTTTGTTTCGCTTTCACAATGTTAAAATTTCACTGATTTTTTTTTTGTTGGAAGTGGGCGTCGACAAGTGTTTTCAATGTGGGAGGGTCAATAGATTTCACGACAAAATAGAACTGCTTGTAAACATTACTGTTCTCTAGATAATAGGCAAAATTACATTTTGTACAATTACAGCGCCCCCTATGGGCCAAATTGTATGGCATGTGCTGTGCTTTTAGAGGTCTTTGTGCTGATTGTGCATTTTGTGCAGTTCCCACCTTCCCAGTCCAAGACATTGGCAATACAAAATCCCAATTTTTGCATTTACCCCTATCACTAGGTGGCACCATCTTGGGAAAAAATGTTGATGAGTTTTAAAAAAAAAAACCTGTTTTTGGACCCCTAGCTTCGACAAAAAACATTGTCCCCTTTGACAAAATATCACAAAATTTGATGCACATGAACAGAAAGCTGTTTAGAGGTGGCATGTCAGTTTTCACAACATTGGAGAAATTAGAAGCCAAGATATGTACTTTGGAAGAATTTTAAGCTATGTTTAAAATTTTCATTGACATATAACTTTTAAACGGTTTATCTCAAGACAAATCCTTTGATAACGTTGTTCGGTGAAACATTCACTGAGTTATTCAGCAAAAACTTTTCGGCGTCTCCCCCTCTTTTGATGGACACTGGCACAGCGGGGGGGTGGCCCTTGGGGGCCAAAAGCTCCTATTCGCTCAAAAACTTCTAGGGCTACATGCCTACAAAGATTAATCTCCCCCAGAGTTACAGTGTCCTGGCAATCGTTGACGAAAAATCGGTGAAAAAAAAAAATTTAAAAAAAAAAAAAAAAAGGGAAAAATCTCGGCAACACTATAATGACCGCTTTCGCTAGCTTCGCTAGCGGCGGTCATAATAATAATAATAATAAGGCCTGCAAGCTCACATTAGTGTGTGTAGTTGGGGGCGGGGGGTTGTTGCACCAGGGTGGGGGGGCCCGACTGCATTGAACCAGTTCAGGGGGGGCCCAGCTTGAAAAAGGTTGAGAACCCCTGATTAAAGATTTATTACTGGTGATGGTTTCCAAACTCATTATTGCAACCTTTACCAGAATGTTGGCTGGTCTCATCTCCATTATAGGAGGGAGGGACACCTGTTTATTTCTAAGTCATTACGAGGTAAATTACCTCCTTACCTAAACTCACTTTTAAAAGTCCAACAGTCTTCATAACACATGCTCACAGAATTGTATCTCCCTAGAAATCCCCCAAATAAAATCTGACGTGGCATTGTAGCAGATTGCCATTGTGCCATTGTACCAATGGTGTGTTCGTATTGATGATAAGCATGTGAAGTTTCATTCATGTCAGGCAGTGCATACTGAATTTGAGACATTTCCTGTTTACCTCTGGTATAGTGAAATTCGTTGCAATGCCATGTAAATATTTCACAACGTATTAAAAATTCCTTTACAATTTAAGATCAGCACCATCTTCACATCATTTGTACGAAATCCCACATAAATCTAATGTAGCTGCAATACATTTCAAAGCAGTTCTTTCTGCTACCACAGGTCAGACACTGCTTAATGAACTGGTGACACATTTTCTGTTTACCTGCCTACTTATAATTCAGTACTTAAATTCATCAAACCGCTGTTTCGTTATCTTACGATATATCAAAAACAGCATCAAAGGAAAACCATAACAACAACAACAACAACAATAATAATAACAATAATAATAACCTACAATAATAATCCTTACAGAAACAATAGGGCTTTGCACCTCCGGGGCATGCCATATCCTGCACCTCTGGTGCTCGGGCCCTAATAATAATAATAATAATAATAACAACAATAATAATGCTATGGTGCTCTGGCCCTAATAATAAGAAAACATGTTAAAACAATTGGTTCCAGCAGCTTCGCTGCTTGATCCCCAAATTTAGTTGCAAGCAGGATGCAGTTGAGTCAGCGAGATGTTCATAAGCACCCACAAGAAGTTTCATGTCAATACACCAAAAATTGGCTAAGATGTAAGGCCAGGTCTTATTTGGCAGTTCCGCCATCGAATTCGATTAGCTGTGATGGTCAAACAGTTTAACAGACAAAAAAAATCATGTGACCACATGATGTTGCTAACCCAAACAGATCATAAGATGTGTATGATTGGTAATTATAGTGTCCCCTAGTGGCCATTACCAACTTGGCAGTTAACAAGTTTGGTTGAGATATCTCAAAGGGTTGCTGAGATGTAAGCTTACTTCCTGTTTGGTGGTTTCACCACCAATTTCAATTGGCTGTCACAAGCAAATGATAGTGAAAATCCAATATGGCGGAAAATCCATCATGGTGTAATTGATTACATATAGTGCGTTGAACTCGGCTTGAATTCCAATAATACCAAAACTTCAAAAGTTACATGCATAACTGTACGTCCAACTTTGACCAAATGGTGGCGCTAGAGAGCTTGAGATGTCGACATGAATTACAAATTAATAATGTGTAATAATATTAAGAATTAATAACATGTAATAACAATAAAAAGAAAACTTTCTGCTTGGCCCCCAATAATAAATAATAAGAAAATGTATGAAAACAATAGGCTCCAGCAGCTTTGCTGTTTGGCCGCCAATAACAAGAAGAAAAACAAACACAATGGGTGCCTACGCAGCTTCGCTGCTTCGCCACCAATAATAACAATAATGATGATCAACAATGTCACATCTTACCTTTTATTTTAAGTGTGCAAACACTCTCTGAGCCACCACCAAGAAACTTCACTTCAGCATCATTCAGATCAAGAGTAGCCTTACGGATGAGAAGTGTGTGAAAGGTCTTAGAGCGGGTGATAAGGTAGTCAGAGCCACTGCGAAGGGGAGACTCATTTAGCCTCCAGGAGCCTGAACAGACAGCAGAGAGCTCAACTGTGAAAGTGACCTCCTCTCCAGATGTGGCACTGGCATTCCATAGGCCTTTTATTATGTCTGCTGTTGGTTCTGTAAAGAGGGGACAAAAGCAAGTAACAAAAAACATGCCATCACAGGTGGTAAGACGTGGGTTGCTGTGAGGATAACATGTCTTAAAGCAAACTCTCATCTTAGCCTTAGCATCATTACACATATCCATTACTGTATGTCATGTATTATAAAAAACACATACATAAATCAATGAGTCAAAATGTTTCCATTAAGCAGAATTTAAAAAGTAAAAAGTTACACATGATATGCCAAAGATTTCCATTTGCAGGCCAGTTTTGTAATGTAATAATTAGTGAGTTACATAAATAAGTAAGTGAGGTTATATGTGTAAATGTGTTGTGTATGTGATTTTCAGGAGAAGGGTACAAGTGGCAGATTCAAGAATTTATGACCCAAACACATTTAAAGGAACAGTTAGGAGTGGTGGTCAGACTGTGCAGCATATAATGTGCTGAAGTAACTGGGCCTTTGGAATTAAACACTGGTTTAATGCTTTTTGGCAGAAATAAACTCTAGCCAGGGCTTTTGATAACTGTGAATTAGTTGTCTTGCAGTGATGGAATGCTGCCCAGCACCTGAGACATCAAAGCAGATACAAATCAGAATTTCAGAATCTAATTCAATTCAATGACTACATTTGAATTTAAACTAAATTTAAACAATTTGAAATTGGCTCCAATTTCATGGAATTCCAATTATTCCTGCAACCTCATTTCAAATTTAAATTCAGACTCAAGAACTGAATTGGAATTTAAGGGTCATTTTCAATGAAATTCACAATTTTGTATAACCCTGATATGGTCATAGCAGGACATCACAATGGAGGCTTTGTTCTTTTAAAAAGGGTGCTCTGACACCTTGCCAAAGAGCACTCTGACACTCCAAAATTCTACTTACAGAATGGTTTGTGAATTGATTTAAGTACATGAATAATACAATCACTCTATTTATTTGAGGAAGCAGCGCAAAAAAATGCCAATTTTGCTATCTTCAACATATCGATTACATTTTGCTGCTGTTTATTGCTGCTGTAGGTTAACTGGATCCACACTCATGATAAACTATTCCCAGGACACCTAGAGGCTAATAAAAGTGCCTGTAAATGGTTTGATTGTTTTTTTTAATTAACCAAGATTTTTGCTCATATTGCAATGGACTTGTGAAACAATGATTCATTTTCCCATTTTTCTTTCTAAGTGTCACCAACTGGCATATGCCTGAAAAGATACTGTTGTAGGAAACTATGTTTTTATAAAGGAAAAGCAAAAGCTTTGTGCAGAGTTACTTTAATCATTATCATAAAATCCTGCAAAAGGAAGACACTGAGCAAACATTTCTGTTTTACAGTGAGAAAATTTGATTTGTTTTCAAGTCTGCATTTTTATATAGAATGTTATATGAAAAACCCTGTGTAGGTAAATATATTGTCTTACCAAGGAGGAATGTTCCAGGGACCTCAAGGCAAGAACTCTGGCCATAGTCATTTACAGCAGAAATGCGGAACTGGTAGCTGCCCTCCTCTATAATGTTGTTGACTGTGTAGTGGGAGTAGGGCACTGGGCTCATAGCATTACACTTCACCCAAGTCTGAGCCCCGACTTTCCTTCTTTCGATCAGGTATCCTTTGATAGGCACTGGACGATCACTCTCTGGAGGTGACCAGCATAGAGTGATGGATGAATCAGTTTTGTTCCGTACCACAGGGTCAACTGGGGGATCTGGTGGGTGTTTTCTTGGTGCTAAGAAAACCAAAATAAAGAACAATGCATGTAATTTCTCTGTCTTAATACATTACTCCAATTTTAGGGCATACTTAGACTAGGTATGTTTTCTTTATGATCTGTTTGTTAAATGCAACTGATAATTGTGCTTAGGCATGTTTGCAATCACACTACATGTGTACCGTGCCCAAGTCCAAATGGACCGAACTCTAGTCTACCTCTTCCAAGCATACTGTGGCCCGGTATGGAACAAAGTGATCACCCTGGTCAAACTAACCAGTGTTTTGGGGTGAAGTGTACTCAGGTACGGTACAAATGGCATAGTGTGAGTATGGCCTTAGCTTCTTTACACTGATGACCGATTTTTTAAGTTGAATTAAAGATATTCCTAATAACTTTTTAAACTCTTCACTGCCTCTACCCCATCTATTAAATTGACCTATTAGTATCCAGTGTTGGGCTAGTTACTCAAAAACTGTAGTACACTACTGATTACTTACTACTGTCATTTTAAAGTAATGCCTTACCTTACAATATTACTCAATTTAAAAAGTAAGGCATTACACTACTTTTACATTACTTTTAGTTACTCTCGCCAAAATGACTGGAAATAAGGATTTGGCATCCCTAGCACATATCTCTCATGTGTCATGAATTTCACCCAGGAGGTGTTTTGTGAGCCTGTAGACTGAAAACTAACATGAATTGCTTCTTACCTACCTATAAGATATATTGTCCTTTCCCTTCTACCACAGCAGGCACACCAGCATTGTAATGTGTAATGCACTGTAACGTTGCAATTGTAACTAGTAATTTATTACCGATTTTCTTCCCTGTAATGCCTTACATTACTGCATTACACCAAAAAGTAATGCATTACAGTAATTAATTACTTTTGTAATGCGTTACTCCCAACACTGTTAGTATCATATACCTCTGTGTGTACTTTGAGATCCTCAAAGTCTGTTACCTATCTGTTATCTCAGTCTGTTATCTATCCCTGAGTCTAAGTTGAGATCTAAAGAAGACAAATCTTTGGCCGTTTTAGCCCTCCTATAAAATTAGCAATTCATTGTATTACATTTTATGTTTTATTGTGATGCTGTAGATATTTAGTTATAATTATTTAAAAATGACATCAACAGTTGTCATGTGTATTGGCATATGCATGTGAGTATCCTCACCAGTAACAGTGAAATGTGTTGAAGTTTTACAGTCCCCTGCAACAAAGGCTACTTCTCCTGAGTCTTCAGCAGTGCAGTCACGTATTGTTAACGTGTACTGTCTTATGCTATGGGCAATGCTAATGCGTGTATCTTCAAGCAGCTTCATGCCATTTCTTGTCCAATAAGAGGCCTCACAAGGCTTTTCAAGCTCTACACAGAATATGACTGTGTCACTAACAGGGACAACAGTTCTTCGTGGAAGCTTCTTTGTGATGTTACCTGAAAATCAATTACAATTGCAATTACAATTACAACACCCAGCAAATTTCATGGATTTATCTCAGAATTTTATCATAGAAATCCCAATCACACTAGGAATATAACATTCCATTATTATTCATGTAATTTTACTTTTAGACATCAAGTCAGTTACCAACAACAGTGAGTTCAGCAACAGTACGGCTCCCCTCTGACATTTCACAGATGTAGACAGCATCATCATTTGTTGTAACATTGTGGATGGTGAGACAACGTAGTGTGCCCTTTTCCTCCATGCGGTATTTGGAGTTTTCTTCCAAGCGTGTCTCTTCCATAAACCAGCTGGCTTGAGTGGCTGGTACGGGCACCTCACAAGAGAGCAATGCTGAGGCCTTTTCCTGAACCTGCACATCCTGCAACTTCCTCCTAAAGGGGACTTTGGGCTCTGCCAAAGGTTAGATTTACATGACAACAGCATTAATCCACTAAGAAACATGAACAATACAATTTACACTTACAAAAACAAGTTAATGAATGACAGCAAATATGTCAAGATAGACACAAAAGATAGTACACTTTACTTAGTTCATGATGAAATTACTTTTACTGACAATAATACACTTAATGAGACCATGCGACTATTTTGCACATTGACTGGCCCATTTATTGATTGCTTGATATTATCAAATTAAAACCACCAACATTACAAATGTACTAAAATATGCCTAGGTCAAGGTCTAAAAAACTGCACAACTGCAGAAGTGTTGTGACCGGCTATTTGTGACTTTACATTACAAAAGCAACAAAGGCTCCCTACAGAATAGAGCAGCAGAACAGACTGAAACAAGAGAGCATGTTTTAGCATCTTGTTATTGGACTCACAATACTAGTGGTGCAATAATATGGTGCATAATGCAGCAAAACCTCAGGTATGATACCCCAGGTATCAGCTGAGTCCAGTGAAAAGATGAACCACAAAAGGGTTTATTCCTAGTAAAGGATGTAAAGTGTACATTATTTTGTGATTCTCAAACAGTCTCTAATGTCTCTCATAAAGCTTTCAAATAAAATTGATGATTTCAGAAGAGTGCTGCTGATATTAATGACCCTAGCCTGATGGCGTATTAACTGGTGATTATATGACTATAGTAAAATAACAGTACTCTCTGAAAAAAGGTACAGAATTGTACTTTTAGGGGCGCAAAGCTTGTCACACCGGCAGTACCCTCAAGGGCATATATCTGTACATTTTAACCACCTGTTTTACAACTAGTTTGTACCTTCTCCAGTGTTGAAGAGGTACACATCAGTACCTTAAGGTTCAAACATTAGCCTTTGGGGGTATATTAATGCTGATTGCACCTTAACATACAGATTTGTACCCACACTGTCCAATTATGTCTGAAAATGTACTGCTAAAAATGTCTAGAAACGCTATAAAAAGACAATTAAAACTGATATACACTGAACAAAAATAAATAAGACCATTCATAGCATAGCATCTGCAGAATTGGTTTCACTTACTGAAACTATCAGGCTTTGGTCATTTTGGTAAATTTAAAGCTGAGATTCTGAGTAATAGAGGCTAAAACTAGATGTGAGGCATAGCAGTACATACTGTAGTATAATGGTATGACAGCTGCATGGTATTGCCATGTCCTGCATTAAGAAAGTCAAGCACAATTTATTTTTCAATTTTTAAAAAAAAATCAAGTAGTGTTTTCATAAACTTGTACATATCCAAGAATTCATGTTGTCCCATGTTGGCCAAGTCAATTTAGACCCTACTTACAAAGGTTTCGCAAACATCTAGAGTTTCATCTTCATATTGCTGGAAAATGTAATGTGAGAACAGCTGGGCAGATTTGATTTGAAAGCTCAAAGGAAAAAAGTTTTAGTCCTAAATTTTAGAGTTCTACAGATATTGGTCAGAATTAGAGAAACTTGATATGCTTCTACAGGTTGTCAAAGTAACCCTACAGTGCAAATTGTAAGTGTTTTTTTTACCTTCTTGGCCCATCTTGGGCAAGACTGGAAACAGAAAACAGGAATATAATTTCTACATTTTTGATATTGCAGTGGATGGTAAAAGACCACAAATAGCAATTGATGAACTGTGTTTGTCTGACTTAACAAGCTTAATCTGTTTGTAAACAAATTGGAATGGTATCGAATTGAACACAGGCTAAAGCAGGGGCATCGCTAGATATTTAGAACATTCAGGGCTATAGCCCAGAAGTTAAGCCTAAAGTTTTTGTGGGGATTTGGGGTTTTTTTCCCCGATAAATTTTGAAAATTGGGCTGATGAACATGCAATTTTAGCACAGTTTGAGAATGAAAGGAAAGACAAATCGTCACGACTCACGGGTTGGGTATTTCATTTAAGTATTTCAATGTTTACATTAAGGATAGGATAGCCTGCAGCCAAGCAGCCAAACAGCCAAAATGTGACATTAAAATAGCCTATAGCTTATTAAATAGAGCAGAGGCGCCTTCAGGATTCAGGATTTAACTGTAAGGTACGTACTAGTGGTGTGTGACCCCCACCGACAAAAAAAAAAAAAACACACACGTGCTGCAGGCTATGCTACTTTTTTCTATGAAGGGTCAATCTATATATACAACACAACGACTAACTTGAACTTGAAGATAAACAATGTGGACATATGTGATACATGAACTACACATGAACAATAAACACTAGTGAACAAATCTAGTAAACTTGCACAACACTGCCATACGCGTGCACATACACACGGGTACACCACACTGAAAATGTCAGCTATACACATGGCCAACAACAAAGCAAATTCAAGGACACCTACAGTGTTAAAAAGACCACAACCCCCCTGCCATATTCAACAGATTATTACTAGCGAAACAGGTTTACGCGCACGGTCAAAAGTTTCTTAAGGTGGTGCTAGCTGTCAGACAGTGACTACCCTGTGATGCTCTGAATTTGACGCTAGCAGAAGTCACATTAAGTAGACTGCAAATCCTACGTGAAATGACTTCAGATGCAATGAAAATAATATTTCTTGTGACTGTCTTGGTAACAAGTGCAACCGCATTCATATGATAAAGGAAACCCGCTGTCCAACCTTAAGTTGTTGCAGCTATGATCTATTTGTCTTCTTGCTAGCCCATCCTGACTTATTGAGTTTAATTTCACCATTGCAATTGCACTTTTATTACATCAACCTTAGTTCTGCTATTGCAGGCCAAGCATGTTTGTATATTCTGGATGGGAGCTGTCCTCCCTATTTCACCAACCAGGACTTGGGACTCACCCAGTTGTGCATGTCTAGTTAGTAGTAAGTAGTTGACTGGAGGTAGCCTGCGATGGAATTTTTGACTGATGTATTATTTTTCCATAAGAGTGGGAAAGGGGTAGCCAACGAAAGCATACTGTCTAAGTGTTTGTATAAACTCGGTCTCAGTTCTCTTATACAGACTTCTCTCTGTCTCTTTCAAATTCAATTTAAATTTAAATGCGCTTTATTCGCATGACATCATATGTTGCATTGCCAAATCATTCAAAGTGGTAACAACAACAGTAACAACCAGATGTACCGCATAGCAAAGGCATTCATAGCCATGACCGCAAACTTTTCCTGAATCATTCCAAAATCACTCAGTTTCCTATTAAACTGTTTTCTTGTGCTTGCATACTCTGACGTCAGCTCGATGAGCTTCTTGATCATTCCCGAGTGTGAGGTGAGAGTTTGTGTGGAAATGATTTGCTAGAAGTGGGCATTGATGTGGGTTTTGAATTAATCTGTGTTTGTGTATATTTTGTGTAGTTCCCACTTTCTCGGTCCAAGATATTGGCAAAGAAAAATCACAATTTTTGCATTTAACTATATCACTAGGTGGTGCTATGCTTCAAGTGAGTGTTTATGGGATGGGTCGATACGCCTCTTTAACACCGGCATATTAACACAAAATCATTGTCTTGGTCAAAATTTTTGATGAGTTATTTAACAAAAACTTTTTGCACACCTAGCTTTGATGGGAAAGCTGTTCAAAGTTGTCATGACAACTTTGAGCAAATATGAGCAATTACAAGCCAAGATATGGACTTTTGAAGAATTTTAAGCTATGTTTTGAATTTTGATTGACATGTAACTGTGAAACAGTGCATCTCAAGATAAATCCTTTGATAACTTTGTGTCACCATTGTCTGCAGATGACATGTACCAAATTTGGTGAGATTCACATGAACGGCCTATGACGAGTTCATTTACTTTCACTTTCGCAATTTCAAAATTTCCCAGAAATTATTTTCATTGGAAGTGGCCATTAACCAATGTTGTCAATGTGGGAGGGTCAACAGATTTCACGACAAAAAAAATTGGTTGTAAACCTTACCATTCTCTAGATAATAGGCAATATGACATTTTGTACAATTACAGCGCCCCCTATTGGCCAAATTGTATGGCATGTGCTGTGCTTTTAGAGGTCTTTGTGGTGATTGTGCATGACATATTTTGTGCAGTTCCCACCTTCTCGGTCCAAGATATTGGCAATACAAAATCCCAATTTTTGCATTTACCCATATCACTAGGTGGCGCTATACTTTAAGTTAGTGTTTATGGGCAGGGTTGATACGCCCCTGTAACACCGACATATCACAAAAAATTCATGTTGTTCGGTGAAACGTTCATTGAGTTCTTCAGCAAAAACTTTTCGCCGTCTCCCCCTCTTTGATGGACACTGGCACGGGGGGATGGCCCTTGGCAGCCAAAAGCTCCTTTTCGCTCAAAAACTTCTAGGGCTACATGCCTACAAAGATTCATGTCCCCCAGAGTTCCAGTGTCCTGGCAATCGTTGACGAAAAATCGGTAAAAAAAAAAAAAGGGAAAAAAGTCTCGGCAACACTATAATGACCACTTTCGCTAGCTTCGCTAGTGGCGGTCATAATAATAACAATAAAAAAAACATCTCTCCGGCCTTGTGAGTATGGCCGATCCGGGGCTATTCCCTAAAGATCCGGGCCTATAGCCTCGAATGCCCAGGTCTAACTACGGCCCTGGGCTATAGGGACTGGATTCGCAAATCCGACACGAATCCCTGGCTTAAGCTGATGTTAATCCGCTTGGTACTGCCTTGTGCATGGCATCGTATCGGATTTGCGTACCGCGTGTTTAACAATGAAATCCAAAACACTGTTTGTTCGTTCATACGGACTTCCAAACACAGCATAATGCACAACATGTACGCAAATGCTACTCTGTCAAACCCATAGACAGTAGAAGAAATAGACTGAGTGATGGCATCATTTTCAATGCGACCGGATGGAGCCAGATTTTCTATTTTTCAAATTGGTCACCAGGCTACTGCGCAAGCTCGAGACCCAACCCGAATACGATAAACTGACTAGTAGATGCTCAATCACCAATCAGACAGCATACAATTATTTTCTTAATGAATATATTTTTACCATCATCATAAGTACAATCACACTAACGTAAGTGGAAGGCTAATATTGTACTTTGGCACTTGATTCTTCTTCTACTAACTTTGTTTCGAGGCAATCTTACACGCTAGCATGTTGAGGGAGCTAGCTAGTTAGGTTACATCCCATTGGTCCGACAGTGACCGCTGAGGATGTATCAGTCCTAAAAAAAAGAGACCCATTGGTCCGACATCCCATTAGTACGACCACACTTTGGTTCAGACTAAAGCATGCTGTAGCATGTATCCTAAACAGTGTTTGGGCTAACGGAACGCGCTGCTGTAATTTCATTAGCTTTTGTTAAGAACATAGAAACCTAACACATTGCAGTTCCAATTTCAGTAATGTCATTACAGTTACTGAACGCAGTACTATTACAGTCTTTACTCGTTACACATTTGAGCAGTATGTCAAATCCTCTTCGGGTTTGCTGATAAAACGAAATTATTTATGTGAACAAGAAGCACGCAACTGCGCGCTGGGCTGGGTTTTTCCACCCCGGTTAGTTTGGCCAGAGTAAAGTGCGGATCTTCTGGCCAGGCCAGTCCATTTTAATGTTCAAATATGACAACGGAAAACGAAAAAAAAAAACCCTAAGCATTGTTTTGTTGTCATTTGATAATAGAAAAACAGAAAATGCAAGCAGCCTTTTTCTGTTTTCATTGGTATTTTTCTAACATGGAAACACAAACAACAAAAATAACCCCTGTGGCCAGTGATAACGGCATATGAGTCGAGTTGTGACCCTTTCATTTTTTCAGCACTAAAATTCTGGCGCAGCGACCCCAACGGCATCACTTGTTGGATAAACTTAATAGCCCAAATGTCGTTGGCACGGAGCTAGGTGCTGCACTTTTTTGTCCCGGCTAGAGATGGAAGTAACACCCATACTTTTCAGTGTCTGGCATTTATGTCTCAATGGCTCGTAGCAAGGACCTATTTGTGCCCATTGCCCAGTGATCTTCTCGCCTTTCACATGCACCAAGACATGCCTGTATCGGGTCACCAGGTACCATTAGGCACACCACAAGGGACACCACCAGGTCCAGGTATTTGCCATGAATTGCTACAAACTGTTGGAACAGCCTTGAACAGCTCTTGAACTTGCCACAAATGCAGACATCTGCGCATCTTCTGAGCTTTGCAAAACTCCCATCCCAACACCACCCACCGTAACGCCTCACAGTACTTACAAAAGCGATGTATTTGTCTACTTTAATGAATCCCTTTTGTCATGCACTAGAATCCATCGCCAATCCTGAGCTTTAGGCTAGTTCATAACTAAGTATCGTATACTGCGGTGCCTGGGAGAGCCCACATAATATTTTTTTGGGTTTGTCAAGAAAGTGGGCGCCCGCTTTGCAATGCGCACCCTCATTTAACTAAAACTCGCGTCCACTTAGCTAAATCATGTACTCGACTTACTATTGTTGTGTACTTGCTGTAATTCAGTTGTACGCACGTGATATACCTTGTGAGTACTTTTGCAAAGTGCGCTCTCATTTAACCAAGATGCGCGTTAAATGAGGCAGCTCCAAAAAGACGCGCTGCTGAGCCTATGTCCGTGAAGAGGAAAGAAAGTTATATTTTCACAGAAATACACATCATATCATGCACTCGGGGTGTGCAACACTTCTTCATCATTAAAAATAATTAAGTAATGGGATTCTTGTTATGGTCCTCTATGGCTTATTGTTGGACTTATGAGATGTCGGACCAATGGGATTCTAGTTACGGTCCTCTATGGCTTATTGTCGGACTTATGGGATGTCGGCCCAATGGGATGTCGGACCAATGGGCCGACCCCAGCTAGTTAACATGTACATACAAGCCTAGCATGTAGCTTAGCTTAGCCATCTTTCTTTGGGCTTCATTTACATCGAATGGTTAGAAATTGTTGCTGGAAATGTTGCTGGAAATGTTTCCCTGACATGAACAGAAAACTAAATAGGCCCGAGTATGACTATGACAGCACCCCTTATGCTTAAAATTTGGCATGCTTTCAGAGGTCAGAAATTGAATGCAAGTCTTACACTGTTGACCCAAGATGTTGATTTTTAATTTTTGCATTTAGTTTTTTTTTTAAACAAATGACAATTAAGGAACTAGGTCAATTGATCTTTGTGACATCATTATTCTGGAAAATGTTAATAATCGTGGATGCAAAACATTGTCAGTTATAATAAACCGATGTCAGCTTCTGAACTTTTTTTAAAGGCAAGAATAAAATCTTGTGAATTTACAGCATCCCTTATGGATCAAATTTCACAAAACTTGTCAACCGTTCAGAGGTTATTACTCTAAACACATAATCTGTCATATAGGAGCAATACATCAATGTCTGGAAGTATTTAAGTCCCCTGACTTTTGGTATAAAGAGGGTCCTTTCCTGGCTTTCATTTGGCTTGCATTACTAGAATCAACCAGCAGTAGTTACAAACTGTATTTATTGTTTTTACTCATTAACTTAAATTACTTGCACTGAACACTATGTGCTCGTGCACTCATCAATTTTTTGTGGCATTTCTTAAAAGCTGAAAACATGACTTTCATGCACATCACCTGCAGATAATTATTAATAAATGATTGTCAATATCTTGACTTGAGAGAGTAGGAATCACATTAAATGTGTTATGTAAGATCTATGTGGCATTCTCTGAAAACATGTGATGTACCATAAAATTTTGTCAGTTGTCAAACTTTGGAGGAATTCATGGCATTCACTCCCCAGGGAAATTACAAAATTCCTACTTTATGTTAATTTACTATTATGTTATGCACATAAAACAAATCAAGCCATTCCTGGGCTACATTGTTGGACCAACAACATGGAGACAACATTAAATCCTAGATGTCAAGTCAAGTATTTGCAAAAGCCTCTGCAAACAGGGTCCAAAATAGACTTTGGAAAGAAAACTTCTTGGCTTCTAAAAGACTTGAAAAAGTATAGCATACAAACCAACCATGAATTCGAGTTTACTTTATTTGCGCAGGACAAGTCAACACTGTGCTGATCATACTATTTACGGCTATGCTCTATATCTGGTATTCAAATATTTCCAAATTTATTACAACAAAAGTGTTTGTTCATACTGTCAAATAAAATAGAGTCTGGCATAAATTATTGAAAAATAATAGTGAAATCACATAAAGTGCTAATTATATACAAATCAAAGTACTGACGTAAGATGACGACTACCCTTGCTATGAGAACAACTGCAAACTACTCATCAGCAGCAGAAAATAGATGAAACTTGAAACCACCACCTTAACTGCTGTGTCAGCTCCACACCAAGTATAACATGTTTCATGTTTACAGACATGCATTCTCTTTTTACATTTTAGTGAAATCCCTTAGATGACTCATTGTAAATGTTGATGCACATCAGTTCTAATGTTCATTATTTACTGTGCCCTACTACGTGAATGACAACAAAAAACACAAGTGTTATGGGCAGAAAAAATATCCTTACCTTTAACAATCACCAATACAGCACTGTATGTCTGTCCAGCCATATTGGAGGCATTGCAAGTATATAAGCCATTGTCATGCTGCTTGCAGTACAAAATCTTGAGAATAAAGTTCTCTGCCTGATCCTCATACATAACATGACGCCTGCTTTCGCTGATGTTTGTGCCATCCTTTCTCCAAACAATATGTGGTTTGGGGTGACCTGTGACAAAACAGCTGAGCTTTGCATGCTTCCCCTCAGTCACCATACATGTGCGAGTAAAGACTCCTTTTGGTAACTTGTAAGCTAAGTCAGCCATCTGTTGATCATTGTCTAGTCCTAGACAGATGCTGCTAAGATTCTCAGTGATCTTAGGAGTGGATGAAGAGGAGAGGGAAGATGAAGTATTTTCTGTGGTTCTATGAAAAGAGATATCTTTTCTCATCTCCTCCTTACGTTTTTGGAGATGTGACAAAAGGGATGTGCTTTTGTCTAAATTAACAATTTGATAGGCATCCTGGAGGTCCACTACCAGAGTGGCAGCTGCATGGGATCTGCCAGCTGTGTTTTGAGCACGACAAGTGTAGGTGCCACTGTCAAGGCTGCGCACACTTTGGATTTGCAAGGAGCTGCTTTCACTATCAGAGGTAATTTTGACACGGTTTGTCTCTCCAATATAACGGCCATCTTTCTCCCACTCAAAGTTAGGATCAGGGTGAGCTGCCACTCGGCAGTAGAAGGTGACATTGTCTCCCAGGCCAGTGCGTGTGGATGCAGGCTTGACCATAAACACAGGAGCTCGATCCACTAGCTGCTCTGGTAGGCCTACCCTAAGGGTCACAGCAGCATAGGCTTCCCCAACTTTGTTTTTGGCACGGCACATATATTGGCCGCTATCTTCCAATGTCAGATCATAGATGGTTAAACGGTAGACATCACCATCCTCAACTGTTTTGAAACGACCACCTGCTAAAAGTTGCAGTTTGTCCTTTTCCCATGTGACAACTGGTACAGGACTGCCAACAATGGTGCAACTCAGAGAGGCATCCCTGCCTACACACAGTGAAAATGCTTTGGGCCGTGTAATGAATCTGGGAGCCCCACCAAACAGGTTCTGGTCCATGGCAAAATCCTGTAACAAAGAGGATAATGAGTTATATCTCAGAGACACGTAAATGTACATAATTACATAAGAGTTCATGACTTTTTATGACTGTTTTTTGTGCTAGGTTTACAAATTACAGACATATGGATATGTCTGTAGACATTCTTCAAGCACTTCAAATCTCTATTTATATTCTTATACGTTCAGATGCACACTGTACCTCAACTGACAATTTTAATGACGAAACACTCTGTTCCTTTAGAGTAGAGTCAGCAAAAATGTAACTGTTTTCATTTACAAATTACAATGTGACTGTAGAAATGGCTAAAGCCATACAGCTATACACAATAACATATTTTTTTTCTGCTCTCGTAAAAATGGTTAAGACCAGAATTGTAGTTGAAGGTAATCGCAAATGAATAAGTATGCACCTTTTGAAATTAAGAAAAAAAATATGATCACAAAGGTAAAAGACATTTGTTTTCCACTTTTTTCACAACTATACCACTGGTTCCAATCAGCCCTGATTCTAAACAATAAAATCAAACAATAAAGATAGTATTCTAGGCTAGAACAGCCTACAAAACTAGTAGAGGTACAACTTGCCACTACTTCAATATTGGACATTAATGAAATACTAATGATTTTTTTTTACTTGCCATGACAGTCATTAACACTGAAACATAAGGTATAAAACGGCTGTGTACACAATGGCAAATCTCTGTGAGAGCAAATACTGAATATGTGCTGAAATCTAGCCTTTGTCAAGTTCTGCAGTCCTTCTACATTAGGCTATACACAGTTATTTGACTAAAATGCAAAAACGTCACTGTGAACAGTTATGGAGACATTTAAATCACATTTAAATAGCCTATTCCATTTCACATAGGCTATTTCCAAAATACTTTCTATTGTGCCTTCATGAAGCTTTAAACCCTTACAAATAAGAATGGTGCGAGTGCCTGATAGCAAACTGAATGGATAGGCTACTCTTTAAAAGTAATGGAGTATATCCAAAACTTGTTCAAAACACCTAAACCAGCAGTTGCTGTGTTAACAGTCTATCGAAACGCTTGACATTTGCCATCTTTGTCAGCTCACTCCCCTGAGCTGCCACCACCAAAAATAACTTCAGCTGTCAGGTCCCGTCTCACTCCTATTGCCATTTGTAGAAGCAGAGACAGATCAACTGTTTCCTGTGGTTGACATACGAACAATAGACAACGTATCTTAGGCGACTGTGCTAACAACATCTTGTCTAATTCACTAGAGACGGATGTCTTGCCCATACAATTACTAATAATCAACTTTTCCTCTGAAAACTACTCGTCGATGAACATTGTTTGGGTCACTTGAATATAATAAGCTAGGCGTCTAACCTGCACTGTGACAGTAGCCTAGAGTTAATAACAGTGTGTTCAGTTTCGTCTGCATAAGACATTAAAGCCGACTTGCTTGCCATTAGGCAGAGAAAAGACGTGTCTTTTAGAGAAGCATTAAAACTTGACTGACCTTTTCTGTTCCAGTTCCCAGACCAGGTTTAATTATTCACGGATGTTAAACACGTAATTAAAAACAAAAAGTTCGCTTGCCTTAGAAGATCACAAAAAACTGATTCAATTAAAACATGCGCTAGGTAAATCCACGCAAATTGTCGGATATCGAAAATGGTGAAAATGGGCTCGTCTATCCCCCAGTCTCCTGCAGAGGCTTGATTACATTTTTCCTTGTGGCTCTGAGCTACATAAAGACAAGTAGGTGACGTTCCATTTTCGTTCCAGCCTCCCTTTTAAAATAGATGTGTCATCTTGCCTGATGGAGATTCCTAAAGGCATTCACTCGTGTGGGCTACCTCCTGTCCAACCCTTGCTAAGCAGAGCCAATGACACGTGTAGAAGCTTTTTCTCACAGAAAAATCTTAGGAAAAATCTTGACTTATAATTTATTATCCCAGAATGTAGCCCACAGACAAGGCAAAGCCATTTGACTTTTTGTAAGACAACACACGTATAACCCAATGCGAATCCATCAATTGCCCTTGTTTTGAATTTTCTTAGATCGGCTGCCTAGTAGCGCCTTAGGTTCAGTGTAGTCCAAATCTGTTATGGCCTACAATAACGCCAAATGTTTTTAGAACTTTTCTTCAAGGATAAGCTACACGACAGGCGACGTTGTGGTTGGTAAGCAAGCATGCACTTATGGAAAGCCATCTTAACATTTAAAAGCTAAGTTTGACTAGGCTATCCGGAATTAACATTGTGGATATCAACAATGCCCTTTTGACTAGGCGTAATTGTAAATGGATAGTCGGAATTGTCATTCAAGATATCTGTAACGTAATTGTTCCAGTCGAAACGATAGATAGAGATATCCGTAATTCAGTTTTGACTAGGCAAAACTGAATTACAGATAGGGGAGAGCCGTGACGAATGAAACACTTTTTACTTAACGGTTATTTTCAAAGACAGTGAAGCAAATTAGATTTATTTTGCCATATGATCATCAACATACAAGTGTATTCTATTAGTTACTGGTGTAATTTAACACATCCGATAAGAAATCATGTTCATTTTTAACTTTGAACGCAAGGTGTCGTTTGTTACAATCGTCCCTCATTGTCGGCGCGAATGAAACACGCAATGATTTTTGATTACAAAAAAACTACCAGTAGGTAATATTTTACTTTCCGATGTCAAAAACAGTCTCGCGGAGATAACGTTTGAACGTAACGTCACGGCACGAGATTTTACGGGGTTGTGAAGTCTTGCATGCTGAATGTGCTGACGACATATGATGTTTCAGATGTGTATTGTTTTTGAGAAAATAGCTGTGTTTCTTACGTCCCGTGTTTCATTCGTCACGGCTCTCCCCTATCTGCAATTAGCCTACGTCATTTGAAATGACATTCAACCCGTCACATATCTTAAATGACAATTGCGGATATCTGTAATTCAGTTTTGACTAGGCAGAATGAAAGTTAAAAATATCTCAAACGTCATTATCACTAGTGCAAATTACTGTGCGTGACGTTGCTCTATTTTAGATATCCATAAATGCGTAATGTCCTGTCCCCTCCAAAATAAAAAAGGAGGTCCATTTTCATTTCAGTGAATACAGAGAAAGGCTCCGGTGAATGGAAGAAGAAAGGCAGTCATGGCCTTCGCTGTCTTTAAAAAGGCAACAGAAAATGGCATGAAGTCGAACGGGCCCTGGCACAGGGGATTTGTGGAGAGAGAGAGCGTCGCTTTGTGGAAAACTCACAAATGATGAACTGAAAAGCAGTTTGGCTGAACTGAAAAGTCTCATAGATGCAAATTTCCATGCTGGGGAAGACCGGCGTTTTATTGTCGGGCGCATTAGATCAGGTGAGTCATTTTGAAAATAGGAGAAAACAGTTATATTCCGGGTATGTTCTTTTTTGTTTAAAACAAAGTGATGATAGACTGGGTGTAAATATTAGGCCCTATTTTTCGCCATCTGCCCGATTCGCGGTTTAAACGCGGAGTCCGCGGCTGCTCCTCCGCTTATCGCTGTAATGTTTTGACCTGTAGGCTACATTCTCCTGGCCTCGTACATTCAAGTCGTTTGTACTCGATGTGAATGTATAGGTCACAAGAAAAATTAGAAAAAAGTTGAGTTATTTGAATCACTTTCGCAACGACATGTTAGATGACAATACCACATTACAGAGACTATGCTAAATTAAGCTAAGGTCAGTGCTGCCAGATTCAGACAATGGCTTAATGTTAGCGTTCTTTAAATCTTGTCATTCTGCATGCTTGACCTAAAAAGCCACCGCTAACCTCAATTGCGTTGAAAACCGCAAACACAACGTAACAAGAAGCACTTGAACAATGTTCTAATCCAATTGTTTTTAATTAGTTTAAATTGGATTAGAACGTTGTTCAAGTGCTTCTTGTTACGTTGTCTGCAGTCGGTTCTCAACGCAGTTCTCAACGCAGTTTCCCCATTTAAAAAAAATAAAAATAATTATATCTTATGTATTTAATGTTATCATTCTTTAAGTCTTGTCATTCTGCGCTAGACTTAAAAAGTGCAATAAAAGCCACCACTAAGCTCAACTGCGTTGAAAACCGATTAAACACAATGTAACAAGAAGCACTTGAACAACGTTCTAATCCAATTGAAACTAATTAAAAATAATTGGATACAAAAGCTATAATTATTTTTTTTAAGTTTGGGGAAACACTGGGCTAGAAAACACTTATGCTCACTTAACAATATGCAATATCAATGCATATATGAGAATTTATATGCTGATGTATACTATAAATTGCAAAAAATAATCAGTCCAATGCTGCTTAAACTTGGTTGACTTTTTCTTTTTGTAGGGAGAAGAGGCTGACCAGCCATTGATGTTGCCAGAGAACACATTGAATTTCTGCTGAAGCAAGGCCATACAATTGCAAAAACTGCTGAAATACTGGGAAGTCAAAATTGATGGGTCTACCTGTTAGAAGTATGCTGTCTGCAATAGATGATGGTGAACTGGAACAACGTGTGAGGGAACTTCAGAGCCAATATCCTAATTCTGGAAATGAGGTAATTGGTGGTCTCTATCTTTGGGCTGTATTTATTTCACATTTGTGTGCCATTGTTTTGTGAATATCATGTGAATTTAGATCTTTTGAAAATCAGTTTCAGATGATGAGAGCCCTGCTGCGCACACAGGCTGTGCTTGTTACACGGTCCAGGGTGCGTGAGATGTTGACACGGGTGAATCCTACTGCTGCTGCAAGAAGATGGAGCCGGACAGTTGCAAGACGTGTTTATCATGTACCTTACCCCAATAGTTTGTGGCACATTGATGGGAACATGCGTCTCATAAGGTTATTATTACCAGACTTGTCATACATTGAAAAAACGGAGTTTACAGCTATATTGTTTCCAGACTCCTGTCAATAGCATCATTTTCAAGTAATATTTGTTTTTCAACCTTTCTAGATGGGGCTTTGTGATTCATGGTGCAATTGATGGATACTCCCGCCTGATTACATACCTCAACTGCAGCACAGACAATCGTGCCACAACAGTGCTTTGTCAGTTTTTGAAAGCAACATGCATCTATGCCCTACCATCAAGAGTCAGATCTGATCATGGTGGTGAACACATCCTTGTGGCTTTATTCATGCATCTAGTTCAAGGACCTGAGCATAGAGGTTTCATAACTGGACAATCAGTTCACAATCAGAGGATTGATGTGTTTTTTTTTTTGCATGTGTTGGAGAACATTTTACCTCATGTTCTACTCCTTGGAGGATTCTAAACCTAGATGATGATGTCCACAGACTTTCACTGCACATTGTTTATCTTCCTGAGATTCAAAAAAGACTGGAGTAGTTTAGACAGGCCTGGAACCTCCATCCATTGCGAACAGAAAATAATCACACACCAACTCAACTCTGGACAGAGGGCATGCTCAAAAGCATTGCAACAGACAGTACAGCAGTCAACAATGTGTTTGGGGAAAATCCCTACAGCAACCAAAACATTGATGCCATCCTAGCACAGTATGGAATTCAAACATTGCCTACAGTTGATGAGGAAGAGTTCCCAGCTGTTAATGTAGAGCCACCTCAACTCATCCTCACTCAGCAACAACAGACATCTGTGTACAATGCAATTCAGCACATTTCTGATCTAAAGAGAAGATATCGGGCTTGCTGTACTGCAGTTGCCAGTGTTTTGCAAGTTCAGGTGTAGTCCAACTCCAAGCCCAGGGACAAGTTTGTATGCAACATCCAGGATGGAAAGGCATTTGATTTTAGCTTTAAGTTTCTATTTAAATGGAATATGAATAATATACATTAAAAGCTAACTAATTTAATATGGATACTTGGAAAAGTGGAAGAGGCTTTGTTTTGAATGGGATTTGCAAGATGAATAAAAACATGCATAAACTGGTAATGTATGAATATATGGCATGTTTATTGGCTTAAGTGGGGCTTTTGGATTAACAGATAATGTTTATTAAATCAAACAAACCTCATTTGTTCATACTGACTTCTGTCCCTCAAGTACATAAAAGCAAACATTTAAGCATTTACTACATCATAGTAACCTTGAATTACAAGCCCAATAAGTGTCCATTACTAATAAAAATTAATGTAAAAAAAAATACAATAAGAAACCAAAAAGACTGCATGATATTGTACCAGTGACTTGCTTCAACACAACATTGTATCAGAACTTGTAAGCACAAACAGCACAAACTAAATAATCCTCAAGTTTTACATAATTGATATCATGCACGTCCAAAGGTTGGAGCTTGCAAAATTCCCTCCATCATGTATTGTTTGAAGGCTTCATAGGAAGAGTGCAGCGGCAGGCTGAGTACAAGAGCACAAGTATTTGCTTCTGGGAAGATTCTGTTGCCCTCATGAAGGAAGTGAATTTGTGGACGGTGTGGATATCCTTGTGGAGGCACTGTTGAGGCTCCAGACGCAAACTCCAATACCTTCTCGATGGTGAGTGGACTGCATTCTCCTTCTGCAACAAGAAAGTGGTGAGAAACAGTTATTCAGACCTCTTAAATATGTTTTCATTTTTAGACAATATTGCCAAGCTCTAGTCTTTTGGATGTTACTTTGGAGCAATTTGGAAGTTGCATACTAACATTAAGGACTTTTTGTGGTGAAGATAAATTACAAAACAATATGAACAAGTTTAAGGGAGCTACCCATGTTCACACAACGAGACTTCACCTATGGCGTTATCAGCATTTATTTTAATGCCAACCAGGACAACAAAATGACCACATTGTAAAGCACTTGTAAAGTGTTATTATAATGTACAAACTGCACACCTTCAACATCAATTAACCAGTCACGCCAAAAGCATAAAGTCATGTTTTCCCTGTCTCTCCTGTTGCTGCCCTGCACAGAGAAGTCCACTTGAAATAAAGTGCATAGTTCCTTTGCCTGTAGTGGAAGCTCCTCACTGACAAACATGTTGTAGAACATGTTTGGATTCTTCCTCGGTTCCTTCAATAAACCAAGGGTTTTTAACACCTCTGCAAACCTATAAAAACATGCAACAATGTGTGAATCATCCTGGGCCAATGACCCATTTTTCGGAAAAATAAGACAGGTGAGGCACATATTTACTGGGCCAGGGCAGTCGCCAATCTTCCATTGATAAAGAAGTCTGCAGCTGACCGGACAAGGGAGTCCTTCTCCTCCAAGCTGGACACATGTCTTCAGGCACCTACAATGCTGAGACTATCTGCTGCCTCTGCAATTGCACTGTTCGCCTCTCTGACTGTTGTTGCTTCCTGTATCTAAAAATGAAAGACAAAAAGAGAAAGACAGAAAGAAAGACAGAGAAAGTAAGAAAAAAAAAGAAAAGAAAAGATTGTGAGTTCAAAATTGACTTGAAAGGATACCTTCCTGATACAAATTAAATGTTTAGCAATATAGCGCAGGTGAAAGTGAGGATGTTCATGAAAATCCTAACAGCTGTGGTTCAGATGCAGCCACAAGGCCAAAAGCCAAGTGGTGCAGGTAACCACAGCCGTCAGGATATCCACAAACAGTCATGAACACGAGCGCTATATTACTTTTACTGTATACAGCAGTTTCACTTGCATCTGAACACGATTGAAGCGATTCATAAATAGAAAGCTAACAAACAGGGCTGTCTCACAGTAACGTACATTCAAGGCATAACACCTTTCTCCTACTTACCTTAATTAACTGTTCCCTAAAAGTATGGTCACCAACTTCATCCACCGTGGCCGGGAGTGTTGGTATCTCACAGATTTGATGGAAAAGCCTTTCAGAAAAGAAGTGTGGACCAACTCCTCCATGGACGACACACACAGCAATCATTTTTCCCACCCACATGTAAAGTTAAAAACATAAACAGTAAAATATCGCTGTGCTGTAATGATTCTTAAAAATGTAATGTCTTAAAATGCTATGATTAGTATTAGTGTTACTGCAAACAATAAATGTTGCACCTTTCAAAACATAAGAGGCGTTTCAGTATATTAGAAGTCAAAGAAAAATAAATAATTCCTAACCGAGAATTAACAAAATCAAGGCAAAATAATAAAAAATGCTACAGACAATAACACAGGATGAAACCTGCCCAACATCCAACAAAAACAGAACACAGTAAATCACAGGAGAAATCATTTTTAAACTGGTTTACACTGGTATACATTTCTAGAATTATGGTAGTTCAATGAGGACAGTCCTAAGAATTTGGGATTCCCTACCCTGAGTATCAAGAGACAACTGCCGGTCTCTCTCATGTCCCTCAAAGATATTTGACTGGTGGACAGCCTTCATCAACAACCTTAGATACTCTCTTGTCGGGCCGCCTTCATCCACTGCCCTTTCAGCATTGTCAGCTTCATCCACAAAGACAACATCCAATTTCGCTTCAGGGTTGAAGAACCTACGCTTGAATGCCCGCAGGCTACAGAGTAAAACATTGTTTCTGCACACATTTATTTGGTTGCTTGTTGGACAGAAGCTTTTATCAACTCTGCTGACCATTTTTTTCAGTATGCTCTGCAGATCAATCCTGCAACCAAAGAAGTTCATGCATTGTATTAATAAATCAAATATCATACAAATTTTAAACACCTGATTAATTACAGCAGGATACAAAAATGAAAAGTCTGCACAAAAAATAGTTAAGTTAATGAGAAAAACCATACTCATCCGCAGGTCTGCCGAGGTGATGTGTTGATACAGGAGATTGACTTTGTGGCACTGTTTCATCTTGTTCATCAAGAATGATGATTGGTTCCTGGACAGATGAAGGCTGGAGTGATGGCTCATCATAAAGAGTTAGGATTTCTTGTGGTTGTGAAAGAGTGAGCGGTGGCTGGAGAGAGGGCTCAGACAGCAGTGAGTGGGTGGGTGGACAGCCCAGACAGTGGTGGCTGAAGAGAGGTCACAGAAACGCTTGGCTGGGTGGATGTCTCACAAAGCGATGGCTGAAGAGAGGGCACAGAAACGCTTGGCTGGGGGGATGTCTCACAAAGCGATGGCTGAACAGAGGGCACAGAAACGCATGGCTGGGTGGATGTCTCACACAGGGGGGGCTGACCATGAGATGTATGGTGTAGGACATAAGCTCCATCATTTTGTTGACGCGAGAGGTTTTCCTGAAGACAAACACGCACAATACATGAGCCTGCAAAAACCAACACACATTCCATTTTCATTTCAGACAGAAAACTGAAAGCAACACACATTTACCTGTACATCCTGATTTGAAAACCAAAGTACATATAGAGTTGAGGACGCGTTTATGCCATGATCCATCATTGACCCGGTGGAACTGCTCTCAATTGATTTTGATGATATGGGGTCTTGCACCACAAAGATTTCACTGGCAATATCATCTTGTCCCACAAAGTCAAACAACATCTAAAAAGATGCGAACCAGTTACACCGGTCAAGTTTTACAACCCACTGAACCACTGAGAAGACATTTGATATTTTCTCAAGCTGAACACACATCACCTGAATTGGCTCCGACAAGATGAATTTCCTCATATTGATGTCTCCATTGGGATATTTAAATTTGATCACCACACCATCAGAGGGTTCCTCACATGCAGACAATCGCTGACGTCTTGCCGCAATAGCCTGAAATGTGATTTCTCTCATTAGAAATATATATTAGATATACACACACATACCCACACACACACACAGCTAGTTCATCAAACTAATACATTACAAGCACAAACCTTTTGACGTCTGTCTTCACAGGCCTGATAGGCTAGTTTCTTCCACTCCTATTAAAAGAACACAATTAAAAGTATGTATGCATTCTGTAAGAGAATGTAAAGCATACATAAATAGAACCTCGAAGTATTACCTTCTCCTGATCCACCAACAAACTTGCATTATATTCCTGGTCTTGCTGGGCACGTATACTTCGCCATTCTTGAAGAACCTGTAGTAAAAATGGCATTTCTCAAACACCAAATAGTACACACAAATGAATAAATACTTAAAACAGATCCTATACAGTGTCAAAATTGGTTACCCGATTTGCAACCTGAGCTTGGGTACTCTCAGCCACAGGCATGGCCTCATCTTGTACTGTAGCATTTGAGTATGATAGGAAATGAATTCATGGATATGGCAGAGGTTGTGGATGGCACCTGGTAGTACACAGAAAATCCAGATGATTTCTCCTTCAGCACACACACATATTGGAAACAAAATACATTAGAAAATATCCATAGGTAGAAAAAAATAGGGACAAGACTTAAGGAAAGTAACTTCTCAGTTACATCTTCAATACATTAGGAAGAGACAATAAAAACTCTGTAGTGATAAGTGGCAAATGCAAATATAAACAAAGTGGATAGTGAACATAATGATTAGATGTGCAATCATTTTAATATAGACCTGATCTGAAACTACTTGTGAGGTCTTGTCTACTGTTGGAGCTGCAAGTGGTGGAAATGAATTCTGGGATATGGCAGAGGGTGGTGACGTTACCTGAAGGGGTACAGAGTGTAACTTCAATTATAGGCATAAACATCACAGAAAACACATTTATATGACTGTGGTATGACAAACCCCTGTGCATATAATTCCATACCTGCAAGATGGTGGCTCATGGCACAATATACAGCCTGCTTTTGCCAACGACCGTTTTCAATTCCTTAACAGAATTAACTTGTAATTTCTGGATCTTGCGTCCTTTTCCTGTTCGTGCCAATTCAAAGCCTACCAAATTTAAACTAACACGGGGGTAGCTTTGGCAAATAAAGTTGTTCAAATCTGATAAACTCCAGTTTAACACTATCTTTGAGTTTGTGCTTCCAGCCTCCAGTGACTCATGCATAGGTTTTCCTAAAAAGGGAAATATAAACATTAGTATAATCTGTTCCTAGTGGCAAAGTAACACGTTCATTACATGCACTATACAAGATCTTTGAGATGTTGCCCTGACGTTTAGTGTTCAAGAAGCCAGTTTCAAAGACAACAAATTTCACAAATCAAGATATCCAAACTGTGTTATCATAGTGTTGCCAAACCCTAGTAGATCTGTATGACTGCCACAATTAACGAAGACCATTGGTGTTGCTACCAAGTTTAAAGATTTAAAACTAAACAAACCTTACAATCATAAGACAAATGCATATGACTGAGAAGAGCCTGGTCTTACTCAAGGCCATCAAACATTTGAGAATCTGGGCATATTGTGAAAGAACATCAACCTATGATATATTGTGTAGCTTTGCCTCTAAACGCACCACCCAGATCCTCACACTACCTATAATGAGCATTGTCTAACTTCAGATAGCAGATGCAAAAGCATTCTTTGGGAGGTATTCCTGGACATTTTTAAAGTGACGCCTTGGCGAGTGTAACTATTAAAATGGCTACAGAAAAACTGTTATGAAAATACATCAGAGTAAACTGTTCTACAATATTTCTTTTCAATAAATGCTAAATGTATTTTTAGAAGTCAAATGTTTCCCACTATAGACATAGCATAACAAATGGGACCAGACAGGCCAAAATCCAAACCAGCTAATTCTATAGCTGTCTTTGCAAGAAAATTAGATAATGTGTAAAAACAAATAACACTCAATTCTTATGTTCGTCAACCTCACATTTACCTAATCCCAGTTTATCGAGTGCCTCGAGTTCTTTTGTGGGCGGCAGAACACCATTATCTGGCCCTGGGAGGAGGAAAAGTTTGACTTGCCAAGTAGAATTTTCTCTGCGGCCAACAGATCCTACTGTAAACAAAAATACATAACTGTGTCAGCAGTCATTGCTTGTTAAAATGTGTCCTTAAAAGTTTTGGCAGGCAACATGCAATGTTCACCATGCATCTCGGGTTATGATCAGGCTTAAAATGACCGTACATTAGTCTTCACGTAAAATTTAGGCGTGACAGAGATTCGGACTGTTTCACTTAAATGAAGATGCTGACATGCTTGCGTGGACTAACCAACTTCCTTAGAAAAGTTTAGCTCAGAGTAGTTTTTTTCCCCACAGTAAAACTCCATAATAGCCTGCAAGTATTGGTTTCAGATTCAAACAGGTAAATTAAAATGAACAATGTTGTCAATGTTCGAGTTCATGTGTAGGGAGCAGGCACCCTAACACTATAAGCAAAGTGCCGTTATGTCTAGCAGCTAGTGTCTCTAGCAAACCCATTCAAAAAGCTGTTTGACCCTAAAACTCACCACCGTCACCGGGGGGTAATTTGCATACAGATATCTGTAACGTCATTTTGCCTAGTCAAAACTGTAGTTCAAGATATCTGTAATTACATTTTGACTAGGCAGAATGACAGTTACGGATATCTCTAATTCCAGATATCTCTAATTAAAATGCATTTCAAGATATCTATAATTTGATTATAGATATCTACAATTACATTTTGACTATCCATAACTCTAGTTTAAGATATCTACAATGTCATTTTGACTAGTCATAATTCCAATTACAGATATCTACAATGTCATTTCGCCTAGTCAAAACTTAATTTAAGATATCTGAAAAGGAACATGTAGATATCTTGAATTGAGGCAAATTAAAGATATCTTAAACTGGAGTTATGCGTAGTCATAATCAAATTGTAGATATCTTAAACTTGAATTACAGATATCTATAATTCAATTGCAGATATCCGTAATTCACATTTTGGATATCTGTAATTGAATTGTAGATATCCGTAATGACAAACCCCATAGAAATGAATGGCAAAAGTGACGTAATTTGCCCTAGGAAGAATGTCTTTGTGGATATCTGAAATGACAATTACAGATAGGAGGAATGTAGTTGCGGATATCTGAAATGTTTATATTTCTAATTATAGTGCCCCCAATGAAACTAATTTTACAAAAATGTTGTAAGTTGGAGAAGTGATCCAACATGGCAAATTTTAATTCTTTTTCCACCCAAGATATATTCAGAATTTCAGAATTTTTCAAGGATTGGTTTGCAGATGACACGCAACATTTCTTGACAATTGGATGAACGCCCCTGAAGGAGTGAGTTTACTTTTGCTTTCAGTTTTTAAAAACTGCTGCTCGTTTGATGTGGGTCTTGTCAGGGAGTGTGTTTCTATACTTTATCGTTTTGTAGTTATAAGCAAAATTTAATTTTTGGGAATTATATTTCCATTATATTTTATAGCACCCCCTATGGAACAAAGTTCACAAAACAGAATGTGCTTCAAGAGGTTGTAGTAGTGATCCTGCATGGCAAATAAGATGCGATAATGACAAGTTGGCAAGTTATTCTACGCCAAATGATTTCGGTCTCCACACCTTTTTGGGGGCCAGTAGAAAGTGGGGAAAAGGGGTCGAAAGGGCCATATTAAACAGCTTTTTATTTTTTATCTGGTATAATAACAAGGACATACAAACTTTTAAAATATTATGCACATTTATTTCAGATTTCATTTCATTTTATTTAACTTGTCCAGCCCCTCCTGCCGAGTCATGGACTTGGCAGAGTCATCTGCCCTGCCTGCGCCAAATCATACCTGAACAGAAGTAGATTACACAGCCATGTCTGGCCACATTCACTGTAGAGAACATATTTCCAATAATCAAATAAAATGTAATCAGACTGCCTATGACTTGGAAAGTTTCATAGACTAGGCAAGGTTAAAACCTGACAGAAGTTAAAGAGTTTGTTTGAACTGCAAGTGAGGTCTTTGTCTTGGCATGCAATTAAAACCTAATTGTGGGATGCCATTGTCTGCCCACGAGAGCGATACTCATTCATTTACTCACACACATGCACACAGACACTCTTGGACTGTAAGGTGCCCATGGACTGTTCATGTATGTATGTGTTCAAGCGAGCATTAGGTGTGTTCTCTCCTTCTGTCCTTACCTGATAGCTCAGAGCACTCCCTATAGGGTAGATGGTCTCCCTCACAGCTATCCCTATGTCTGGCTTATTGGCTCATTTGATTTGTCATTGATTTCATTAGCTCATAATCACCTGCTGTGACCTCAAAGATTAATCTGAGGATAAGAGATTGTTTTGGTTAGGATAATGCAAACACATGGCTCATATGTACAGTAATAGATTGCAATAGTTTATGTAATTACATCAATTACATCAATGTAGTGCAGTGTGTGTGTGTGTGTGTGTGTGTGTGTGTGTGTGTGTGTGTGTGTGTGTGTGTAAATGTGTACATGCATGTGCGTTTTTTTATGTGTCAGTGCATGTGACAGTTTAAGCTATCATTGTTGTTTAAGTGTTCATAAGCTGTATAGTTTGATGGCCGTTCTGGAGTCTGATGGTTCCAGCCTTAAGACTGATATTGCAGATGGTAGCAGCTAAAACAGTACTTACCAATGTCGATTAATTAAATGATCAAATAAACCCATCTTTAAGTCAGATATGTGTGAAGACCACTTAATTTCCAGATCTGTGCTTTCAAAGATGCATACCTGTTATCAGTCAGTGCACTTACAACTGACATCTTCCTCCGGTTAAGTTTCGCCTTTCCTGTCACCACACATGGCACTGGTTGAGGCACCACTTTCTTTCCATGTGGTTTGTGCCACACCTGAGGCAGACTAGCTGATGCTTTTTCTGGTGTATCTTCCCTATACTTAGCCCTCCATAGATCCAGCATATACATGAGATACATGAGACCCTGATGCCTGGCAGTATAGACAGAAGGTTAGTTAAATTACAAATTACAAATTGAAAAGGGAATACATTTAAGTATGTCTGAGTAGTCCCTTAAATCCAAAGCATTCTGCATTGATTTGGACTATACACATCTACAAATGCTGTATGGACAGTGATTTATGGATGGTCTCTAAGCTTATAAAAGCATGGAGTGTGATGTATGTACAACACTGAGTGAAACTGACATAGAATATATAATTCACTGAATATCCCAATATGTTGAATATCTAAGGCATGTCTAACTTCATCGAAGTGATCAAGCACAGAAGTTGCTAATAGGGAATATAACAAGTAAAAATACTTTATTAGCGTACTGCTATAGCAACCAGCTATTTGCTTGCAGTAAGCTATAGGGTTCTGCTTTATACAAGCTTTATACACGCGGGATCGCTGTATGCTATGCCAGACTTTGTATAGGGGCTGTAGGCTATTGTAGCTTACATGAATTAAGACAAGATTTTTTTATGCAGGTCCCTTTATTGACAAATAGCAAGTTGACTTTGTGGTTTTTACAGAAACAGCAATTGCCTTTGAGAACATGGCTTGACTGTGTCAGTTTAAACAACAGTAAATATAACGGGCTAAGGCTAAAGCTGTCAAAAACAAACCAAACCCTACCACTACCCCTCAGTCTCAACACAGATGAAGTGTGTAGTTTTTGGTTTTCACGCTGTGACCTGAATGATTTCTATGAAGGTAGGATAGTGCCATATATCCAAAGAAGAGCAGACTATGATTTGCACTTGTAAAAACTGTAATTTGCAACTTGTGAATATGCATCTTAGAGTTTGTAATTGTAACTTTGGATCCATACATCTGCAAAAAATAAACTGCAAGTATATTTCACAACTTGTGAAAGCACATCTCCGAGTTTGCACTTGTAACTTCAGATCTGCAAAGCTGCACAACCAAGGGGGCAGGAATAGACACAGAAGTTGAATCCTCATGGGTGAATGGGCCAACCCAGAAAGGGCCTTTGTCTTTGGCGTTCTATAGACTTCCATTCATTTTAAGATCACTTTGACCTGAAATAACCTTACATAGGAAGCATGCCATACCTTGATGTTGGTATTGTTGGAGACCGGAGAAACCACTGCAAAACATATTTGCCTCGATCGGAAATCTGTCATGTCTTTGTCTTGTAAGAAACACTTATCTGATATTGTGCTAAAAATTACGTCACATATCATGCGACGGCTAGTGAGTTTCTGTCGCACAGGAGGAACTTTACCGTACTGTTTAAATAACAAGCCATACCCGTAATCATGCTCGTTTACTTTTCTGTTCATGTCAGGGAAACATTTCCAGTTGTATTTCCAGCAAAATAAGCACCAGCATTGGTATTTCTTTGTAAGATAAATTGTTATATTTGTGGATTTTACTGTTTGATGCAAATAAAGCCCAAAGAAAGATGGCTAAGCTAAGCTACACACTACAAGTAAGTATGGTCAGTCCATTTCTTCTTCTGTCTATGTGCACAACAGAGTTATCATTCTCACGTGATTTTTGGCACGATTCTGTCAGATGCATAAAAAAGATGCGCAGACAGGGGCGTATCCAGAACATTTTTATTGGGGTAACCAAGATGGGGTCGGCCCATTGGCCCGACATCCCATTGGACCGACATCCCATAAGTCCGACAATAAGCCTTAGAGCTGTGGTCCCCAACCACCGGGCCGCGGACCGGTACCGGGCCGCGGAGCAATTGCTACCGGGCCGCGGAAGAAATAATCAATATGGAACGTTTCGTCATGAGACAAAAAAGCAGACGTTAAAGTTATTAACAACGTCAAAGCACAAGTCCTTAACTCGCGCCTGTTTGAGCAGCTTTGTGAGGAGATGGATGCGGAGCACAGACGTCTTCTCCTATAGCCTACACCGAAATAAGATGGTTATCCCGAGGGAAATCGCTGGCCAGAGTGTTTGAATTACGAGAGCCGCTGCAAAGATTTCTCTCAGAAAAGAAGTCACCGCTGGCAGCGCATTTCAGTGACGAGGATTGGGTCACAAAACTGGCGTACCTGTGCCACATATTCAACCTGCTCAACGAACTCAATTTGTCACTTCAAGGAAAAATGACAACTGTCTTCAAGTTGGCAGATAAAGTAGCTGCATTTAAAGCCAAATTGGATTTGTGGGGACGGCGCGTAAACAGAGGCATATTTGACATGAGCCTTCATTCACCCAACTGGTGCACGATCCATTAATTTGACGTTATGTTTGAACGTCGGAATGTTGAAATATTGTTGAATGTTGAAAGAATGAAAATAAAATTTTATTTATAAATGTATCTGGCGCATCTGTATCTTATTTTGAAGGTAGGGGAGAGCCGTGAGGAATGAAACACTGGACGTAAGAAACACAGCCATTTTCTCAAAAACAATACACATCTGAAACATCATATGTCCTCAGCACATTCAGCATGCAAGACTTCACGACCCTGTGAAATCTCGTGCCGTGACGTGAGACTGTTTTTGACATCGGAAAGTAAAATATTACCTACTGGTAGTTTTTTTGTGATCAAAAATCATTGCGTGTTTCATTCGCGCCGACAATGAGGGACGATTGTAACAAACGACACCTTGCGTTCAAAGTTAAAAATGAACGTGATTTCTTATCGGATGTGTTAAATTACACCAGTAACTAATAGAATACACTTGTATGTTGATGATCATATGGCAACATAAATCTAATTTGCTTCACTGTCTTTGAAAATAACGGTTAAGTAAAAAGTGTTACGTAAATGTTAAAATAGCGACCCGTCACGAGTCAGCGCGCTCTGAGAACGACCCCCCCCGGTAAAATTGTCAAGCGCGTTCACCGGTCCGCGGTGATAAAAAGGTTGGGGACCACTGCCTTAGAGGACCGTAACTAGAATCCCATTGGTCCGACATCTCATAAGTCCGACAATAAGCCATAGAGAACCATAACAAGAATCCCATTACTTAATTATTTTTAATGATGAAGAAGTGTTGCACACCCCGAGTGTGTGATATGATGTGTATTTCTGTGAAAATATAACTTTCTTTCCTCTTCACGGACATAGGCTCAGCAGCGCGTCTTTTTGCAGCTGCCTCATTTAACATGCATCATGGTTAAATGAGCGCGCACTTTGCAAAAGTGCTCACAAGGTATATCACGTGCGTACACAGTGGCGACCACCTCTCTGAGGGTGCGCGTTGCAAAGCGGGCGCACGCTTTCTTGACAAACCCAAAAAAATATTATGTAGGCTCTCCCAGGCACCGCAGTAGGCTATACGATATTGCTTAGTTATGAATTAGCCTAAAGCTCAGGGCTGGCAGCAGATTCTAGTGCATGACAAAAGTGATTCATTAAAGTAGGCAAATACATCGCTTTTGTAAGTACTGTGAGGCGTTACGGTGGCCTTGCCCTTGCTTATAACAGCATGATTCGCTTGCGTCGGAAAGGAATTTGCAGAGAATTATTTAGACTCTTGTTGGCTTCTGCTGAGACGACGAGAAATCAAAATGCCGTTTTTGTAAGCCAAAAAAAAGGGAAGGGAATTTTCCCTTTGGTCAGATGTCCATGTTACACTAAGTAAAAACGGGTGCTCATCAAAAAACCTGGGCGTCTAAACTGCCATGTAAAGGAAACTTCTGAGGCACTCAACACTTTTGAGGCACATCAGGGCATCTACCTAGGCACTAGGTCTAAACGAGGATGTAGCCAGAGTTTAATAAAGGCTTTTATAACTTTAACTTTACTAAGGAGTGCCTCAAAAGTTTTTGTAGTTTATAGCAGATATCATGATCAGTGAGCACAGAGAACATGACAACTGCATTTCATTCATGCCCTTTAGTAACTGGAATTCAGGGTGGATTGCAGGATGCGCTGCATCGAATTAGGCAACTTTCAGTTTTACCTCCTCTGAAAAAAGCAGTGGAATTCCAACCTTTCATTTAGGCCTATTTAATAAAAATAGGCATACACAGAGAAAAATAGAGGTACACACAGGGTACAATATTGCACCTCTAGGTACAAAATTGTTCCTTTCAGTGTTCTGTACCTCAAATGGCACAGGACAGATCCCTTAAGGTACCTTATTGTACTTCAGAAGGTACATGCATCAGTGAAGTACACATTTGTACCCTTGATGCTGTGCAAATCAATGTTAACGCAGTGTACCACCAAAAGTAGGACATGAACACCGCAGTAACTTTGAGGACACAGAGGTCATGTATGTAGCTGGTAGTCAGACAAGATGTTAATAGATGTAGACTTGGCTTGCAATCCCCACTCACAAATTATTATTATTATTATTATTATTATTATTATTATTATTATTATTATTATTGTTATTATTATTATTAGTAGTAGTAGTAGTAGTATTATCACATTGTTTGTTTGCATCGGTCTTCTCTTTTTTCCAATTTCTGTTTTTAATTTTTCCTACGTAATCAGTTACGGTCAGTGCACGTCAGACATTTAATTAGACTGTGGTGCTGTTTTCTGATGTTAAACGTGGGAGCACGGCCACATGTTGCAGTGGCATGCACGCATCGAACGCAGAGCAGTCCACCAGCAAGAAAAGCGCGTGGAAACTTGCACCAGGCAACAGCACACTTGCACCAGGCAGTTAGTCCTGCTGGTGTTGGTGTGAATGTTGTCGTCCCTGGCCCAGCTAACAACGGAACAACTCCTCCAGAAGCTCTCCGAAGCTGGTGTCGACGTAACGGCAGCAGAAAGGGAAAGATTCATCGGTGAGTAACCTAACATTTTTACCTCAGTATCTTTTGGGCTGAAGTAATGCCACGTTAGCTAGTCGAACTAGTGCTAACATCTAGGAGTTACCTTACTATTCTGACAAAACCTATGGTAATGAAATGGCTACTACTTACACGGAGACTAGCCTATTACTCAGGCACTACTACTCAGGCTAATACTTACATGGAGACTATTACTCAGGCACTACTTGTCACTGTTGTTGGACAACGTGTTGGACACATGTTGGACAAAGTTATTGTTGATAGGGACATGGTATCGTTTTTATTGTTTGAACTTTGGTAATTCGGCTACATACTGCAGCATTAGTGAAGGACTATCAAGTAGCTGCTGAGCTTTGACTAACTGGCTTAGATTAAATCAGTTTTTTTTTCGATAAGTTGAGCAAATGATAAAAGTATGCTCATCGCCCACAAACATTTGCCTTCCATAAGATGACTTTAACAGGATAGCATGAGGTCAGCGTGTATCACTCGAAGCAATGCTACTTGTGGGTCTCAATGGTGCTCATGTGAGCGAAGTAAGTCGACTTGATATAGCGTCAAAATAGTCTCATAAAGCACTTGCATGATAAAACATGCTTCGAGCGTATTATATTATTTCACACGCGTAGATATTAACTGTGAGCGAGCAAATTATCGCTGTGCGCGAGGAGAAATCTGTGACCAGCGCGCAAAACAACCACTGGGGGGCAGACGCTCCCTCGAAAAGTCACTGAGCTCTCTCGAAGTTGCCGTTTGCTTGCGCGAAATTAATTTCTGAGGAAAGAGGAAAGACTGACATTTTTGAGGTAATTTGGACTGAATTCGACCATTTGCAATGAATGAAAATAGCTTCTTTAGCAGAGTTTCTTGAAAATATGTTTTTAAGAAATATGTTGTGTTGTGTTGTGTAGTTAATTAGTAATCAACATTAGTCTGTGTGGATTCTGTTTAGCTAACGTTAATGTTCGTTTGGTACCGCTAGCCAATATCTGACTTAGCTTGTCTGACATGTCATTTAGCAGTGAATATAATCTAGTACGCATAGGCGGTTTTTGCATTGGGCAAACATGGGCATTTGCCCGAGGCCTCGTCCAATCAGGGGCCTCGTCGTCACTGCTATAACAGTAATAAAAGCAATATTAATATTAAGCGTCATTCGGGTTGAGAGCAGGCATATTATATTATATTCTCAATGCGTGTACTCTCACGTCTGTGACGTGACATCACACACACGTTCAATCATTTTTATGGCATGTGTCAGGGATGGAAATTAACCACCCGCCACCCGCCAAATGCGGGTAAATATGAGTGTTGGCGGGTGAATTTTGCCATTTTTCCTGCCACTGTGGCGGATGTGCAAATGTATTCAGCCAAGTTCGATATAGTCTATGAATGCACTCCCTCACGCATGCTGTAGCGTATCTATCAGTTAGTAGACAACCAGGTGCGTATAAGTTTACTATTTCTTGATAAGGAACACTCACGAAGCGTTTCTTGGCATCCAGCACAGGCGCGCGTGGTTATTTCAAATATGATCTAGGCAACTTTCTGTTCACCATTTTGAGGTAGGTAGGCTAATGAAAGCTCAGTCGATGATTATTGCCTAACTGTCCAAACAGGACTGCATCAGTATATTGCCTTCTCACGTTGATGATAACGCCATATGCGCACAGGTTCATTCCAAAAACAAACCTGTGATTTTAACGTAACCTATTAATAGCGCCAACAAAACCATTCCCAAAGCACACAAGATGGGCCGACTCATGTCAATCTCGGGTTCGGGCAGGTTTGATGAGAAACATAATTTTGAAACTTAGGCTATCTGTCGCTTATCTAATATTCTTCTTGCATTCATTCTCAATTCAACTATCTATGCATTTAGTCTCCGTTCATCTAATATAACAGCGCAGCGCTTACATTAGGCCTACAGTAGATTAGATGGGTGTTGGCATTTGCTGCCTTATGTGTACATTTGCAAATCTTTGACCTAAGAATACAGCAATTACAAAAATAGCAAAACACAAGAAGTATGCCTTTTAATACTGAAAACTGACACTGAAATAAAGATTATTCACTACAGGATTTATTAAACACCCCAGTAGCCTACACCTGGCTCCTGTTGGTAAACAACTTACGTAGGCTACGTCACTGAACCCAAACAAAAAAAATGCACCTTGCAAGACGCATCTCTTGCATAATAGTCTAATAAAGAGTCTTCTCGAGGTGTTTTGGAATATTTATTAATTAATTCCATAGAAAATATAATCAAATGTATCCACATCTGCACTAGCCCTTTGATATCCTAGCATCCTGCATAGAAACGAAGTTAGAACATAACTTTCTTTCACGTTAGGATCATAAGAAGAAATTTAAAGTGACAGGCGCCTAATTAGACCTTAGCCTACAAACATCAAATACAACATAATTACATTATTTTTAAGTGATATCCTAAATAACAGTTTATTTTTTATATTTTAACATATGTAAAGCATGGATTTTCTTTCTGCTGTCCTTTCACTTAGAAGGATAACATTAAGCTATCTAACAACCTGTTAAAATGCACCAGAATGCAGGAAATTACCTTTAATTTAGACTTTGACTCCCCACCAAAACACTGTTACTATCAGCACAGAAAAAAGTGCTGAAGCATGATGTGTACATGATGCCCTCTTCACATTTATGACTGACCCCTTATATATGTCTGCCTAGAACCGGCCCTGGGCGTTATACTTCGCACTAAAATGTGCGGAAGGGTTGAATATATAAAGTGGCTGGTAAAAATGTTGAGTGGCTGGTAGATTTTAGAATCTACCTGCCACAGTAGTGGGTGAACAAAAAGTTAATTTCCATCCCTGGCATGTGTTAAATAAAAAAAAAAAGTTTTTCCATGCATATGATCGATTTTGTCATTATTAACGGATGTATGAGTTTGAGTTGGGGGGGGGGGGGGGGGGGGGTTTGGGTAGGGCCTCAAAACTGTTCTTTGCCCAGGGCCTCAGAATCCCTAAAACCGCCCCTGCTAGTACGTTTAATTAATGCCGTGCGTTGACTGTAGTAGTAGATAGGTGTTTTTGCTATAGACTGGTAGGTTGCTAATAAACACCAAGTCAGAGATAACGTCTGCTTACTTGCTAGTTCAAGCTGCCTAACGGAGTTTGTTCTAACCTCACCCTCTCTTGCTTTTGGCAAACCTTTTTTTTCGAAATGGCGGGTTTGAGTGAGGTAAATGGTATTATTACTCATAACACACGTTAAAATGATTTAGACAGGTTTAGCTTGACTATGTATTTAGTTTTTCACTTGCATTCCCTCTTCTCAGGACACCATTAGGAGACAGATCCTGACCCGGCTCCTCTACAAGTTTGAACTGGGACTCACCAGAGAGCCCATTGACTTGAAATATTTTGAGTTCATGTGTAGGCAAGAGCTGTATTTGTGCAATGCACTGTCAAGGCATGTTGCTATAACTACAGACATAGTTCAGGGCCTAGAGATTTTTTTTAGTGTCGTCAGAGACCACCTTGAGGGGCAGCACACTGGTGGTTTCCAGCCTTATAGGGTACCTGGGGAGGTGGGCCGTCCAAAGTTTGATATCGATAGGGAATGCTTGGAGGAAGTCCTGGAACTAAACCTCCCTGTTCCCTGCGTCGCAAAGATGCTCGGTTTGTCTAGGAGTACTGTCTTCAGAAGGATGCACGAGTTCGGACTTTCTGCTAGACGTTACCATGAAATTGATGACGAAGAGCTGGATAATGTTGTGCTGACCATAAAGAATGAGATGCCAACTGCAGGATACCGCATGGTCAAGGGGAGGTTGCGGTCTCTGAGAATCCATGTTCCGTGGAGGAGAGTGGCTGCATCATTGCATCGTGTAGACTCCTTGGGCATCCTCTCAAGACTATCAGGCCTAGGCTGCATTTTGCGAAGGACCTACTCTGTCAGGGGTCCCCTTTCTCTGTGGCATGTGGACACAAACCATAAATTAATCAGGTTGGTGCAGTTTGGTATAATAAAATAATGGCATACATGTATGCGATTTATTGTCCAGGTTTAGTAATTCAAACTTTTGCTCCTAAGATACAACATTGTGCTGTTTGGAGCAGTGGATTAGTACTCCAGGAAGGTAAATGGTCATTTTGGTCATTGTCTCTCTGCCTGAAACTTACCATAACTTAAAAGGCTTTGCGTTTTTATTAAACAGATTATGTGCCTCAACGCTGCCACCAACAACCTGGCTTCAACTGCATTTGCTGCTTTCAAGCAGGCTACAGAAACGTATGGCATTCCCTCAAGGTAAACTTAAAAAAAAAAAGCAAATTTATTTGCCAAGAGATCAGAATGTTCAATTTCATTTTGATCATTTCAGTTTAGTTCTTCACCTTACTTAACACTTTACTTCAGGACTTACTGTAAAGGCCTCCGCACACCGGTTCCGACAGCATTGCGGAGCACTTTCGAATTCGACAATTTCGCTTGCTTCCGCACACTGGTGGCGCACTGCGGAGCCGCGGATGTCATAGTAACCTTTTTGGAATCGCCGTCTTCCAAGGATTATAAAACGGTCACTATGGGTAAGTTTTAGTATCTGATATCCTGTAGCCTAATCCTAGTTTTAATCAACCAACAACTGTGACATCATTAATTTAGTGTTTTTATGTATATGAATTAGGTCTAGCTGAAATCAATGTAAAATAGTCTTGTCATGACGCTTCGCCCATTTGGTGTTTTAAAGTAGTTAATGAAGCGATATAAACTCGAGTTTTGTTGCCTAGCCTACAAGGTTACTTTTTTCAACGGTTTTCTGTTGAAACGAAGTCTAGGTCTATATTTTAATAAAATAGTGGGCCTCTTCCCTTTCTTGACAGCGCATTTGCTGACAGACAAACGGACAGTAGCTGCCCTTCTGCTTCTTCGCCGCAGACGGCAGGAAAGTCGTTTATGGGTCCATCCACTAAATGAGAGACGCCAGCAACAAGGAGCTTATCACAACTTGGTCCAAGAGCTGGCACTGGATTCAGAGAGGCATCAAAGATACTTCAGAATGACACCTGGGCAGATGGACGAAGTCCTTAACATCATTGGACCAGATATAACAAGACAATATACAAACTTTAGACAACCGATTGAAGCTCGACAAAGATTAGCCGTGACTTTAAGGTAAGTTGCAAACACACAAATAAATACTTAGGTTAGGCTATTTAATAAAAATATTGGGCCATATGCATCCAATTTGCCCACACTTGTGTGTCTTTGGCCTACCTGTGGCCTTTTCTTTTTCATCTCAAATTGTGATGCGACAAAGAGATATTCAGACCCATTTAATGGCCAATGGCAAACAACACAACGAAAACTGATATAACTTTAGCAACAGGCAAATTTATTTGAGCAAATAAGACATGTTTCAGGACACTGTACAGGGATCAAACAAAATACAAATTACAGCTCGTAGTTCTCCCAAGGCCGTATGCCTCTGAACTGCGGCGTGTAATGCGCTTGGGGTTCCCACGGCATGTTTGCTGCAAGGGATCCTCCTTCAAAGCTGTTGGGTGGTAAGGGTGTTTGGATGGGCTCTCTAAATTCTTCAAGCTCCAAATTACTCAAAATAGTTAGCATTTGCACTTTGGCCGCTGTTTGCTGCCTTTGGGTGAGTCGCCTCATTTGAGGTGCCAGACTTAGTAAAAACAATTCCGCGTCGTCTTGTTTCGGCGTTGGTGGGGGCTGACTTAAGATTTCTAATAATTTGTCGTCTACATTCGACCTTTGTTTATTTGAGGTTTTTCTCTGCCTTTTTTCTGGAATGTCTTGGCTGCTGTTCGTGGTGTCTAATGGTGAATGCAAGTCCACATTTTCATCACCATCATCTTGCATATTTGTAATCGAACTGTAAAAAAATGAATAATGCATTTAGTTATCTCAGCAATACGGTACCAAAACATCAGTGCTAAACCGTCTGGATCTATACCTGCTGTAAATAATTACCTTCTGCATGCCAGGTAAGGTGCAATGAACCCCATCGCATCTGCATATCGCCAGTCTTTTGGGGTAACTGCTCCAGAGCCACTTGGCTGTTGCTGTCTCCTTTTCCATTTCTGAAATGCCTCCCGAAGCTGTGTCCATCTCAGCTTACATTCGCTTCCTACACAGAAACAGAAAATTATCAGTGCCACTACATGTCTTTTTTGTGCAAAAAAATGGGCCTCGCTGTGTTTTATCATAGTGTAAACCTTGTGCTAATTGTCTATAACTCTTTTTTTTTCAGATATCTTGCAACAGGGGAGACTTTCAGCAGCCTGGCCTTCAGCTACAGGTTAGGAGAGCGAACCGTGTCACAGGCAGTCCTTGAAACTTGTGACGCTATTGTGTGCCGTATGAAAACATCACAGCTGCCAATACCAACTGCGGAGACATGGAGGGCAACTGCACGGAGGTTCCAGGAAAAATTTGATTTCCCTCATTGCCTTGGAGCACTTGATGGGAAACATGTCAATGTTTTTGCACCTGCGAATTCGGGTAGCCAATTTTTTAATTATAAGAGAGCCTTCTCAATTGTCCTTATGGCGCTGGTCGATGCTGACTGTAAAATATTGGCCATTCAAATAGGGGACTATGGAAGGTGTAGCGATGGGGGCGTTTTTGCAAACTCGGCCCTCGGGAGAGGGCTGCAAAACAAATCATTAGACCTCCCAGCACCTGAAGTCATCCCTGGTGCTGAAGACCTTGGACACCTACCATATGTTTTTGTGGCAGATGCTGCTTTCCCCTTAAAAACTAATCTGATGCGCCCATATCCTGGCCATAACCTTTCTTACGACAAAAAAACATTCAATTATAGACTATCAAGGGCCAGAAATACAGTTGAAGACACGTTTGGGATTTTGGGATCTAGATGGAGGGTTTTGCTGAGCAGAATTATGCTAGAACCACACAAAGTTGATCAAGTTGTTATGGCGGCGTGTATTCTTCATAATTTTTTAACACAGCACTCGCATCAGACAGGTACTGAGACAGACAGACATCTAACCGAACTGAACTCTGTGAGAGCAATTATGGGAGGCAACAGGGGAAGCAATGCTGCCTATGAAGTGCGGGATACATTTGCTCGCTATTTCAACTCGCCAGTGGGCAGCATTGCCCGTAGGCCTATAACAGAATAAATGCTTACCTGTAGCTCCAACAGCTTCACCGACTTCGTTCCATCTGTTGTCTCTTCTGAGGTTGTTTTTGTAGTGTTTATCTTTTGGGTTGAATAAACATTCATGTTTTTGCACTTCAAGAATGAGCTTTTCGTCGTCCATATTTCCAACACAGGTAGGTGAGAGTAGTAGTAAGCAACGGTCTAAATTTAAATTATTCGCGTGCATTCGGCAAATAGAATTCCAGGAAACATCAGGGAAACACTGTATCACTGTTGTTTCAGATTAATGTAGACAATTAATTACAGACTAGACATTGCACTAAACTGTCTGTAGGCCTAGGCTGGCTGTCACGTTGATATCAATGGATAATTAAAAAGTCGTAATCAAGGCAATGATAACCTAGTCTATTCCGAGAAAGGAAATCCATCAGAAATCTATCAAAATTTGTCAGAATATATAATAACCTTATCATTAGTGTTTTTAATGCATTTACACATCATATGGACCTACAGAAATGGTTGGTTTCGTCACAATAGAACATGGATAAACAACGAGCGGCTCCGACAAAAATAGAGCTCAATCGTATCGACACGGCGGTGTCGGAAGAGTTCGGTGCTGGTGTGCGGGGTGGTATTGAAACCAATGGAATGGAATGTTGGCAGAGCAGTGCTCTGCACTTTGTCGGAACCGGTGTGCGGTGGCCTTAAATGTATTTAACTCCTGTGCATCATAGGGTCAGAGGTGATCAAGGCAGTGAGAATGTTGAAATTGCCAGGTTTATGTTCACTATGCATGGCACAGACAGAGGAAGCTTTATGTCTGGAAGAAGTGTTCACAAGCAAAGGTTTGTCATGTTTGCATGATTTATTTATTCTGTATGATAGCACACCTGGCCTTTATGCCGTACTTTATTATTCTGGCTGTTGTACATTTGGCATTGTCAAAATGATTGTATTTGTTGTCATTAGAATCGAACGCCTGTGGCGGGACGTGAGGACCTGTGTCACCTCCAAGTACTACAATGTGCTCTGGAGTCTGGAACAGGATCAATTGCTGGATCTTTCTTCCACAGGTTTGAACCAAAATGACTTTCATACAGCTTGTCTAATGTGTGAATAAACAAAATGTGACTATAGTGCTATTTTGTGTCCACCTTGATACAGTCCTCAGAGGCACAATTTGAACTAATTTGAAATATTTGGCTACCAATACTAGTTAAAACCTTACTCATATTAAAATGGCGAATATGTATGCATCAGTCATTTCATGGTTTAAGCCTTTACCCATTATTAACTCAACAGAAGACCTTTTCTGTGTCCACCTGGTCTTCCTTCCAAAACTGAGGGATGGACCTTGAAAGCTTTGTGGAAGGTTGGAAGAGTCATCCTATCCGCACTGAGAAAAACAGAACACCTGAGCAGTTGTGGTGGCTGGGTTTGATGACCACAGATATTGGCCAGCCAGAAAACATTGAGGCAGGTTTTCTAAGTGTTAAGTGTAAGAACATTGTAGTGTCTGACAATTGGATCAGGTTTTGTACTGTTCCATATACAAAGTTTTAGGTTAAATGCATACCTTAGAAGGATGGACTGTAGTAGTAAATATAAGATAAGATAAAACTTTATTGTCTGTTACACGTGAAACAGAAAATTGTCTTTTGGTGTAAAATAAATTACTATTGGTAAATTTGGAGACTTCAGTCAGCCTAGTGGTTGAAAAATCAGGTACAAGGTTTATTCTTAACAATACACCAGCGGACAAGACAGCAAGACCTAGAATTAAGCAATATGACACGAGTGGGAGTGAGGTTGTTGTGGAATACTATCACGGTGTGATTGTAATTATAACTAGCCTATACCTACGGCACTCGTGCCTGCGGCAAATCACACCCGTGAGGGTATTCCACAACAACCTCACGATCACCAATGTTATTTTTTATACAATAGTTCCTTTGGTAACAAAAATAATTACACAAACTGATTAAAAAATATTATTTGATTGTTCCTAGGCTCTAGAAAATAGTCCCAGTTGGCGTCTTGGTTGCTGAGCAACGCGCAGTGCACTGCGCACCACTGCTCTACTTGTAGACATTGAATTGCACATTGCCTATGATTGTGCAGCCGCTGAGAAAAGGGCCTGGATGTTCACAGTCCGAAGAACTAGATGGTCTTACGTGCTGATCCAGTCTGGCTATCTTTGTTGGTTCAACTGTTTGATGGTCTCCTAAAACATGACTCCACCGCTTTCTGCTTTCCAGAGTGGGGCGCCAGTAACTCGCAAGAGAGCTCTCTGACCTAATAGAAAAACACCCAACTCGACCTTACCTAGTACAGATAAATCAGTTTGGCAATTTCGTTCTCGCAGCCAACTTTCGAAGCATTTCACTGCCCACGATGTTTGTTGTTTCACTGTATTGCCTTCGTGTCGGCTGTTTTCGATGGAGTCCAAATCATCCGGGCTTAATTTGATTGTCCTTATGCTTGTTGTAGGCCCAAGCTCCACGCTTGCCCTCTCTTCCTCATCAGATTCATATTTTAAATTAAAATTGATGTTAAATTCGTCCATTGTAGCCTATATTGCCGCCACCGTACCTTTCGCTTAACTAGTCTGTTCCTCGATTATTGTTTATTTACGCATTGGGTGGAATGATGGAATGGAATCTTGGTGTAACGGTTAAATTGTATCTCTGGCCGCGGAGTGATTATTAGATGTGAAGAGTCATCCATTGTATGTGGGTGAATACCAATGGTCAATACCCTCACTCCTAGTGACGCATAGAACGCATCTCGTCCATTGTGATCAATGGATAAAAAAATCGACCGGATCTAACTATTGTATAATAACTGAACAACAGATGTTCTGAAACTTAAATCCTTTTCCAACAAAAAAGGAAAGAGTAATAATATTGTCTTATTATTTTGCAAATTCCTTCAACTGCAGCCACAAATGTCATGTTAAAATCTGCTTTAACTCTTCTAGGACATTGAGGAGCCTGATATTGACTGGGATATCGCCATAGACCACAATGGTGAGCAAGATGGAGCGATAGTGGTTCCTCACATCGACTGCCTGTTGAGCGAGGAAAAAAGGGAAGGTGTTCAGGCCCTCCTTGAGCAGAGCAACCCGGATTTGGCCCCTAAGGAATTGTACCTCCTATGCCGCGAATATTTGAGTCCCAATTAATTCCCACCACCACACTAAGCATGTTATTAAAACTGCTCATTCAGTTACATCAGCCAGTCTCCTTGTGTGTCCTCCTGTATATATTTTTACTGTGCCTTCCAGGTTGCAGTCCAGTACTTCTGAATTGTTTAAATCTGCTTTGTATAGTTAAAGTTTGGTTTCACTCCAGTAAATACATCATTCCATGCAGAGGTATCTAGTTATGCTTTGCAGAATTTAGTCAATTTTGCTAAAGTAGACATTAAAATATTATAAACTAAGACACTAAAGCATTATTGTAGGTCAATATCGAAACTTTATTAAAGCTTGTTTTGTAGAGCTCTAAAAAAAAAACAAGACGACAAATTACTCAACAGCAGCCAAATTCATAGCCATAGACAATGGCTTTAGAGATGACATCTCTCAATTCAGTGGATGTACTGAGGTGAAGAACTGGTAAGGTTACTGAACGGGAACATGCATTAACCACAGGATAGCAGATTCTATGTGGACCATAGCACACTTGACAGTCATGGTCAAACTCAATGACTATTTTAAATTCCTCACGGTCTACATGACCTAGGGGTATATGGCTCTGTCCTGTTAGCCACTGGCAGAATTTCCCTACATCAATGAGCGAGTTTTCATGTAGGCCCTCTTCAGTCAGGTTTTCATCTGCTCCTAGAAGTGTTAAGAAAATCAGTTTACCTGTAAGGACCTTGGCTTAAAATATCACATGTCAGTTAAGTCATCAACAAGCCAATAACAAGGGTTTGGTTCAAGCGCATCATTAATTCTGATTTGCTGGCAGGTTCTCTTACAAGATCTGAAAAAAACATGCGCAAGTAATGGGATACATATTCACCTTCATCCTCCAAATCCTGAATGAAATCTTGGAGATGGTTCACAATTGTTGACTCTCTCTGGCGTTTCACTGTTCCTATCTCGCTGAAAATGGGCACCAGGGACCTCACCAGGAAATCAGCATCGACCTAATTCACAGAAAAAAGGGGGAAACACTTTTCTCTCCCTAAATTTCTTGCCAATTCAATGTTGAATTCCTGATAAATAAAAGTACTTTTACCTTCCTACAAGACTCTTGTACAAATAGCTGTCGACATGCGTCCTTTTCCGCCCGCACCATGTCAAGGAGGTTGTAGATTTTCAGACCAGAACAGAGTTGTTGCAGTATGGGTAGTAATCTTACTGTTGCGTGCAGGACTATAACCCTGCAAAAGTGAAAAAAGAAAAACATGAACTACAAGTCCAATACCCTCATACAATTTGAACCGACAATAAAAAGTCTTACCGCACAATTTCTTCCTTCCGTTGAATGGACACAGGTCCTGTGTAACCACAAGCCACAAGTCTGTCTGTGAACTCCAACACAGAGGTGTCATCAGCTGCCCAGATCTTTTAACACATAAAACCTTACTGTCAATTTGTTTATTTTGTCCTATTTTCATAAAAAACACAAAATAAAAAAACCTCCAAGAAGGCAAGAACATTTACAGTACAGTAAAATACTATTGTTAGAAGTCTGTGGTAGCTGTGCATTTGAGTGCAGATTATGGGGGGTGCCTGCTGCAAGTTGGAGGTAAATAATTGAATAAATAAAACTAAAAATTCCCATTTGTTATAAAACTGCATTACAGCAATCTGTCGCATAGTACTACTTATTTTTCTTTCTATAATTTCTTTCTGATTGGCTGATGTGAATTGTTGTCCTTGTATAAATATTTTAGTCTAGCTCTCCATTTGAGATGAAGTGGTAGCACCATGGCATGAAATAATTTGGAGGTGGCCCGCCCTGAACAATGCTGACGGCAAATATTTCCCCAATGGTTCTGCAATAAATACAAAGTACAAAAAAAAAACACTACAGCTTTTGATTCCTATCCAACATGGTCAGTAAATTAAGCAATAACTAATACATTGAAACCCCTCAGCTATACTATATTCATGATGTACAATGGACTGAAGAGGCTTATTGCTTCACATACCCAGCTCAGTTTCATTACACAAAGCCACAGCAACAAAAAATGTAGTGAATTATTCTTAAAGGTGCTGTATGTAGGAAATGTATTTCAGTTATTTTAATGTCATTCCGACTTACGTAAAGTTCTGGCTGTCTACATCTATGAGTGAGTACTTTGGCGTTTTCTCGGTGGTCCCTCCCTCAAAGAAACGCCTCTCCACACCAGCAACCATTTCTTTTCAAAAAGGAGAAAAGTACAGGTTTTGTAACCATTAAAAAATGCAATCAATGTCAAGTTTTTGTTCCATAAACCTCAGTATTTAAAAGTATAAAAAGAGGGAGATGAATACCAGTTACAAACTCATTCCTGAGGGCACCATTGTCAATGCCTTGCCCTCCAATAAAAGTAACCCTGAGAGAGTTTTGGGGGGAAGAGCGCATTTGTCTCTGCCACTGCTTCAAACCACATTCTACAATACCCTCCCTGGTCACACAAATGCTGAAGGTGGTTGAAGTGTCAATTCTTCTTTTCAGAGTCTCTATCAATGCTGAGATAGAAGAGCCTGACTCCCTACAAAAAAAGGTGTGGGGTAATGATCATCAGCAGTAAGTTCAAGTGCAAGTTCCAAACCAATGTATGAATGGACTACTAGAGGAACAATAGATGTGAATCAGCTTGAGAATATATGACTTACCACTCTGATTTTTGTGCTTTTGTACTATCTGCATCTTCACACTCAGTTTCATAACGTTCACTAGGTAAAGAAATTCATACAACATTTAACAAAACAAATTTCATGGCAGTGGGAACTTTAAATATGAATATTTTTTTAATGCCCGATTGCACAGGAAAAGTTCAACAAATGAATCATACATACCGTTCACCGCATGTGCTGGCGTGGATTTCGATAATGTCACTGGCCACCCACTGTCCACATATGGGACAAGTTGTCTAAAAGCAAAACAGGTAAAATGTACAGCTGTTTTCCTGCTATGTAAGAATTCAGGTTAACCTGAAGGTAAAAGAAGGTTCGCCGTTCCGGCTACAGCCTGTTTGGAAACTTAACATGCTTATAAGATGGCACCATCAAGTGTATTGGCTAAAAACAAACATCAACGCCGAAAGCCAAAGTAAGGAGAGAAATTGCATTCAAGCTAAGGTGTACTTTTTTGCTCTTACTTTTACATCAGGAGTATCTGAGCTGGTTAGACACTCTGTTGCCTCCTGCATGTGCACTGCTGCACCCTGCAAACAAAAGATGCAGGTCTTAAATGTTAGATGTACCATCATCGCATTTAAACATGAAAACAGGGGCAGGTGAATGTGCTAGACTGTTTCTCACAGCAAAAAATACAACATTCAAGATCTGTTTTGTAGCTTACCATATTGTCATCATCATCATCATCATCATCATCATCATCACCTGAGTGGGGCTTTTAAATGAATACATTAAAAAAAAAGCAAAAAGAGGATCAGCAGCAAATGCCATAGCAAGTCCACAAGGACCTGCCATACAATACAGATTAGAAAATCTGTATTGAATATTTTTTTTGATCTAAATGACCTCATCTGACTTGGAACAGGTGCCGACGTGGAGACTGAGCAGCTGGAGTGGAACAGGTTGGCTGCAGGTCACACACCTGGCCTTTGGCATATCCTTAAACTCTGGGGCCGTAAATGGAAGGGGGGCTGTACTTAGTTGATGTTGTATTGGCATTATGTATAGGCATCCTTTGCCTCCCCAGGCCCTTGTCAATCCTGCTCCCGTAAAGCCTGTGTCATCGGGAGAGACCAAGTTAAGGCGCCTCCGACCAGAGCCCCCTATTTGGGAATAATTATAGCTTGTTTCATAACTGAAAGTAATGCACATATAGAAAATACACAACTTCAGTACAATGTTTACCCATAGCTTTATGCAGCATCCAAGCTCCTTTTAGCTGGATAAGCTGCACAAAGAAGATCAGCTATCTGTGAAATTAAAGCATTCAAGTAAGATGTTTTTTAAAGGCCAGTGTTGTACTTGCATTTACATTTATGCGTTTAGCTGACACTTTTATCCAAAGCGACTTACACAACATAACAATCATTAGAGCTACAGCAGTGTTAGACAACATTCTTTAGAGGAGTGAAGTGGCTGGGGGTAACGTAGGGCTTTAAGAAGGTATTAAGATAGATGGCAGCAGATCTATTAATTACCAGCTTAGGCCACTTTCTTAAAACCAAAACATAAAACCAGGTCATTTACCTCCTGATGGTCAGAAGGCTCCGGGATTGAGATCCTTCTGCCCAAGCCCGCCTGCAGCAGAACCATTTCATCAGATGGCTTTGGGGTTCTGTCTGACACAGCATCCAATAACAAAAACTGTATTTGGGACAATTTCGCTGCAGGCCTCTTTCTCTGGAACTTTGGTCCGCTCTTAAAAAGGGAAAGCCCTGGATAAAACGTTTAGATTGAAATCAATTCAAAACCTCAACTAAATAGGCTAACTTCCAGACAGTTTGATTTCACCTTACACAAAATCTACACAAGTTCATTCTACAATAACATACAAACCTGGACATACTGTTTTGGATGGGCGTCCCAGACGCTGCATCGTTCTGAGGTCTCTGAGCTCTGCCCCTGACCTGATGGTCTATCACCTCTGGACTGTCCCTGATCTTTAGTTACAATACATTCAACACAAATTCAGTGGCTTCACATCATTGCCTATATGTATGGTTGACATATAAACAGCCAGTATTATAGAGAATTGTGTACTGTGTCTCATGTGCATTTACATTTTGTACTGAAGTGGTCTGCCAAAAGCAAGAGAGGGTGAGGTAACAAACTCCTTTAGGCAGCTTGAGCTAGCAAGTAAGCAGACGTTATCTCTGACTTGGTGCTTATTAGCAACCTACCAGTCTATAGCAAAAACACCTATCTACTACTACAGTCAACGCACGGCATTAATTAAACGTACTAGATTATATTCACTGCTAAATGACATGTCAGACAAGCTAAGTCAGATATCATCGGCTAGCGGTACCAAACGAACGTTAACGTTAGCTAAACAGAATCCACACAGACTAATGCTGATTACTAATTAACTACACAACACAACACAACATATTTCTTAAAAACATATTTTCAAGAAACTCTGCTAAAGAAGCTATTTTCAGGTTTTGTAAAGGTTGAGTACGAGTTGTTGCACATGATTTAGAATGAATTTAAGGCCTGTCATTAATGCAAACTTTCATCATTAAATGGGGGCATCACAATATCCCTCTAACAGTCATTTCTTGCATCCACAGTTAAGATTAATTTCATTAAGATGAATGTCTTGTGTACTATAAGGCTCATTTTCAGATGTACCATAAACGTTATGACAATGGACAGGAAATGAGTGGAGGAAGGATATTAAGACAAACAGTGGCAGCTTAAATTAGAACTGAGTTGTTATGGCACGACCACACCGAACGTGACGAGCGAGGATGGCGACTGAAGTATAGAGGAGCTTGTGATAAAAGAGACCAAAACGATTTGGGTGAAGAGGCGAATTGAGTGACAGTTTGTAGTTGATCTGATCTTCAATATTATGGCTCTGCCAGTTGAAATGACGGAATTCTTGCATCCTGCTTTTAACATTCATACTCTGTTGCTTTTGTCTTGTGTCATTCTTGCTTTGGAAACACTCCAGCAACGCTTTGTAGGTTTTGTCTCATTTGGTGTGTTCGTGCTGCTGGATTTCTTGACTGTTATGAGGCCTGAAGTTGGCTCACCTAGGCTATGTTTTGTGGTTAAATTTGATTTTACATAGGAGTTTGCCGTGATGGGAGAAGACGCTACCTCTGTTGACGCCCATGTCAACAGAGGATGCAGCCCGAAATGTCCACCGCATGACCAGAACATTTTCCTGGAGACGCAGAGAGATCATTGAGGGAGTTTCTGTTGCGGAATTGATCAGAAAATATCCATTCCTGACAACGCCTGAGGGAGTAAGTCAAAATTGGTTGTCTTACTGTCACTTTTAATGGATCACAGGTTAAAATGATTTTTCGTAACCCTGTCCATCAAAAACGTTTATTTCTGTCTTATTTGTCTCTCACCCACTACATAACTCATGTGTTTTTATTTGTGTTTGATTTTTCTGTGCCATACTGGGGTGTGTTTCCCAAACAACGACGGATGTTAGCATTTAACCACCGTTGTCCGTAGTAGGTTCAAACGATACAACAGTCCAATTCTGACTGTTTCCCGAAACTCTCCAACTACCTACATACAACGTAAGTCTGAACTATGTTAGTTTGGACTTCCGGCGTTGAAACTGCAAAGTATCCAGATGTGTCGGAAGTGCTCGGAGAGTATTCGGATGCATTCGTTGCGGATAAACGACAGAAACGACACCACGACAGTAAGCAGCAAAAACGTAGCCTTATTTCAGTTAGGCCGGTATTGCTAATTGCCAAAACCGCTGTTGCTAACTTCCTTAGCAACTTCGTAGGTTTGAACGATGGACTAACGACACTGCTGTTTCCCAACAGCATCGTTCGAACGACAAAACTAATGGATGTTTACAACAACATTAGTCCGATGGATCGTTCGACGACGCAGGTGTTTCCCAACAGCAAAGTCTGGACAATCCATCGGAAGTTCCATCGTTAAACTGTGTCGTTCGAACGATTAGCATGGACCTGTCGTTAGACCATTGTTTATGGAGAGGGGTCTAGCTGCAGACACATGGAGAAGTGGAGCTCCACCGGAAAACGTCAGCTCCACTTCTGAAACACGTGAGCTTCACTTCCGTCAACAAATAAACAGCGCCAGAAGTTGTGCACAGACACGTACACGCACAAACAGAAACATCAGTGACGGAGCACCGACACCTTAAGTAAACGTGAGTGAACGTGAAAATAGGTAAACTATTAAATAACCGCTCGATCATGCTCAATGCTTGTAAAAACACAACCATATGATTAAAATGGTTGATGGATAGATTCAACATGATGTTAATGACATTTCTGCTTATGTTGCCCCTCCATGAGTTTGTGACCTTTTTTCCTCCAATTTACGCTGTTGTTACTTTGACACACAGTACTGATACATTACTATGGAGGCAACCTTTGATTTTAACATCGTAAGTACGATTTCAGTGCTAACTTAAGTATCTAAATAGCATAAATATAATACTCATGTGGTAAATTTCATTTGAAATGTTCTTATTCAGCTTGACACGGCTTATCTGAGGAGGTGGTATTACAAGGTCCTCATGGAGAACCACAAGATTGAAGGGTATGGAACTTTACAAATTTAAAATTCTAAACGTAATTGGCAAAACAAGGTAAAACAAAAGTGTGTGTGCGTGTGTGTGTGTTTTCTTTTGCTACAGACATGGCAAACAATTTGCCCATTTCACCAAGTAAGGAAAAAAGATGGGGATGGATTATTGGCACCGGTATTCCATGTGCCAAAAATGAGAGTGCTCGTCACTGAGGTAATAAGTTCTAATTAAAAAGATAATTAAAAAAAAATCAAAAGCACCACAACATTTGACACATGACATATGGCATTAACAGCTGTTTCTCTTGTTGCTATTGTAATGTTCAAGGCACCTGTGCTCCCTGCAAAAACCATACATTGTAGTGGGGAGACCACTGGCATTTTCCAGGTACATCACAATCATTTTGATTGCCCAAGATTGTACAGTAATACTCGAAAGAGGTTTTTGAAGGCTCCTCTGTAGCAACATGGCTAGAACTGAAAACCCTTATCACACACCCTACATTGTGCACACTCACACACTAGGACACACTAAAGCTCCCAATACACTGCTTTCAATGCTTGTAATATTGCATTCCAAGTCTGCTTTCAATGCTTGTAATATTGGGCTGATGTAGAGAAATATCTGTGTAGGTATCCTTACTGTTCCTTGTTATTGGATTTTAGGTGTGGTGAAATGGAAGAGGCTGTCACCTCAGCACTGGGAAAAATACAGGAGACCTTATGTTATTTCCCAGTGCCGCTGTCTGCTGTGTGGGAGCCTATATAAAGACTGCGGGGCTGGCTACAGGGGAAGTGGCCAGCGTGAAGTCCTCCAGGGGTCTTACTCCACAGAGGACTATCCTGGCTATTGCAGCTGAGACTGTTTCATTGGTGATGGGGGGCTTGACTGAGACTGGGCTCTTGCCCTGCCCCATAGTTATTCTGTTGCTTTGTTAATGTGTTGCTCTATTGCTTTCAATTCACTGTTAATTTTTTTTAAAGAATCAAATACAATTTTACTTTGTTAAAGTCTTTGAGTTATGATTTCACTTACTAAAAAAAATATATTTCCTATTGTCATTCACCTACCTACCATTACCTGTAAACAATCATATACCATCACATATTAAATTAATTAAGTACTTTAGCGCAATAGCCTTATATCTAAACTTGGTCTACTAATTAGATCACTTTATATTTGTGTGGTTGTTGAAGCAAAAAAAAAGACATGGTGTGCAGTGGTGTAGCCAATATACCTTGGTCATTCAGGTCTCTAGGTAAGAACCACTCCCCAGAGGGTCAAGGAAAATATAAATTCTTTAACTTGCACTGTACATCCATGCACTAATGTGGGAGTGCACAGACAGTTACACACTAGAGGTAAGATCGGGCCTAAAAAATCCAGCCCGACCCGACCCAGGCCCGCGGGATTAAAGCCCGACCCGAGCCCGACCAATTAACTTGATTTGCAGGCCCGAGCCCGAAGCAAACCCGAAATTTCATATTTTATTTGTGAGGACTCGGGAGGAGGAGGGGTGATTTATGATAACAAATTAAAGCATGTCTTTTGTAACAAACTCTAAGTTAAACAAGACTGTATGAACATTTACTATACATCTTTTATAAGAGTTGACGAAAAATTTAAGGCCGTCTGTCATTTTGACGGGTTGAAAATTGGTTCATAAACCACAGCAGCAGTACGTCCTTAAGAATCTAGCGCGGCACTTTAAGAGAGAGAGAGGCAGAGAGACAAAGAAGAACAATGACGGGTGGATAATAGAGAGAGACATGAAGGAGTTTTTTGAATTGTCATTGCAAGAGTTTAGTGCAGTACGTGTTGTGATGAGGCGACGAATGATAATATAGATGTTTGACGATCATCACTTTTGCCAGTACAGCTGTTTAAATGCCTGCTCAGCGTCGGGGTGCCAGTCTTTTTGCTCTCGTATGAAAGCAAAGCGCCACATTAACTACACTCAGCGAAGCCAACGCAAGTTTCTGTAGCATTTTGAATCAATTTGAAGCTTTTCCACACCTCACTCTTACCGGTGCGTGTTTGCCTTTTCAGTTCCCCTGTCTTTAGTTTATCCTTGACTTCTTGCTGCTCCATATCGGAGATACCAGGTCAAAATAGATGCGGACTTGCGGAGGGGAAGATTATAAAGAGGGCGGCGTTCACCTGCGCAGAGCATGCTCTGGCTCTGCGGCTCCTGTTTAGTAGTTAAATAGCAATTACCTTACAGCGCCTTCTCTGTTTTATCCTAATTATTTATTTTATAACAAGTATTCCTTAGTTTAGTATCCACACATCGTTTTAGTATACAGTTTTATAAACATATATTTATTAAAAAAAAAAAAAATCAGCGAGAGAGAAGCCCGGCCCGACCCGAACGTAATGACTGACATTTTAGGCCCGACCCGGCCCGAAATTCAGGTCGGGTCGGGCTCGGACTCGGGCTTGAGCTTAAGATCTTACCTCTATTACACACACTGTGGCAGTGAATAGTTTTGCTCTCTCAGATGTGTCACTTGGTCTTCTGGATGTAGCCAACTTTGACTAGACCTACACATTAGTACTTACATACCCTACTTGTACTAAGGACTATCAACAACACCGATGTAATGCAGTACTCGAGCTCTCGACTGCGTTGATTATGTCGACATGCAAGAAGATTTCATTTTAATGACAAAATGATTTGACGATGAGAGAGACAGAGGTCAACTGTTGATGCAGCCTGTGTCTGCAAAAATACTACACGGGACTGAAGACCCCCCTTTATAATTGTCATGTACATTTAACGCTTAGCCTCACAACAATGCACCTTCAAAGGCATGTTTACGGGCTCAACAGAGCACTGAAATGTATGCCTGTGTATACACAAAAACGACTTTCGGTCCTTTAAATACTTTATTAAGTCACCAAGTACAAATATTATCACAATATCATGTTATCATAGTAGGCTAACGTTAGAATATTTCTCGTCCTGTAGACCTACAGCAGCACATAAATTAAAGTCGTACGGTTTGTTTATAAAGACGTTCAACAACTACAACTATAACAAAATACTGACCCACAGACAGTAGAAAACCTTAAGATAATTCCTGCCATTGATATATATATACCTAGTTACCTATGATTCCTGGGGTGCGTTTCCCAAACAACGACGGATGTTAGCATTTGAACCACCGTTGTCCGTAGTAGGTTCAAACGACACAACAGTCCGATTCCGACCGTTTCCCGAAACTCTCCAACTACCTACGTACAACGTAAGTCTGAACTATGTTAGTTTAGACTTCCGTCGTTGAAACTGCAAAGTATCCAGATGTGTCGGAAGTGCTCGGAGAGTATTCGGATGCATTCGTTGCGGGGAGGCAGAAACGACACCACGACAGTAGCCTATAAGCAAGAAAAACGTAGCCTTATTTCAATTCAGCCGGTATGTAGGCTGTGACAACTTCGGCAACTTAGGAAAATGTTCCCCAACACAATCATGTCCCTTACTCATTAAAAAGCAGTGACTGAATACGTTTGTAAACTGTATACGTTTGTAATGATATAATCGTATATTTCATTTATGCTACCCTACCCTATAGGTGTGCATATAAATTTGACCAAGGCCACCGATTACTCATGTGACATGATGGTTGAGTGGTTAGCTCATCAGCCCACTATGCAGACCTTCTCCCTTTTTCGGAGAGATACGGGTTCGAATCCTGCTAAACCGTAATCAATTTGAAACACGTGGAATGGCCTTGATTGTGGATCTGTGAACCGTGATCATACTCTACATCACAGTATTAAAAACGACCTGTCAAATCAGCCAATTTTAATAATCCAACAACATCTTGCAACAACTTTTGGTGTGTTGTGGGGTGAATTTTCTATTGTCTTTTTACATGACCTGGCAAGTGCCAGGATGAAAATGAAGCGAATTAAAGTAAAACCATTCATGCAGTGGGTGGCGGTAAAGCATTGAATGGTGCCTAATCTGACCCAAGACGGCCAAAGGTGACGAGCAAGACGTCACGTGTACAGAAACCGACATAAACAATGGTCTAACGACAGGTCCAAGCTAATCGTTCGAACTATACAGTTTAACGATGGAACTTCCGATGGATCGTCCAGACTTTGCTGTTGGGAAACACCTGCGTCGTTGAACGATCCATCGGACTAATGTTGTTGTAAACATCCGTTTTGTTGTGTCGTTCAAACCTACGAAGTTGCTAAGGAAGTTAGCAACGACGGTTTTGGGAAACGCACCCCTGCTACGTTGTTATCAAACATCAAGTTCCAAGTTTGAGTGGAGTGGAGCTACGTGTTTCCGGTGGAGCTGACGTTTTTCGGTGGAGCGGAACTACGTATTTCCGGTGGAGCTGACGTTTTCCGGTGGAGCTCCACTCCTCCATGTGTCTGCAGCTAGACCCTCTTGTGTTTATGTCGGTTTCTGTACACGTGACATCTTGCTCGTCACCTTTGGCCCTCTTGTGTCAGATTAGGCACCATTCAATGCTTTACCGCCACCCACTGCATGAATGATTTTACTTTAATTCACGTCATTTTCGTCCTGGCACTTGCCAGGTCATGTAAAAAGAAGATAGAAAATTCACCCCAAAACACACCAAAAGTTGTTGCAAAATGTTGTTGGATTATTAAACTTATTTGCTGATTTTACAGATCATTTTTAATACCGTGATGTAGAGTATGACCACGGTTCACGGATCCACTATCAAGGCTATTCCACGTGTTTCAAATTGATTACCGTTTAGCAGGATTCGAACCCGTATCTCTCCGAAAAAGGGAGAAGGTTTGCCTAGTGGGCTGACGAGCTAACCACTCAACTGTTGCACCACACAGTCTGTGACTGCCTTAGTCATATTTACAAGTAGATGTATGTAGGGTAGTATAAATGAAACACACGATCATACCATTACAATCTTAGTCAGTCGCTGCTTTTTAATGAGTAGCCTAAGGGACATGATTGTGTTGGGGAACATTTCCCTAAGTTGCTGAAGTTGTCATACATACCGGCTTAACTGAAATAAGGCTACGTTTTTGCTGCTTACTGTCATGGTGTCGTTTCTGTCGTTTATCCGCAACGAATGCATCCGAATACTCTCCGAGCACTTCCGACACATCTGGATACTTTGCAGTTTCAACGACGGAAGTCCAAACTAACATAGTTCAGACTTACGTTGTACGTGGGTAGTTGGAGAGTTTCGGGAAACAGTCGGTGTGCTGTCCTGCCCCAGCGCCTTGCCAGAGTTGACAGCCAGATAACTCCTCTCCAATAACCACACAAACAAGAAGTTTTCGGTTTCCTTTCTTTCTTTATGGATCATTGAAGTAGGTGTAAAACTGGGTGGGAAATGAGAATCATAGAATACAACTCATTTAGATATAGGTAACACAACTGAATTAACGTATTACACGTGGTACAAAGTTTGTAGTAACATCTGGCAAATAAAAGATTTGATCCCAAGAATACGTTTGTATTTCACATTTCCGGTTACTAACATTATCACAAACATATAAGCTTACCAACGATGCCTTCAAGGCTATCTTGAACGCTTAACGAACCAAATGTGCTGCCGTCTTCTAGCATAGCAAAGGAAAAGTGAGCTTCTGCTCTGATCGACACACAGTCACCCGTTGATGACGCAAGCACGCAGCAAACTACGGGCCATACCTGCTAGTTCCACAAGGTGGCAGCATAGACCATAAATATCCTCAAACATTCGGATTTCACATCAGAGTACAAACAGTACAAATGCATTAAACAGAACACTCCCCGCCTGATACCCAGGGGGTTTCACTCCTGAAATTGCAATGAACTCATTATACATGTTATACATTCAATTGACATATTGCATTTCTTTTTCTTTTATACAGTGCATTGTAAAGGATACGTCACATGACGATGGTTGAGACGTCACTCACTGTTTATCAGGAGTGGTCAGCAAGATCAGTTCGTGTACAGGCCTAAGAAGAAGTTTGGTCCCGTCCTTCTTAGCGACTCTCAGCTGGACTTTGCGTACCCGTCCATCTTTGCTGGGGTACACAGCTGTGATGATGGCGAGTGGCCAGTCGTTCCTCTTGCATTGAGTGTCTTTGAGAAGCACTACGCTTCCCTCTGTGAGGTTTGGCTGGTCTGATGACCACTTCCTGCGGGGTTGCAGGGTGGTCAAGTACTGCTTGCGCCACCTGTCCCAGAATGTGTTAGACAGGCTTTGGACTCTTCGCCACTGTTGCTTGTATAAGTCCTTCTGGTCGAAATTCCCAGGCGGAGGTGGGCAAGGGCCTACCTTCTGGGTCAGCAGTGATGCGGGTGTGAGGATGAATGGATCTGTTGGGTCGGTGGACACAGGTACAAGTGGACGATTGTGACCTCGGCTAAGAAGGCCGTGAGCACCTCGTGTGTGAGTTTGGCTGATCCCATTTGCACGAGCATGGCATCCAAGATGCGGCGTGTGACACCAATCATTCTCTCCCAAACTCCTCCCATATGAGAGGAGTGTGGGGCGTTAAAAGTCCATGTGGTGCCCTGGTTGGAGAGGGGATTTCTAGGTCTGTGGAAGCCCCAATGAAATTTGTCCCCCTGTCAGAGCGCAGATGTTTCACTGGGCCCCGGATAGCCTGGAACCTTCTGAGTGCATTAATGAGGCTTGATGAGTCCATGGACTCGATAACTTCTATGTGTATGGCTCTGACACATAAGCAAGTGAAGAGAACCGCCCACCTCTTACTCTCGGCGTACCCTCCCCTCGTGCGTCGTGCAGCAACAGCCCACGGCCCGAAAACATCCATCCCGACGTTGGTGAAGGGCGGTTCAGTGCTAAGTCTGTCTGGCGGCAGGTCAGCCATCTTTTGCACTTGACATTTTCCTCTGAGTTTGCGGCAGACAATGCATTCAAAGATCACTTTGTTGACGCACCTCTTGCTGCCTAGTATCCAGTAGCCTGCTGATCGGATAGCGCCCTCTGTAAAATGGCGCCCTTGATGCTGTGCCTGTTCGTGGAAGTGGCGCACAACCAGCGTAGATACATGGTGGCGCCCAGGCAGGATCAGAGGTCTCTTTTCGTTAGGCTCCAAGTCAGCAGCAGCTATGCGTCCCCCTACTCTCAGCAGGCCTTCTTGGTCGAGAAAGGGGTCGAGGGACCAGAGTGGGCTGCTCTTTGGGATGTTCACTTTAGATGTGACACACTGCAGTTCTTTCTCAAAGGCTTTCTGTTGTACGGCCCTGATGATGACCGCTGCACTCTGATTAGGAACATTCACCGCCACAGGTGAGCCACTAGGATGCAATCTCTGACACTGTCCTTTATTGCTGTTCTTTTTGAAACACTGAATGATGTGGATTAGGGCCCCAATGGCTCTTGTGAGCGAACTCCAGCGTGAGAAGCGGCTGAAGCGCTGTGAGCCAAGGTGAGGGAGCACTGTGGTTGAGAGTGTGGTCACTTGTGGCCTGATTTCAGGATCTTTTTCTGGGTTTAAGAGTTCAAAGGCCTGTTCAGCAGGCATGTCGTCAGGCTGACGCAAAAAGGCTGGCCCAGTGAACCACATAGTGTCCCTCAGCCTGCCTGCCGGGATTGACCGTGTGGCGATGTCTGCAGGATTGTGTTCTGTGTGTACGTACCTCCACTGTTGTGGTAGGGTGCTTCGTCTAATCCGCTGGACTCGGTTGCTGACGTACACGTAGAACCTCCTCTTCTCATTTGAGATGTACCCGAGTACAATCCTGCTGTCTGTATAGAATGTGACTGCATCAAACGAGATGTCAATTTCAGACATGATTGTTTCGGTCAGGTTCACTGCCATGACTGCTCCGCATAGCTCTAGGCGGGGTATGGTGTGTTCCGGGCGAGGTGCGAGTCTCACCTTGCTTGAAATCAGTCCTGTGTGGCATTGGCCATCTGCCTCTACAGTTTTTAGGTATGCAACTGCAGCGACTGCCTTTTCGGATGCGTCTGAGAAGACGCAAAGCTCCACTCGTGCAGCTGTGGACATGGACACACAAGTGTAGGCTCTGGGGATTCTTAGACCTTGTAGTTCTTGGAGAGAGTCTCTCCAGTCGTCCCACAGCTTCTCCTTTTCAGTGGGCAGCGGGGCGTCCCAGTCAGGTGAGTCAGTGGTGAGTTCGCGTAGGAGTGCCTTTCCTTGAATAGTCACTGGAGAGACAAATCCAAGGGGGTCGTACAAGCTGTTCACTGTAGAGAGGACTCCACGTCGAGTAAATGCCTTTCTCTCGTTCTCCACACGGTAAGTGAAACAGTCTGATTCCATGTCCCAGTGTAGCCCGAGGCTCCTCTGTACTGGTAGGTCATCAGCAGCCAGGTCGAGGTCTTTTAGATCTGTGGCCCGATCCTCACATGGAAAGGCCTCCATGACCTCTTTGCTGTTCGAGGCCAGCTTGTGTAGTCTGAGATTAGAGCAGGCCAGCATTCTCTGTGTTCTTTTGAGCAGACTGATCACTTCTTCGGCTGTAGGAAGGGACTTCAGCCCGTCATCTACGTAGAAGTCTCTGCTTACGAACTGCTCTGCATCATCCCCGTACTCGCTCTGGCCTTCCTGAGCTGCGCGTCTAAGGCAGTAGATGGCCACGGCAGGGGAGGGACTGTTTCCAAACACATGCACGTTCATGTGGTATTCGGTAATCTCTTTGTCTGGGTCATTGTCTGCGAACCAGAGGAACCTGAGGAAGTTTCGATGCTCAGGCTTGACCTTGAAACAGTGGAACATTTGTTGGATGTCCACGGAGAAGGCAATCTGTTCTTTCCTGAAACGGAGAAGGACGCCAATGAGGCTATTGTTGAGGTCTGGTCGGTTAAGAGCACTTGGTTCAGAGACAGCCCTTCGTGCTGTGCACTAGAGTCGAACACTACTCTTATCTGTGAGGGCTTTTTTGGATGATAAACCCCGAAGCACGAGAGGTACCAGTGCTCCTCGCCAGGTTTCAGTGGGGGGGCCAGTTCAGCGTGTCCATTCTCTAGTATTTTCTCCATGAATGCGACAAATTGTTCTTTCATTTCAGGCTTCCTTTGGAAAGAGCGCTGAAGCGAGTTGAGGCGGTGTTGTGCTTGAGCACGATTGCCTGGCAGCCGTGGCCGCGGCACTTTGAAGGGCAGGGGAGCCACCCAGCTGTTTCCCTTGTCCTTGTACACTCCCTCGTCCATCATGCTCAGGAACTGCAAGTCCTCTATGGAGGGGGCCTCGGCTTCATCGTCCTTGGTTGTCTGGAATTCGTCATTGTCTAAAGCGCTCTGCGTGGCACTAGCATGACTGCTCCCGTGCAGGAGGGAATGGGAGGGGGGTTCGGTGTCGCTGTATCTCTCCTTCACCGTGTAGCTGTTCGGGCATGGCTGAAAGAGAGAGGGGTGCCCGTTTCTCAGCACATTCGTGTAGTAAGAATGGACAAGAGGGGGCTTGTGCATGTCTCCTATGCACACATCACCCACGATCACCCAGCCCAGGTCCAGCTTTTGGGCGTAGGGTGCGTTATGTGGGCCGTTTACTTGTCTTCGAACCTTGTGGGCTCTGATTACGTCTCGGCCTAACAGGAGCAAGATGTGTGCCTGTGGATCGAGGTTTGGGATGTGTTTCGATAGGTGTTTCAAGTGATCGTGGTTGGAGGCAACCTCTGGTGTGGGGATCTCTGTGCGATTGTTTGGGATCTCATTACACTCTATCAGTGGTGGCAGTGAGAGTGCCACGCTGCCATCTAGTGGTTCTACGACAAAGTCGTGTGCTTGTCTGCCTTCAGTCTCTATTGTTCCTGCACATGTTTTCAGGGAGTACGGAGAGGGATGCCCTGAGACCTTGAAAACGTTGAAAAATTCAGACCGCACCAGCGAACGGTTACTTTGTTCATCTAATATGGCATACATGCGGACTGAGGCATCTGGGCGAGTGGCAGGGTACACCTTCACCAGGCATATTTTCAAACAGGAGCGCCCGGGGACACCTTTCCCACATACTACGGTGCACGAAGCTGAGACGTCTGTCTCCCCGCCATTCTCCAGTGCAGGGTCCGCAGGGCTGTTGGCTTTCGGAGCTGGGCCAGGGTGTAGCGCTGCGATGTGCATGGTGCTTCCACACTCTGTGCAGCTCGCCTCCTCCGTACAGTTCTTTGCCAAGTGTATGGCCTTGCAGCATTTGTAGCACACTCCATATTTTTTCAAGAGTGCCTTTCTCTCCTCTATAGGCTTGTCTCTGAACCCGCGGCACTTGTGTAACGGGTGGGGCTTGTCGTGCAGTAGGCAATGTTTGGCTGGATCCACTCTACTGCCAGGCTTGTCTGTAGTGGGAGACTCAAAGAAAGGCGTGAGTGTGTCACTAGGGGCCACTGCAGTCTTGAGAACGGCTACTGCTCTCTTAGCCTCCAACTTAGGCTTGCCATGGCAAGGCTGTTCATTGTTGGGAGCAGCCAGTGTGAAGCTGGGGTCGTTGCGCATTCTTGCCTGCTGACACAGAAAGTGGGCAAAGAAGCTAAATGGGGGATAGGGGGCCCCGACTTGCTCCTTGTAGTTGAACCCTTGTGCGAGCCACCTTTCTTGCAAGTAAAATGGCAGTTTCTGCACAATTGGGCTAACTCCACGGGGCGTGTCTAGATAGCTAAGGCCAAACAGTTCCCCATCATCTTTGGCGGCCTGTATTTCCATCAGTAGGTCGCTTAGTTCTCGGAGTTTTCGCCCATCTTTGTTCTGTATTTTGGGAAAGTCTTCTAATCTCTTGAGCAGAGAGCTCTCCATCACCTCTGGGCCGCCATAGTATTCATATAGGCGATCCCATACAGCCTTGAGCCCAGACTCTGGATAATTCACATGCACAGTTCTTATGCGCCTAGCATGTTCAGATGAGTCTCTGCCTAACCACTTCACCAGCAGGTCCAGTTGCTCGCTAGCTGACAGGTTAAGGTCTCTAATAGAGTTCATGAAGGAAGCTCGCCATGCTCTGAAGCACTCTGGGCGGTCGTTGAATTGCGTAAGCCCAGTGGAAATAAACTCACGTCTGGCCATGAATCTCACAAAGTCTGACATTCCGCTATTTTCATTAGACTGGGTGAACACAGGGTCGTGGTGCTGGTGGGCAGTGCCTGCATGTGGGGAGGGACTGCCTGCTGATTTGCTGTGTGCAGCGTTACTGTAGCCATTTCCTACGGGCTGGTGCGCCATTTCAGGTTTTAGTGCCCTTGTGGGCATGTGGTGAGCAGTGTTGCCATAATGTTTTCCCAAAGGCTGATGTACTGCCTCAGAGTGAGTCATAATTACAGGCATCTGGTCGGGGGGCTGTGGTTGTCGTCCATAATGTTCTTTAATGCCTTGCTGTATGGGGGGATTCATTGTCTGGCTGTGCTGTGCATTGAGCTGTGCACGGTTCTGTTGTGAGGGCAATCTATTTTGGCCTACAGTGTGGTAGGAAGCTTCAGTGTGTGAATATTCAGGAGCCTGAACTACTGGGATGCTCAAAGGAGCACTGTCTATTTGCACTGCTGGAGTGTTCGTAATCACCCCTTCAACATAGGCATTGGTGCGAGCTTGTGAGTCATCAGCTGGAACATCAATGTCACTGCAATATTCACATTCCTGTAGCACTGCTGCTTCTAATACATCTGCTGTGGCTGCTGTAGCTGCAGCTCGTTTTTCAAGTCGAACTTTATCCAATGTAATTTCTAAACGCTTATTTTCCCATTTTAATTCTGCTTGTTTTAATTTTAGTTCATTCTCTTGTGCAGCGAATGTTGCTTCAGTCTTTGCTGCCTCTGCCTCGGCGCGAGCAGTGGCAACGGCCAATTTGCTAGCAACAGATGAACTTGAAGTCTTTTTAGACGAACAAGAGGCATTGGATCTTGTTTTTACAGATCCTGAGATCGAAGCACGTACAGACATCCTAGTTTTGTTCTAGTTGTGTTTACTTGGGAAGTTGTGCCGCGGTGATTCCGTCGGATGCGTACGTCCCACGAAGTCCTTTGTTCTCCAAAGCGTGAAGATTGGCCCGCTGAAGGCGTTGTTTTACTGTGCTGTCCTGCCCCGCCCCAGCGCCTTGCCAGAGTTGACAGCCAGATAACTCCTCTCCAATAACCACACAAACAAGAAGTTTTCGGTTTCCTTTCTTTCTTTATGGATCATTGAAGTAGGTGTAAAACTGGGTGGGAAATGAGAATCATAGAATACAACTCATTTAGATATAGGTAACACAACTGAATTAACGTATTACACATGGTACAAAGTTTGTAGTAACATCTGGCAAATAAAAGATTTGATCCCAAGAATACGTTTGTATTTCACATTTCCGGTTACTAACATTATCACAAACATATAAGCTTACCAACGATGCCTTCAAGGCTATCTTGAATGCTTAACGAACCAAATGTGCTGCCGTCTTCTAGCATAGCAAAGGAAAAGTGAGCTTTTGCTCTGATCGACACACAGTCACCCGTTGATGACGCAAGCACGCAGCAAACTACAGGCCATACCTGCTAGTTCCACAAGGTGGCAGCATAGACCACAAATATCCTCAAACATTCGGATTTCACATCAGAGTACAAACAGTCCAAATGCATTAAACAGAACAGTCGGAATCGGACTGTTGTGTCGTTTGAACCTACTACGGACAACGGTGGTTGAATGCTAACATCCGTCGTTGTTTGGGAAACGCACCCCTGCTTTGGCTTCATGTGTTTTCTGTGTTCATGTGCTTAAGTCCTCACCACTACACAGAATCTATCTTGACACAAGGAGTGATGCCTTGCATGAAGAGCATGCAGGTACTAATAGCAGATTGTTTCTATGAAGTCTCTAAAACACGCATAATGAATGTCAGGTTTAACATCATGATATTTTGAATTTGAGGCATTTTATGGCCATTGGTAGGATGAAAATCGTTATTAAAGGTGCAGTGTGTAGTACTTGTATTAGTTTATTTCCAGAATTTATGCTATTCACAAATGTTACCTTTTTCATGAATACTTACCACCACCATCAAATTCTGTGGTCATTATGACTGGGAAAATTACACTTTTCATACCTAAAAAATGGGATCTTCTCCATTGTCCACCATTTTGAATTTCCAGAAATGGGCATTTTTAGCTGGAGAACTTACTGTATTTTGGTCAAACTAGTAAATAGTAGTTTATTACGTAGTAAATATTCAGGAAAAGGTCAAATGTGGCAATAGGCATCACATTTTCAATGACCAGAATCGTCGCAATACCTACTTTGGCCACAATCTTACACACTGCACCTTTTAAGGATAAAAATTGTGCATGAACATATGTATATACTACATAGAATTATATCCTTACCAAAATATAAACTAGCAGTTGTCCAACAGCAATGTCAGCTGTTTATCCACCTGAATTGTGCACAACACAACTGATTCTCCCACATCTCAACAAACTTTTTTTCCCCCCAATTTTCAAGTGAATACTCCCAGTCAGTCAAGTCAATCTTTGCCAATACAAGAAAAAAATGCTTGGTCTGATAATGAATCACTTGGTCCAAGATGTATTGTTATCTTGGAGCACCGGGGAAGTCACCTGTGTTGGAAGGAATCTGAAGCAGGTTTTTCACATATACTTTTACTTTTGATACTATGGTTCCACCTAGCTAACCAGCTGTGTTAAACCAAGTGACTCCTTATAAGATCAAGAAAATCTTGCTTGTATTGGCAAATGCCTACAGCAAGGTTCAAACGTCTTAAAAGTTTTAGTTCTACAGTTCTTGGATGAGTGAGTTTGATGTTCAATTAAGAATGTTTTGACTGACGGCGCGTTTTTACTTGAAAATAGGAAAAAATGAGGTTCATGTGTGGGACTAAGTTATGTTGTGTAGAAGTCAGGTGGCTAGACAGTAGACATCAGTGTTGGACAACTGCTGAGTTTATTTTTTATTTATTGTTAAGGTTTAAACTCTGTGCTCATGCAGTTTTGATGCCCTCTGTGGGAATCTGCAATGAAATGTAGAAAGCCATGAAAATAATGAGAATACATTGAAGGAAAAGGTGTGTCCAAAATATTGGCCTGTAGTTATTAATGTATTTTTGTTTGTTTGTGCCTAGCCATTGACAGCAGAGCTGGAATTCTCCTCCTGCCAACACTATTCAAGGAGAAGATCGAGAACCTGATTGTTCTGGGACAGGTAACATGAGTTGAATATTTAACATTTGTCATATGATTTTAGTTTGGTTTAATTGCATTTGATTTAACTGCATCATTTTTCATTTACGATCTGTCCTGCAGGGCGAGCCAAACACCCCTTACCCAACCATCAGCGTGAAGGCACAGGACTGGAGAGCTGCAATTGCTGGAAAGGCGGAAAGTGTCGTGGTAGTTGACGGGCTTCGAGTGTGCTCCCTCACTGGTGTTGAAGAGGCATTCATCACTGCATTTTGTATGTATTTCGTTTTCAACATGGAATACCCATCCAACCTGAAAAATATGATGACTTTCATCCAGAGATGTCTTGCCCAGATAGTGCTGAATGGAGAAAAGCTGTAAACACCTGTAACCCGCATCATTAACTTGTTATACTGAAAATGCCACCACAGCATCAATGCACCAAGTGTTTGCACAGAACGTGTACACTTACCAAATTGATTAAGCACATTGGACTGGTACACGCCCATGAACCTAATTTCAACATCACATGTGGCCTGAAAAACTGTCAGTCATCTTTTTCAAAGTACCATTCTTTCAGACGGCATGTTTACAGGAAACACACAAAGAGCCTTTTCCCCAGCACAGAGGACAAAGACAATGACAATGATACAGAACAGACTGAAGGAGACCCTACTTCAGAATCAATCGAAACACCACCTTCTATGGACCAATTACTCACAGGTCTAAGAGACAACTTATTTCGTTTTGCTTTGAAATGTAGAGAAAAAAATAGACTTGCCATTTCAGTGCAACAAGATGTTGTTGATGTGCAGTTTTTGCTTTGCTTTTTCAAAGAGAACTATGATGCATTTATTTCATATCACCTTGAAAAGAATGGGTTTAATGTTGCTCAATGTGAAGAACTGAGAGAAGTTATGTCCTCTACAGACATGGTTGACAAAGCCTGTGAAGTAATTCAGTCTCCATTTATGATGCAAAATCACTGCAAGTCAAAAATGGATTTAACTGAACCAGTCAATTATACTCTTTGAAATGCCTCAGGGGACAACATTGGGAATTTTTCTTATGTGCCAATTACTCAGGTGCTCAAAAAATACTGTTCTGTGGAAGATGTTTGGGATCAAATACTTGCAGACAGTACAAAGGCTAGTGATAGTGAGGTTTTGCGTGATTTTACAGATGGTGATTACTACAAGCAGCACTTGTTTTTTTCGAGAAAATCCACAGGCTTTACGCCTTCATTTATATGAAGATGAATTTGAAATAGTTAACCCATTGGGTGCCAAAAGAAACAAGTACAAGCTCTGTGCGTTCTATTACACTGTGGGAAACATTGGTGACAAATACAGATCAAAACTGAGCCGTATTCATTTAGCGTTGATGGCCCGCTATATCCATTTGAAAGAATGTGGACTAGATGAAATTCTGAAGCCCATCATAGATGACCTTAGGAGCCTTTCACATGGCTTCACAATAACTGTTGATGGGATGGAACAGAATGTCAAGGCTGCCCTTGCCACAATTTCTTGTGACAACCTCTCAGCGCATATGATGGGGGGATTTTCCATGTCATTCAATCGAGGAGAATGTGTAGGTTTTGCATGGCAACTTATTCAGATGCAAAAAATCACTTTTGCAAAGAGGATTTTGTTCTAAGAACCCCAGAGGGCCATGCATACCATCTTTCAAGTATTACTGATGAACGTGAGGGTCGCTTTATATGGTGTAAGGGCGAGATGTCCACTAAACGAGTTGGATTACTTTGATGTCACCAAATGCTTCCCTCCAGATGTCATGCATGATGTTCTGGAGGGGGTTTAGCCTCTGATTACGAAATTGGTTATATGTGAAGCCAAGAAACAAAAACACATAACTGTTTGTGAACTGAATGATGAACTGAGACATTTGAGCTTAGGTAAACATGATCGCGAAAACAGGCCTGTGCCACTGACTGAAAATTGCTTGCAGAAAAGCATAGTTTGGTCCGCAAGCCAAAAGCTGTGTCTTTTTAGGATTTTGCCCAATTTGATGGCTCAGCGAGTCCGACCTGGAACTGCCTATTGGAACGTCTACTTGCTAACTAGAGAAGTTGTGGAGATTATTCTAGCGCCTCCTATCCGGAAAGGGAACGTTGCATATCTCAAAGTATTAATTGAGGAGTTTCTTACAGAGACGAGAAATGTGTTTGGGGACGTGTTGACACCTAAGTGTCACTACCTGTTGCATTATCCAAGATTAATTATGATGTACGGACCACTGCGTTACTTATGGTGCATGCGCTATGAAAGTAAGCACCAATATTTCAAGGAGCTTGTTAAAGTTAACCGGAATTTCAGAAATGTTACTTTGTCGTTATGTAGTAGGCATCAGTTCAAACAATGCTTTGATTTTTCTTCAAACTTGATGGGTGTATTTGAGAGTTCAAATAGTAAAAGTATAAACACACCATTTTCAGTCCTTCCAATGGGCTTACAGAACACTCTGAAAGGACATTATGCATTTGTGTCCTTTGAGGATAAAGTTCTTCAGCGGGTGTCAAAATTACAAGTAAACAATGTAAAATATGGTGTTGATGATGTTTTTTGTGATTGCCCATGTACATACTGAAGAAATACCTTTGTTTTTTAAGTTGAAATACATTCTGAATGTTGACACCTGTTGGGTGTTGTGTGGCAAGATTTTACGTCCTTTGTCATTTGACAGTCATGTTCATGCCTTCATAGTAAAACTGGACCACAATTGGACATTGTTAAACCCAGGAGATGAATTGGATTTCCATCCCCTGGATGTGTATTCTATTGATGATTGTTTGTATGTTGCTATGACACACTTTGTTTGATCTGTTGCATATGACTATGTAGTATTTTGTGTGATTTGTCTTAAGCCGGGCTCAAACTACTTCGATTTGTCTTGTTGCTATGGAATTTTTTCTAGGATCAGTTTTTAACATTTCCATTTGGTGATGGAATATATTTTACTTAATTGTTAATAAATTATTTTGCAAAGATTGTATACATGTTGACTTGTACATTTATTTCAGCAGTAACACAGAAAAATGGAAGTACCATTGTGTACCTAAGTGGGTACAAACCCTTGTCGCACCGGCAGTACTGTTTTGAAGAACAATTCAGTACCTTCCTATGGAAGTACATTTTTGTACTCTCTTCTCTTGTACCATTTAAGTACACTTGTGTACCTTAAAGGACAGAAAAGTACCTCTTGAGAGTACAGCATGGCTATGGTGGTCTAAGGTACATTTTTGTCACAATGGGTACGAAAGTGTACCTTAGATGGTACAGATGAAGAGAGTACAAAAATGTACTTGCATAGGAAGGTACAGAATTGTTCTTCAAAAGGGTACTGCCGGTGCGACAAGGGTTTGTACCCACTTAGGTACACAATGGTACTTCCATTTTTCTGTGTGTACAGCAATGTAAGTCGTGAACACAGGCATGCACACACACGCTTACATTTCTCTCCTTCCCTTGGAAACCTGCAAACTCTAACCGGGGTGGAAAAACCCAGCCCAGCGCGCAGTTGCGTGCTTCTTGTTCACATAAATAATTTCGTTTTATCAGCAAACCCGAAGAGGATTTGACATACTGCTCAAATGTGTAACGAGTAAAGACTGTAATAGTACTTCGTTCAGTAACTGTAATGACGTTACTGAAATTGGAACTGCAATGTGTTAGGTTTCTATGTTCCTAACAAAAGCTGATGAAATTACAGCAGCGCGTTCCGTTAGCCCAAACACTGTTTAGGATACATGCTACAGCATGCTTTAGTCTGAACCAAAGTGTGATCGGACTAATGGGATGTCGGACCAATGGGTCTCTTTTTTTAGGACTGATACATCCTCAGTGGTCACTGTCGGACCAATGGGATGTCGGACCAATAGGTTGTCGGACCAATGGGATGTAACCGGCCAAGATGACACACAAATATAGGTGGCCATGGAATTATATACACATAGAAATTTTGTATTTCTTAGACACAATTTCCTGCATTTTAACCAAATATGGAGAGCCACTGTCTGCTTAAAAAAAAAAAAAACTTTTACGAAAGACTAAAAACAATTTTTAAAAACAGGTGTTATATTTTAACGAGATTCATCCTATCCTGCCTGCCCTAAGAGCACATCTGTGATATACAGTATATAGAGTGAGACTAATAAATATTTGATCCCTTGCTGATTTTGTTTTGTCCCCTCAATGGAATACAAATCAATTAAAATATTAAAGTTATTTTCTGGATTTCTTTTTTGACATTCTGTCTCTAGAATACACCTACCATTAAAATTGTAGAGCATGTCTTTATTAGTGGGTAAACCAACAAAGTCAGCAAGGGATCAATTATTAGAAGGGTAGTAACTCATTCTATAATCTAATAATAAAAACAGATACTCAAGGAGCTGTAGTTGGTGTGCATTTATTGTTGAAACTAGTCAGGATGATTCCCTGGCAACGTTCAAATTCCTGGCTGAAATTATTAGTTTTTTTTTTTTTTTTTTTTTTACAATTGTTTACACACTAAAATGAAAAAAAAGAAAACCACACACACACAGTTAACCAATCATAACACCCAAGAAGCAAAACACGGATGTTAGCATTTAACCACTGTTGTCCGTAGTAGGTTCAAACGACACAACAGTCCGATTCCGACTGTTTCCCGAAACTCTCCAACTACCTACGTCCAACGTAAGTCTGAACTATGTTAGTTTGGACTTCCGTCGTTGAAACTGCAAAGTATCCAGATGTGTCGGAAGTGCTCGGAGAGTATTCGGATGCATTCGTTGCGGATAAACGACAGAAACGACACCACGACAGTAAGCAGCAAAAACGTAGCCTTATTTCAGTTAAGCCGGTATGTATGACAGCTTCAGCAACTTAGGGAAATGTTCCCCAACACAATCATGTCCCTTACTCATTAAAAAGCAGCGAATGACTAAGATTGTAATGATATGATTGTGTGTTTCATTTATACTACCCTACATACATCTACATGTAAATATGACTAAGGCCACTGACAGCTCATATGGTGCAACGGTTAAGTGGTTAGGTTGTCAGCCCACTATGTAAACCTTCTCCCTTTTTCGAAGAGATACGGGTTCGAATCCTGCTAAACGGTAATCAATTTGAAACACGTGGAATGGCCTTGATTGTGGATCCGTGAACCGTGGTCATACTCTACATCACAGTATTAAAAACGATCTGTAAAATCAGCAAATAAGTTTAATAATCAAACAACATTTTGCAACAACTTTTGGTGTGTTGTGGGGTGAATTTTCTATCTTCTTTTTACATGACCTGGCAAGTGCCAGGACGAAAATGGTGTGAATTAAAGTAAAATCATTCATGCAGTGGGTGGCGGTAAAGCATTGAATGGTGCCTAATCTGACACAAGAAGGCCAAAGGTGACGAGCAAGACGTCACGTGTACAGAAACCGACATAAACAATGGTCTAACGACAGGTCCATGCTAATCGTTCGAACGACAGTTTAACGATGGAACTTCCGATGGATCGTCCAGACTTTGCTGTTGGGAAACACCTGCGTCGTCGAACGATCCATCGGACTAATGTTGTTGTAAACATCCGTTAGTTGTGTCGTTCGAACGATGCTGTTGGGAAACAGCAGTGTCGTTAGTCCATCGTTCAAACCTACGAAGTTGCTAAGGAAGTTAGCAACGGCGGTTTTGGGAAACGCACCCCTGAATAGCACAACATTAAGCACAGTTTCATCTTCACACTTTCTTCAAAACCTTACACACACTTATTTAAAACTTATTTAATTAAAACTATTGATTTGATTTGAATTGATTTTAAAATCAGTGTAAAAATTTAAGGTGTTCTTGTGGTTCTGGGACCCCTTAGATAACAACTTTGACTTCAATGAACCACCAACAATGTTATAATTCCAAATGAGTCGCCGTCGGTCTGCAAGACAATATTACTGCTGTGGACAGTGTCAGATTCTAAAGCCGTGGCATTATGGTTTCAACAAATAAATGACATGATGTGAATTTGTATTATGAACACACTCACTGCTGTATCATGAGTTTGTGTGCATGACGATTTATTTTCGTTATGTTTGAACAACAGGATTAAGACATATTGATACATTTGTGGTCAGATATACATATGCTGTACATGTACAGCAAGTTTAGCTATGAGTGGAATCACACTCTGAAGTAGACTAGCGCTGTGGGTTACTACAGGGAGCTGAGGTGATCTGGACTTAAATGATTTAGTCCAACTTTACTTAATCTCTACTTCTTCAAATGGTTTGAAGAAACAGACAAGAATCTCCTCACTGTCAAAGTCACCACAACTTCAGACTCCAGCTTACTTCAAGCAGTAGTTCACTTCATGTGCTAGGTTTCGAGATACAGGCTCTACTAGCCTACTGCATCGTACTCGTGAAAGTAGCTAATGGGCTACTACCCTTTCGAGAAATGTATGCTACTCCTGTCCTGAACGGTTTCATATTCAAGTTATCCTGTTAACAACAACAAAAAAGAAACTGACGTTAACGTTACTAACTTGGCTTGCAGGCTGCGGCTACAGTGTAGTACAGTGTACAGTAGAGCACAAGTTAACTAGTGTAGCCGTGCTTGCAGTTAGTTAAGTGTGCTTGCAGAGCACACTTATTGTTCTCTCCCCGTTTATTCTGCTGATTCAACACAAAATTTTTCACCCAGGCTTTCGAGATAGAGACACCGTTCCAACTCTTGGACATGGACATGGTCCATGGACATGGACACGGTTTGGACATGACCGCCTACATTTCAGTATACCGTACCTCTTGTCGTTCGTCCGTTATTGTCGTTTTTCTGCAACTTTTTGGCCCATTGAAAATGAATGGCGGAATGTTGGCACGCATATTTGCAAGCACAGTTTTTGCATTTTCTGCGGGAATGCAGTCTAGTTAACTTGTGCTCTCGTCTTGTCTCGTGTAGGCTATCTCGTCTTTTAGCTGGGGTGCTTTTAGTTCCTGCTACTAACATAAAGTTTGTTAAATAAAGTTTTCCTACATATTCTGAGCAAGTTACGACATGATAATTATTCATTAAATCATTAAGTTACCATACCTTATTGACTGAATCCTGTTGTATCCAGTTAATGGATGCAGTCTCTCTTTTGCGGGAGCTGCAGGTGACAGGCTGTGTTCATCTTGCAGAGTTGCCAGATCTTGAACGATAAATAAGCGACTGCCACCCAGACCTGCATGGGGCTGGAGGGGACACACGCAGTGCTCATCTCGTGTCTACTGACCCCTCAGTGTCACTCGAAAAACTTCCGCTGAACAGAAATCAGCTCTCTGCAGCATCATTGACTTGACAGTGTTTCTCTTGTTTGTTGTGTTAACGAACTTGATAAATTACATATCGGATGTAGGGTGGCCATCGGGGTGGCCAATGACATTTCAGTGGTGGCACTGGCCACCCTTGGCCACCCCCTAGAGTTGCCACTGCGCGCAGAGACAGTGCCTGTTCTACCACTTGTGTCTAGCCCCCTAATGTTCCAGGTTATTTTCCTTAAAAATGCCTTAAAAAGACCTCTCACTTAAAAATGGAGGCTGCACTTCAGCCCTTTGGTGTGTGTCCATAAAAAGGGTATTTTTGTAAAGCAAACACACTCTAGTTTCTTCCTCTGCAGTCAGATTTATTGTAAATGGTTCTGATTCAAATCTGTACACCATGCAATGCAGGTAAAAACATGATGTTTTGTTCCCTCGCCTAGATTTTCTTTGTAAAAATACCATGAAACAGACCTGTAACTGCTAGGAATGTATTTACAAACAGAATAAAATAGTAGCAACAAATGTTGACAATTTCTTTTTCAACGCTGATAACAATATCTCCAAATATGAAATTTGTACACTATGTTATATATGGGTATGTCTAGGCGTTTTTGTACAGTACCATTTGGAAACTCCAAATGGGCACATTTGGATACGTACGTAGGAACATTACAGAAAAAAAGCCATAACTATTGAATGCAGCAACACAGATACATCAGTGAGGACTCTTTGGAAAACTTACACTCTGAGGAATCATATTACACGGTTAGAATCTCACAAAACCACTGATTTGTTGAAAAGAAACTGAATAAAAAGGCAAAAAGCACAAAACTGTGCAAACTCAATTTACAGACTTTCATTTTCATCAGAACATTTACATATTCCTGTCAGTGTGCCATTTATTATAACAGTCTCTTTTAGGCTGAAGGCACAGAGCAATGTCACAAGTGGCACATTTGAGTGGTGTCAAGGCAGAACATTCCTTGCATCTCTGTCTTCCCAATGTGCTATGCCCACTGATGTAGACAAGCCGGTGAGGTTTTGGTTGTGGTAGTGGTACAGGCTGTGATCCTTCAGCAGCTGCTCCTTTGGTGCCCACCTGTGAAAGCTCCAGTGTAAGAGTCTCTCTGAATGCCTTTTGGTGCATTGGCACTATGCCCTTGTCTTTGCAGAGGCATTTGTAAAGAAGAAACGAGTTCACGACTGCTATGTCAACAAAATGAAAAAAGAAAGCACAATACCTAATAATACCTAATACCTAATAAAAATCTACAATGCTTACACATGAGTTGCCTGTTGCTAGCGTTGTTTTATGACACGTTTCAAAGAACAAGTAGAATGTCCTTTCCTCCCAAGAACATATCCTCTTCCACGGAATCTGCTTGGCTGACATAACTGTCAACTTCTGACAACTCTTCATCAGAATTGTCACTGTCACGACGTGTACATAGCTCAACGGCCTCCTCCAAAGTATATTTTGTCTTCGCGGTATGTTTAGACATTGTTTGACAAGTAAAAAGCAGGTGAAAATTGCCTTTACGCGTGTAGTGTCTGTCCGACTCACAGAAGCAATTACTAGCAGATGTGCTTTACGCAGGCATACTACTTAACGTCGTTCATCCCCATGAACTATATATCCCCAGATTCGTCACTTCTTTGTCTACAGGATGTTGTCATTGATTATCTGTGTGGTCTTCTCCAATACGGCTTACCAACGAGAATGGGGGCGGGAGCTCTTTACGCATGATTGAAGGTCGTTGGCTATCTGCCGCTCTAGCCACCCCCTATCTCGAGCTAAGTGGTCAAACAGGGTGTCAATCTGCTCCAGAACGTTTCTTCTTTCTTCCTGTTGTGTAAAATTTGAATCTAGTTGATTGTGCGGGCCGTGCGATCAGATAAAAATGCGAAAATACGTCAGTGTTTTTTAACGGTTGAAAGTTGCACTGCTGCATTTGTGTCTTTGTGTGGATGTAATATGTAATTTTGGACCGAAACATTTTTACTGAATTTGTTCTCTGGAGGAATATGGACTAAATGAGACCAAACTCTGTTGGACTGGTAACTTCTGGAAAACACAAAGACAGTTCCTACTATCGCTAAATTTCACTTGTTCTCAACTTCGTCATAAAAGTGTGGGCTGAATGCACAGTGTATTTTGCAGACAAAAATGATTAGTATTTTTGAAAAGACGAGAAAGAGAGCTTTCCTTAGGTATATGGTACAGGGATATTCCACAAAGCATTGGCATGTACACGAGCGGTGAAAAAATATGAATATGAATATGAATGTATCGTATGCGATACATTGACAGTTAGACGGACTAGTAGGTAGCAGTGTATCACGACATGTAAATCTGGACTTGTAGACACAGCTCTGAAAAAATCGGACACAGTCTCGTTATGAGGCACTACGGAAACTATAAAGCAGGCCTGTCTTTTTCTTTATATAGCAGAATGAAAGCATATAATTTAAAATCTTACCCTGGCTTCGGTTTGTAACGCCGTCAACTTGTCTCTGAGTTGTGAAAACACACTGAAAAATACAACTTTGCTAATGTTTCCCACATACCAAGTAGCGTTGTGTGGTGCTAGGGGCTCTGATGAGACGGTGATGGTGACGCCGCCACCCTGCCACCCCAAGACCTGTATTTTAAGTTTAATGTTCAGAATTACTCACCAGAACTGATGTTAAAGTTCAGTTTTTACCTAAACTTTTGATTCTTTGATTCTCAAGAAATGAATTACGAAAAACTGAACACAAGATCTAGCTGTATTTCTTAGTAAAACAAAATAAATTGTATAATGTTACAATTATATAGTAATGCAAATTACATAAATAAAATGTTCAGTTTTTACCTAAATTTTTGATTCTTTGATTCTCAAGAAATTAATTACAAAAAAACTGAACACAAGACCTAGCTGTATTTCTTAGTAAAACAAAATAAATTCTATAATGTTACAATTATATAGTAATACAAATTACATAAATAAAATGTTATAAAGACATATGAAACTACTAAAAGTAAAAAAATTGTAATACTAATAATGATGATGATGATGATAATAAGAAGAATAGAAACCACATATGTATTCTACTTTTTTTGTAATTTGCAAATGCCATAGCCTCAACTATATTAGCACATTTTATCTTAATAGCATTTTCTGCTGCGTAACGTTGTCTATGCTGACTTAGGGTGTGGGATGTTCAATAAAGTTGAGCTAATAAGGATATTATTACCTTTTCTGAACTACAGTAACAACAGCTTTGGGCAGGTGTTTAACCACAGCATATCATACTGTACTACACAACAGACGTCACCGACCATCTTCTATGTGGCAAATATCCCACTACTTTCCTTCGATAGGCCTCAAGCAATGCACTTGGATAGGAGGAACAGGTGAATCAGCCCTCAGTGAGTGTGCATGTATCAGTGATGCACAGCTTGAGAAAAATGAACCGTTTGCGAGTCACCAAAAATATTTCAATGATATTTGTGTCGGTTAAAATAAAGATGCCGAATACACTTTTGTAATTTATAGAGTATCCTAGGCTATCATAAGAAAAGACAAAGCCATCATTGGATGAATAACTTGTGCCAAAAGGTAGCCCCAGCTTTTTCAAGAGATAGCATCAATTAGGTATCCCTGTGAGTAACTGCTCATACATTGTATGTAGACTAGTGGGAAATTTCTTATTATGACCGCCGCTAGCGAAGCTAGCGAAAGTGGTCATTATAGTGTTGCCGACTGCTAACAAAAAGTTATCAAAGGATTTATCTTGAGATGGACTGTTTCAAAATTACATGTAAATCGAAATTCAAAACATAGCTTAAAATTCTCCAAAAGTCCATATCTCAGCTTCTAATTGCTCAGATTTGGTCAAAGTTGACATGACAACTCTGAACGGCTTTCTTTTCATGTGCACCAAATTTTGTGACATTTCATCACATGGTGCAATGTTTCCAGTCAAAGCTAGGTGTACAAAAACAGTTGTTGCCCAAGACAATGATTTTGTGTTAGTAAGCCAGTGTTAAAGAGCCGTATCAACCCATCCTATAAACACTCACCTGAAGAAATAGCGCCACCTAGTGATATAGTTAAATGCAAAAATAGACATTTTGCATTGCCAATATCTTGGACCAAGGAGGTGGGAACTACACAAAATATACACAAACACACAGAATGTCATTCATTCAAAACCCACATCCATGCCCACTTCCAGCAAATCATTTCCACACAAACTCTCACCTCACAACACTGACCTACCACAAACTCACCATACCTATGATTCCCACACTTCAATACACTGCGGCGGTCATACCATGTTAGGGTATGCGGTACATCTAGTCCATTGTAAATGGTACGCTAGGCTGCTATTAATTTTTGCTTGAATGGTGAAGCAGGACAAAGGTTCCTCACAACTGCTATGCATCAACATCATAATGAATCACAAAATGCATTTCCTGGACGAAAGGTGTCCGAAGAATTGCGAAAAAAAACACTGCATTTAGTGGCACATAAGCATAAATGTCATTGATTTCGTGGACAACATTACTTTTTTAAAATATACATTTATTTCGTTAACAAAAGTCAAAAGTAAATCCAGCCTTATGTCCACAAAAGGAAAAGTCAGCAGTAAATTTAGTGCGCATAGTGACTAACCTGTTTTGTCCACGAAATGACGTACTCTCTTTATCATTTCGTGGACACAATGGCAACTGATTTGCGCATTTTGTGGACAAAAGGCATCGTGGTGTTTTACGATTTTGTGACACTTGGCACATAGTCGCACTGGGTTTTTGACACAATAAAGCAAGCTTACCAGTTTTCTGGTCTACCATCACCAGTGGCTGCAGTTGCACACATGGGGTGTCACTACTTTCGTGGGCCCTCCTCAAAGGAGTCCCCTTGCAGAATATTTGCCAGGCAGCCTGCTAATCCTCACCTTTGCTCAATTTTACAATTTGAATGTGGCATCTCCTTTTTTCTTTGGGAAAGTGGGTTTGAGTTCATGTCTTCAACACCATAGTTTGTTACAGGTGTTTTTGATGTACTGAGTTTCAATAAAGTTTTTCAGCCAATCTGTGTTACGTTTACACACTACATTCAATAAAATTCTTATAGGCACTTGTTGTCTTGTGTCCCTCTCTATTTGTCGTCCACAACGTTGAGGCATACATATATTCCACCCCTGTGCGCTAGCCATCTGGCAGCATATTTTGACTGGAACAGAACATTGGGTTACAGGTTAGGGTTTAATATTTTTCCCAAAAATGACATGAATCAGATCCCATTTCCCGGGAATCTCAGGAAATAACTGCGTTTTTTCTGTTCAATTTTTTAAGCCTAAGTAGGCCTTATGTATGCATCTTTTAAATATTCGTCAAACTGACATTTTGTATCAAATTGTTACACATTATTTGTATTATTATTAGGGCAAAAGAATACAGTTTAGGCTATGTCCATCAACACAGCAATAATAAAGTCTAGGCCAATGCGCATTGTGTGCAGCATTGCTGCAGTGCTAATTATGAAATGAATGATTACCATCCTAAACTAAATCCATTACACAGCTGTTCAGACTTGCAAGCGACTGCAAAAAGGAATAATCAGACGAAGTTTAATAAATATTTCTTTATTGTTCAGGGCAGGCATATTTCTCTCTGATTTTAAATAATAATACAAAAAAGCTTAGGCTTAACACATAGCTTACATGTTACAATAGTCTGAATTAAAATAATAAATATCACATTGCAATGAACTCATAGCTTAATATTTCTTTAAGTTTACAATTCATTTCTCACCCTGACCCTGTCCTTCTTTCTTTTTCTTCTGGAAGTGTGCTTTCAAGAAGCAGAGAGCGTTGATAGGTTTTGGAGCATCAAACAACTGTTGCAGGTGGGGTGGTCTGTTGGTGGCCTCGAAGAGGGAAAACTCTGTGGTTATAACTTTCATTAAGTCACCATCTTTCATTTTCTGTGATGCTGGCATAGTGGTCATAGAAATGGCCTGCTGAAGATCTAATGCTAGGTTCACTTCACTCTAAATCAAGACTCAAGACCTCTTCATTCAGACTTGAAACTTCTCCTTGCGCACTCGATGATGTAGGCCTACCATCTACTGCCTCTGAAGAAGACACACTATAGCTTTCTTGCGCTCTCTCCTCATGGGAGTGGCTGGCAAAAAGTTGCTCCGCAAGTCCATTAGTGGTCCTCACCAGCATCTGTCTTGATGGCATGCCAAAAATCTCAGTGGGCCTTGAGTATGGTGTGATTAGGGCACCAGGATCCAGAACGTACCTGCCAAAAAAATTATAGTTGTTAAAATGAGTATATTGACATGCATCACCATTCCCCAATCACAATTTAGTTATTAATAATCGAAACAATGACACTAGGTTCTTCTGTCTGCATTCCATGAACCTGCTTTTAATTGTGTCTCTCATCTCAACACTCAGAGGAGTCTTCTGCTTACGCTCATTTGTCATAAAAATAAATATTCCATTTGCTTTGATGAGAGTAGCAGTAGCCCAGTTGTTTTATTAGGGCGAGCTCTTCATTGGTAATTATTAGTGCAGGGTTGATGTCAATGACGGTCTCAGTAACTGGTCTATGGAGTACAATATACTGATCCAACATATCAACCAGGCTGTTCCAACGGGTACATCAATACAAAATGAGCACCAATTCTTTCTCATGATCTCTTTGATGCATACCTGTTACGTATATTATTGTTGGGGCAAAGCCATGTTGATGTTATGTGTGTGTGTGACATAATGACGTCAGTGCTCACGAGCACCACCACCAGTTTTTTGTGGCATGTTCAATAAACAGCAGTCGAAGATGTTGCAGCCAACTGACAAGATGGTGTGTCGAGTTCTTCTCATAGCAATGCTAGCTAGCAAACATTAAAGTATCCCCGGTAAGCTTAAGTAAAACGCAAAGCGCTGAACAGGGATGGCGAGCATCCACACAATACCCTCAGCTTGCCATTACTGACAGGTGACTTGTGGAAATACCTGGCAATTTTCCAGATTCACTCCACCCTACTCCTCCTCCATCATCAACCAACACTTTGACTTTCTCGGATAGCATTGTTCCATTAATATCAACGATGCCTAGATTTCAGTGTTTGTGCACCATGCACATTTATGTTCATGAATCTTTGGTCAAAGAAAAATACACCCCTTGCTTCACCATGTGTTGAAATATATCTGCCACTTTGTTTTTTTTGTTGGTTAGCAAACGCTCTAACTTGCTTGGATATTTCAAAGGGATTCTTCGGGAGAATATGCCCGTCTCTCAAGTGCTGATCTGAGGTAGGTGCATTCTGCCATACTATTAAATGTAAGTCCATCAAAAGCTGCCATCTCTGCCAGTATTTCTCCAAGCAACTTGCTAGCTTTGCGAAAGTTGTCGATCCCTCGGAACACTTGATAACCCGGTCACACAACATACACTTAGCGTTGCCATACTCTACTTTTTGAAAATGCCCCCATACAAAACTGGTTGCAGACCCAGACATCTTTGGCAGAGGTATAGGCCTAGCCTACTGCTGCTGAAGTAAGCCTGTATTACTGTAGCTACGGCCTCCATCAGCGTTACTGTATGACAACAAATAGACGCGCACAATTGATTTTTTAAATTTGGCTATTTTCCCAGTTTCTGGTCATAATCTTTCCCGGTAATCAAGAAATAGCTTTGATCACATTTCCTGGGAATCCTAGGTTCCGGGATTAAACCCTATTACAGATGTAACCTTGGTTTTCTGAAGGAAAAAAGGCTACCAGACTTCGTTGTTGCTCAGCACTTCATATTCAGGACAACAGTGTGCCCGCTCATAGTTATATACAGTGACATGCTGCATGTGATAATGTTTTATTATAAGTCTACCTAAGAATTTGTGCATGCACAAATTACATTCCAGCCCTCTGAGCTAGCTGTCTGGCCGGCCTTCTTGCCTTCACACCCAACATTTTACATTTACCTGTACTAAGTAAAATGAACCATTGTTGTCACAAAATAAAGAGGTGGAACTAAATACACAAAGAAATCACTATCACCTGTAGAAAAAAAAATCAAAAATACATGTGTGTTAAAACGTACTTCCATTACAACGTGTATCCCAACTCCCAGCCAGACAACAAAGCCCGCGACGGAATCGCCGGCACAATAAAAGACTCTATAGGGACTCCGAGTCGCTCGCGAGCCCCATGCACGAGCTCAACAAGGAACTCTATAGGGGCTGGAATCGCTCGCGCGCCACATGCACGAGCTCAACGAGGAAATCCATAGGGGTTGGCAGATCTCCCGCCAACCACGAAACAAAGACCGTCATACCTGTATAAAAGAAGGACGATGCGCCCTGTATAAGCAAGTTTGTATGGTGACAGCCTTAGGTGCACACTGTATTAAGCTCCCGGACCGTTACAACAAACCTCGAGGTTTTTGTCATTTACCACTACTTGGTTTGGTTTTGTCTCTACTTTGTTGATAACTAATTTTTGGACAACACACCTATATCATTTCCATGTATTTCATATCATATTGCATGTGTAGTAGAAAAATCAAAGATGCATGTGTGTTGGGGCGTGCTTCCATTGCAACGTGTATCCCAACTCCGCGACGGAAACGCCAACACCATAAAAGACTCTATAGGGACTTCGAGTCGCTCGCGCGCCACACGCACGAGCTCTACAAGGGAATCCATAGGGGTTGGCGGATCTCCCGCCAACCACGAAACAAAGGCCATCATACCTGTATAAAAGGAGGACGATGCGCCCTGTATAAACGAGTTTGTATGGTGACAGCCTTAGGCGCACTGTATTAAGCTCCCGGATCCGTTACAATAAACCTTGGCGGTTTTGTCATTTACCACTACTTGGCTTGGTTTTGTCTCTAATTTGTTGATACCTAATTTCTGGACAACATTTGGCACTGTGAGCAGGGTTTTCAATCTCTGAGACGCAGTTGGGACCGGACGACGAAGAGGAGGCTTCCCACGCCGGGAACTGGGGAGAGTTTTGCCTTAAAGACTTGGGAGAAGGCCGTAGGAGCTATAAAAACAGCACCGTGGCACCCTCCTTCCCGACGTCGTTCGAGTGCCTCTGCGGATCAGATAACGAAAACCCGAGCTGTGTTGGGGAGCATTAGAGATGTAAGAAGATCCATAATCCGGGTCAAGTAACCGGCCCTCTAATATCACTCACAAACCACGGATCTAGACGTGTATTTAACCGGCTCAGTTGAGTCCTACCATATTTGATTGATATATAATCAATAAACGGCACCACTTAAACATCTTCCATCTCAGTTGGCAGAGAAATGACACATATGCGACTTGAGCACAACTAGTGGATCCAAGCAGTAGCGCAAGCATAGGCACTCAGCCACTCACTCGCTCAGTCAGCAGAAAAACGAAACTTAACTCTGACTCAACTGCAAGGATCCAACAGACGTAACTTAACCGAGATCCGTCACAAGGATCCAACCGTCCGTCACTTGTGGTGGATCCTGAGTTTCGTTTCACTCGCGGGTTGCTGCCTCGGTTGGCTCATGGCTTCACTCGCGGGTTGCTTCTCTCGGGTGGATCATGGCCTCACTCATGGCTCGCTGCTCTTGGGTGGCTCATGGCCTCACTCGTGGCTCGCTGCTCTCGGGTGGATCATGGCTTCACTCGTGGCTCGCTGCTTTCAATTAGCTTGAGTATGAATCCCTGCTTGCTCGCGGTCCTGCACAAACCGTAGCATTGCATACCCCAATGGCGGTCTCGCACACAGGCACGAGTTCGCCATGTTGTTGACTTCTATGACTGTCGTATAAGCTTGTTGCCTATGTTGTGTCAATGAATACTGTGATCCACCCCATATCCATTTTCACCATAAGAGAATAAAATAATAATAAAAATAAAATATTCTTTCATAGTGGTTACTGGTGGTTACCCTGGGAGCGTCACTATGTAGGCTAGAACATCAGTGTTTTTTTTTTTTGCAGACATAATACGACTGACGACCTGTCTTTTGCTTAGGCTATTCATTTATTGACAAACAATGAAAACGTATTCCAGCGTGAAGGAAAACAATACACATTTCATGATCAAGTAATGCGTTCTGCATTTTGAATTGCAGACTGTATTCTGCATTTTGGCCTGTTATAATGTCGAATTTCTCACAAATGTTAAATCCTGTAATACAGTGGTTACGCGTTAATCGCGGGAGTTCCGTTCTAAAAATAATAACCCGCAATAGGTGAAATCCGCGAAGTAGTCAGCTTTATTTATTTATTTTTTCACAATTATTATAGATGATTTGAGGCTGTAACTCCCACCGCCCACTAATACAGCTTCAGAGTCACACAGCTAGTGAACGAAGATTTATGTAAACTTTACATGCTGAACACATTCTGTACAGGAGACACGGCACAGAGGATATTGATTGACAGTGTTATACAGTAGCCAATTAGGGGACATGGCACAATGCGCTGTCCCGTTATAGCAAGGAACCACTGTATAATGTAATACAATATGATGAATTTAATGTAATATAATAATGTTTTATTTCTAAATTTCTTTTTTTCCTTGAGGTGGGGGTTTCTGCATGTTGTGATGACTGTAATATCATTAATAATAATGATAATAATAATAACAACAATAATAAGAGCCCTTTTGTAGAACTAGTAGCCAGGGCAGCTACAGGCTGGATATTCTATTGGTAGCAAAACACCAAAAAGACACATGCTGTGTGTCTGTGACCTTTGCCCAACTTCAAAAATCTACAAAAATCTGTGCACAGTGATGAAGAGCAGGCTTTGCATTGATGCTACCTCAGTGCCCTCTGAGAGAGTTTTCTCTAAAACAGGGCAAATTGTGTCTGATAGGAGGAGCCACCTCACTACTTTAATTGAATGTTTCTCGTTTTATTGTAGTCTACTGTATACAACCATTGCACTATTATTTCACATACTTTGTTTATAATATAGCTTAAAAGCAATTTGAACTTTTTCACATTCTTCCGCCATTTCTTGTGTGTTATTTAATTTAGTCACTACCATATTTGCACATATTGTTCCATTTGTTGTTGTTTGTAATTTGTAAATTACCAATACTCCAACCCTTAGTACACCACTTTCATTACCTGGTCATTAACATTCTGCTGAATGGGCCTACTTGCAGACTTTAAAAACATACCTAAAGGTTCATGGTAGGAGAAAATAGTAACACTTAAAGGGGTCCTTTCATCGTTATTTTTATTCATATTTCTGTGTCGCCACTATGGTTGAATGCATTGTGCGTCATTTCTGTGAAAAATTATGTCCTAGTTCTCTTGCTTGACGCTGTTTTCTGTAAGCTATAACAAGTCTAGTGGTTGAACGACTGGTGTCCCTCGTGAATATCCATGACGTGTCAATAAGGCACCTCTGATTGGGCAAATTCTCTGTCTTTCGCTCACCTAGCTTCTGTCCACTGTTCTTCCTTTGGGATGTGGGCCATACATGGCTCTGGGTGGGGCTTACGACCTAGTGACGCAGATGCAGCCTGCTTTGATCCGCTCGTTTTGGTTAGCTCGACCCTTCAATGACCAGTAAAACCATGAGGGTCGAATTTCACGTCTTGGAATGCTGCGTGCATATACTGCTTGTTGTGACCCACCACATTGTAAATAGAGCTACTCAAAGTGGTTTTTAGCGGAAGGACCCCTTTAAAGGTCTCAAGTGACTCAAGTGATTCGCACAACCCGGGCCCATATCACCAAGTGATCCGAAATGATCCGGGTCCCTCAAATGATCCGAGTTAATCATAGCTAGGGAGCATCCAGCCGAGTGTGGTAAGGAAACTGAATTTACACATTTAAAGCTGTGTCTATAATTCAGAGAAAAGGCCTATTGTTTGCCTGCCCTTAGACGGGCAGAGGATTATTAAGGTGTGGGGGACACCGCCCCACTACAAAAAATTATTGGACGCTGATAAATTATTTATTTGGTTATACTACAGTGGGGATCAAGTCTACTCGAGGAGTAGCGGGCCCTAACTCTATTCAAGGAATAGCTGCCGGTACCTTGCCACGAGGGCAAGAAGCTCATTCTGGGAACGAGAAGGCTTGAGGAGTCTGTACCTTGTCCGGGGGGAAAGAAGCTCGTGCTGGAAACGAGAATGTTCTGGGAACTTTGTGTGTGTATTTGTCATAAAACGAACAGATCTGGTGCATGCAGTGTTTATAATCGTTAGAACTCATTATTATCATCATATGGGTGTCCCTGATGACTCCCACTAGCCTGCCGACGGGCATTGAATGGTAGTGAGCGTACGAACTAGTGTGTTTTCGGCGCGTTGAGCGAGCGAAACATTGAAAGCTTGTGTGTGTGCGAGCCTAGGTTGTGCGTGTGTGTGCGCGCTTGTGTGTGGTTGCGTATGTGTGTGTTTGCACATATCTATGTCTATGTGTGTCATTCCCTCAAACTGCATGTGTCAGGCCGATATAATTAGTAACCCCACTGGTTTGGACCTCCCAAAAACACAGACACCATGGCGGAATGAAGTTTTAACATTTATTTCACAAGAGCACTGAGCACCATACACTTGAAGTAAAATCACTGTAGTTACTGATAATGGCTCCCCCTTAAGGCCCAGGTACACCACACACATACAGGGGCCCACAGTAGGTCACAACTCAGGACACGAGGACACAAACAGATAAATAACAAAAAAACAAAACAAAAAAAGAAAGAATAGCACATTGGTCACCAACCCTCAAGGGGGTACTAGTATTACACAGTTAAACTGCAAACCCTGAAGAGCACACATTAACACATAGCCACACTACAATACAGCAGAAACCAGCACAGCACACGTGAATAGTTAATCACTCAAAAAGCTACTCTTAAGTCATGGCAACCAAGTCCATGCACACAATAAGGCAATCTTCCAGTCCCACTGTTCCTATCGATGTGGCTCACTGCTAGCCGGAGTAAGCCTGGGCGGATATATATAGAGGAGAAGTCTTACCAGCGCACAGTCCACGCCACATCAAGCGCTGCGCCCAGCCGTGCTCTGCTCCGAGGAGAAGTAGATACGGGTCGGCGGATCACCTCCCTCGCCGACCAAAAAAAAAGGGAAAAAAACAAAAAAACACCCCAGTACACTAGCAGTCTTGTACAGCGACCCAGTTGCTCCCACAGTCCACGCCTCGCAGTTTACAGAGCCCACGATTCCTCCGATCCGCAGGCAGGCACAGGTGGATACTTCCGGGTTCACGCTGACCTCCTCTCGTCCCTGTGAGCAGCACCGCAGCTTGCTCCACTCTGGCGGAGCAGGAGAGAGAGCTAGTCAGTGCCAAGCTGGACTACCACTGGCCCACACACTCAACGGATACGGAGCAAATACTTTCCTTTAGTTGGCGTGTAGACACGCGTTTCAAACAACCGCCGCTGCTCCTCTCCGATCCGGCAACGCAGTCCCAACGGCAATCTCCTTCGGGAGGAATACACAAGCTTACAAGGCATAAAAAGCCCAACGCCAGCCCAGTCACACAACAGCGATATTAGCAATATTACTTCCCTTTGTTGGCGTGCAAACACGCGTCTTAGTCCACACGACAGCCACGGATCCTGCTCTCCTCAGCTGGTTGCGGGAGCGGCGTCATCAGACCATCCTTCTGGGGTTCCTCCCTCTCCAAACCGGGTTGCCCTATAGGAAGGGAGTCCCTTTCCCCATTGTCCCAATCACCAGCCACCCCATAGCCCCAGTCCAATCAGTCCATTAAGCAATCACCTTGCTCATTACCCCACACAGCTGCATCAGTTCACAGGAATGTTCACAGGAATGTTCACAAGCAGAAACGTGACCAACCCACCACACAAAATAATAATAATAATAACAATCATAATGTACAGACACACAACCCAAACCATGTCCACTCATGACACATGTCTTGTGCTCTGTTGAGAGCCATAACAATTAACCCTATTGAGATCTCACAACTAACCCGAGCATGTTTTCCCCTTTGTTCCCTGAGCGAGTGAATGAGTGTGTGAAGGCTGGCCAGCCAAGGTAAATGTTTTTGTGTTGTCTCTTTGTGGGGAAAACCCAGAAAAACCTAGAGGAGAAAACTTCCACTTTCACAAAGACCATATTTACCACTTTCATTTGTTCACAGGATTCCCAGATTAGATTTGGAAAACTGTATGGATTTGTAACATGACATTTAACTTTCACGCTTTTTCCTTTTCTTTGTTTAGGTTTATGAAGCTAAGCCTATCAGGCGAGAATATGATTTTATGCAGAACCTGACTTTAACAAGAATTTGATTTTGATTACAGATTTCGAATTGTGTTCGGATTGCATCAGATTTCGTTTGTGTCACTGCTAAATCTGTTTTCTGATGAATCATCCTTGAGTATATTTGTGCAAAATGTTTGCCTTTCCATAACCTCTTTGTGTTCTTTCAGAACAGATGATGTTTTAATTCCTCTGAAGCAGAGACTTCAGAAGCCACAGAGTCCTGCTAAATCTGTTTTTATGCTAATCAATTGCCATTTGGTCACCTAGAGAAGGTGTGATAAATTTGATGTCTGAAACGTCTCAGCATAGAACATAGAAACACATACATTTTAATGCCTTTAAGTTATACTGTTCATTTTGCCTCATATACTTAATGCAGAGATTCATTTATTTATTTTGTTTGCTTTGTTTGTCTTAATCCACTGATGAGACTTATTGGTTGTCCTGTCTTTAGCATTGTCATTTCTATGTCTATAAGGTCACATTGATATAAGAAACTAGAAGAGGTTATGTCAATCTGTAGTATATATTATGTTTACAATGCAAGCCCAGGACACTTAAATTTAATGGCTAAAGTGCAGTTGGGTCTCAACCTCCACAACCATCCTCTAGTTGTGCATTATTTTAATTCTGCCTGTGTTATCTAAACAGTTTTAAGTTTTTCAGAAAATAATTGTGTGCCACGGCCAAACCAAAGCAAAACACTGAAGGAAGACACCATTGAGAGGTGTTGACTGCTACACACACCACGACCCCCATCAGATCTAAGCTGTTCTTGGTCCATTGTTAGGTATTGGTGAGTGGAAAACTCACAGATCACTGTAGGCCCAACAGGTCTGGTTCTCTAAACTGATATGTGTGTGAAGCCACTTTAAAGAAATGTAGCGGGACTGTTTGGGTTGGGTAAAGTGATAAATCTTGGGACTTAGTAAGCTAAGATTTTGAGTAGAGGAGAAGGGGCAAGGTTGTAGAATCACATCACGTGTTAAGCTTTGGTACACTGTTGGTAGTATGCCATCTCTCCTTTGCTAATTTAGACTGAAAAGTTTAATTCCTGACGTAAGCTAACAGTGGAGATCAAAAGGTGCTTCCCCGTCTGAGTTATTTAAACTGATGGCGTAATTTAATTGTGGACACTAAATGGTTTTTCCCCGTCAATGTTAGACATTAAGGATAAAAGAAAGTAAAACTTTTTTCTGTGTTTGTTTCAAAGGACCCTGATCTGCTTACTCTGTTAACAGCTATCACAGATCAGAAAGGAGGAGTACGGTTTGTAGACTATAGGCTATTAACTTTCAATGGAAAATGGGGGGTGGAGCCTAACTATAGACCATGTAATCATGAATGGTTTTTCGGTATTAAAAATGAAGTGGCTAATTGAATAATGAGATTATGTCTGGGGTGTGACAAGGGGGTAGCTAGATGGCTGATGGGTCTAGGATCACCTCCTGATGGGTCTAGAATCACTTCCTGATGGGTCTAGGATCACCACCTTTTTGCAGACACGTTAAGTCAACACCCATCGTCACCTACCAAAGCTGGTCCGTCTGAGCTACTCTGAGCTACAATGTCTTTGGCTGTACTCATGCCTGCACGGTTGATAATACAAGTTATAGGTTATCTTAGATGGACACTTAAAAGCTAACTGAAACATCTTGCTTCCTCTCTATAGGAGATGAAGAAAACCGACGGACTCATTGATCACAAGTTTAACCATTTTCATAACTAACTACATTTAAGGTCTGTTTGAAATTTTCAGGAACCTGACGCCTTGCCTTTCACCATCGAAGGACAAGAATCCTGCATAACTAACTACACTTAAGATTTGTTTGAGATTTGCAGGAAACCGACGCCTTGCCTTCCAGCATTGAAGAACAAGGATTTTACTGATTCTGCTGCATTCCCAAGGTGTCAAAAGGGGGAGATTAAAAAAGACCCCTGCGCCAAGTCCCATTTTATTGGAGGAAGACCTGAGAAAGTTGCTGGTGAAATTGGAGCAACCAACCAACACAGAAGCTACACACACATACACACACACTCACACACACTTTTAGCATAGTGGACCTACTGTGGGCAGAATAATCCCAAGCAGTTGGGATCCGAAGGGCACAGGCAGTCTACCCTGGCCTTTAGTCTAGGCGCATCAAGATTTAAGAAGACGAAGAGGAGCACTCTGCATGTGTTTACACACACAGGCACACTGCACACCACATGAAGAGGAGTCAAATATCATATGCGTCATCCCCACACCTTTTGTTTCTATTACAGGAATTCTACAGCTACCAAGATGATGGTGTTCACCATACTTCTCATATGTCTGTTTAGCATGGTCTGTTGTTGCTTTTCATATATCTGTTTAGCATGGTCTGTTGTTGTTGCTTTCCATATGTCTGTTTAGCATGGTCTATTGTTGTTGCTACTTCTTTCCAACGTTCTACAGTATTCTGTCACAGCCACAATATTAGAGTATTAGAGTTTCAACATGTTACAAAATTAGAGAATGAAGATGACACAATTGTATAGACCTTTTTAATGCGCATTTTTGTCCGCTCTCGGCTGTCCAAACCTGGGAGGTCATTTTTCACATGACACCGGAAAGATTTTTTTCCCAAACTTCCTACTGGTTTCCACATAATTGGCAATGATAGTGGTTTTACTTTGGGTAACATGGGTTTCGCCTTTCCCCGCGAGTGTGACTGATAAAGAAAAGAGAGACTGGCAGGTCTCATTCATGGAAACTGTACATGTATTTGTTTAGTTCTTCTTGGATGCATTAATGGTAATTGTAATAGTCAAGTCAGTTAGATCTATAGTCATAATATCATGCTGTTTACGGTATTTCATTTGCTCATGGAACCATCTTTTTATCTCTACAGACTCTCTACTGTCAATTTCCTTTTAAGCTGAAGTTCAGAATGTTTTTGCACATGTTAAGGCTGTTTTTAATTTATTTTAACCTGGGTTTCATTTCCCTCCATTGTAACGTAACATGTAACATTTTTTTATGTGAAAGTTTAAAAACTTTCAAAGGGGGGTAATGTAGTAGAAAAATCAAAGATGCATGTGTGTTGGGGCTTGCTTCCACTGCAACGTGTATCCCAACTCCGCGACGGAAACGCAGACACAATAAAAGACTCTATAGGGACTCCAAGTCGCTGGCGTGCCACACGCACGAGCTCTACAAGGGAATCCATAGGGGTTGGCGGATCTCCCGCCAACTACGAAACAAAGGCCATCATACCTGTATAAAAGGAGGACGATGCGCCCTGTATTAACGAGTTTGTATGGTGACAGCCTTAGGCACACACTGTATTAAGCACCCGGATCCGTTACAATAAACCTCGAGGGTTTTGTCATTTACCACTACTTGGCTTGGTTTTGTCTCTACTTTGTTGAGAACTAATTTTTGGACAACACATGCACTGTCTTACGTTTGTTTTAAAATGATACAATAAAGAAAAATAATAGTACAAAACAACTGTATGGAAAAATGTGTTTTTAAATGTATCTCTGTGGCTATCCAGCCTGTGGCAGTCCAGATCTGGTGAGGTGGTCTTAGAATTTTCAGGCTTTACATATTTGTCTTACATGGACAATGAAAATAAAAGACTGGGATTGAGAGGTTCATGGTATGATTTTCTGATTGTGTTTTTTTCTTAAATAATGAATCTTAACTTAATCAAGATTTTACTGTTTACTTGAATGTATGTATTTGTATGTTTTGTAACTGCTTCTTTGCTTGGTACATCTCTTCAACTTATTAATGCTTGATGTAGTCATCTAATAATCACTTCTATCTTCCAGAATCAGAGATGGATGTGATGACAAGAGAAGTATGCTGTAGTACAGAAATAAAGTGCACAGAGTACTTGGATATACATGCAGGTAAATTTAAATGATTTATACAATTGGCTAGCTAACAGGTGGATTATTTGCTTCTTTAATTATATGTTGTTTACATACATACAAAACAGTGAGTTCAGAACAGGGAATGTGGGTTTTAATGTCAGAATACCAAACTTGGACTACAGTATAACATTGTCCAGCCAATGCAAAATGCAAAAACTGTTGATATAAGTACACTGCAAAACGTGTATTAGCATTTGAAAGTACTGATTAACTTAGATTTACCAAGGTTAAATGATACAACTGTGGCACACCAAAAATGTGCACAGTTAAAGATGTGTAATATCACAGAAATTGCTTGGCGTCACTGTGTACCACACATGTCACTATATGTCCTTTGTCATCACAGCCATGCAATATATTTCTATGCATGAGTCGCTTGGTTGTCATCACATCCATGGCTGTGATTTTGAAAGTGATAGATAACTATATCAAGCATTAATAAAATAAACAGAGATGTACTGAGCAACGAACCAGTCACCCAACATACAATTGCGCATGTACATATAAACAAGTAAATAAGCTAAATGCCTTAAAAGATACTATGCAACTAAATGGACACTCTTGTAAAAATAGACAGTTTTCCCTTCCTCTTACCCTGTGCATGTGTTATCAACTCAACTGTTCAGAGTAACCAGCGAATACTACAGTAGTCATGTCTCCCTAGATTAATGAAGTCAGAATTTCTTCAGAACTGAATAAGAAATGAATAAAATACCACTGTAGTGTTAAATGTAACCCAAATATCCCTACCTTTTTGTGAGTAGTGTATACAGTATGTCACAAAAGTGAGTATTTATTATATCTTTCCATGGGAGAAGTCTAAAGATATAACACTTTCCTACAACGTAAAGTATGCAGTGTGCAGCTTATATAACAGTGCAAATTTGCTGTTCCCTCAAAATAACTCGACACACAACCATTAATGTCTAAACCACTGGCAACAAATGTGAGTACACCCCTAGGTGAAAATGTCCAAATTGTGCCCAAAATGTATTTTGTGTGGCCACCATTATTTTCCAGCATTGCCTTAACTCTCTTGGGCATGGAGTTCACTAGAGCTTCACAGGTTGTCACTGGAATCCTCTTCCACTCCTACATGACGACATCACGGAGCTGACCTTGAGCTTGAGACCTTGAGCTCCTCCACCTTCCGTTTGAGGATGCCCCACAGATGCTGAATTGGGTTCAGGTCTGGGGACATGCTAGGCCAGTCCATCACCTTCACCCTCACCCAAGGCAGTGGTGATCTTGGAGGTGTGTTTGGGGTCATTACCATGTTAAAGTACTGCCCTACAGCCCAGTTTCAAAGGGGGGGCATCATGCTCTGCTTCAGTATGTCACAGTACATATTGGCATTCATGGTTCTCTTAATGAAGTGTAGGTCCCCAGTGCCGGCAGCACTCATACAGCCCCAAACCACGACACTTCCTCCACCATGCTTGACTGTTAGCAGGACACAGTTGTCTTTGTAATCCTCACCTGGTTGCCACCACACACACCTGACACCATCTGAACCAAATAATTTTTTTTTGTCTCATCAGACCACAGGACATGGTTCCAGTAATCCATGCCCTTAGTCTGTTTGTCTTCAGCGAACTGTTTGCAGGCTGTCTTGTGCATCATCTTCAGAAGAGGCTTCCTTTTTGGACGACAGCCAGGCAGACCAGTTTGACGCAGTGTGCAACGTATGGTCTGTGCCCTGACAGGCGATCCCCCTACCCCTTCAACCTCTGCAGCAATGCTGGCAGCACTCCTACACTTATTTTGAAGACACAGCCTCTGGATATAATGCTGAGCACATGCACTCAACTTCTTTGGTCGACCATGGTGCGGCTTGTTCTTAGTAGAGCCTGCCCTCTTGAAGCGCTGTGTGGTCTTGGCCACTGTGCTGCAGCTCAGTTTCAGGGTGTTGGCAATCTTCTTATAACCTAGGCCATCTTCATGTAAAGCAACAACTTTCTTTTTTAAATCCTCAGAGAGTTCTTTTTCATGAGGTGCTATGTTGAACTTCCAATGACCAGTATGAGAGAGTGTGAGAGTGATAACACCAAATTTAACACAACTTCTACCCATTTACACCTGAGACCTTGTAACAGTAACGGATCACATGACACCAGGGAGGAAAAATGGTTATTGGGCACAATTTGGACATTTTCACTTAGGGGTGTACTCACTTTTGTTGCCAGTGGTTTAGACATTAATGGTTGTGTGTGGAGTTATTTTGAGGGAACCTCAAATTTGCGCTGTTATATAAGCTGTACACTGCCTACTTTACTTTGTAGCAAAGTATTATATCTTTAGACTTCTCACATGGAAAGATATAATAAAAAATGTACAAAAATGTGAGGGGTGTACTCACTTCTGTGACATACTGTATATACATGCAAAATATACGCTCATGCAGAACATGTATACCACAACCCCTTTCAAAACCCTACTCGTGACCACCTGATGTGAATCAAAGATTATTCTACCTGTGAACAATGGACCCCGCGGTCCACTTCCACAAAAAAGGGATGTGCGTGTCTGGCTCAATGAGGTGAAGGTGATGTGACAAACCACAAACAGGTGCAAAAATTGTGATAAATGGTGCTGGTTTATTTTACAGTGCGCAAAAGTGACAAACAAAAAGATTTGAAAAACTATAAACAAAAATCAACACGAGGGTTGTTCAATATTTACACAAAATAAAGAGATAAATTCAACACAAAAGGATTCAAAGCTTCAATAAATCTCACAAAATTCAACAACCAATACTCAGCCTCACAGCAAGCTGCTCTCTCCATCATCCCACCCTCAACAATGGTGAAGCCTCTCTTTTTATGGGGCTACCTATTAGTGACGTTGATTCTACATGGCGGGAAAATTACTAATAATGTAATTACCGTTTTACAAACATAAATCAATATTGGAAAACCATAGGCATAATCAAAATAATATAACAAACCATATACCATCTTTGAAATATTACAGTGTTTTAAAACAGGTTAACAACGCTCCTAAGTGACGACATGATTTTTAACAAAAACAAAATGTATAAAAAGTTTGTTACCCCGACAGTGCGGCTTTCCTGGGGGAAGAGAGAGCGGGGCACCGAACGAGGAAGTGTGGGTGGCTGTGTTACTGTCATGGCGTGGGGGGTGTAGGTGGAAATGTTTGGTGCATGTGGTGGAAGTGTTTGGTGGACCAGAATCAGCGGGTACCTCGCGGGCCATCAGTAATGGGGATCACGCTCATTGGCTGCTTGACTTCAGCTCATGTCACTGATAATGATGGGTGTGATGGGCTAGCACACTGTGGAAGGTGAAATATATTCGTGTTTGACTGTTAGCTGTCCTTTAAATAAAGAAAATGTATAGTTTTTCTCATGTCTTGCCAGACGTTTTTGTTTCTGTGTCTTTAATTCACTGTATTAGGCCAGAAAGATGCTTCACACTTGATTTATTCCACTTTAGTAGGGTGACCAGATTTCCCAAATGTAAAACCGGGACACGTTGCAGTGTGACAGGTTGGTTTATGCTGTACCTCTTCACCAGTTATACACCATAAGACAATTGAGCAGGTTCATCCCAATGTCCCTAGAACTATAATAATACAAATAGGTACAGTGGTAGTCATGAGTGTTATTATGCAGGAAAATGTACATGTACTTTTTTCTGGCATTTGGTTTGGACAAGGGAAGCAAAACATGCCAACATTTATTCCCTAATTTGTGCAGGAAATAAGACAGAAATGTACATATAAAATGAAAGTATTCTCAAACTGGTCTGGCTCAGATTTCCTGGATTTTCCCAGTATACATGTGATGCAGCTGCAAAGTGTTTGCTTCAAACAATTCACCAATGTATTAATTCATATGGCTATAAATGCTGTCTAAATGAGAAAAGGTTTCCTGAAGGTGGTGGGTACACAGTAATATGACAGCAAAATAACAACTCTGCACTTGACCCCAAAAAGCCAGGGAGGCCAAAATCAGTTTTCATGGAATAACTAACCAGCTACGGCCTAGTGGTTAGAGAGTTGGTCTTGGGATCGGAGGGTCGCAGGTTCGTTGCAGTCCAGTAGGAATAGTGGGCAGTAAACAACCAGCGCTCACCTGCTCATCCATGGCTGAAGTGCATTTGAGCAAGGCGCCTAACCCCACATTGCTTCAGGAACTAACTGAAACCCTGTATCTAAATAACTGTAGGTAGCTCTGGATAGGAACGTTGGCTAAGTGTAATGTGTAATGTAAAGAAAAGCCCTTGGTATTTTGTCACACCTAAAAACCAAAACTAGTTAATAACTATTATTTCTCACATCACCATTAGATGTCCCCAGAGTGTCACCCACTGTGCACATTGCACAGAAGTGAAAAGCTGTTAAATGCTGCCATTTTACAGATTACCTGGAATTTTGGTATATGCATTTATTTTAAAAGAAAAACAAGAGCTAGTGGTTGCAACATGTGTTCATAACTTAACCTATAGTTACAGGGTATGTAGTAAAATGTCATCAACATTTTTTTTACATTACTGGTAATGTGCATAATATGACTGCATATACAACAATATTTAAATGTTTATCCTAAGTACATTTACAAACCAAATTCATGAAAATATTGCCAAGCCAGCCTCTAAGTAATCTTCTGAATCACTTAATTTGTTTGAGGGAATATTCTTTCCTTCCATAGCTGAATCGTGTGTCTTTCTTGGTGCCCGATTACAAGCCATTTTCTTACTTGAGTCTTTCACTTTTGTTATACAAGACGATGCATCTGTCTGAAGAGCAGCCTGTACACCATCATGAAACCTATGGATAAAAAAATGCTAGCACTTACAGTCTTGTGTTACAGATTAGATGTTTTACAGATTAGAATAAGGCAACAAAATACCTTTTTATTCTGTGAAGGTTCTCTGTCATTTTCTGATTTGCAATTTGCACTAGAAAGTGGATATAGTTTTCATTCACCAGGATTTCCCCCATGCGGCTTAGTGGAACTTCAAGACAGTGAGTACTGCGAACAGCCTTTGAATATAAAAGACCAAAACATTTTTGAAAATAATAATACAAGTCACAGATAGGCAACACTTGTTCTAACGGACTACAAACAAAAGCATGAACCTTATTCCGTTACGAGGAAACATTTGCAAGATAGATTCATACTATGTGCAAAACCTTTGGCACTTCTAATGGCGTACCAACTTTAGGTGTGTCTGATAAAGTCATGATGATTGTTTTGAACAAGGCACACTAGTTCTTGCTATATCAAAAAGTAAGCTATATTTTGTCTTAAACCTCAGGCACAACTAATCTCTGCAGTTTGACATGACATTAACCAATCATTACAATAATTCAATATTATATAACATATAGTGGTGATTGCTCTGATACAACAAGACAATGAATGGTTAAATAAACACTGTTAAATTTACATTTAATTAGGATTCACATTGGAATGTGTTTAACTTCATGACTACATCACTAGTTTATCATTACTGGTTTTTCAACGTTATTTTTTTACTGCTCAACTGTACCAAGGTGCAGGATTAGTAGGTAACCTAAACAAAGAATAAAAAATAAGCATAGCTCTGTCTGTGCAATGAGACTGTTATTCAAATCTGCATAAAGCAGCACTGTGTACTAAAATCCCATTGACTGCGGGCTTCAATGGGTTTTTTATGAGATGGCACAGCTTTTTTTCACTGCAGCAAAGTGTGACTGTACTAGGATTAATGCAGTAAATCATCATATCCTTTTGACAATAATTCTGTGTAAAGTGTTGCGGTGATAACTCATGTAATCATGTGACTAGTGTTCTATTTAAACATGGCGATTGTGCCTGTTCTTCAAGTCTGATGAAGAGCAGTACGCATGAAACATCACTTGTGGGAACTTGAAGTAAACAGTTAAAAGTCTAGGGAGCTGAACTGTAAGGACCTCTTTTTATTTCTTGATGGTTCTATGGCATGGCTGTGGGTAACAACAGTTCCATTTAAACTTTCCTTTTATTAGTAGCTGTCATGCTGCAATAGGATACATTGATAATTGAAAAATTCCCTTGTTTGAGACCAGCAGCCACCCCTGCTACTGAAGTAGTACACAGTGTTGATAGCCTTGTAGAACTTAAATTACGCAGCTTTTTATTTCATTAAAAGTTTTCCTTCTCAGCAATGCAAAAAAAACATTGTAGGAAAAGAGCACTAACCTGCATTACAATAAATTTGGAATAAAACATGGCAGTGTTTAGAAAACCTTCCCCTGGGCAGCTTCCTCAACAAGAGTGTAAAATTACAGACCAACAAAAAGCAATATATTTGTATTCATACCAGTATGATTTTGTCTCTCTTGCTAATCGACACCCCAGAATTTCTGAAACCAGAATGCACTGCCACAGAAAGCTGCAAAACAATACACAAAAAGTATACCAAAATCACGTGTCAACCCAGAAAAATGGCATATACAAAAAATTACGGAAATACAATAATATTGTAGTGTTTAAACCAGTATGCCCATATTTTATTAGGCTACGTTCTTTGTTGAGTTTTTTTCTTTTGTGTCTATAGCAAGACACGCCGACTTAAGCTGATATGTGCGTTAAACTTACCAAGAGTCTTGCACTTTCCATATCTTTGCACTGCACATGAAGTACAAATGGCTCAAACTTAAATACAGCACTTCCTCTTGCATTCTGTAATCCTGAAATCTGCGACACACAGACTCTTCATTAGAGACCTGACAAGACCTGGCATCGGTAGAACATGATTTTGTTTTACACTCACCACATCCTCCTCGTTACATTTCTGATGCGTAACGAACAGCCAAGAGCAACTCTTCTTCTGTATATCGGAAGTCTCTGCATGCTATTGACACAAAATGATCGTGAGCATTAAGAAAAAAAAACATGGTTTTCTTTAACTGTAGAATTACATTGTCTTACCCCATCTATGACAATAATTCTCCCTGAACACGAGCTTGTGGTGAAGTAGTTGGAGGAGTTGTTTAACAGGGAAACAATTGGATAGATTTCGTCATCAATGCTCCCTTTCCGGCTTAAATCAACTTTGCTGAGACAAAGCGCCTTGCATTGATTAAACGTGTGTTTACGCTCCATTACTTACAACTATCAACGGCAGGCCCAAAGTTGGTTGGAAACACAGTTGAAAACTGACTTGTTATGATTTCAACTGAGATATATCAGCATATCGACCAGCGTTATGTTAACATTTAGTGCAATAGCACTGTTAATGCTGCGTGAAGCCACCGACAGCAAAAAATTCCGCAGCGTTTCTACGAGCGTTCCGTGAGCAGCAGCGTTCCGTGAGCAACCACAACCCGCAATAACCCCAGGAAGTAAAACGAAATCGAGGACTCTTCTACCAAATTAAAAGTTATCGCTGGGAAGGTAGAAGATAACACAGGCAGGATAACACAGTAACAGGCTGGGCAGTGGATATGACATATGACATTTTTTAACGTTTTCGTCGCTAAAGTTGTACATTTTTAGTATATTCAAATGTTTGAAATGATACCTATGAACAATTAAAGATTTGCGGGATAACTAAATTGTTTAGCCTATTGCAGGCTAATTACATATCTAATTCCCTGGAAAGACGCACGGGCATGCAAATCTAGCCGATGTAGGCAAAAGAAACTTACCTAATTCTATTACTTCAGTGTTATGGTTTGTGTATGCATACAAACCAAGTAACTAACTGAACTGTATAGAAAGTAAATACTCAAAATGAAGACGCAGCATTGCGACGCCTGCGACGCATGTATGTCTTTCTCCATCATTTTACTTCGGAACTCTCTCAACTTCCTGTCCTGTATATCATAGAATTATGGAACATAATCTCTACTATGCATAATAGTACATAGCAGGTATTGTATGGTATACTATCGCCATCTACTGGCCACGAACATTAAGGACACAACATTCCCCTCTTACTTAAAAGAATAATCCTCAGTATGATTATAACAAAACAGTTAATGCAATGACACCTAAGAATAATGTAACTGTTGCTAATAGCAAATTTACCCCTCCATATGAGATTAAGAACATTTTAAACTGAACCATGTAATGACACTTAACAGTAATGTAACTGTTGCTAATAGCAAATTTACCTTTCCATATGAGATTAAGAGACATTTAGACTGAAATCAAGATTCATAACTATCAATGTGTAGTAGTAATGTCAGTGGTCTAATAGGAACATCATGACCGGCTATCTGTATGTGATGTGTGTGTGTGTGTATGCTTAAGTGACGTAGTCCTCAAGCCAAGCAGGCTCCCTTCTCACTCTCACAGGTCTGGACATTCCAGATTGTTGGACCTGTACTGGCTCTGTCTCAGGATCAAGACAGGTCTCTGGCCTTAGATCCGGTGCTGGTTTGAGAGTGTCTGTAGTAACTTGGGCATGGTATCGAGCAAGACGTGAAACGTGCCATTTCTTTCCATCTGACAGGAGGTAAGTGCTTGGACCAACTTTTTGTCTCACCAGCAAGGGATCGAAGTAGCGGGGGTGTGCCTTTGGTACATGAAAGGGCTTCCGGACACGCACTCTGTCCCCTTCTTGGAAAACGGAAGGGTGAGCTCTCCGGCGGGTGTCAGTGTAGTGTTTCATGTGCGCTTGCCTAGAGGTAACTCTCTTGCGAAGCTCATCAGTGTCAATGTTTGTTGGCGGTGGAGCAAGGACATGAAGGCGTGTGCGCATTTTTCTGCCATGTAGTAACTCAAACGGTGACAGTCCCGTAGCAGCATGTGGAGTGGCACGGTACACTTGTAGAGACTCTGTCACTGTAGCTTTCCAGGGAGTCTTTTGCAGGATGGCAGACTGAATGGAAGATCTCAGCACACGATGGAAGCGTTCAATCGCTCCATTTGCTGCAGGGTGGTAGACTGCTGTACGGATGTGTTGAATGTCCCTATCCTTCAGGAACGTTGCAAACTCTGTGGATATGAATTGGGGACCATTGTCGGATACAATGTGTGTTGGGTTACCCAATCTACTAAACACTGTTGTGAGAAAAGTAATAATGGTTGCTGTAGAAGCAGAGGCTGAGAAAGCGACCTCAGGCCACTTAGTGTGATAGTCAATGAGTGTCAGTGCGAAACGGCAGTCTGGAGAGGCATTCTCAAATGGGCCCACCACATCAACCCCAAGCTTTTCCCAAGGCTGTGCAGGAAACTCTACGGGTAGCAAAGGAGCAGCAGCGGGGGCAGCAGACTTATCCATGGACTGACATATGTAGCAGTTTTGGATCTGTGCATTCACAAAGTTATCCATGCCTGGCCACCAGTAGACTTCACGGAGACGTTGCTTGGTTCTCACTACGCCTTGATGCCCTTCGTGAGCAAGATCAACGAGGATGTGATGCATGGTGACAGGAGGGATGAGCCGTAGACCTTGAAAGACGAAGTCGTCTTGGACGGACAGTTCGTGACGCAGTTTATAGTATGGACGTGTGAATGTACTCACGGCAGCAGGAGAAGGAGGCCAACCATCAGTGTTTTGGGCACGCAGTGCACATAGCTCAGGACATGAAGCAGACACTGCAGCAAACTCAGCAGGAGAGATAGCAGACAGGTGATCAGCAGACAGCATGGCAACAAACTCAGGTTCAATCTCCTGTTCAGCAGCAGCAGGCAGAGGCAGACGGGAGAGACAGTCTGCAGTGTTGTTCTGTTTACCAGGCAGGTAGGCAACATTGTAAGAGAAACAGAGTAGGCGCGCGGCCCAGCGCGCAATACGCATGCCAGCACGGTCAGCTCCTTTGGTGGTCAGGAGGGTAGTCAGAGCCGGGTGGTCAGTGCGTAAGGTGAATTTTCGGCCCCACAAATATGTCCGCCATTTCTCTACAGCCCACACACATCCCAGGGCTTCTTTCTCAACAGTTGAATATTTGCGTTCCGCAGGAGTGAGTGTTCTGGAGGTGATAGTAATTATTTTTACTAGTAATTTTGTTATATTATGAAGGCTTAGTCAGCATTGAGGAGAAAGCAGGAACAAGGCTTTATTTCTTGCATTGATGCATCAATGGAGAGACAGCAGTTTCTCTGGTGTTGTTAAGTCTATCTCTATCTCTAAATTTTCTGAGAGGTACACAATGCTAAATAACAGGTCAACAGGGGGAGTAACCCCTTGGACCCACCCTACATTAATATGCATTAGACAACTGTGGCAACGTGTCTTTGTTGACTTGGAGGGAATGAGCTCTTTGTTCGACGAGGAGAGGCTTCTTCCAGGTGTGACACAGGGGTGTGACACGTCTGGAGACAGTGAAAAGAATGGGACAGACCAGCAAGCTGAGAATACACATCCAACCCTCCACCTCTGGAGGCAGACACAGATATGGCCATCACTTAGGAAAGTATCTTACAGGGATAATAAGTTACAAAATAACAGGAATATAAATAATAATAATGAAGAAATGTGTCATGAAAATGTAACATTAAAAATGTTATGTACAATGTCCTTATTATTATTCAGATTCCTTCAGAGGCAAACGCAACTATACGCTCAGTGCTGTTGGGTTGAATCTGTGAGAGCACAGCACCAAGGCCGTAGTCGGAGGCATCAGTGGAGACAACGGTAGGAAGGTCTGGGTTAAACAGAGCTAGGGCTGGACTCTCTACTAAGAGCCTTTTCACAGTCTCAAAACTTTTCTGTGCATCTTCTGACCATCTGAAGTCACTGTCTTGACGAATGCAGTTGCGTAGAGGCTCAACGACAGTTGCAAAGTTGGGGATGAACTTATTATACCACGACAGGAGACCCAAAAATGAACGTAGCTTGCCTCCATCAGTAGGGGCTGGAGCATGTAAAACAGCAGAGATGTGTTCGTCATCTGGTTGAATGCCATTTGCAGTCACTGTATGTCCAAGAAAACACAGACTGGACTTGTTGAAGTGACATTTGGAAGGATTAAGTTGTAGACCTTCATCCTTCAAGCGTTGCAGAACAGCTGTCAAGTTTGCGTCATGACTGGCTTGGGTATCGCCCCACAAAATCACATCATCAAGGTAATTTGCAACATTTGGCAGTCCTTTAAGAATTGTTGCGAGGGAGATGGTTGTGTGAGTATCGCGAGAATTCAGAGGTGAGATTGTACATGGCGGCGCGCAGTTGTTGACAAACGGAGGATAGAACATCAAAGACCCTACTAAAACAACCCTTTTTTCCGGACTAAATCAATATAACACCCAGCGAATTTTTCTCATCCATAATCCACTTTACAATCCGTCTACACCCTGGACGAATTAACGCAGTTGGAAGCTTTCATTGACGACTACTACCTACACCTCCAGACAACCATGAACCCGGACCAGACCCACTCAACTCCAAACGCAACCCAGCCCGACTCCAAGAGAAGGAAAAGAGACTCTGCAACAGACACAGCCGATTTAACAACCCAGGAAGTCGAGGTCAGTGTACTTACGGACATCAATAAAAAACTGGACATGCTAATCACCATTCACGAAGAGTTGAACGACATCCGTAACAGTCTCGAGCTAGCACACAGTCAAATCGCAACACTTCAGATTTCAAACCAAGGGCTCCGGACTTCAGTAACATCACTCACCCAAAAAATGCAACAAGTCACAGCCGAAAATAAAGCAATGAAAGAAACCATACTGGACATTCAAGCACGATCAATGCGCGACAACCTCATTTTTTCAGGCATTCCGGAATCCAACGACCCAAATAACACACCCGACAATCCAGAGCTACTCATAAAGGACTTTATGCTTACACAACTCAAACTGCCCGAGGACACCGTCAATACGATCACATTCCACCGAGTTCACCGTCTTGGCAAGCAGCAAAAGGACAAACCCAGACCCATCATTGCAAAGTTCGAACATTACAAGCAGAAAGACATGGTAAAGAATAAAGGAAAAGAACTCAAAGGCACCCACTACGGAATGAACGACCAATATCCCTGCGAGATCAACGAAAGAAGAAAGATTCTATACCCAATACTCAAAGAAAACAGGAAAAAAAACATCCGTGCAACTCTGACAGTCGACAAACTTTATTTAAATGGACAGTTATTCAGGAATCCAGACACAACTCCTTGGCTCTTCTAGATATACGCACCCATGCCACAATTTACAATATTATTCTATTATATTCACACACCTCTTTAATAACCAGCTCCCCACTAGCCCACACAAGCGCATTATATATCTGTATATCTGTCTAACTGTATCCTTTGTTCAAAGTTGTCTTTTCATGTCATCGATAATTATGTTTCTGTTTGTTCTTGTCTTTATGTCCACTCTGTCCTGTGTTACCCCCCTCTACCTGCCCGGTCTTACATCCCTGCCCACACATTCACATTCACTTAGCACCCCCAAGTACATACACTCACTCATGTCATTTCACCAATACATCTCTCACATTCACAACATCCAGACAGTAACCACATTAGCATGTCTAAGCTAACATTCCTAACTTGGAATGTCCGCGGCATGGGATCTCAGACAAAGAGGGCCAAAGTATTTGACCAACTCAATAAATTATCAGCAGACATTTGCCTCCTTCAAGAAACCCATCTCTCAGATTCGGACCATAACAAAACAAAATCTGCTCAATATAATCAATCATTCTCAGCCAACTACAACTCAAAACAACGAGGTGTCTGCATACTAATTCATAAAAAAATCACATTTGTTCATAATGCTACCATTTCCGATCCAGAGGGACGATTTATTATTATAAACATCTCAATTAACAATAACCCAATCACAATCGGAAACGTGTATGGCCCAAATTCAGATAACCCAGCTTTTTTTCAATCCTTTTTTTCTTCAATCGCAAACATGACCAACTGCCCAGTAATAATTGCAGGAGATTTCAACACCGTCTTAAACCCAACAATTGACCGCTCTAACAATTCAAAAAACAAACAAATTTGGCAATCCACCTCAACCATCAAGCAGTTCATGAGTGATTTTGGTCTTGCTGACAGCTGGCGCACACAACACCCACACAACAGAGAATACTCATTCTTCTCATCCGTTCACCGCTCCTACTCCCGTCTGGACTTTTTTCTTACTAGTAACTCCCTTATCCCCAATATCTCTCAATCAACAATCCACCCAATCATCATCAGTGACCATGCCCCTGTAACAATTACTTGGTCTATGAATCAACCACACAGACCAATCCCCAGATGGCGCTTTAACACATCACTCCTCCAAGATCCACACTTTGACACACTTATCAGGAGAGAGTGGTCACTCTTTTTAGAGATGAATGACTCCCCAGAGTCATCACCTTCTCTTCTGTGGGAAACAGGAAAGGCAGTGCTTAGGGGTGCCATCATTTCATTTTCTGTTCACCAAAAAAAAAATAGAAAAGCAAAAGGAAACTCAATTGGAAGAAGAAATCAAACATCTAGAAAAAATAAACATGACAAACACATCAGTTGACATTCAAATCAAATTAGATAAACACAAATCAGAACTCAATGAAATAATCAACAAACGGACCCAGTTTTTAATACACCGACTAAGACAGGAACATTTTTACCACAACAACAAATCTGGCAAATACCTGGCAAACCAAATTCAAAGAAATAAAGAAAAATTCACAATCACAGCACTACAGGACTCAGCAGGGAAGCTAACTCACTCACCAACTGAAATCAATCAGACTTTCTACCAATTCTACAACAAACTCTATTCATCAGAAAAAAACCCAGATAGCAAAGACATTAATCATTTTCTGGACCACATCCAATTACCAATAATTGACAATGACCAAAAAATTGCATTAGAAACCCCAATATCTGTTGACGAATTACATACTGCATTAAAGACTATGTCAAACAACAAGGCACCCGGCCCTGATGGCTTCCCTGCTGAGTTCTATAAACATTTCTGGTCAACTCTAGCTCCACTATTCTACCGGATGATTCAAGAATCAAAACACAACTCCAGGCTTCCACCATCCTGTAATAGCGCTTCGATCTCACTTCTACTCAAACCCAACAAAGACCCAACGCTACCGCCAAGTTACAGGCCAATTTCGCTTATCAATGTTGACATTAAAATTTTCGCCAAAGCCCTTGCAATCAGATTAGAAAAAGTCATTCCCTCCATAATCCATCCAGATCAAACAGGATTCGTGAAAGGCAGGCAATCTTCAAGCAATACACGCAGGTTATTCAACGTAATGCACCACTCAATAAGTCAGAAAAACAATTCAGTCATTATTACATTAGATGCAGAGAAAGCTTTTGACAGAGTCAACTGGAAGTTCCTGTTTTCCACATTAGAGCGGTTTGGCTTTGGGGACTCATTCATCAAATGGGTCAGACTGCTATACAATTCACCATCAGCCACCGTCACCACAAATGGGTTAACTTCTCAAAACTTCACTTTGCACAGGGGGACTAGACAGGGGTGCCCACTCTCTGGCTTATTATTCACTATTTTTATTGAACCATTAGCTGCAGCCATACGCCAAAACTCACAAATCACAGGAATCCAGACTAAAAATATTCATCATAAAATAAGTCTCTTTGCAGACGATTTTTTACTTTTTCTTCAAAATCCAGTGAGCTCATTACAAGAAACAATCAAAACAATAAACTCATTTGCCAACATTTCAGAATACTCAATCAACTGGAATAAATCATCAGCTCTTCCGCTACAACCTCAAAGTGGGAATGCAGCAGCCATCACCCTCCCTATCTCACTATGCACCGATCACATCACCTACTTAGGAGTAAGAATTTCCCCCAGGCTGTCTGACCTATTTAATCTAAACTTCTCCCCCCTACTGAAAACAATTCAGGATGATCTGCAACGCTGGACAAATCTACCACTCTCCATCATGGGCCGTATATCTGCTATCAAAATGACAATTCTACCTAAAGTTAATTATCTCCTTTCAATGATCCCAATACAACCATCCACATCCTGGTTCAAATCCCTAGATTCAGCAATTACAAAATTCTACTGGAAAAACAAGACACCCAGAATCAAACTAGCAACCCTTCAAAAACCCAAGTCCCTAGGAGGATTAGACGCACCAAATTTCACTCTGTATAGCCTGGCAAACCATCTCCAATATGTATACAAATGGATCCACCATAATCAATCTGATGTTATCTGGTTAGACTTAGAACAGACAATTTGCAATGACCTCCTGATTTCAGATCTACCATTTCTTACTCCAACAATCAAAAAACACCCCTGTTTCAAAGCCCCTACCATCTGTTCGAGTCTGACAGCCTGGTGGAAATTCCACAACATCACTAACACCAAGCACTCACCCTCTAAGCTCACCCCAATTTGGAACAACCCAGATCTCACTTGCAACAAACAAACACTCAATTTCTGCACCTGGAAAGATAAAGGCATTACACACCTACAGCACTTATTTACAAACAGCAAATTTTCTACATTTGCAGACTTGGTCCAGAAATTTGGCATCACCAACAAGCACTTCCTGCAATATCTACAGATTAAATCAACAATCATATCCACTATGAATACCCCAACACCCAACTTAGAACTCGCTACACCCGTCCTAAATCTTATTAATATATCATCTTCAAAAAAGCTACTATCCAAAATCTATAAGCTATTGATACAAACTGACACCAATATGAACCTACCATCTGCCAAATGGGATTTAGACCTCTCTATTTCCACAGATGCCAGTTTCTGGGCTCAAGTCTGCAAGAACACCTTTCTCATGACCAAAAATACAAACTTACAATTAATCCAATACAAAATTATCCACAGAACTCACCTCACGGGACACAAATTGTTTTGCATGGGCTTCTCAACAGACATCTGCCCCCACTGCACCCAAAACTGCCCGGACACCTATATTCACGCACTCTGGCACTGCACCCCCATAAAACAATTCTGGGAGAAGGTAACAGGTCTACTTTCCACTTTCTTTGGCTGCTGCATCCCAACCTCCCTGTCACTCTGTCTGCTTGGAGATACCACATTATCCACACTATCCAACCTGAACCACTTGTAATGTTCATGGCTAAATGTTATGTGTCTACCTAGTTCCAAAGGGGGCACTATCATTGTTTGGGGAATGGGGTTTTTAAGAGGAAGCCACCGGAAGGTGCGGTAGGGATGCTGTACAAGGAAGAGTAACACAAGTAAAGGTTTTTGTTGTTCATGACATCTTTGTCCTAGTGAATCATTTTCAAGAACATTATACTGGCGACGAGGATATAAAGCTGAAACATGGCTACAGCGTTACCATCTTTCCCCAGTTTTGACGTGGATGAGGGAGAAAATGCATCCATTCGATGGAAGAAGTGGCTGCGGCGATTCGAAACTTTTCTTGTTGCACTGAACATAACGGATAAAACGCGAAAACGTGCAATGCTTTTGCACTATGCTGGAGAAAGAGTACAGGACATCTTTGACACATTGGCTGATACTGGAGAGGCGAAAGACTACGAAAAGGCAACGGCAGCTCTCAGTGAGTACTTCTCTCCCCAAGTCAACATTGAATACGAGACGTATAAATTCAGACAAGCTAAACAACTGGCAGGAGAAACAATAGACTCTTATCACGTAAGACTACAACACTTGGCGGCAAATTGTGCGTTTACTGACATTGACAGAGAGATCAAAACCATGATAATTCAGACATGCACCAGCAATAAATTGCGGCGTCAAGCACTACAAAAGCCAGAGCTTAAGTTGACAGAACTCTTATCACTCGGTAGGACCATGGAACTAGCGGAGATCCAAGCGTCGGGCATGGAACAACCCCAAGGATTAACACGAGAGCAGTCACGTGACGACGTCATGGCCATAGAAACGCAAAGGGGACAGGAAAGGAAAAGATGTTACAACTGTTCTGGCCCATTTCCTCACGTGAAGGGCACGGTGTGTCCAGCACGGGGGAAAACATGCAATGCATGTGGGAAACAAGGGCATTTTAGCAAATGCTGCAGATCTACACGTTCAACAACCAACACTAGAGGGAGGCAAAGAGTGCGCCACCTGCGCACCGCAGCAGATGACAACACCACGGTCCAAGCAGCAGGCGCTGCAGGCACAGAACGCTCTGAGGAGGAATATGCGTTCACAGTTGGATCAAAAAAATCAGCTCTCCCACATGCAAAAATAAAAATCAGTGACTGCAATGTAAAAGTTATGCTTGATTCTGGGGCTACTGTGAACATAATTGATGAGGTAACTTTTCAAACACTGAATCATCAACCCTCATTGACCAATTGCACAGTTCCTATCTTTCCATATGGTTCACGCAAACCCCTACCTACTTTAGGAAAATTCACTTCACTGGTTGAATCTAAGTCAGCTTTCACAACTGCCACTTTCCATGTACTCCGAGGCAACAATGGCAGCCTACTGGGCTATGACACTGCCAGTCAGTTGGGACTGATAAAAATCACCAACACACTCCTTACACCGCCGAAATCAGTTCAACCCAGCAAGCAAAATGCTGTAGAAGAGCTCCTCACTGAGTATGCTGACCTTTTCCATGGGATAGGAAAATTAAAAGGTTTTCAAGTCAAGCTACACATAAAGAAAGATGTTCCTCCAGTCACACAGCCTCACAGAAGAGTGCCTTTTCACATCAGGAGGAAAGTTGAAGTCGAATTAAAACGTTTAGAAGCACTTGGCATAATTGAGAAGGTAGACGGGCCCACCCCTTGGGTCTCCCCGGTCTGTCCTGTTCCAAAGCCAAAAAACCCAGAAGCAGTGCGCATTTGTGTGGACATGAGGATACCAAATCAAGCCATTCAACGAGAAAGACACATCACGCCTACAGTTGACGATGTGATAGAACGACTCAATGGAGCTAGATTCTTCTCTAAATTAGACTTGAACAGCGGTTATCATCAATTGGAGCTAGAGCCATCATCCCGATACATCACAACATTCTCCACTCATGTAGGATTGAGACGATATACACGACTCTTCTTTGGAGTGTCATCAGCCGCTGAAGTATTCCAAAATGCTGTTCAGCAAGCCCTAGATGGTATCCCAGGAGTCATCAACCTGAGTGATGACATTCTAGTGTTCGGCACAACAAAGGCTGGTCATGACGCTGCCTTAAGAGCAACATTTCAACGCCTAAGAGAAAAGAACATAACTCTGAACAAAGACAAATGCTCCTATGCACAGACCACTCTGGACTTCTTTGGATACACATTCTCAGACGGTGGTTTCTCTCCTGATCCAAAGAAGGTTCAGGCACTACATGACGCTGCTGCACCAACTAATGCCAGCGAGGTTCGCAGTCTTCTTGGCATGGCAAATTACAGTGCTCGATTCATCAAGGACTTTGCCACCATAACACAGCCGTTAAGAACACTCACAAGAAAGAATGCATGCTGGACTTGGACAGAAGAACACCAAAACTCTCTCGACAAACTGAAACAAAGCCTGTCTCACGACGCCGTCATGACCTACTTTGACCCACACAAACAAACCGAACTGGTGGTGGATGCAAGTCCCGTGGGCCTTGGAGCCATATTAGCACAGAGACGCAGCCCACATGAACCAGCCAGGGTGGTGAGTTATGCAAGCAGAGCGCTGTCAGCCATAGAACAAAAATACTCACAAACTGAGCGTGAGGCCCTTGCTATTGTGTGGGGCTGCGAACATTTTCACATGTACCTTTACGGGGCACCGTTTACCCTTGTCAGTGACCACAAGCCTTTGGAATGGATCTTCAATAACCCCAAATCAAAGCCACCTGCTCGCATTGAACGCTGGAGCCTACGTCTCCAACCCTACAACTATAGAGTTCATTACAAGGCTGGAAAAGGCAACCCTGCGGATTACATGTCGCGCCACCCTGCACAAGTGGCACACATCTCTCCAGATGCCCCGCATTCGGAGCAGCAAGTGGAAGAGTATGTCAACTTTGTCGCAATAAACGCTGTCCCCAAAGCGATGACGCTCACAGAAATTCAGGAGGCAACGAAGGCTGACCCCACTTTAAGCACAGTGATTGACATCATCACGCATAACACATGGGGCTCCATGCCTACAAGGAAGGACTTTGCTGATGGGGTTGACATTGCTGCCCTGAAGTCATTCCACAAAGTCAGACATGATCTGACTGTGACTGCCACTGGTGACACTGTACTACGTGGCACAAAACTTGTCATACCCACCTCCCTACAGTCCAGGTGTTACGGTAGGCTAGTGCAGGGAAAGTGTAGGAGCTGCCCTAGACACTACATGGTGCACTTCCACATCCCATACCCCAGGGGGAGCTGGCTGCCGGTGTGGGTGTGTTTATAAGTGAAGTGGGAGAGGAAGTTTCTCTCTCTCACCGCGGCGTTGTTTGAACCTGCTGTTGCTGGCACCGGAGCGGTTTTCCTCATCATCGGCAAACGTCAGTAAAGAACAGAGTTTACAACATCTAATACCATCGCACCCTGTGAACGAATACCTGAAGAACGTCTGAGCTGGTCGGCACCGTGCCATGCTTGCGTTGGCCCTGAGGTAAGCCTGTTCTCTCCTGGGATATACACACACACATACACCTGTAGCTTCTCACATTCTTACTATCACGTTTAACTGCATACACAAAGTTAGGGTCTCTGGATAGCAGGGCTGTGTTAGATCCCTAGACATACGAGACAGTGTTTGTGAGTGCCCGTGTCCATGAGGTCGTAACACCAGGGCAATATCACTAGCACATGAAGGCCATCAGGGACTGGTCAAAACAAAGAAACTGATCAGGGAAAAGGTATGGTTCCCTGGCATTGACATGCAAGTGGGTACCATGATAGCTGGCTGCATCCCATGTCAGGCAGTTGTAGCCACTCACACACGCGAACCTCTCTGCATGTCAGCGTTGCCATCATCGCCATGGGAAAAAGTTGGCATTGATTTCTGTGGTCCATTCCCCTCCGGTGATTACCTGTTGGTGGTCATTGATGAGTATTCGCGATATCCAGAAGTGGAAATTGTGCAGTCTACTTCAGCCAGGGCCACTATTCCTAAACTTGACAAAATATTCTCCACTCTGGGGATTCCCCTAGAAGTCAAAACAGACAATGGCCCTCCCTTCCAAAGCTCAGAGTTTGCGGAATTTGCAACATACCTAGGTTTCAGACATAGGAAAATAACTCCTCTGTGGCCACAGGCTAACGCAGAGGCCGAACGTTTCATGCGCACGCTTGAAAAGGCCATACATGCAACACATGTGGAACGCCGCCCATGGAAACAGACTCTGTACGCCTTCCTTCGCAACTATCGTGCCACGCCTCACTGCTCAACCGGCCTGGCTCCTGCTGATGTGCTTTTTGGACGACCCCTTCGGATCAAGTTACCTGAGTCTCCTGTCTCCGTCAGGTGTTCAACTGCTGCTGCTATGGAACGAGCAGATTCCTTGGCAAAAAAACGGATGAAGCAACATGCAGACACGAGGTACCATGCCACTCCGTCAACATTGAGGGTGGGTGACTCTGTCCTTTGCCGTCAAAAGAAAGATGGGAAGCTATGCCCTGCCTACAACCCCAACCCATACAAAATCATTGCCATAAAAGGTTCTATGGTAACAGCCAAAAACAATCAGCATGTCATAACCAGAAACTCATCTCACTTCAAGCCAATAAGAGTAAGTGGAAATCACTCCACCCAGTCACATGGCCCAACAACCATGAGTGATACACAAGACGCTGTAGACGAGACTGAGATCCCTCCCGAACAAGCCCCACAGACCCCAGCCCCTGATCCTCCAGGGTCACAGTCACCTGACCGCAGATATCCTGTCAGGATAAACAGACGGCCTCCATCACACTTTGCGGAATTTGAATAAGGTGGACAGTTTGATTTCACAATTGAACTTTCAAAAAAAAAAAAAAAAAAAAAAAAAGGAGTGTTGTAATGTTCATGGCTAAATGTTATGTGTCTACCTAGTTCCAAAGGGGGCACTATCATTGTTTGGGGAATGGGGTTTTTAAGAGGAAGCCACCGGAAGGTGCGGTAGGGATGCTGTACAAGGAAGAGTAACACAAGTAAAGGTTTTTGTTGTTCATGACATCTTTGTCCTAGTGAATCATTTTCAAGAACATTATACCACTTTAATAGCAAAATCTTATTGGTTGCGCTAGCTGTCGCCAAGAAAACTATCCTCATGAACTGGAAATCAAAGAACAAAATTCACATATCCGCCTGGAAAAACCTATTACTAGACCACATTTCATTAGAAACCTCAAATATCCCATATCATAACTTAACCTGGTCATCACTTTCCAAATTCTTACAGTCATGAATGTCCCTCTCTGCCTGACACATGGTGAGCCCCCCTCCACCCTTTTCGCCCTGTTTTTTTTTTTTTTTTTTCTTCTTCCCATCTAGACCCACTCCCCCAAGTATAATCAGTCTCCTCTGCACTGCTCTGGCCTCCAGAGGCCGGGGGGCGGGCTGACTTGTGTGGGGGGTCCTGGCCATGGTGGGGCCGCGGTGGGGCCTCTCCCCCGCTGCCTCTGCTACGGCCCACACCATCGAAGTGGATAGCTCCGGTGACATATACAAGCAACAATAAATTAAATTGCAGCCAAGCGCGAGGAACTCAACATCGCACTGCGTATTAATGTTTACAGTTACGTCACCTGTTGAGCAAGAAAGTGTGGCAGAGCATTGTAGCTACTTATATAACAAATTGAGTAATTAAGTGTGCTCGCAGTTAAGTGTGCTCGTTATCCCACCGTTTATTATTCTTCTCCTGAACCAGATCTTTCAGACATTACTAGTCCTCAGGCTTTCAAGATAGAGACACCGTTCCAACTCTAAAATGACCGGCCCGGTTTGGATAAGACCGCCTACCTTTCGCTATACCATACCTGTTGTCGTTCGTCAGTTATTGTCGTTTTTCTGCAACTTTTGGCCCATTGAAAATGAATGGCGGAATGTTCAGGCTGATGATGTCACAGTACACTGCTCGACTGTGAGTGAGCTCTGCCCTCACTGTAACCTTCAGTCGTTTTTTTAATGATTAAAACTGAACCGCTTAACCTATAAACTTGATTTAAACTTTGTAAGAGAGGTCTGAGATCTGACTGTGACCTGTGTAATTTTCATGCGGCAAAGGACAGTTTAAAAATGGTGTCAGACTGTCTATAGGATTTTGCCATACATTTCATCATCTTACTGTAAACAGGTCAGGGTGCATGTCTGAAGTTTTAAATGATCAAAACTCAACCGTTTAACCTATAAACTTGATTTCAACTTTGTAAGAGAGGTCTGGGATCTGACTGTGACCTGTGAAATTTTGATGCGGCAACTACTTAAACTGTTTGAAACAGGACAGTTTAAAAATGGTGTAGGAGAGGCAGACAATACTGTGGCAGTTGCACCTGGACCAACTGCCATTTTTTAAATGTGGAATGTTCAGGAATAGAACTCTCGTGATGTCATAATACCCATGCATAATAAGGCCTGCATAATGTTCTAGTGGAGTGTATTGCAGCCTATAGTAGTTATCTACGTAGTCAGTGCTACTCTGTTAACCTAGCAAACGTTTGTTAGCCGTTATGATAACAATGCTAGCTATGCTAACTATGCTAATGTAATGGGTTGAGTGTGGTGCAGCTATATACTGCAGGAGTGGAATTGGGTGGCTGTGCCTTTAAGACGCGTTGCTGCTGACACGTCATCAAACGCGAGAGAACCAATCAGTGGGGAGGATTGACTTGCTCAAAAGGTCTGGCGCTTACAATGGCTGGGTAAGCGCTATTGATTTTGAGCTTAGCTAGTTGGATGCAATCCGCTTCGTTTGTCCTCTGTCTTTGTGCTCTTGTGGGTAGCAACTTGACTGCAACTGCCTGTGTGGAAGGTAAGTATGTAACAACGTCGATGTGGACATGCTGTGTTTACATGGTGCCGGTAGTAATGCTAACTCTGTGGCAGGGATCTACTGTGTGCAGTGGTGCCCCAGGATTATCCGGTATATGCTGGCTTCGTGTGTGTACGGACTCTGCAGCTCGAGGGAGCGTGTTAGAACTAGGCCCTATCTGACGGTAGGTAACCGCTGGTTTACCAGCCAGCTTTGTATCGTCACCCTAGAATGTTTAATATAACATTATCCACCTCAACAGGTTGTGTGCCTGCTGACCACTGTATCGGTACCCCTGTGCGTGTGCCTCTCGTCATCTCTCGTGGTATGTAGCCGTTCAGTATTCCATCTGCATGTTTTAATCATGTACTGTTACTGAGTGAGTGTTTTTGTATGCTCGTAGGTTACAGGGTGATTGCCTTTGTATCAGCCAACACGCTGCTGTTTTGTCTCTCTGCTTCTTTGCTCGCTTCGCTACAACTACCGCTCCTTTGTCCAATCACTGTTTGTGGCCGGCATTCGTCGTCGGGGACAGTGACTCGACATCGGTGCTCTCGGGTGTGCTTGTGTGTGTGCGGGTGTTTGTGTACGCTTTCTTTTGTTTGTTTATTTGTTTGTTTGTTATTTTGTTTGCCCTTGCTGCAGCCTAATTGCTGTGTGCCTGCTTATTGTAGTGTCTTGTGTCTTACCTGTCGCCCCAGTGGCTAGCTCGGGCTATTGCCTGAACTTGTGAGCCTGCCTGCTTGGAATTGTTGGTTTTGTGTTGCTTTACTGTTTGTGTTATTTTTGGGGTTTATGTGCTGTGCTCTTTCATTTCATTTGGTTTATATTTGGTTCTATTTTCTTTACTTACTCACTCAGGCAGTGTGAGACGCCTAGCTCTAAGGGGCCTAGCTTTGTATGCTGGTCCCACTGGTGGCTGTGTGTATGGTCTGTGTCTGTGTCCGTGTTCTTTCTGTTTCAGGAGCTGGGGGATCATCTGTGGGGAGGCTTGTCACCTGGTGGCGGGTGCCCTTTTTGGTGTGTGTCACTGTGTGTCGTGTCAAAGTATAGTGTTCACCTGTGTGGTTGCGGTGCTATCTTAGTCCACGTGTGGCCTTCTGGGCTGCCTATGCCAGATAGTCTGCCTCCCTATGGTAAGTCCCCTTCCTCCTGTGATTTTCGTTTGTTGAGAAATTCTGTTTGCCTTAACTGGGAGATTTATAATTGTCCCCGAACACACACTTTTAAATACAATTTTTTATACCACTGTCTCCGATGCCATTGCAATGTGTGCATTTGACCTTTAATAAATAAAGCTGTTCTTATTGTATGGAATTCTGTCTCCGCTTGTTATGTGCAACGAACCTGGGTGCCTTTAATTCACACCAATTTGGATTTAATTCTTAGTCCTTGGGGGCATAACCCCTCAAGGTGGCGTAGTCGAGTTGTTCTATTCCCCCCTCGCCCACTACATTTTTGGCGTAAGTCGGGCAGGATTTGCATGAAAGCGGAGATTGATATTCTGTTTTGTTTTTTTACTATTGAAACCTTGTTGTGGTGGTGTATATATGTATGTATGAAAGTGTGTACAAGTATATGTGTATGCGAGTTATTTTTTTTTTCCAGAGACAAAACAGCAGCGAGTTGCAGAAATTACTGTCCTGGCTGGTGACCACCGTCTATGGTGAGTTATTGGTATATTTGAGCTATACTGGTGAAATTTTATCTGTTTTCGCTTCAATACAATGGATGACGAAATGCAACAGCTGAGGGACTTGGTAGCCCAATTAAGATCTGACAATGAGAGACTTCAAAGACAGTCCAATACAGCTGACCTGCCAGGTGAGGCTTCAGCAGCTAGGCCTGTTACTAACTCTGCTCCATTTGTGGGACAGAATACTGAGCGGTTGGTCTTCATCCCACGAGAGAAGAGATGCCCGATGTTTCGAGGTGGCTTGGGTATTGGCATAGATGAATGGGTAGAGGAAGCTCAGGCCTGCATGCGTGTTCGCCATTTGTCCACTGCTGACCAAGCATTTTTTTTGTATGATCATTTGGAGGGAGACGCTAAGGAAGAAATAAGGTACAGGCCGAGGGTGGATAGGGAAAATCCAGAGAAAATTATTGAAATATTGCAGGAGCTGTATGGTTGTCCGCAGTCTTACGTAGCCTTACAAGAGGCCTTTTTTTCAAGAAAGCAACAGGAGGAGGAGTCCTTGCTTGAATTTTCTATTGCTCTAATGGCATTAATGGAGAAAGTTAAACGGCGTGCACCAGAGGGTCTTTTTAATGCAGATGTGTTGATGCGTGACCAGTTCGTTGAGCATGTGCGGGATGGGGGACTTCGGCGGGAACTAAAACGAGCCATTCGCCACCGGCCAACAGCCACGCTGATCGATGTTCGTAAGCAAGCTATTCGGTGGGAGCAGGAGGGCATGGTTGAGGCGCCCAGGGCTCGAAGTTTCTCTCTTCCGTCTGTTGCGGAAAGACCTGCTGGACTCACAGGCGCATCGTGTTCCGTAACTACTGATGTCAGGGGTGGGACTGTAGCTAATACTGAACTTCAGGAATTGAAGGAGATGTTGAAACAACAGCAAAGTCAGATTAACCATCTTACTCGCAGTCTTGCTGCATTTCAGGGACCACCCCGACGCAATCGCTCCCCTCATGACGGCCCTGTTATCTGTAGGCGATGTCAAAGGCCAGGTCACTATGCAAGGGAGTGTGATGGGGAGAGGGTTACAGGTCCACCGCGGACTAGCGCTGGTAATTTCCCATTGGCATCTGAGGGTAGACGATCTCCTGCAGCGCAGCCGCAGGGAAACTAGCACCTTCCGGACCAAGGAGCCACAGTCCGGGAGGGGTTTTATCTGGCTCAAGTATGGCTTTGCATTCTTCCAGTGTAGTACAGGGGTTAATGTCCACTTGCCCCCACCTCCTTGTTGCAATGGGTGGGATTAAGGTCCCATGTTTGGTGGACACTGGGTCGATGGTGTCCACCATAACGGAGAGCTTCTTCTCCAAAAATTTTGAACCGTGGGGGCAAGAACGGCTACAGTCCTGCCAATGGTTACAGCTCCGGGCAGCGAACGGGCTAGATATTCCATACCTGGGGTACTTGGAACTTGAAGTGGAACTTTGTGGTAAGATTGTGGATAAGTGTGGCATCTTAGTTGTCCGAGATCCCCCCGGGGGTTTGTCGTCCCAGGTGCCTGGTGTCCTGGGTATGAATATAATCAGTAAGTGTTACCAGGAGTTATTTGGCCAGCATGGTTCTTCTCTGTTTGACATGCCTTTTATTTCTGAAGCACCAGGTCCAGTTGTCCAAGCCTTACAGCAGTGCCACCAGGCTGTCACCAAACCCACCCCTTTATCAGCCGGCAAGGTCAGTGTGCGAGGTCGGGGTCCCTGTCGGGTCCCAGGGGGAACAATCAAGGTAATAGCTGCTACATGTTCCAGTCAATATTCTGGCTCTAACGTTTTGTTTGAGCCTACAGACTCTGGGTTGCCTGGAGGGCTATTGGCATCTCCAGCTGTTGTACCAGTGAGTGGGGGCACAGTGTACATACCTGTGGTTAATGTGAGTACCACTGATGTGGTTTTGTATCCACGTACAAGATTGGGGTGTGTGAGTAACGTGTCCATTGTTAGTCTACCTCAGGGGGTGGTGGAGATTCGATCCATCACAGCCACATCTGCTAACTTCCAACCAGCAGCCACAGCGGTTGAAACCCGGATCAAAGATGCTGACCTCTCCCCACTCACGGCTTCTGAGCAGGAGCAGGTACGGTCCTTGTTGTTTAAATACTCCTCTGTCTTTTCAATGCATGAAGGTGACTTAGGATGTACCACACTCATGTCTCATGATATCCCACTGCTAGATGAGGCCCCTGTTAAGCAGCGTTATCGACGCATCCCGCCCTCTGATTATGAGGCGGTGAAGTCCCATATCAACCAGCTCCTTCAGACTCAAATTATCAGGGAGAGCAGTAGTCCCTACTCCTCCCCAATAGTCCTTGTGAAGAAGAAGGATGGTAGCCTTAGAATGTGCGTAGACTATCGGCAGCTGAATGCCAGGACTAGAAAAGACGCCTTCCCATTACCCCGTATTGAGGAGACACTGGATATGTTATCAGGTGCTCGCTGGTTCTCGACTATGGATTTAGCTAGTGGCTACAACCAAGTCCCAGTAACCGAAGCAGATCGTGCTAAGACGGCATTCTGCACACCATTCGGGCTGTTTGAATGGAACAGGATGCCGTTTGGCCTTTGCAACGCCCCTAGCACGTTCCAGAGATTGATGCAGCGTATGTTTGGAGACGAGCAGTGCCAGTCTGTACTACTTTATTTGGATGACATAGTCGTCTTTTCCTCTACCGTCGAGCAACATCTTCAGAGACTAGAGATGGTCCTGATGCGCTTACAGGATGAGGGTCTCAAAGCAAAGTTAGAAAAGTGCACATTCTTTAGACCAGAGGTATGTTATTTGGGGCATGTTATTTCCCGGCACGGTGTGGCAACCGACCCAAGTAAAATCGAGGCTGTGGCTAACTGGCGTTGCCCTTCTAATGTCCCGGAGCTGCGTTCTTTCCTAGGCTTCGCGAGCTACTATCGCCGTTTTGTGGAGGGGTTTGCCCGATTAGCAGCTCCCCTACACCGGCTGGTGGCTGAGTTGGGGGGTAGTAGGTCGCGGAGGGGGTCAGAACAGAGTTTCCCGGTAGCCTGGTCCGAGGAGTGTCAGCGCAACTTTGAAGCGCTAAAGGAGAAGTTGGTCACGGCGCCTGTTTTGGCATACGCTGACTTCAACCTCCCTTTTATACTCGAAGTTGATGCGAGTTATAGTGGCTTGGGGGCTGTCCTATCTCAACAACAGGATGGAAAAGTGCGCCCCGTTGCTTATGCCAGCAGAGGGTTACGGCCTACCGAACGTAACATGAGTAACTATAGCTCAATGAAACTCGAGTTTGTGGCGCTCAAGTGGGCCGTTACAGAAAAATTTAGAGAATATCTGCTTGGAAACCGATGTATAGTGTACACAGACAATAACCCACTGAGCCACCTTTCCACTGCTAAGCTGGGGGCAGTGGAGCATCGGTGGGCGGCCCAGCTAGCCTCTTTTGATCTGGAAATAAAATATCGCTCCGGGAGGTCTAACCGCAACGCGGATGCCCTGTCGCGGCAGTACTTACCGGACCAAGGGGAGGTTCAGGACTTTGTACCTGGAACACGAGTGCCCCAATGCCTTCAGGGGGTAGTGGCTACCGAGAGTAGCATTCAGGCAACCCAGTTGGTGATTTCTGTGTTGCCATCTTATGCTGTTAATGATCTGTGCTCCCTACAGGCTGCTGATCCAACCATTCAAGACGTTCTGGTCCTTTGGAGAGACCAAAGGCACCCCACAAGGGACGAAAGGGCAAAGCTTTCACAGCAGAGCCTAACTTTACTACGTCAGTGGGATCGTTTAACTGAGAGTGATGGAGTGCTTTACCGTAGGGTATTTAGGCCAGATGGTGGAGAGGAATTTCGTCAATTAGTTTTACCCACTTCTTTACAGTCTGCGGTCCTGACGCAGTTGCATCAGCAACATGGTCACCAAGGGGTCACTCGGACTTTGGACCTTGTACGCCAGAGATGTTACTGGCCAGGCATGGCCTCTGACGTACAACGCTGGTGTGAAACTTGTCCTAGGTGCCAGGTGGCAAAGGCTTCCCACTCCCCTGCAGCTAGTTATATGGGCCATCTTTTGGCCTCACGGCCTAATGAAATCATAGCTGTTGATTTCACAACACTGGAGCCAACCACTAGGGGGTTGGAAAATGTCCTGGTTGTGACAGATGTGTTTAGTAAATACTCCATCGCTATTCCAACTGTCGATCAAAGGGCTCCTACAGTAGCTCAGGTGTTGGTAACTGAGTGGTTCTACCGGTTTGGGATTCCCAGCCGGATTCACTCAGACCAAGGGCGATGCTTTGAGAGCACACTAATCCATCAACTCTGTGGCCTGTACGGCATCGCAAAGTCACGCACTACTGCTTACCATCCCGCTGGCAATGGTCAATGCGAACGTTTTAATCGCACACTGCATAACCTGTTGCGGACCTTGCCAGACTTTCGGAAGAGAGACTGGGCTGCCTGTCTACCTCAAGTGGTATTTTGTTATAATACAACTCCCCATCAATCCACGGGTGAGTCACCACATCTGTTGATGTTTGGACAAGAGCCCCAGCTCCCAGTGGATTTCCTACTAGGGAGGGTGAGAGAACCTGTGGCTGGTCGAGTGTGTGACTGGGTCCAGGAACATCAGGCCCGATTGCAGGTCGCCTTTGATGGGGCGAGAGAACGGCTCGCCACTGCAGCAGCTTATCGCAAGCAAAGACATGATAAACATGTTCGAGATCTACCTCTAAGGGAGGGACAGTTGGTTTATGTTCGTGATTTGGGATTGCGGGGCCGTCACAAAATCCACGATCTCTGGAGTTCTGTAGTACACAGTGTCGTAAGGGTACCATCAGAGGGGGGACCTGTTTACACCATCGCACCTGCAGATGACCTGAGTAAGGTGAAACGTGTTCATCGCAGTATGCTAAAGGCTGTTTTAGGAGCGGAAGCACCCTCCACTCATCCCCCTAGTGGTCCCTTAGCCGACACCCTTCCCCCTCATCAGGAAGAGCGGTGTAGTGACGAGGGTTTCTGGGTTGCTGCGTCATTGCCAACGGCCACCCAAAGCCACTTAAATCTGGCAAGGGGGGCTGAGCCTCTGGCGGATGGCACTATCCAGGTACAGGGGCGTGGTATCATTAGGGAACATCCCCCAGAACCGCTGCTGGACTCATGGGCTCCGGGCGAACCTAACGGTCTACCCCTGCGTCGCACTTCTCGAACCACAGCAGGGCAACACTCAAACCCCCATCGGCTGCCACAAGCAGCCCATGGGCAAGTACAGAGAGGCACGGCCTCCGCCAGCACCGAAATGTAATCATTGCCTTGGTGATGGTTATGGTGTTTACAGGGTGTGTTGAAATGGTTAGGTGTACTGTAGGTCCTTTATCGTCGGGCCGACGATAAAAACACTGGGGGGTAAAGTGTAATGGGTTGAGTGTGGTGCAGCTATATACTGCAGGAGTGGAATTGGGTGGCTGTGCCTTTAAGACGCGTTGCTGCTGACACGTCATCAAACGCGAGAGAACCAATCAGTGGGGAGGATTGACTTGCTCAAAAGGTCTGGCGCTTACAATGGCTGGGTAAGCGCTATTGATTTTGAGCTTAGCTAGTTGGATGCAATCCGCTTCGTTTGTCCTCTGTCTTTGTGCTCTTGTGGGTAGCAACTTGACTGCAACTGCCTGTGTGGAAGGTAAGTATGTAACAACGTCGATGTGGACATGCTGTGTTTACATGGTGCCGGTAGTAATGCTAACTCTGTGGCAGGGATCTACTGTGTGCAGTGGTGCCCCAGGATTATCCGGTATATGCTGGCTTCGTGTGTGTACGGACTCTGCAGCTCGAGGGAGCGTGTTAGAACTAGGCCCTATCTGACGGTAGGTAACCGCTGGTTTACCAGCCAGCTTTGTATCGTCACCCTAGAATGTTTAATATAACATTATCCACCTCAACAGGTTGTGTGCCTGCTGACCACTGTATCGGTACCCCTGTGCGTGTGCCTCTCGTCATCTCTCGTGGTATGTAGCCGTTCAGTATTCCATCTGCATGTTTTAATCATGTACTGTTACTGAGTGAGTGTTTTTGTATGCTCGTAGGTTACAGGGTGATTGCCTTTGTATCAGCCAACACGCTGCTGTTTTGTCTCTCTGCTTCTTTGCTCGCTTCGCTACAACTACCGCTCCTTTGTCCAATCACTGTTTGTGGCCGGCATTCGTCGTCGGGGACAGTGACTCGACATCGGTGCTCTCGGGTGTGCTTGTGTGTGTGCGGGTGTTTGTGTACGCTTTCTTTTGTTTGTTTATTTGTTTGTTTGTTATTTTGTTTGCCCTTGCTGCAGCCTAATTGCTGTGTGCCTGCTTATTGTAGTGTCTTGTGTCTTACCTGTCGCCCCAGTGGCTAGCTCGGGCTATTGCCTGAACTTGTGAGCCTGCCTGCTTGGAATTGTTGGTTTTGTGTTGCTTTACTGTTTGTGTTATTTTTGGGGTTTATGTGCTGTGCTCTTTCATTTCATTTGGTTTATATTTGGTTCTATTTTCTTTACTTACTCACTCAGGCAGTGTGAGACGCCTAGCTCTAAGGGGCCTAGCTTTGTATGCTGGTCCCACTGGTGGCTGTGTGTATGGTCTGTGTCTGTGTCCGTGTTCTTTCTGTTTCAGGAGCTGGGGGATCATCTGTGGGGAGGCTTGTCACCTGGTGGCGGGTGCCCTTTTTGGTGTGTGTCACTGTGTGTCGTGTCAAAGTATAGTGTTCACCTGTGTGGTTGCGGTGCTATCTTAGTCCACGTGTGGCCTTCTGGGCTGCCTATGCCAGATAGTCTGCCTCCCTATGGTAAGTCCCCTTCCTCCTGTGATTTTCGTTTGTTGAGAAATTCTGTTTGCCTTAACTGGGAGATTTATAATTGTCCCCGAACACACACTTTTAAATACAATTTTTTATACCACTGTCTCCGATGCCATTGCAATGTGTGCATTTGACCTTTAATAAATAAAGCTGTTCTTATTGTATGGAATTCTGTCTCCGCTTGTTATGTGCAACGAACCTGGGTGCCTTTAATTCACACCAATTTGGATTTAATTCTTAGTCCTTGGGGGCATAACCCCTCAAGGTGGCGTAGTCGAGTTGTTCTATTCCCCCCTCGCCCACTACACTAAAATGCATAATAATTAACTGGGTTAAAAGTGTTACTTGGTTGACTCAGCTACTATTCGTTAGCAGTTATGCTAATTATGTTAACTATGCTAAAATGTGAAGTAATTAACTGTGCTAACAGTGTTGTGTAGCTATATTAGCTGAGGCTATTTAGCCATTATGTTAACAATGCTAACTATGCTAAAATGTAAAGTAATTAACTGGGTTAACAGTGTTACTTGGTAAACTCAGCTAGTATTCGTTAGCAGTTGTGCTAATACTGCTAACAATGCTATTTATGCTAACTATGCTAAAAGTGAAGTAATTAACTGTGCTTACAGTGTTGCATATTAGCTGAAGCAATTTAGCAATTATGCTAACATTGTTAGCTATGCTAAAATGCAAGCACACTTTTTGCATTTTCTGCGGGAATGCAGTCTAGTTCCGTTCGTTTTTTCTTTGTGTGTTTCCACTTTCAGATGGCGTAAGAAGAAACTCTATATGCACTGCTGCCAAGGATGCAGACACTACAGCCGCAATTAAGCACTGTTTTACTGGGCGAAGGATAAGGAAGGAGGGAGGAAGGAGAGGATGCCTCCTAGTGCTAGTGAGGCTTTTTAAAAAAGCAATAAATGAAAAATTTGTATGAATTTATAAAAATGAATTACACTGAAACTGAATCTTGTTTTTTTCCTACAAATAGACACATACCATATAATTTAACAATAAAACCTTATGAGCATAGGACACTAGGACATAATTCATTTAACATTTCACATCTGAATGCAAGTATTTTCACAACTGAATAAAAGTTGCCAATGCATTTTCAACAATGTGTCTGTTTAAAAATATAACCTTGGTGTAGTATAGGAAACGAGTAAAACCAATGACTTGACTGCAGACCCCTGCCGTCACCACAAAAAAATAATATTTCTGTTCCTTGTCCCGTATTTTTTCTTGGAACTCTCATAAAAATTCATACTGCATTGCTTTATTGATTTTGCTTGCCTTCAGTTAAGTATTTGGTCAAAATAATAAATCTATACATCAGGTCAAAAGCTGTCACAGATGCCAAAAAAATGACCCTATAAAAAACATCGTTCCTTCTCTTCACCCGATTAAGGTAGATTTTACCTTGGTGCACCACTTGAAGCAACAATAAATGTATAAGATGATGTGGTAATATTGCATATCTTTACAGGTGAAAGAGCCATGGGAGGTGGTTGGCATGGACCTCATTGGGCCACTAAAAAAAACCCAGAAAGGACATCAGTACGTCCTCACAGTAACGGACCTTTTTACTAAGTGGGTCGTCGCTGAGCCTTGGCTCCAGTACGGAGGTGTGGCTCCAGTGTGGCTCCAGTACGGAGGTGGCTGAGGCACTCGTGCCAAAGCTCTACACTTTTGGTATGGTCAGGAAAATAATCCCTGACCGGGGCCGTGCATTTGTTAACGAGGTATGTGTCGAGATTACCCTCTCCCTTCACCCCCCTTCACCCAGGTCACGCTGTTTTAAGCGGCCGGTCATTTCTGAAAACAATAAATATTGAAAATAACCATGTGTCTGAATTATGCACAGCTCAATGCACACATATTTGCGGCCTTAAACATCAAGCATGCCATCACGAGTGCTTACCATCCCCAGTCAAATGGCCAAGTAAGTGTTTCATCATTTTTGTGTTTAAATGATGAAATATTTGGTTTCAAATGTAAGTGCATGTAGTAATTTCTGTGTTACAGGATGAGAGAACAAATCAAAATGTGAAAAGGGTCTTGACAAAATATGTCAATGACCACCAGGATGACTGGGACATCCACCTGCAGGCAGTGGTATATGGAATTAATGACTAGATTTCATACACCACATGCATGTTTTAATTTCTGATTCAATGCAATCTAACAAAACCTTTTGTTTAAAATTAGAGATCCACCAAGTACAGTCCATACTTTTTAATGTACGGTAGGCACCCCCGCCTACCACAAGCATTAAATGCTTGTTCCGAGGCAGATGGGAGCCTAGAAATTGCAGACCCAGAAGAGGAGCTGGAGCTGAAACTGGCTGCAGTAAAGGCCCTCAATAAAACAGTTTGTTCAGAGTTGTGTGGATGACATGTTTAATTTGAATAAGAATGTTTGCATAGATTTCAATTGCATATGATGTGACCAGAGCACTATGCATGGCAGGGGCGTCATTGAAGTGTAGTGGTAGTGCTTGAAGTTGGTGCAGTCTTGTATGACATTAATATATTATCTTCAAGGTACGAAACAATATTGAGAAGGCACAGGCAGCACAAAAAAAAAAGCTTTGACGTGAAGAAGAGGAAAGGTGTGCGTCTGTGCACATTCGAGGCTGGGGATGAGGTTCTAATTGCAGAACCAAAAAAGCAGGTGAAGAGGGGAAATTGTCTCCAAGATCTCCACCAAGGGCCATTCCCTCTCACATCCCTGACCGAGAAGGGTGTGGCAACTGTGGCCATGTCAGGAACACAAAAAAAACTAAATGTGTTCAGACTGAGGCCCTACTTTCGGCCACTAGGTATTGTAATAATCCTACTTGGTGGCATAGCAAATATAAAGATGACACTTGACGATGGCACTTAGTATTGTCCTGTTGTGTAGACCATACCAGTGAACCAGGCTGCAGCAAAAAGCATGGAGAGGACCATCTGTATGCCAGTACAGGTCCACTGTGGTCCAAGACCTTGGTTCCACTGCAAAAACAACTGGTGAGTGCCAAACTAAATTGGGGTGCATTTCTACAAATAAATGTGGTGTGTCTACAAACTAGTGTTGCTGATGGTAGTCTGACGATGACACTAAAATGCTGAGACTTTTAGTCGATTAAAATTTAACTAACAGGGATACTTTTTGTGATTTCTAGCTGACCTATGTGCTGGACAGAACACGTCCAGCAAAGGCAACTATTGTTTTGGATGGCCGAATATGGCTTCAAAGGGAGGACTTTTGGAGCCTGGGCCTAGATGAGGAGATGTAGAGCAATGTAAGTGGATAGTGCTGTGAAGAGTTTGGATGGTTCTGATGCTTTTATTGCAATTATGTAAAATGTTCTGGGCTTTTCAGATTGGGAATGCCTGCTTCAGGCTAATAGAGGCAGCCAGGAGACATGTATGTATTTTGTATTTTTTGAAATGACTTATACATACATTTGCAACATATGAAATGCATAAATACAATTTTATTCAGGGAAAGGATGTCCACATTGCTGACCTATACAAAGTCAGCACATGGAAGCTCAGGGAACCTAGTTTGCCAGTAAGTACCAAAATGTGTTAACATAAGTCTATCATATACAGTGTGTTAAAAGTGAGAACACCCTTTGCATTTGGGCATAATTAGGACATGTTCACTGTGGGATGAACTCACTTTTGTTACCAGCTATTTGTACGCCTCTTTAAGTGAAGATATAAGAGACATCTGAACGTTGTTTTTTTTTTCAAATAGGAAAATATCCACGAAAAAGACCTGATCATTTTTCCAGCATGGTGTGGGGGACCAGGAAGAGTGAACCACTACATGCTTTGTGTACAGTTTTTTTTTGTTTCCTCTATTTTTTTAATTCAGTCAGTGCCCTTACAGCTGGCATTCATGCCATATGTTCTTCACAGGTCTTGTTAGTTGCAAAGAAGGAGGCCATTTTTCTGGACTCATTATGTCCAGATGGGTTTGGAGATGAAGAATACAGGGCCATATTTAGGTTTGAAATACATAAGCAGAAGACATTAGCAAGGTTTGACCTGTGATTGTGTAAGGCTAACACAGAGAACAGAGTCCATGTAGTGACATGCATCAGAATTGAATACGTAATGGGTGCCTATCCTACAGTTCTTTCATCAAATTAAGCATGAACAGCACTCTGAAAATCTTCAAACTGATGACCCTGTGTAACAGTCTTAACAAATACAGATCAAACTGTGTTACATGGATTGGTATCCTGTTTAGGCAAAGCCTTGTTCCCTGGCTTCAGGTTTGAGTAAAAGCCTTGTTCCATGGCTTCAGGTTTGAGTAAAAGCATTGTTCCATGGCTTCAGGTTTGAGTAAAAGCCTTGTTCCTTGGCTTCAGGTTTGAGTAAAAGCCTTGTTCCATGGCTTCAGGTTTGAGTAAAAGCCTTGTTCCCTGGTTTCAGGTTTGAGTAAAAGCCTTGTTCCATGGCTTCAGGTTTGAGTAAAAGCCTTGTTCCCTGGCTTCAGGTTTGAGTAAAAGCCTTGTTCCCTGGCTTCAGGTTTGAGTAAAAGCCTAGTTCCCTGGCTTCAGGTTTGAGTAAAAGCATTGTTCCCTGGCTTCAGGTTTGAGTAAAAGCCTTGTTCCCTGGCTTCAGGTTTGAGTAAAAGCCTTGTTCCCTGGCTTCAGGTTTGAGTAAAGACCAAAGAAAGAAAAAATCTTTTTTATTTCCTCCGTTTTTAAATCTAACAGTTTGCTTTTTTCCATACAACTTGCAGGAGCTGTTGCAAATGGACCCTGGGTGGAGAAGACAGGCAAAGATTTTGATGTAAATTTGCTTACTATGTCATTTTGGACATTGATTTTTGTCAGCTGACACTGCATATTGCAGTGATTGTCAACACAACATCTGAGTAACTGTATTGCTTTTTTAGCCATTTCCAGTTCAGGCAGATGGAAAGAGCTGTGGGATCTTCATGCTTATCGTAAATTTCCAGAATTTCTATCCCCCCCGCCACTTGTTCTACATCTCAGTAATCATTGTCTTTCTCTTTAACAGTATGCCCTCTGCATCTGTTCTGGTGCCCAGTTTCACTTTTTGGATGTAAGTTGTAATTCATGGTATGCATGTATGCAAGAATGTAAAAAAAAAAAAAAAACAAATTGCACAAGACCCCAATATTACATTTATATTACAGAGTGAAATACCAAATATTCGTAAATGGTGGTGCGTCCAAATTGTGGAAAGATTTTCAGTCTCAAGGTAGGACACATTACAAGCAGTAAAATATTGATCTACTTAACAATTATGTTATTTTAAGTGTTTCCTTTTTTTTTGAAAAGGCATGGGCAGTACTCACAGCGCTTTGCCTTCTGGACAGAGGAGGCAGAACAGCTTGTTAGCAGGCACCCTACAACCTATTTATAGGATTTCGCAACCTAAGACAATCAAGGTATGGCCAAATTAACCAGACAACCCATAAACCTTTCACCATGGGTCAAGGGGTGTTACATTTAACTTTATTAAAATTGCACTCTATGTGTCACTATGAGGTTTATGCTGAAAAAATGTCTGTGGGGCAAGACTTTTGTAAGACCCCAAACATCTTAAGTTAGAAACTAGTCTTAACTTATGGTATTTTACTTTACCAAAGGAGGAACAGGTCGACGTTGAAGAGCTGCCCTCCATTTTGAATGACCTGTACCAG